>OU911042.1:21642000-22915500 GCA_918358695.1 Melinaea menophilus ssp. n. AW-2005 | reverse complement strand
GAACCTTGACTTTGGACGACAAATAAACAATAATAAAAATAACGCTTATAAATAACAATTACAAATTTGAAGAAAAAATATTGACAAGTAAAAAATATTATAGTATTATAATGCAATGAAAGTTTTCCCTAAAAATAATCAACCCTGATTATCCAATTAGTTATGCATAAATAGCAATACCTGGTAATTACCGGTAATCGCATTGCAGCAATTAAAACGAATGGTAGATACGATCTTAATAGCACGGACAAACCCGCACGCTCCTCCATTAATTACTTAAATTTAATTCATATGAGACCCACGCACCACTATTTACATTCAAAAAGACCCCACCCGCATCTCTCAACCCTAAACTTACCGACCCTAAGACGCTAACTCCTAAGAAGAGTTTCTTTGATAGTCCGCTCCGGTGGCTTTGAATAAAGGCCACGGGGTCGATGGAGTTCTGATCTATAATTTTATAGCTTTGAGACGTCCCACAGATACGCGGTGTAAGGACTGCGGTATCGAATTTGCTTAGTTGTTTTTGTTAATGATAACCGCTAAGATCTTTCTTATCTCTAACCACGATTCGTTAACTTAAAACGTTTATTCGTTAACGTGAAATCAAAGAGTTAGAGAAGATTTCTTACTAAGAGACGTATTTAATAATATATTGTATTTAAATTCATTTTAATTTATTAAATTGATTCTAGTATTTCAAAAATCAAAATCCAAATAAAAAGATACTAAGAGTAAGGGATTAGTATCCCCTTATCAGAACACGTAAAGCGGTGATACTTATATGAGTGCCCCTTTTATTGCATTATACGGGGAAGGGTTGCCCTCTGTCTTGAGCGTCTCAAGAATACAGGAAGAATTTATAAATAAGTTAAGGGAACCCGCCTTATTCTTCGCCTCAGCGTCTCACTTTGTTTTATCATATTTAAATTATTGTAGTCAGATGTGGAACGTGTACCTAATTGCTGTACTTTGTTAAGATAATGTACCTTTGGCGCGGCTCCACTTTTGTTTTCTTGTTTTCTAACGATATAAATTCAGAGGACGCCGCTGGTACGACCAACTTTTGTTCCGTTTTTGTAAGAACCTTCCTTTCGTTGGGAATAAAATTTGTTATGCAATTTTGTTTTGTTAAATCGAATATATTGATGTTATATAACTAATATTGAATGCTGTACAAAATTATTTTTATAATAGTTTTTTTTATTATTATTGTTTTTTATTATACCTGTGAGAAATAATTATTTTTTGATTTATCGGTTAATGTTTTGTTTCAAAATGATTATTGATTAAATAGGATTTCCAAAGAACATACATATAAACTATGAAGTTAAATGAAATATATTAAAAATATATGTAAGCATCATAATATATAAAACTATATGTTATCACGTGGTAAGGCTTGTAATAAAAATAATATTATTGAACAAAGACAAATCCAGACTTAGAATTTTTCTGTTATTTATTGAAGAAAAAAAAATTTCAAATGAGATACTCATGAAAAACTGTACAATTGCACCAGTTTTTTATCTCGCATGAGAATAAAAATTGGGGACAGCAGATGTTGGTCAACTACAGTAGGAGTTACCCAAATATAATAAATTATATTTTGATATAATAAGATGAACAGAATGTTTTAATTTTATAAAATATTTATAATCACAAAATACTTAAGTATATTTCTTCTAACATATAAAAAGGTTTGACCAAAAAAGCTAATATCAAAATAGTTCAAATGTATATATATATATATATATATATATATATATATATGTCATAAGAATATTTTGGTATAACGTAAAACTGATCTCAAGCATGTGCGCCCAAATTGAATAATACAAATTCATCACACACATTAAATTAAAATTAACATTTCCTTACAAGCACGATTTATTAAGAAAACAATGACTTACTCGTAATAACACAATATTTTCTATTATAAATCATATTTAAGTGTTATTTCATTTCCTCCAGACCCCGTGCAGCACACGCATCGAACGAATAAGTAATTGAAATTTCAAACTTTTGATTTTAGGAGAATGTTTTCACCCCAGTCGTGAAATTATTATGAATATCCGCTTTACCGGATAGGCTTGTCTTAATAAATGCCTTTTATGTCCCGGAAAATATAATGAGAGGTAAATGTCTTACTACTTACAACTTCGTTAAAAGCGAAGATTTTTAATGAACTCCATTGTGTAGGTTTACGTGGAAAGATTTTAATTAATGTATAATTTAGAATCAAATTTAATTTAAATAAGTATTCAAAAAAGGAACAGATATTAAAGAACACAGAATGATTAAATTGGCATATTTGTCCAGAAAACAGTAGTAGTACAATATTTTTTCTACAATTATGATTGTTTCGTATCCCGAAGCCTAAAACATGTCAATGTAACCCTTTACATAACTTCGACATGTTAACCTTGTTCTTAACCTTTATTTGTAAGTATTTTTTACACTACTGTCATATAATACTCTCTAAAATAATACTTAACTACTAAATAGTAAACACTACTACTAGAGTAATGTAGTAATTACTACTTTAATTATGAAAATGAACTGTTAATCGTGCACTTTTTGCTTATTTATTTCTGCTCTATAGATGAAATATATCGAGGATTTTTTATTGCGTCTCTACTCAAACAAACTTTGACTGATGTAAATTTTTTTTTCATGAAAAAAAAAATATATTACATGAAAATATGTAAGCACTATACTTTTCCAAAGCTATGTTGTAAATAAAAAAAATCTATTATAACATTATTATAATGGTAGTGAATTAATTAATTTAAATCCACTGCAATTATAACGAACATAATGGCTGCATTCAAATCACACCAAAACATTTGCACTGCGACTATTAAAACTCTCCAAGATGTCGGCAACATCTATAAACAATGGGAGAACGCGCGCGAGAACTCCCAAAGTTTGGAGCACGCGGTGGATGCAGAGGACCAGTAATGAGGGTTAGAAATTTCGGCACATTGCGGCCCAAACCGCACCCTGGCTTATTATTAATTCTGTAAGACATGTCCCCGATGTCCAAGACGTGCCGAGATTCGAGACAAAAGTCAAGGAAGGGAATGTTATTCTCGTACTAGCGATACACCACCTCGGGATTTACAGGTGGTTTTAATAACGGTCTATTGCGAGATGAATACTTAATGTGTGGATTACAGGATTTGGATACGTGAGGACGGTCGACTCGAGTTATATTCATTGTAATATCTTATTTAACATCGTCATTATGCTTGAATAAGCCTTGAACTTTCACCATTATAAGACGTTATATATCAAGTGTTTAAGAGAAATAATTATTGAAGTTCTTTAATATATTTTATTTTTATTATTTGATAGAAATAAATGTTATTAAATATCAGATATATCTGTTACAATACAACAATTTAGTTACAAAGTGCAAATCCCTTTAAGATGGTTTCGTTGTAAGGAGAGCTTTCAAAAACTCGTTAGGAGGTTCGCATTCTGCGGTGAAGGGTCACGTCTTGCGAGGCTGCCTCAAGACAAAATGTCGCCACCAACTTTATGATATATTGTCAAATTATAAATTACATTAACAAACAACAGAATTAGAAATAAATTTATTTTAAGGAAAAATATTTTATTAACTTTCTTAAGATCGACTCATAAGTTTTTTCTAATGGTTTGTTTGAATTTTGGTCCAAGTGTTAGCTTAAACTTCGCTTTAGTATTATAAATAATAAATTTTAATATAACTACACCTATATCTACTCTTTCCATTACTGCAAGGAATTTGAAATATGAGTTTAAAATGTAACAAATATACGTTAAATCTGTAAAATGGTTTTATTTAAATGGTTACTACTCATGAAAATCTTAGAAAATATTACCATATTTAAGCTTAAACATTAAACAATAGCAGGGAATTCAATATGAGACATGGAATCTTAAAATAATTATAATTTGGATATAAAATATTGCATTAAATATTAATATCAGAGCAATTCATTACTTCTACAATCTAAAACTATGAACGTCTTGGTGTATTCTCAGCATATGTTCTAAGAAGAATTGGCAATCACCGCAATGTCGTGATCGGAAGACATTACTAGATTCTATCGCGAAGTGGCCACACGGGGGCAATATCGTCCTAAAATGTTCGAACCTAACTTATTGCATTGCGAATTTATGTGCTATCGTAATCGATTGTCTTAATACCTTATCTCTTTTATTGGATTGAGAAGCATACAAGTGGTACGTTTAGCTTTTATTGCTAATATATTTCTATAAAAGTATTGCTATTAACGTTAATAACTATCTTACATTTTTTATCAAGGATAATCCAATTTAACATTAATAATTCTCACATTTTAGTAAAAGAAAGCGCATTTGAGGAAACAAACATTATTCACATAAAACCATTCATTTCCACCTCTCAGCAGTCAATAAATAACAATTACTCTTTATATTTCAATCGGAACCGTACATTAGGTGGCCGGCGGTAAATTACAGGCGTGAAGCCTCCAAGAAATATTACCGACACTATGTACTTGTTCCGGATAGGGATTGACTATGCGAATATCGATAAAAATATTAATATACTATGACTATGGCATACGATAAAAAATGGTTTATGAGAAAATAACTTGTCTATTATTTGTATGTGTATTTTTTATTTATTTTATGTACAAATTATATAGATAATTATTAATTCTACAACCAAATTTTGTTTACATTGGACGCGACAATCTGTAACATTATATGTGATATACCAACGGACCAACAAATGATTTTTAATAGTCATCTTATTTGAATATATGTAATTTTGTCTTACCTTTTCTCTCAGCCAACTACATTTTGTAGTAAATAAAAATACGATTCAAAGTATTCCATAGTTACAAAGACTTTACCTGAAACAAATACAACATATTATTAATAAAAATAAATTTCACAACAGACATAACATACAAACTTTTATCATTGTTAGTGTGAGTAACTTTTTTTATATTTTTGTATTTTCTTTTTATAGCACGATATTAGCGATAATATCACATCACTTTTCCTCCCTGAATGTAACTGTTTAACAAATCGGCGTATAAAAGACCGGACCGCCCGCTGAGTGCTTAATCACTTAACACTCAACAGATTAACGATGAATTTACCGTCTAAAAATGCCTCCCACTTCCTAGTGGGGGGCATTCCTTGATTTAACCTCATACCAAATAGATGTGTTCACTTGGTTACTTACTTAACAACTAACTGGACTCTTAAGAGTTAATACTTATAAACATAAAAGTATGTTTAGGGATGAATTACAATGCTAAAAACATTAAGGAAGAGTTAACGTTAAAAAGTTAAAATTAAGTTTATAAATGGTTTCCTTTTCTTTTTAATTCTATTAAAATATTGATTCAGCGTAAACCAATAGCTCTATTTATGTCCTTTAATAATATTTCAGGTATAGTTTTAATAATTATATTAAAATATCTTTGCTAATGTTTGCTAAATGTTTTCTTATTTCAGTCAAATAAACAGTGCTGAGCAAATTGATATGTTGTATTGAAATAGATGGTACATTATGTACTACTGAAAACTATGTATCATATGTATAACAGTTTACGCTTCGGGATATTTGAAATTATTTACTTTAAATGTTAGCATTAATATTTATTATTACATATATATTAAATACATTTGAAAATAATAACCAATTTTTTCTTTGCAATAATGAATAAGATGACAACCCTTTAATGCTTTTAATAAAATATTTTTTTTATTATAGCGTCTTTTTAATATTATTGGAAATTTACGAAATGAATATATTTTATTACTACTTACTTGTTCGGGAAAAAATAAGAAATAATATTATTATTTATATAAAATATATAATAAACTCCTTAACACATACCTACTATTAATAATAAGAAATAGGAGTCAGTGATATTTTGGTATCCTAAATAAAATCGGTATTTTTGCTTTACACATTGAAATAATTAACAAAACAAGTAAGTCTTGCAAGATTCTAAGTGTAGGAAAGGTGTGATGAACGCATATTAAGCCTTACCTTTTAAGTTATTAATTATTTAATAATACCAAAAATATGTCCTAAAATGCAGACAACAAAACACTACACTACTACACTACTACTAAAACTGTACAAAGAACAGTCTAAGAGCCAATAAACTAAATAAATATCAAATAACACAAAAGCGCATCAATCTCGGGTAAAGCAAAGATTTACCCTTGTAAGGACATTAATTCTTACAGGGTGGAGTAATGTAGACAAAACGGACCGAGGGCTGCCGGCTATCCGTGAAAAGAAACCCTTTTTCTATTTCTAATATTATGGACATTACCTTATTATTAATTTTATTTAATACTATTTTTAATTTTATCTTTTATATGTAATAATGAAATATTAAAATTTAAAGGGAAATCCGTTTATATACGAATATAAAATTATTTAAATACATTGTAGTGTGGTAAAATATTCTAAGTAATTTTATTTTATTAAAATAATACTACAATATTTGTTATTAGGATTGTCAAATTAATTAAAATCAAGAGATATCTACCATATTCTTTCGTAGAACATCCGTTGGAAGGTCAATAGTATGTTTGCACGGTCATCGCGAGATCAAAGCCATCTTTCGGCAAATAAATAGTTGATTTCGCTTTGTAAATAATACTGGAAGGCCAATTCAAATAGTTTTCTTAAGAATGCGATGAAGGGGAAGAACTTCAGGGGTAAGTAACGTTTACTAAATTGATTTGTGATTTACTTAACAAGTTCGATTGATTTATCAAATTGACAAATAAAAACTTTGGAATAAAAAGTAGGTACTGACTTAAAATAAAATAAGTTAGAAACATAAATATATTGTTTATAACTACTTATATTTTTAATGTTGTTAGAAGTATCTTAAGTTGTGTAAGAAAACATTTCCTGAATAACTTAATCATCACTTTAGTGCTGTTTGTAGTTAGTTTCTTAATGAGTGTACATTACTTGTTTACTGTTAATTAGTTTGGTAAAAGAATCTACTTCCTCATTTCCTCCTTTTTATTGTGTTTGGGGATAATCAAAATCAGTTCGTGATGTAATCTAGAATCGAGTTGGGACTAAACTTGATGCAGTAAAATTTAAATAATTCCATTCGGTTAGGTCGACTTCAAGTAATTAAAGACTTAAAATATTCATTACTTTCTTTAAAATAGATTAAAAAGTATCTCAAATTACTAATTGTCTATAATTATTATATAAAAAAAACAATTTAACAGCTATAAAGATTTTATAATAAAACGATAATTATTTATTAAACCCTAGTAAAAAAAAACAATATTTTTAAAATTGAGAACAGTGCCATCTATTAGAGAAAGGATGAACTGCGACTCACCCTATATAACCTATCCTCCTGTAACAGCGCCCTCTATCAGGAAAATTCGTGACTCCTTGTAAAAAGGTGAGTTTCCAAGTAAACGTTAAAAGTTTCAATAATAGATGTCAAACAGCCTCGACAATTGTGAAATAGCCTTCGAGCATAAACATACCAGAGACGCTACAACAAAGACACGTTGAAACCAACATAAGTGACGTTTGTGACGTCACATTCAGGTCAAAAGACAAATATACAATCTGATAAGTTTTTACGACAATTTAACCGAGACGTACTAATTAATCTCTAGCGTTGTATGATCGAAGATAATAACTATTAAGCTAAGAAAAGTTGAAGCAGACATCTTTTATAAAAAAAATAAGACAGATAATATCATATCTATATAATACTTGAAAACATAATCCGTAGCTTTGAAAAAAAATCTCTTATAATAAACTCATTTCTCAAGAAACAAAAGCTTTTTATGCTAATAAATTATTTATTACGTTGCCGTCTCAAACAGCTTATATCATCAAATTCATATTAACATTAATCTAATAATGACAAAGTTATATGACGTAAAATATATAAAAACATGTATCGATCCAAACTAAATTTAGTCTGAATACAATATGAAATACATTGAATTCTATTAAATTAAGGGAGCTCTAATCAATTGCAACTGCACGTGTAACTAAGGTTTTTCATATAACTATTCTCGTTTCAACTATAAATAGTTTAATGACTTCTGTTTAAATAATTATAAGTAATTTAAAATAAATAAATATATTATATTATTGTATTATTTCAAAAGTAGTTTATTATATATAGTCAGTATATATTAGAACATTTATCTCTGTAAGATTAACATTGTTTTGTAATTAATCTATGTATTTTAACTATCTTTTGCATGCGGCTTTCCCCGCGCAGTCCGCAGACTTGACATTGGCATGTTGTTATCATATATATTTCCATCAAAATCAGTCTTTCTGTGTCTAAGTCATAGTGGTATAAACAGACAGCCAAAAAAATATATTTAAAATAATTAAAAATATAAATAAATGTAAATGCAGAAATAAAAGATTTAAATTACAGTAATTTAGATAAATATATTTTTTAAAGCTGAAACATTTCAGCGTTCAACTCAATGGAAAGTTATTTAACTTAAACTTCCATACTTTACAAACTAAAAAGTAAAAACTATTAAACAGATTAAAAACTTTTTAAGTAGGCATCTTACCGACTGGCTGTTCCAAAAAAAATAGGTAGATAAATTTAAAAATGGAACGTGTATTTTAAAATGTGTTCTAATTATAAAATTAAAGTACCTTAATGGAGGGTGCAGGAGGATGCGGCCCGGGCGACCGCGTGCCCGGGAGTTGCAAGAGATGACGGATGGTGTAGCCCTGACGAGATTTTCGTGACATTCTGCAAATAAAAATATATATATATTTATATATTTATTTAATTATAATAATAATAATTATTATTATTGTCTTAAGAAAGAAGCTGATTTTTTTAATTAAGTTTAATTTTATACTAAATTAATACTGTCCACCTAAAACTATTTACATAAAAATAGAAAAAGTATATTAATATTTACATAAAACATAGATTACAATTAATATATTTTATCATCTTAATATAATAAATAATTCATAGCTATTTATTCAATACAGTTATAAAGCAATACATAAATGCATACAATTATCCAGTTGGTACTGAAGTTTCATGAAATTTCATTCATTTCCGTTCAGAAACTGACGTACACACTCTTCAGAGGTTAACAGGGAACTAGTACTCTGTAGGTACACTAGGTAGTCTGAGTTTTGTCTTGTTAGTGTGAGTTTATGATTTATGTGTGAGTGGCGGGGTTCTTGCGCAGTTCGCTGTCAGTTTTGAAGCGACATTTGGATAATAGACGCCGTGAATGCAGCGCGTATGCACGTTGCAATTCTTTATATTTTCTTTAATTATTATATATATTATTATAATATATTGTTATAATATATATAACAACTAAATAAAGACAAAGAAAAGCTATTTTTCTCTCCCATTGTAGTTTTTAATTACAATTTTGTTATGAAACGAAGATATTTCAATTTATTGAACACAGCCCGCGCCCCGGTAACTTTAGCGGCAGGGCTGTCATCTAATAGAGATTTAAATCGGTTTCTTTGTGTATTGAAGCCCTATTTATTATTACATCTTGTGTGTAATCCTCGTTGATACAATTACGTTTCATATTTTAACCTCAACCTGAATGTTTATACATAATGTTATTTCTAATTAATCTTATTATACGATCAAAATAGAATACAAATAAAATATACCGGTTTCTTTTGTTACATATTTTCATATTATTAATTATAAATAAAGATTTATACAATAAAGTCTACGATTTTTGTGATTTTAGTTTATGTGCCTATCCTTGCCAATATAAGCTGAACCCTCTTTAGAAGTAAAATGCGTAGTGCTGAGTTCTTCTTAAAACATATAGCCGGCGAATAAAGATGAAATATATCACAACCACATGCAAACAATACACTCAGGTCATCACATATTTCTAGAAATATATATTTATAAACATTGTCATCTCATAGATACCTACATAGTTTTATATATAGTATATATAGATTAGAATAAACATACATTATAATAATAAAAAGACCAATTTATACATTTATATCTATATCTTGTTATGTAATATCATAAAGTATTCCGAAATCTGAAAATGTATGAGCTTCCAGAATTTAATTTAAAGCTTTATGTAAGGTAAGAACTTCAACATCGCTCTATCGAAACTCAACTCTTTGGAGCGACATTATTATTTTTATTTTTTTATTTCCTTACATTTAATTCACATTTTTATTAGAAAAGAAACATACCAATAACTTATCTTTTAATATGTAAGTGTATTTTTATGTTTTATTAATTTGAAATTCTATTTTATCTTCAATGTGCAGGAAATAAAAAATATCCTGTATTATGTTTAGGAACACAATGACAGGACTATTTATTTACAAACAATTGCAAGGTTTTAACAAAAATAGATTGCAATGTATCACTATACTACAAGTGATGTTAATTAAAAATTCCCATTACACTTGGAGGATGAAAGCGCTGTTTGTGAGTGTTAGTTTGCTGTACGTGAATGAAAATACTATTCGTGTGGGTGTTTTGTTTGTGTTGATCTCCGATATATGCAAATTATTTTAAAGCTATTGCTCTTAAATATCCCGTACCTATTTTAATTAATCCCCAGGTTATGATACTAAATTATAAATTGAATATATTAAGTTTTAAGTTAATTATTCTATAAACTTAATAATATCTCAATAGCAATTATGATAAAAAGTTTTATACTAATAAAAGTTAATCCTGACGGGCTTAAGCTTTGGACTTTATGACTCAACTTTTTTATCCAATTAAGATTAACTAGATCGTCTTTGTTTAGAAAAAAAAAAGTGAATTACGAATAAATATTGTTATACTATACATCTTGTTTTCAGATATACTAATAGGAACATCTTATCTTACACATGTACACATTATAGTACAAAGTTATCCTTTAACTTGGTGCTTGTCATTATAACTTAGTTTATATAAACATAGTTCCCAATACTATACTAATAGTATTATCCTAATGTGTTTATTAATATAAAAGTACTAATAACTTTGAAATATACTCGTAATTCTATATTTACTTAGAATAGAAACTTTATTAAGATGTAACTATCAACGAGCGACTAAAGAAAAAATAACATTTATTTTATTAGCACTAAAAGTACCAAAGAATATAATAAAGTGGCGTATATCCAACAAACAATAGTAACAAAGTTTGCTAAGTAGCTCCGCTATCCGAAGTTTTACTGACTCAGTAATGAGAAAGGATTAATTAGACAGTGGAGAGGCTGGCGAATGAAGAGTGGTCGTAAAAACTTTTAATAGCTGATACGGAGTTAGGTTAAATATAATATTGTATACTCCAATGTATATGACGTTAATGTGTTTAAATACTCTTGGATAACTAATTTAAAACGCGATTATTAAAATACATTGTCATTGTAAGATAAGTTTCACTTAAAATACTAATGTAAATTTTTATCTGCACGTATTTATTTTTACTGAATGTTGATTTAAACGATTCCCAACTTCCGTCAGGTAATAAAACTTCTGACAACTTTTCCTTTTTTGTCCGTTTTTGTTCAGTAATCGCTTCTATTCCATTGTTTTTCGTTGGTAACTAAGGGTCCAGGGTTATACCACAAAGTTTTATTTACCTACATAGTATAAAAAAGTTACACCTAACTAACGCACTAATGAAGATGGAAAAGTTTAACTAAAGAACTTAATACAGCTCACCGAATAAAAAACTACTTCTACGTAATATCGCATTTAATTTATTATAAATATACTTGAGAGCAAAGTATTCAATACAGCATTTAACTTAATTACGTCCACAAAAGAACATATGCAGATACATACTTGACCTCTGAACAAAATAACAACAAACAAAGTAAACGCCCATTATCGATTCAGGTATCGAGGGTTGCGGGACTTACTGTGGGTATAAAAACAAGTTTACAGGGTATAGGGTTATCATTTGCATATCAACGAACAAATTGGAGCACTCTATCGATTTTACTTGCAATATTAATTTTACATACATACAAAGTCTGTTCAAGTTTCCTAAGCAGGTGCACTCATAGAAGGTATAACTGAACTGAAGTGGTTGGAGAATTAAAATTAAACATTAAAGCTTTCAAGAGACTGGAGGGCACACAAACACGGCGACGTTGATGGAGTGGTCGAAAAAGCTTCTCAATGAAAAAATCGTTTTATTGCCAGGACAATATTGCGAATTCTGAAGGCACAGTAGCCGTAGCAGTAACTTGCAGTAGCCTGCAAGTTCACGAAATCGATATAACCTGATGGAGAGTACACATAAGAAAAGTCCTCAATGTAGGAAACTTGATTGTCCACAGTGTGCAAGTGATAACAGCAATCCGCAAGAGAACTCGGGCATTTGAATTTAGATTATGATTCCTTGGGCAATAATATTCCAGTTCTGTGAAGATTACAGGATATTTTTGAACGCCAGTGAAACCAAAAAGACTTAATTCGAATCAGTATTATATAGCTTAGCATTGCTAAGTACTAAGCCAAACCGTATTGTGGAATTTTGCAAACCTTTGAAATCTGGGAAGTAGATTGCAATGTAGTTCTATTTGCATTCTACCAAAGAAGACAAATTTGTTTTATATCTGGCCAAACTAATGCCGGCGCCGGCGCCTAATGAACAAGTCGGCGTTCTATCTCCTCTTCTATTCTCTATATTTATTAATGAAATCTCTAAAGTCATTTCTTGTCATTACCATCTCTTAGCAGACGATTTGCAGCTATACCGACATACATCCCTAGCCGACCTTAATGCTTCAATTGAATTAGTTAACGATGACTTTAGGAAGATTAAGCAGTGGGCCAAAGAATACGGCCTCGTTATCAACCCGCTAAAATCACAAGCCTTTACACTTTTACCCACTATTATCTATGATAATATATCCTTACCTATAGCAGAGCAGTCAAAAAATCTCGGCATCACATTTGACTGTCATCTCTTGGGCACCGCAAATTGATGAAATAAGTAGAAAACTTCATTATTCTCTTCATTCTTTTAGACGGTTGCAGAATTTCCTTCCTTTACAAACTAAAAAAATGCTAGCACAAACTCTTCTCCTTCCACTTCTCGACTACGCTGACGTTTGCTATCTAGATGCATCCGAGGAGCTACTTGATAAGCATGAACGACTTCAAAATTTGTGCATTCGTTTTATTTACAGATTGCGCAAATTTGACCATGTATCTGAATATCGATTACAATTAAAGTGGCTCCCTATTCACTTTCGCCGTAATGTGCACATTCTATCACTTCTTTTTAATATTTTAAATAACGCTTCCCTCCTTAACCTGCATGAGCGTTTTCATGTGACGCCACCAAGGACGAGACCATCTCGTGAATGCGTTACTTCAAAATCCCTAGTAGTGCCTTTTTACAACACTATTTTTTCAAAAAATCTTTCTCGGTTGTTGCAGCTCGGCTATGGAACTCTCTTCCCCAGAGTATTCTGGATGGTAGCCCTTCCTTCAACTCTTTTAAGCTAAGGGTTAAGCAGCACTACCTATCTTCGGAAATATAACTAGTATTTCTTTTATTTTTATTATTTTTGTATTTTCTACAAATGTATATATTTACTTACTTATATATATATTTATTTGTGTGTCTGTGTGTGTGTATGTGTGTATATATGTGTATATAAGTATGTATATGTCTAAGTATTTTTAATATGCTATATTATACAGATAATTTGTTAAATAACCGTTAAAATTAATCTATTTTGAATATCATTTCTTTGTTCTCTTTTATTTGTATTTAGTATAAGTGTACCGCACTATCTCGTACTCCCTCTCTCACACCAAAGGGTAACTGGGAGAGATCTCTAAAAGAGATAAGTAATCCTTTGTACTACATTGTTTTCTGTTTTTTTTTGTATTTGTGATTTTTATTGGTACATAAATAAATAAATAAATAATGCCGGCATTAAGGCAGTCGCTCATGATATACAGAAAATGGAACTATCAAGAGAGGAAATACCACCGTGCACCCAGATTCTTTATAATAGGGCAAATCATTGCCAAACTTGTTATTAAGCTCGTGACCTACTCGACTGGGATCTTGCGTTATCCACAGCTACTTTTGATAAAACCCGCCAACGGTTAGCGGCCAACTCATATATATGGCTATATCTGGGGCGGGCCAAGTATCTCTTTTTATATTTACTGAGGGCAAACGACGAGTCAATGCAGCGGCACTCCGCTTCACTCTAGATGTGAACTTTTGCAACATCCAGAGACTTCATTCCAACTTAAACGCCGTCCACTATCATCTAGAGATCTTGATCGCCTCGTTGTTTTTGACGGAGACATAGATATCTTAACCTAGCGACATAGCGTACCTATCAAACCCCGGCTATAAACTCATTCATAACATCATTTTATACTACACGCCGGGGTATTTGTGTTCGTAAGGGAGAATATCTACTTCCGTTTTCGTTCCTCCAGGTTTTTGAAGGTCTCTACAGTCTTCCCGTAGAGTCTACGCGTGCGTCTACAGGTCCCATAGTGGTAATGCAGAAACGGATCAGCTCTTGGACCAAGTCCAGGCGAAGATGGACGATCTGCTTTCACAGATACCCTTCATCGAAGTTTTAGTCCTCGGGGACTTAAACGTACCCAATATCGAATGGCTAGGGTCACGTGCCACCGACTGCGTGTGTAACTGTGTTTACCTTGCTCTGGCAAATGGTCTGTCCCAGCTTGGTCAACGCAGTCAGTCAGGCATACGCGTCTACCAGACGTGGACAGCCATATGCCCTCTTTGTTGGATCTTCTGCTGACTACACATCCCGGCAAGTTCTAGGCTCCCCTAGGCTCCTCTAATCATTATTTGGTACGAAGTGTAGTGCGCATTCAACGTCCGGCTCACACAAAATCTGCGACGCGATGCGTTTGGCACTACAATTGAGTGGATTGGAGTGGAATGCGGTCCTTTTTTTACATCCTACCCATGGGGACCGGTTTGTTTCCCTTCCAATGATCTCAGTGTTGAAGCAGCTGGCAAAGGGTAGGCGTATCAAGCTTGGGCTAATGCGTTAGTCATTAAGAATCCCAATTCTACAGTTTTTAAAAGGAAATAGAATCGTGTTTCCAGAATCTTCAAATGGCAAATATCAGCTGGCAAGGTACCTGCCTGGCAAGCACAAGTTCTGGGCGCTTTCCAAAGCTACTCTGGAAAAATTTTGCTAGCCATTCCTATCGCCACTGCACACTGGGAACGACTATTTGGCCCACACAATAAAAGAGAAAGCCGATCTCTTGGACACTCTTTTTGCCTCAAAGTCGACTTTGGACGAGCAATAGAAGACAACGCCTATCATCCTGCGGTGTCACAGCTTCATGTCAGAAAAACTTTTTCGGTTAAAAATCATCCGAAAAGCCCTTCTTTTCCTTGGACGTTCATAAGTAAAGTGGGCCAGACGGTATTTCTCCAATTGTGCTTCGAACATGTGCCCCTGAGTTGACGCCAGTGTTAATGCATCTATTTTCGTTCTTCTACATTAAAGGTGTAGTCCCGGTCTCATAGAAAATTGCCCTTGTCCACTTGATCCCTAAAAAAGGTTATAGCTCGGACCCAGCTAACTACAGACCTATCGCCATTACCTCTCTTCTCCCCAAAGTATTGGATAGCATAATTAATCAACAGCTCCTAACGTACCTCGAGGATTACCAGTTGTCAATGACCGGGTATATATGGCTCTGGCTCTCTAGGGCTTTCGTGATATGATGTGACATGTTGGATATCAATGATATATTCCAACATACATTGTTATGCGGATGGGGATATTCCGGCCGTGCAGGGCTCTCTCGAGAAAACGTCGATGAATACCGAAAAAAACTTGTGTCTTCTTCAGAGATCTCCTTCAGGATGGTCTCAGAATGGGGTACACTGAACCTCGTTCAGTTTAATCCCCAAAAGACAAAAGTTTGTGCGTTTACCACAAAAATAAACCATTTTCCGTATCTCCGCTCTTCGAGAGCACTCCTTTCAATGCCTCACCAAGTATCAGAATATTGGGTCTAAACATTCCAATGAAATTGGGAGTGATCAATAGACCGAGGTAGTATTTCAAGCCTGGCCAAAGACTTGTATTTTGTGATGATGAACTGTTGATATCAAAGTCAGGTTGGAAGATACGCATTGTGATTATGATTTATGGTAAAAGGCAGGATAATTTGGAGTCTCTAAAACATTTATATCATTGGCAGTGAAGAATTAACCCATAGAAAGAGCTCGTTCTGCTATTAATAGCTGGCCTAAACGCTTAAAACACTGGAAGCCAATGGAGACAACTTCGAATGAGCTGAATATATTTTTAATGGTTTTATATTAATGTATTAAACTAACACTGTAATAGTAAAATGCTACATACAATAAAAAAAAACGTTTTTCTTTATAACAATATTTATGGCAAGACTATAAATTGATTAACCCGTTTTAGACTGGATATAAATTCGAAGAAGTAATGTGTGTAGATAACAAGATAAAATGGATAGGATAACTACTTTAGGTAATTTCTTTTTATTTCTTATAGAACAGCTACTTTTGATCCTATCTAAAATAGCTGTTCTATAAGAAATAAAAAGAAAGTACCTGAAAATTATAATAAATACACATTTTCTCCACAATCTCATAAAAGTTAACCATCAGCAGCTCTAGACATTTGTTAGTTATAAATATTGTGTATATTTTAATAAAAAAACAAATTTTAATATGCAAAAGTTTTCAATGTTTATTGTTTCGGGTTCAATGGTTCATTTCTCGAATTTACTTATATTACATATATTTTTATAATAAATTTTATTATTCAACTTTCAAAGTTTATTATCATACCCTTTATTCCTTTTGTACTAGTTCTAAATCCATAAGAAAACACAAACGGATGAAAACATGGTCGCCGGACCTTTATTTGCTGAAGTAGCCGTTATTAGATTTTAAAAAAGTAGATGTTGCAAGAATGGTGTGTGTAATCTATCCATGGAGAGAGCTTATCTTCTCCACAAATAATCTCCAAACGACACTAATGCCAGGTCTAGCATTATTTTGATTATGATTTATGAATCAATCAATATCATCAAAATATTTATACGAGTATGATATTGATTGATTTATAAAACTTGGATTTTTGGAGAAAAATTTAAACCTTGGCCAGTAGCTTTACAGGTAGCATACTACTAGGTCAAAGACTATGCATTCGACTGAATCAGCTTCCAAAACATTTAAAAAACTTCTCTTGCAATATGCATAACCATCGAAATTATTTGACGGCCACGTTTGCGGTCTAAGATTTTGACCCATGGAGCATTTTTTTAACTTTTATGAAAAAAATATTGTATGGAGCTAAATCTTTGCTGTACGGAGGATGGGGTAACATTTATATCCCTTAAGATGTCAAATAGTCCATGGTTCTAGTAGCTGTTTGAGTGGGCGCGTTATCTTGGAGGAAAAGAATGCCGCGTACTCCGTTGGCTATTCAACTTGCCGAAAGCTTGAGGCAGACAAACTTCGCAATACCATTCCCTTGTAACCTTTCTACGATCTTCTACTGGAATTATTGCTACTGGGTCACTGCATCTGGAAGAAAGATGCTATATAATTTTGGTACCGCATCAACCGCGTATAAATTTTTGGTCAACTTAAACAAATACTCATCGCGTGCTTCGTACGAGGACCATTATTTTCTTTTAATAACCACTCATTCCTAATGACGTTTAAAGGATTACAGCAGTATCTACACATGGGTTCAGCACCCTATTCTATTTGAAAACGGTGAATGTCACCGTGGCCCATAAAAAAAGGAGAAAACTGACATTCAGGATTTTTTTTTGCTTCAATTTTAACTGTGGACGATCACAGAAACACATCAGCTATCATCCCGCACTGTCAATACCGAACGTTGTATTCCTGAATAAATCCAAACAAGATACTTTATAGCTTTCCTCGGTCGTTCTTAAGTCGAAAAGCATAGAAAACATTTCCCCAATCGTGCTCTTAACATGTGTTCCGGAGTCGACTTTGGTTGGATAACACGTCTATTTTGGCACTCCTATTTAAAAAGCATAGTCATGGAAGACCACTTCAATATGCCTTTTGTGCTTTTTCCTTCCATATTCTCCTTTTACTGATCACTTTCGCTCCTAATATTTTTTAATTGCATGTATTTTATCCTTCCGTATAACATGCCCATAACATGACCGATGAGTCTAATTTGTTCTGGCACTGGCACTCTCAAGCTTCCCCTAACATACTTATTTCTTATGCTATCCCTTCTTATCCCCCCCACATCCATTTTAACATTCGCATCTCCATTTCATGCAAATGCTTTTCAGTTATCGCATTCATCGCCTAAGACTTAAATCCATACATGACAACATGTCTTATGATAGTTTTATAGATATGTTCCTTTCGTTTAAGGCAAATTCAGGCATCGTAAGTTGTCACTGTGACCTGTCGCACTTTACTCCATCCTGTGTAGATTTTGTACTTTACGTTACGGTCAGTATTGCCATCGCTTTGTATTAGGGAACCAAGATAGCCGGAGCAGATTTGTAATGATACTCTATCCAACAAAGTAGGAACAAAACTGGAAACACCGCTGAAATCTCAGAACAAGCACTTTTTAGTTTTTATTATTTTCAGACCAACCCTCTCCAACTTTTGTTGCCATTTTCCCAGTCTGCTTTGCCTCTTAAGTCCATTCTCGCCGACAAGAACAATGTTATCAGCAAACAGCATGCACCAGGGTGCCTCTTTTTGTATGTCTGACGTCAGAGTATACATTATCCAAAGAAAGAACTTCTTCTTTAAACTCTGAAAGGACTAAGGCCTTTGGCGTAAACTAACTGCTACATCGAATTTGTCGGTGTTTTCAGATGCCGATCGGACGCGTATACTTGATTGACTGTGCCTCCCAGTCATCTCTTGCAAAGCCCAAAAACAACACATTACAAGGAATCTGGTCGTATGCCTTCTCGAGCTCAACGAACACCATATGTAATATGGTTTATACTCGTCTGTACTTCTCGCACACAGGCGGAGAGCGAATGTGGCATCCGTCGTACCCCGATTAGGCATAAAACCGAACGGAAGCCAGCCAAATCCTACCCTAAACGAAAATTGACACAAAAAAAATACTTGTAAGCATTCGGTGGACTAGTGACAGTGTCAAACAGTTTTCTCAAATCTGGCATGCCGATTACGACAAACGTCTATTGTTAGCAATTGCAAATCACGTTGGAAAAGCTAGCTGTTAAATAACCGACGCTAGTCAATCACTCTACGCCACAGTTTGCTCCAACAGATTATGGTTTTTTTCGAAATTTGGATAATGGATCTTGCACGGGAAAAAATTCAACTCCGGTGTGGCAGTCAAATCCGCCTTCAAAGATTTTATTAATTCCCGTCTGAATGGTTTTCTTTAGTAAAGGGATCGATAAACTGCCTACGACATGGCAAAAGTGCGTAGATAACAATAGTTTATACTTTGATTAAATAAATATATTATTTTAAAAAATATTCGACTTTTTGTACCTCCCATACCAAATGCCAATTTTATATGTAAGGACCTAATATTTATATTATTATTAAGAAGATGTACACATCACCCTTAATCTTATAAATGGGCACTAATTAACTATTGCACCATTCATCATGGATCACTTCTACATGCAGCAATTTATTGAAGAATAAAACTTGGCAATTATATCCATATTCATTCAACACATTTAATACCTCCACCATATCGGTACCGGTTTCGTATCCAGCTCTACAGTTTTTTCATTCTTCATACCTTGCACGGCCGCCTTCACTTCATCATCGTTCACTTCTTTATCTAAGCCCTAATTTACATGCCGGTTTCCCAACACTATTCCAATCATTTTTTTCATGCAACAATGTATCAAAATATGCCTTCTATCTCTTTTTTCTATCATCATCTCCCATCAATACCTTTCCAGTATCATCTATTATGCATTTTACATGTATGACATCTCTAGCATTTTTCTCCCTACCCTTCGTTATACTATGGTAGAGGTCTGAACTTTAGGAAACTACAGACATCTGTATAATTCATCTTGCACCTCAGCTTAATCGATGACTGCAGCTACTTTCGCTCTTTCCTTACATTCTTCATATAACATTTTCATCTCCTCTTTCATACTATCATTATCATCCGATTCTTCCTGCCTTTGATTTGATTTGATTAAGAGCCTTTTGCATGTTTCGATTCCTTGCCACGTTTCCTTTTTTATCCTACCTTTTCCTTTCGTTTCGCCTAACACATCCTCTGCCACATCATTATTCATCATTTGCCATATTATTAAAACCTATTAATATCCATCCCAGCCGCACACTCTTTTAATTTCTTATCCAGCACAATTCTGGCACCGTTCCTTTTCCCGGTATTCCAGCAATAATAAAACTTGTATCTTTCACCAATATCTCTTGCTTAAAAGATTAAGAAAGAAGATTAAAATAAAAGATTTGGTTTAGTTTTACGGCCGGCCACCTGCCTGACGCCCTTAGGAATATACTTACTTTTATTAAAAACTAATTAATTATACGGAGCTGCACTTTTGATGCATAACACTTTTTGTTCATCTTTTTTCTCAGAGTAATGTAAAGCAATTAAAGCCATCAGACTTCTCTTGACTTTCGTTAGTTTAGTTAAGTTCAATTATCGTTTTGATTGGATTTAACCGTGGACTATCAGCTGGCGATCTTCTCATCAAATATGTATAGCATAAGGCGTTTCTTTCCTCCTGTGGGTTTCTTGAGAGTTTATGCAAATGGATTACTAGCTTTTTCTCTGGATCAGATACAGATCGTTTCAAGGGATTTGGTTCGAACCCCCAGTTCGTGGTGTTCGACAAGGCATGTTATAACCGACTTCGTTCTTTCTGCATATCGATGATATTATTTTGGATATTTTCAACATTGCTATACAGATAACAGCACGCGGGTGTCGGGATATTGTGTATTCTGGCCGTGCTGGACTCTCTATGGAACATGTCGATGGGTGAAAGAAACATGTGTCTTCTATAAAGACCTCTCTAAAACATGTTTTATCAAAAGTTGTGTATAAAAACTCTCAATGCAACAGATAAATGTTACATAAAGTTTGCATTTTTACCAACAGAAAAGTAAGTTTTTTTTACAACAACTACAATTCAGGTGAAAAACTTGAGCGCTTTCGTGTTTTGTGCACAACAGAAAAATATATATAAGTATCGTATTCAGAAATGCCACGCCGAAAGCGTGACAAATTTAATACCTCTTCCTACTACAACCTAACATTAAAGTCCTATTTAATTATTATTCGAAATTGGGACCTCACTTTGTTATTCGTGTACTTTTTAACTCGCACTTTCACGACAAGGAATTATCATTTCGATCCCTCAGTTCTTCTTAAGCTTTTTGTTCATGTATAACTATAATATATACCAAATATACGTGTAAAATATGTGCCTAGACGCCGCATGCAGCTAATGATGACTGACAGGCAAGGTTGCGTAATCTATACTACTATATTAATCTGTTTTTAGATTATTTATTTATAAAATTATTTAATAAACAAATACTTTTATTTTTTCCATATCTTTTTTCTCTTTGTCTCTTTTTTGCCCTTCCATAACTCAACAAGAACTTGAGTGATTTTGTCAAAAAATATATGTGATTATATAAAAAAAGAATATAATTTCGGTAAACCTTATATGGTGCGGGTGAAAACGCTACCAAAAACTAGTCTATTCTGATAAAATAAAACTCATGACACTGTCCACTCAATTATAATATCAAATAAAAATGAACGCTGTCTTTAACAAAATACGGATAAAGCTATTACTAGGCGGGTTGAATTTAGTAATAGTAAGTCCTTGTATACTCAGTCATGTGTACACAAGTCCACATAAACAGAGTCGCGGAAAATTGCTAGAATATTGTGATTTTTTTTTGCTCTAAAACTTGGAGGTACTAAAACTTTTAGAATATTTAACAGACACCGTTCTCACTTCTCTGTTTATATATTTAGTAGCTTCTCGTCTTTACCCTACATTCTTAATATCATCGTTTTAGTCATGGAAATCAACATACCGACAAACATGTTTTATAAAATTGTGTACTTCTTTTATGTAACTTTATAATACGAATAAGAAAAGTAAATTAAATTTCCAAACAATTTTGTAATTTCAATTTCTCTAAAATGTAAAGCAGGAAAATTCCGATGTAAATGAAATCGTTTTTCATCAAAAGAACATTTTCTTTACGTCCATAACATTTTAGCTCATAACTTTTGACGAGAAGGTAAAAAATACTTATTAGTTAAGAAATGTACACATTTTTAATTACTCAACTTTACCAATTACTGTAAAATTGTATTTAAAGTTTAAAGTTTCAGTTTAAACTTTGATTAAATTATGAACTTTATATTAATACACATTAAAATAGTTTTCGTTAATAGAATCAATAATAGCTTGACATATACGCTTTTATTTTGGTCAATTGGATATAAATAGAATTATTATGAACATTTCCTTTAAGAAAGCTTATTTTATATTCATGATTCATTTCCAATAGAATTGGAACAGTTTGTTTACAGTCGCCTTGTATTGACGATATGTGGTAAGGGCGTTTACATATTGGAGTTTTGTGTAGGTTTGTACGATATTTTTGTTGCAAAACTGAAGGCAAAGAAAAAAGTTATATATAAAACTCCAAATAGTAAACATAATAGAGCATGCATGGTAAAGAATTTATAAATGTCTTTTTTTCTTGGGATTTATTTTCCTGTTCATGAAGAAGTGGTATGAAAATATGTACATATGTATAAAAACTTCCAGAACATCCTGAATAAGTTTTTTAATTATTATTATGCTCATTATTAGAAAAAACATGAAGCCTTCGAAATTGAATGACAAATTATATTAAATAGAATACTCTATTTTTAAAACTTCTCTTAGTATTGCGTAGGACAATATTTTGTTTTGTCTACCTTATTAAGGTGTATTGAAAAATCGATAGAATTCTTGTAATAATGTAATAAAAAAATAATAAACTCTCAAGAATCTATATACGAGTATAATAATTAATCTGGATACAATCTAGATGTGGTAAATTGATACGAAATAAATTTATATTAAATTAATATATTTATAAAGTTATTTAGTATACTTTTTTCAATTATACTCTTAATTGAATAAATAATTACTATAAAATTATTTTTAAAAGCAAAAAATACGAGTATATTAAAAAAACATGTATGGTGGAAGCAAACTTTTATCATCTGTTCAAAGCTTAAAGACAGTATCGTCCCTGAAGGCCATTTATTGTTTAAAGCAAGTAAAAAGAAACAGGGCAAAATATAAAGAGACAACCATAAAGTCCCTTGAAATCCGCTCCTGTAATGTAATTTCAATTCTTGTTAGTAGCACATAAGGTTCATATTTCCTTATAAACGTTGGTAACATAATATCTTCAGTAGTTTTAGTTATTACGGTGTATTCAGGATCTAAAGTATGTTCTGAATATCAGACCTACATATAACATAACTGAATTACTACGTCGTTATATGAAAATTTATAGCGTCCTTTGAAATGTTTATTGTATGTTTATTCGTTTAATAATTCAATATCATGTTCTATCAAAATCAATATAATTAATTCCAATAGTTTTCCGATATATATCTAAATGATTATATTTATAAACGTGCCATTCATATTTGTATTAACATCAAACAAAACTAAATAAACAAATATATAAAGTTTATTATTTACGTCCTTTCCTTTGTTCTGAATCTTAGAATTGATACATATACCTATTAAGACAGCTGCAGGAAACGCCATTTTGAAGTGCTTATTTCCATTATAACATTGTACTAACTACACTGAAATGTTCTACAAAAGTTCGCGTTTTGCTTCGTGAAGTCCAGAACTTTTAAGTTGCCAAAGTATACTAACTCCCCAATTGGTATTACGCGAAAACAACATTTATTACAAGCGAGCACAGATTGAATTAGCCCGCGGTAGGATTCCGCTTACAACTTTGTTCAAATAGATGAACTTCAAGTTATCTGAAAAGTTATTTAACAAAGTTTCATAGCTTTCTTGACTGTTATACGAGTTTGTACTTTGAGTAGTCGGGATTGGGTTAATTATTATTTGTAGGACAAAGTTTACTTAAGTCCTTTGGCAGGCAATATTCATCTGTGTTGTCCCATCGAGAGCCGTGACTGTAGAAAGATTTTCCTTCCACAATAGACCGAGACTGAGACCGGTTACTGAAATGACTTTGTAATGGCGTCCCCAATAAAACGATCTCCAATATCGTAGGCTTTTTACTTTATTTATGATCCAAACGAGTTTTTTCTACCCAATATTGATGATGCTCCTTTATTATATCCAACTTCATAAATAGGTTCTACAGTTATTCCAAATATTACTTTGTGAATATTACCTATATTCACAAAGTAATATTTGGTAATAAGTTTGTTTTTTTAATTATTGCTTTTATCAAGAAATTAGAATCCAATATCTTGAAATCAAGATACTTACGGGCGTATTTTCATGTTTACTTGTTCCAGTGTAACCTTGAAGGAGGAGATAAAAAGATAATATTAAAATAAAGAACGATATCGATCTTGCACGCTAAGACAAGGTCACATCTTACTTATTACCATTTTAAAATTCTCCGTCACGCAGCGAAGCTTATGCCTTCTGAGATCAATTCCAAGAAATTTAATCAAATCTACATTATTTCCGAGTAAACTGCTATCTTATTAACCTTTTCTTTGTAAATAAATATATTATCACGATACATTTATTGACTTGTATCGTACAATAACAAAATATTTTCTAAATATAAAATTTTCCGGAGAAACAAAGTTAATACTCAACGGAACACAAAAGAAGTTTGGTAACAGCCTCTGTCACACAACCGCGCAAGTATGTGAATTCGTAATACTTCGGTCAAAAACTTTTCTCTCACCCAACTTTTAAACTATGGAAAAACTACTAGTATTAAGTTAAGTTGTTATCACCTGTCACTTATGTACATGTACAGCTCATATACAAGGTTAAGAAGTGTTGTAGTATCGTCCGCTTCACTTGCTGAAGTAAACACAAATCACAGGAGCATCATCCGGGAAACGTCACTCCTGATACACTTCAAAACAACATCTCAAATATTCAAAAACACTCACAAACCCCGCTAACACACTAATAAACAAACAAAAACACCAGTTCCGAGTCAGTCAAACGTATATCGACTTTGAGCATAACCTCAAAACATCTTACTGACACTCCGCGGCCCACAGGAATTAATAAAAAGTTTCTTTATAAAACAAGTGGGTTGTGAGCATGTTCCAAAATGGCGGAACTTTGCGTTAACTTCGGAACGTAGAGCGATGTGAAGTTGTAGGGTGCGCGTACCATTGCGCAGCGGCTGCTAACTTTTCTCATAACAATTTCACGAAAAAACTTCACAATAGTTACTTTTTAAGGTAAAAACTTTTTTAGTTGTCCCAAAAAGTATTTTATATATGATGCAGACTCACAAAAGTAGTTTTGAGACTATCTGATATGATTTAGTTAATGAGATAGTCGCATAGAGCTCTCAAATCGTACCGCGAGTCGCGTAGTCGACGGGGGTTCGGTCGGGAAAATCAATAACTTACGGCCGACTCTCTCCGCCGCTCTCCGCGTTTAATCATACACTTTGTGAGCAAAACATTAAAACTTGTCCGTTTGTTTGGCGGAGGGAGACGATTGTGGATCGCGTAGCGGCTGCGGCGGAGCGGAAGCGGGGCGACGAGCGTAGCGGAGCGGGCGCGTTCTACGATCGGCTCACTTCGGCACTTTCGCGAGTTTACTTAAGACAAAGTTTTGCGAGGTGTTCTTACTGAGAAGTACGATTTTGTACTGCAATGTGAGAAAGATTGGCGGCCACCGCGCCCCCTCTGCCTAACAACTTTGCTGCATTGTTATCGGCGGCCACAAGATCAAATTAAAAGTTTGTTTAATAACTTGTAAGACTGTTTATTATGTTCGCGTTCCAGTTTAAAATTTCTCTTGTTCTTTTAATTAACTTTTCTATACTTTTATTTATTCAAACAATTTATATCTTCGTATTTTATTTCATTGTATGAACTAGTGTAAATTTGTGTTGTTGTTATATTTGTAACATTCATACTAAAATATATAATAAAAAAGGTATATATTAAAACTGCTTCGTTATATAATGAAACAGTTTCATTATAGATATATCGACTTATTCCAAATATAGCTAATTCATTGTAACTAAAAGATTAAATTGCTATCAAACTATAAACACAAAGAAAGTCGCAAACCAAAATTTTAACGCAAATATCGACTGAAGTGATTTAATTCTTTAAGTAGTGTAAACAAGTTTTGTCTATAAATGTTCTCGCATTTCCACGCACCCCTGTCTCCCCTTTGACCGACTGTAATCCAACAATAAATCGACAAACTTGTTTACAAAACAACATATCTAAACCTACCACTCCCCTCTTCAACCATACAAATATAATGGTTTCAAATATTCAGAGGAAGGTCTAGATAAATTGGTGTATTATGAAATTGGATAACAAGGTGTACAAACAAGTCGATCAACAAGTCGGGCGACTCGTCAAACTTTATCAAAGTCAGAGAAGCCAGACTCCCACCCCGGGGGTTGAGTATTAACAAGTACTTTACGAGATAAATAAAGTTAGCTTATAAGAGACTGTTGACGTTTGTACGGATTTTTGTGTAAGTTGAAGAGGATTATTCAATTTTCATTTCTGTTATTTTCACTAAATCTTCATGTTGGCAATGTCTTTTTAATTATATTCTATGGTTTGAAAGTTTTAAGTAATAATTATTCATGTATAATTATTTTATAATAATATATTTGTATATATATATATATATGGTATAATAGTCCTAAATGCTATAAATGGATTTTTTCTAAAACAAAAGAACTCATAGAGAAACATTAATTAAATAATTTATCAATGTTGGACATATTTGTTTTATGATAACCGTTTAAATGGAAGCGATAATTCTCTATTATTTGCCCTGGCCGTGTATTTTCTATCTCCGTTTCGCAATTCCTCCCAGGAAGGAAAGGGAGGGGGCTCTACCCACGCGTGTGTATAAATAAACTATTATTAGTTGAAGTAAACGTGTACGTTAGTGTTTGATGAAAATATCTAAAAGTCAATCTTATATTATATGGCTTCTATCGGAAGCTCTTACAAATTGATTCCCCTACTACGGTTCTACAATATATAAAATAATTTTCAATAAATTAACTATCTTCTCTATATTTCTAATTGGATTTTATTTACTAATATGTAAAAATGAATACATTAATTAGTTCAAAAAATCGAAATAATCATATATTATTACATTAATACGGATATATTATTATATAAAAATATTTTAATTTTAAATATATTATTAAAATAAAAATATGAATAACGTAATCATGGTACGGGACAACACCCTTGACTCTTCAACAAAGACGCGGATATAGCGTTCCAGTCAGGTGGAAAATAAAGGTATTTTATCATTTTATTATGTATATTAATACTGATATTAATACTGATATTAATACTTATATCTAAGAATAATAAAGTAATTATTAAAATTAATTGAATGATAAATATCTAAAGGCCGAAAATGTACTATGAAAATTGGGACAAGTCATCAAATTATTAAGTAACTTTGACATTTAAGTTTGATAAACTTTTATTCCGTAACAGTATTAATTGAATTAAAAGGTTTGTAAGAATTAAATTTACAATATAAAGTTAAAATATGTAATATTAATCTGCCTGAGAAATTAATTTCATTGACATCCGGAAATTCCTTTAGAAGCTTCCATATAACCTTCAAGTAAGATTTTTAATGGCGGATATTGAGCAAGCGGTAAAGATGTATACAATGTTTCTAATACGTTCTAGTTCTAAGACTTATTAGTACCTGATTATCTTTCACAGTGATCCTATTTTATTTATTGCTTGAAAGAAAACTATATTTCAGTGTTAAAATAAGTACTTAATATTTTAAGCTGTTGTTGTTTCAGACGTAATTAGATACACTTTCTTAGATACAATCTGAATATAGTTTCTATGTTGCAAGCCATAAAAGTACTTTTCATAAGACTGAGAAAACTGACAAACTTTTCGATTGGTATAACAGAAGGAAAAATATCTTTTAAAGTACATTTAACTTTCGAACATTTCATTACAATATCTATAAATGGACATTTCACTACAATTATACGTTATTAAATAATATAAATAAGAATATTTAAAACAAATACTCATAATAAAGTATAAGGATAAGTGTTTATATACAAATATAACATTTTAATTCCATTCACGCTTTGTTAAAATAGTGCTCTGGTTTTACCTAATGCCTAATACGTTTTAAAAAATTGGTATTTATTATTTCAGAATCGATCTGGAAGTACAGAGATTAATGTAATAATATAATGAAAAATAACCGACCAAGTGTTGCGTCACTCAATTTAAGGTTCCGTAGTTGCCTACGAGTGTATAGTCTATTATATATATATAATAGATTATACACTAGAGGCATTTTTGCAGACCTTTTAAAGTAAACAATTCTATACATTCTTGTTGCAATGTCAGCGCACAAAAGTACCTATATATTTTAAGTTATCGACTATTACTCGTAAACTTCTAGCCGTGATAGTTTTCTTTTAAATGTATTATATGTTGTGCGTAATTTTGATGTAGAGGGAGGGGGGGACGGTTGTAACTTATAATAATGATTATATAATTACATGATGAATAAATGAGGATATTCGGAAATAAAGAATTATAAAATCTTCAAAGTCAACCGAACTATTTTAATAATAAAATTATTGTTACAAGTAAAAAACAGTATAGCTGTAATATTTCTTTATTAAAATTATTTGTCCCATTTTAAGAATTAATTGATTAATTTAAGTAATTGATTAATTCAATTATTCTCTTAACAAAGTTCTGTCTGACAATGAAAGTTTAAGGAACATTAATTATTCTGAAATTATTATCATCGTTTTGGATACTTTAATCTATAATAAACGAGAAATTGAACATTTATAATTAAATTTATTAATCAGTACAATATTATTAAAAATATTGAGAAGCTTATTGAGTTATTATGTTATAGAATCAATACATTAAATATACTAGGATCCGCCAACCGTGCTTGGCGGGTGTTGAGCTGAGCCACTCTCCATTCTTCTTTTCTTGATAACTTTTGAATGGCTAAACATTTTTTCAATCTGTTTTCGCTATAACATCCGCGTTTGGCTCAAACATACATGAGAAAATTTTTAGCTAATTATGTCGTCGCATTCTGGAGACAACTAAACATAAAAAAGGCCTCCTCCTAAACGGTTAAGAGCTTCGCTTACGCTCAGCTCAATTATACTTACGGAGTTGACTTTTCGTGATTATTGGTAAAATATTGCTACATATTAAGTCCTTTAAAAATTCATTTTTTTTGTTTGTTTGTAATTCATTTAAATTTGATATGTTTCTAAGCTGTCTTAGTACTTTACTCAAGTGACTGTAAATGTATAGAATGTGTAAATATTTTATATCATAATTAATTCCTTATTAATAGGGGTGGGAGGAGAAAGGAGGAGGGAGGTAGATAAAGTCACCGGCACCACAGTAGTATACAATTAAATAACATTATTTATTTAACGAATGACACGTTTTTGCTTTTGCCCTGATTTTTAGAAGTGACAATCTTAACCCTTTTTGTGTCGCATTAAAATATTTTGAATTATACATATTATTTAAAATGTTAATTAACTATACCCTTTATTATTCTCGCAAATGATTATCAACCTTAAATATAAGTAATAGAGTCGCTTTTCAATTGATTTATTTCTAGTATTTGTAGAAACCTCGCATAAATGACTCTTAGGTTATTAAAATAAATTGAACAACGCACATTTTTATATAAAATTTTATTTATTATATTCTTACCCATAATTTTAATTGTTTAATGTTATTGAGAGTAATTAATTCTTAATTGCCGCTTTATTTAATTTAAAAAACTAAATTTTGTTATGATTTTTCCATCTTTTACTTTAAATAATACGCTATTTTATTTAGTTTTTGGTGTATGAGTGTCTTCTTAAGAAAATATTAGTATAACTCTTACTCTTTGTAGAAGGGAATCATAATTTTAAGGATAGATTCTAAATATCATGTTTCCATTGTACAAAGAGAGTTTCTACAAAGAGAACTAAGATTAAGATATAATTATATAATATTATATATATATATATATATATATATATATATATATATATATATATATATATATATATATATATATATATATATATATATATATATATTTTAACCATCAGTTTATAGTAATTTAAATAATATTTTAATACTTAAATTGATTGTTTACTATAATGTCTTTAAAATAAAAATTTGGCACCAACGTCATAAATTGGGATTGCCTTCCATTTTAGGTTATCACTGAGGTATATAAGAAAACAATTGATCTGTTTACGATTAGTTTTACATTTTATAATAACGGTTTTTGAAATATAAATAATAAATAACATATTATGTACTCATATTCACTCTTAATGCGTATGAGTATAGTCTGAAAATAAATACATTGCATTTATGAGACTTTCGATTTATTTGTATGGTTCCTAAGGATAGGTCCATGATTAAAAACCAGCAAGAAACCTCATGTTACTCTTGTAAGGTATTTACACAGATACATGTCAATACATTACAATAGAAATAAAGGTTGGATTCCAGAGAAGCCTAGAATAACTTCACTACTAATAATTCTGCGATGCTTTTGAATTAACAAATTTAAAGGATTCTAACCTTGAATATCGAGGTAATGGTAGTTATTCTTAACTAGCTTTGTCCATGGCTTCGTCTGAATGGATTATGTAGGACCTTAACTTTGAACATCAAGATAATGGTAGTTATTCTTAACTAGCGTCCGCGTGGATTGTATTTTTTTTAATAAATATACCCTAAGTTACTTATAACATCAGCTGTCCGCCACTGAATGTCTTACTGAAATTGTTTTATCTTAGACTAGTCAGAACAAACAAATTGACAAAATGACGGATTTTTTTTAATGAAAGTACTGTATATACTTTGTGTATAGTTAATGAAAAGCTGTTAATTTGAAATTACTAATTGTATTAAAGAGACGCTTCAATAAATTTTATGTAAATATAAAGAATGGGGTAACATAATGAATTATAATTTGATGTCTATAAAGTAATTTACGCAAAAGTTTTGAGAAGAATCTAATATTTGAGCATAAAAGTTAAAATACAATGAAGTACTTAGAAGTTTATAGACAGACAATACAAATATATATTAAAAGTGATATTCCTTTGAAGTTGTGAATCTTTAAAACCTTGTTAAACCCTGAGGTGCTAGCACCATGTGTATAAACAGGTTTTTCTTATTATATAAGTTCAAATAAATCTTTTATATCTCAAATAGATAAATCCTTCACACCTCATACAATACATGTTACTAGACAAGTTATTTGTCAGTTGTATAGTAAATATGAGTTCTCGCTTCATTAAGAAGGTATATATATAGAGGTACTCCGTCGGAATCTATTAAGAGGATTACGATGCAACAGAAGACGAGGGTAGCGTTTACGTCTCATACGACAGGAGTGCTATCACACCGAAAAATACATTCATATGTTTTCTACTAATTGTATATTTTTTTGCACTTAAATGTGAATTATATTAAGTGTAAAATGTACCGATAAAAATATTTAATAGAAGTTATTAAATAATATTACATAATAATTGTACAATTTTATTCAGATATTACATCCCTACATCTACATTCATAACAACGTCTGATGTTCTATCATCTTGGTTGAAATAAATTATTCATTATAATTACACAGGTAATTACTTGTAATTATAATTAACATAATTATAATTACACACTTGAAAGTAGACAAAACGTATTAAGGTTTTTCTTTTATGGTTTATAAAGACTTGACAATGCGGATATGAATATCAGTATTTCAGAGTTATTTAGACAAAAAATATAAATAAAACAAATTAATTACACTGCGGTGTAAATAACGAAGCTCTTAATCCACGTCAGCTAAATTATTTATGCATTTAAAAGGATTTACTCTTAATATGAGGTGTAGCGGCGCGGTCACGACTTCCCGACGAGACGTCGGCGTTGAAAAGATAATTAGGGTAGATATATTAATACTTATTTATTCAATTAATTAATACACACACACACACACACACACACACTTTTAATAAGCAAATGTAACATATATTAATACGGTCAAAGTATTTTTTATGTACTTTACAGTCTTTGTAATAAATTTCATACAAACTCATTCAAATTTTTTGAGTCTTTCAATACAATGAATTGTATGAGATTCGCCTATGCTACTCCGTTCTTTGAAAACTTCAGAATTGAAACAAAAAACTTTAATTTACCTTGAAATATATTTAAATAAGGAAACTGTTATGACAAATCAAAATTAAACTTAAAATCAAAAAGTGATAAATGAAAAAGACTTTTGATTTAACAATTTTAAAAATAAATAAATATTTTAACCTTAACTTAACTTTAACAAGTAATAAAAAGAGCCTTAAGTTAAAACCAAGAAAAAATTAAAAAGGTATCCTTAAAAAGTCTTATTAATAATTTGAAAGGTATAGTAACTAAGTTTAAGTTTGTATGGTTTTTGGTGTAAAACCGGTATATTTCTGGGAAAATTGCTATTTCAAGTATTCACCGGTAAACACATCACTTATTAATGTATTACCTACAATGTTACGCCTGAATCGCTCTTTTAGGTATATTTCATGAAAACAAAAACACAATTTCATTAACAACAAATACTAAAAAGTATAATGAATTAGTATCTTGTAGGGTATTTATAATAGTTCGTCAATCTTCGGTTATGTTCGGTTTTTGTCGTGATACCACCCCCCTGCCCCCGACCCTCCTTTGCCGTCGCTTGTCCCCACACTATCGAACTTAACTTGAAAAAAAGCTATTAGAGAGGAACATTTATTTATTCTTCATTACTCCGTTGGAACTTGTAACGTAACAGGAAAAATATTGGTCCTTAACTAATATTTCTAAGAAGGGCCAGAATCTACAAAGTTTACCTCTTTTCAATACTTGTGGAGACTTAAATTTAAACTACCACCAACAAAGTGTTCAAAGTTTGTGTTGAAAAGCAAAATGTTTTTCTTAGACGTTTGTTTGTGAACTTATAGGACTTTTTCTACAATGTTTTTTCAAATCTTTTTTTAGATTTAAATCACTTGGAAAATATTACTGATAAATTTCAATACATTACAATAATTTATCTATAGAAACATATTTATTCTTAAGTTCTTTAGTTAAAAATTATAATGTTATATCTATTATGAGTATATATATATATATATATATATATATATATATATATATATATATATATATATATATAAACTGGATTTAACACTCTACTATAGAAAAATTAAATAGTCAATAAAGACTGAATATATGATCTAAATCCGAAAATTAATATAATATTATTATGGTACTGTATGTCCCATACTTAATACAGTGTACAATATGTTCAGTAATAATAAAGTTTATAAATGAAAAGTCAATAGCAAATCAAACTTTGTAATCAAATAAAATCATTAAAAAAGTTGTGGTAACATTTCATCGAGTTTATATAATAATAATCTTTGTTTTATGCTTTAATTCTTATATGATATAATTTATCAACATTGATTTATTTTATTTTATCTTTATCTTATCAATTCATTTCATTACTTTTATTATATTATCATCAATAAAAAACTAAAACATACAATGTATGATAGGTTCGCGACCATTCCCCAGAGATATTGATTTGCTAATTTTAACTTTGAAATGACAAAGTTTGCTATGGATATTACTTTTATAGCAAAAGGAAAAAATCAGCAAACCGTAATAAATATACAATAAAATATTGTACAATAAATATTATAATTTACTAATTTTATATTGTCTTCTGTTTTTAAAAGAATTAATTAAAAGTTCAATTTTTAATCAAAAATATACTAACTGCTTCATAATACTAATTAAATTATTGGTATATCTATTGTTTTTAATATAAACAGACGTAACAATTGATATAGAAATATAGACAATACCATCCACCGGCTCCGCAGCCTTTGTTACCACATCGCGCTTCTGATATTGTTCCAACGCTAATAACTCCGAACGACTCCACACCAATTATAAAGTTGGGACACCTTTCAAAATAGAACACAAATTGCCTCGTGTTACCGTTTCGCGAAGTTGTCATTGATTGACGCGGTTTGTAAAGGTCGTGACAATGCAGTACCATTTCATTGTCGGCTTAATGAAGTTTGAATCAACGACAAATATTGATACATAATTAAATAAAACAATTAATTAATTATATTATATTAATCGATTTATGCTTATTTCTAACTACTTTTGGTTAATCCATTGGTTGATGGCGTGAAATCAAATAACTAACTATACCATTTTTGTTAAAGATAATTTTAATAATCTATATCAGTAATAAGTTAAGCTGATTAATCAAAAACAAAATGAAAATAGAAACCCAAAGTAAGCAACCCATCAGATTAGTATATTTCTTCTGTAACCGTCTTTTTGATGCGACCACGAAACCGCAGCTTACTGAACTTCTGAGGTTTTCTCTAACGAATAACTTAAAACTTCCGCCATCTTAAATCAGAGTGGCTACGTGGTTACCTTCGTTTTCAGGTAAAGTAAAGGGTGACCTCGTTACAAAAACAGAAAACACTAAATAAAGTCCTTTAGCTACATTTCCCCTGTAATAAATACATAACTACCTAACCTAATAAAGTTATATTTTTTAAGTCCAATAATATTTAGTTCTATCTACAAAACCAATAAAATACAATAGGAATATACTTTTAAGGGTTTACTTTAGTTGTAACAAATGCAAGGAACCCGTCTCGTCTGGGGTCAAATCGACCCCAATTATTGTCGTGAATATTTCCCAAAAGGCCCATTGTCTCGGACGACACTTCGATTCCTTGGACATTACAATCATACACTTATAATTGGTGCTGAGAGATTTATGTCTCCCTGTTATTATGTTTATCTAATCTTGAGACGCATTATTTCTTAATTAGACGATATATCTTGTTTACTTGTTTATTCGATAATAGATTTATTAGTCTAGTATATTTTTCAATATATTTATTTTTGAAGCATATATTTGCTCAATATTTTGTTGAATCTTATAACGACAGTGATTTGAATAGCAAATGCTTACAAAGCTTCCAGAAAATCAAATTTAAGTCCAAACTCTTGTGTGAAAATTGTGCTCGGTTAAATTAATCTGATTAATAGTGTTCTTTGTTGACTAGGAAAGAGTATTTTAAGCAGATTAGAATAAAATGAGTACAATTTACATATTTAAGTCGTTTTAACTAAGTTTTATTAAGAACTCGATATATATATATATTTCATTGCTCATAACATCGTCCGCTTAGACTAGAAGAGTGTGACAACTTTAATCAAGGAATACTCATCAAATTCCGAATAGAAACACGATAACTTTTTGTATTATGTAATAGTTTCTTACTTTAATTGGAAAACGCTTTATAATACTTGTACTTATTGATACTGATTTTTCTAACAAATACAAAAAGATATATTTCAATATTTTTTAATCCGATTATTCCGATAATTAGAGATCGGCGTATTCAAACAAATAGTAAAAACTATAACTTCAGCTTTATTATATTAGTATAAATATAAGTCAATAACAGACAAAGAAAGAAAAGAGCCTGAAGCGAAATGTTGTTATTACATTATATATAAATAATATAATAATGAAGCGTTATGAGTACGCACCAATGAACTTGTGTTAAACAAAATCGATCTTCAAACAACTCTGATCAAGTCATGATTTGTGAGAAAAGTTTCAAGGAACAAATAAATGATCCCATAATAAATCCGCCCCGAATAAATGAACTACCTAATCAGTGCAGAGGGAAAAAATGAGATTTTGTACAATAAAAACAACTTCTCCGTTCGTAAAAAAATCTCATTTTCCTTTATTGCAGTGGGCCTAATTTGAATTGAGTGCTATGCAGTTATGACTCAAGAGAGTGGATAATTTTAAGTATCTGACTGCGAATGAGGAAATGTAAATAAACAAACAGTATTTTGTATTAAATTTTGATCATATTTTGTTCGTGTTTAGGTACTTCTGTTGTAAGGAATCCTTGTTTGTCTTATTTTATATAGTATATCTATTAATGACAAAGTAATGGTGTCAAAGAGATATTATATTCTATAAGTAGCGAAGTTAGTTATTCTAGGCTTCTCGGAAATAGTAGCTTTATTTTTATATTAATGTATTGGCACGTATCTATGTGAACTCGAACGATTATGAATGCATAGTATTTCATCTATTATTTATACTTATCATTATCTACACATATAAATAAAATTTAAGTTTGTTATTCCAAATTTACAGCTTTTCTCTATACGTGGCATGTAAGTACATATGGTATATAAATAAAAAAATATTTTAAAATATTTTTTCTGTCTGTCTGTTTGTTCTGGATAATCTCCGAAACGGCTTCATCAGTTTTGATAGGACTATCACTGGCGGATAGCTGACATTATAAGTAGTTTAGTTTATTTTTATTTAAAAAAACATTTTCCACGCGAACGAAGTCGGGGTCGCAACTAGTTAGGACTATTTATTATTCCAAAAGTATTATTTTGTCAGATGTCAGAGATCGAAAGATTTTCTTATATACAAATCTTATTTAATTGCACTGAAAATAGAGTGATTTTCTATTGAAGTGTTATTATAGCAGAGTATCAATTTACTTTGATCTTAGAAGGAAAATTTATTGAGCTAAAACGGTATTGCTATTAAAATAATGACATCGTCAACGGTTTTTTTTTAGAATAACTTAGTGGATATTTATAAAACCGGACGTCTGAAACTGATTTGCTATAGAAAAATTCAATAAAACAAACCTTATTTTGTTTAAATTAATACTAAGAAATAAATAACAAGTAAATTAATTAAAAAAACAAATTAGTCATTCTTGAATTTAACTTTGATTTTGGAGATACAAGAAAAATTGCAAAATAAAAGTTTACATAAACTTTCGTCTGGAATTTAATTAACATTCCGTTGACGGTAGTAATTGTGGGCTGTCAGCGCCAGCCCGGTCACCCTTAAGGGCTACAGGACCATGGCAGAACAAGTTTTCAAATTCACTTGTTCTAAATGAAATCGTTTGTCGATTTCTTATATGTTTTACTACTAACACTATAATATATATAAATCTTTATGTAAGACTTGCTTACAATCTTTTGATGTTAATCGTATGTTTTTGAATCTTCAAAGAACTGTTTCAGTTGTTTTAGTTATATTTTGTAGTTAATATTAATATAAATATTGGTTTCATCAAATGAAAATGTTTCTTCAATATTATTAAAATAATCATAAAACAGAGAAGCTTTTAAAAAGTACAACCTTCTTACCGGTAACAGCTGGTGAGATCGAATTTGTTTTTATTTTTGTTGTCAAAAGTTTTACTTTTAAATGATGTTTCCTTATTTCTCTATTCATACATAGAATATTAAAGAATAACAATAATAAAAAAGTTATTTAATTCATAAATTCAAGCAATATTTTATTATTTTTTATCAAATATTTATCTTATAGCTGGGGTCTCTAAATCAGGACTATCAGACCTTAAACCTTAATTGATATATTATAATTTTATACTCTCTTACAGAATATTATTAAATGAGTAATTTTAAGTCTGATGATCTGGACAGATGCGTTTTCACTGTTGACCGTAAAAATTATGTTATCTACCCCCCTTGGGTTTATTAAAGAGTCGTAAACTCACTGCAGAGAGATACGATGCAACCTCTAATAATACCCATAACTGTTAGCTATAAACTCTTTGTTTTAATAGCTTTTGCATTAAGTATTTTGTGTTCAAAAATTTGCTATCTCTTGTGGTGTAGTAAAAATAATACCTATGTTTACTTTTTACAAAAATAGACTAAATTATTTTAATTTATTAGTAATAATGTTTAACGTCATGTTATTCAGTAATGTAAAAGTTGATAGCTTTTTATACTAGTTATAAAAAATTCCAGTTATTTAAGGACTTTTCAGAAACCTATTTAAAATTTTAACGATGAAGTTAAACCACTTACCTATAATTTACAACCCTATAATTATCGTTAAATCACTTGTATTGAGCAAGAGTAAATTTTTTAAATGATGTTTAATTTTTATACATTTAGTTATGCGTAAGTTATAAACGCAAAAATGTATAATATTTCGAAATATACCAATATAATATGCAACACTTAAGTTCAATTCAATGTATAATTATCACCAACACTCACTCCTTAATGTTTCAAATAATTACCGACATTACCATAACCTTTATATCCTGGTAATAAGAGTTTATCAGATACACGCCTAATTACAAGTTCCATGGGAAATGACCGAAAACCGTTTAGTCGTATTAAACATACATGAGTAAATTTCATGTTGATTATTAGTTAGAGACTGTGATTTGGAAACTCCCCCGTGAATAATATAGGACTTAAGCGTGTGTCACGCTAATAATCTACATGGTTTTAATTTTAATTATATGTTGCCGGTAACGAAATATTGTAAGCAATGTACATCTTGCAAGCAACTCCTTGGCAGCTCAACTCAAATCATAAGTTACTATCACTTAAAATTTACAATAGTCAATATTGTAACTATAAACCTAATTAATTTCTGTTTTCCGATGAAAATGACAGATATTTCTGGAGTAAATAGTCCTATATGTTGACCGAAAATAAGTGCCGTAGATTTTGCAAAAAAAAACCAAAATTGTTGGTTTTACATCTATCTTCTACTGAAGATGTAGACTTTTTTTTAATACACAATATACGATTTTTGTTATTATTTAAAATGTCGTATACGTATTATAGACTCATAACTTTTAGATGTCATTTAAACTATGAACGTAACTATTTAAAAAATCTTTTCAAGATATTTGACTAAATATACCAACCACTTGTATAATAGATAGATTATATTTTGAGATGTCTATGATATTTTATTGAACACAGAGCGGAATCAAGTATATTAAGTCAGCAAATACTTTTGAGGTCCTTAAATGCTATTATGCATTGGATTTACATTTATTTGTTAAATCTATTTATTAAATCACCTGAACTTCATGACGATACCTTAACAAGGTTGTTTTAACATCTAATAGAAATGGAAAATCAAAACTTGAAACAAATGTGCCTATATATGTAGATAATATAGACATATTTTACGTGCACATTTTTAATTTTCATGTACCAATGTAATAAACAATTAATTTATATTCAGGCCTAATAGCACTTAAATAAGTAATTAGTAAGTACTGTTAGTATTGAGTGTTGTTTTTAATACTTAATTAAACTTTGTCACACTATTATTTTGTAATATAGTTCTTACTGATTTTTATTTACAGGTATACTGTGGTTATAATGAAATTGAATGAAAGATATTAAATTTTTGGTTTGTGGTACACTTATCAATGTTCTTTGAATACACTAATTGTTAAACTTTGTTGCCTTGTAACTATTTAACATGATAACACTATTTGTTAATATCAGTATTTAGTAAACTCACACAAACAATTTAAATATTATCTTATGGACAAACATATGCTTACATCTATTTTTTTTAAACAAAACACCTTAGAAATTTTTCCTTTTACATTTAACAATATAAAATATATTTTTTTAATATAATATCTCTCTCTTGCTCTTTGACAGGTAATTTATTATTAGTGCGCAGAATGTATAAAATTAAAGTTGAACCTGATCAAATTGCCGTCAACACCGCAGCAATTAGACGCGAACTATTTATGCATACGTCGAAGTTAGTGTAAGATTAGTGCAGTGGCGTGGTCTAAGTCCTAATTGTACATAATAACTGTCGGGGCGAAGGCAGGGAAGTTGCGTCATGTGGTTGCGGTCTCCTACCTTCACTAACAATTTGCGGGCTCCGAGTTATCTGTCGATACTAATATATAACTTATATTCAAGTACCTAGTTTCATGTAAATATTTATTATGTGTATAAGTATTACCTTATAGTAAGCGTAATGGTTTTTTTTTAAGAGCCATTTATGTAATTACAATTGAGTTTCATTATAAAAAGTAAGTCTTGCTTGAACTTTTTTATTTATAAACTCACTTTGCCTGCGACTTCCGCTGCTAGTAAGTAGTAGTAGTAGTAGCCCGGGTACATAATCTATAATTTTAAGTGTCTTTGTAATAATGAGGTACATGAATAAATAAATAAATAAATAAGTAAAAGGTAACCTATGTCCTTCCCCGGAATTCAATGTATCTTCTTGCTAAGTTTAATAGAATTCTGTTCAGTCGTTTGAGCTTAAAGAGATAATAGACGAAGTTCTCATTTACAATATTAGTAATGATATCAACTCTACAATGACAGTTGTTAATTCTATATCACTACTTATGTAAAAAAAAAATACAAATCGACCAAATGTTCCACTCAAGATCCAATCATAGAAAAATAACAAAACCAAAAAACAGTACTACATTAAATACTCAAAAACTTTCCTTCGTGTCCTTTTGCGATTTATCTTTCCCGTTTTCTAACAGGCATTTTCAAGTGTATATGAGCGATCGCGTCATTTGCTATTAGGTGGATCATTCATATTCGTGAAAAGCGAAAAATGTAAATTGCCTATCTTACCGCGATATCGTTTGTCATAATGTATATTAATTTATAATGCAGAAAGAGTATTCCTCTATCCGAAATGTCTATATAATATATAAATCAAAATAAATACCATGTTTCTTATACAGTTCATGTAGTAAGTAGGTAAGCCAAATGTAAAGTAGAATTAGTTCGACATATTGTTACTAGATGTCGCTGTGCTTAATTTCTTAATTTCCCGGGAAAACTAAAACCTTTTCATTTTCAAAAAAAAAATAAAAAGTATGAATTTGTATACATTTTATGTGATAATTAATTGATCGGTGACGACTTCGGAGTAGACGATTTTTTTGGCAAGAACTATTTTAATTATGTCACGGATTTTTTTTTTTCGTTTCTTTACTAAACTGAGAACGCAATTCAGCGGAAGCATTAATATTACTACTAATTTACATTGTCACTTATTTTATATTAACGTATAAATGAGTCATTAATATTAGCAAGTAATTGATTCATTGAGGTTGCACCTTCAAAGAATCGGTTAACATTTATTTTGTTGTTAATTATTACCTTTATTAATGTTTTATTTTAATTTGCATTTTGCATTTGTTTTCTTTAATATGCACTTATCCCTACAGTTCTTTCTTAACAAATTTGGTAATACCAGGTGTAAGAAATAAAACACAAACCATTTTAATGATACTTTAATATCCATACAGATGGACAAAAAACATGCTTCAGCAATGTCTTCATAATTCAATTAGTATAAAAACATTGGTAAAGGTAAGGTACTTAAGGATACAAATAGAAAAATTATATATGAGGACCCTACAGGAATTACGCAATTAATACTATATCTTAAATATACGATTACAATTATCTATATCTACGTGTACGTTACGTTAGTGTGCATCTCCTAGTATCGTAATACACAAACCTACATACTGTTAAGGTGTGTACACACGAGGGCGCGTTCATACCAAACAATACCTTCAACTAAACCAGACTTACTGCATGTCTGATAAATTGAATTATTTTTATAATTAAAAGTTTAGTTGATACAAACTTGGTAGCTTATTTTTTTATTTGGCACTATTCAAAGTGAGTGTACACACACCTTAACACTAAAACAGTGATTCATACATATTACTTTAAATAAAACCTTCTAAAACTATTTCAGTATAACTACTTAGCGAAGTGCACGCACGTCGAGTTTATATTGTTCTACAAATTTAAAATATTATATCAGCTCGTGATTTACAACTAATATATCAAATACGTCCTTAATTTTAAAACAAAATGGCGTACACACAATGATTTTTAAAATAATATTACAACTCAACATTGAATCGAGTCGAGACATCACTTTTTGTTCGGGAAATGATAACTCATCCGGCAGACAAAGCAATACAATATACTTAGCAATCAAACAGTCTTATGAATTATTTAAATAAAATAATTATTTGTAACAAAACATCAATCAAATCACACTTAAATGCACGTATTAAATAAAACGAACGCTAAAAAATATTAATTTTAAAGCCTAATATATACGTAATGTATACCCTATATTCCGATTACACGCATTTTATACGTCCGTGTATCATCGATAAATCCAATGCAGGGAATATTTATCCGTCTATCTGTCTGTTTGTTACAAAATAATACAGTTTTTTAAAACATAGCACCACCAATGCTTTAAAAATTCCTTCATCAGATTGTTAGCTGCCTTTGTTTTGTTATGTCCCGAAATTATCACAGAGATTATGTATTAATTTACATGTTATAATTGTACCAGCATATGGCATTATTAGGCTAATACATTAACAAACATTTGCGGAGATAGTAATTTAAAAATGCATTATCATTTTATAAATTTTAAGAAAATGCTCACTTTGTACCATACAAGTATATTTCAGAAATTTTTGTTCAATTTATATTAGTTTACTCATATTTAGGTAACAGCAGAGAAGAGAACAGCGTATCATTATGTAAAAAATTAAAAACCATTAAAAATAATGATTCATACGGCATGTATGGACATGGCATACAACATGGCATAGTATTAGGCATGTCCGTACATGGTGCTGACGTCAGTAGATCATGATTTAAAAACCAATTAGATGCTTCATACGGCACGTAGTTGACATGTCATAGTAACCATGTTTGTACACGCTACAGGTCGGTGTCGTACCAGGCGGCTACGTTGTTGTTGTCATGGGGGGGCTCGGGGAAGGCGAGGTCGTCGTGGGCCGGCCCCCCCTCCTCCCCTATGTCCATATCCATGTTGAAGCCGCCGCCGATGTCCAGACCCTGCATTGAGTCTATCGGGATTTGATCGTAGCCTGAAATTATTATAAATAAGATTATTTTATTATAAACAAAATACATAGTAAAGTGGATTTAAAATTAATATTTTAGTTTAAGGATTTGGTTAGATTTTTACATATATTAAGAACTAATTAAATTAAATTAAATTATGAATATTTTTTATTTAAATATCAAAAGTGAACCACGAATATGAAGTTTGTATTTGTTCTTGCAATTTTATGAGTATTTATTGATTGCAATATATCTTATTATCTTTAAGTACATGTTATGCTAAAGAAATAAAGTCTTGGTCACAATAAATGCTGTGTCAATCACAAATATAACAAATTAACACACACATACAATTAATGTTATCAAAGTGCTTTGAAGCAGACGAGGTATAATTGTTAATGCAACATTTACACACACTATTATAATAAATATACACATAAAAATTACAACAATGACGAAGTTCTGGATATTAACAGGGTTTATATAAATATATATTTCCGGAACCAACAATAAAGGTAGCATTATTTATATCCTCAAGCCAACAGTTAGTATATTATAATTATAATACATTTCATACTTATATTATTGCAATAATAAAATAATTTAATAACAGTAAAGAAATTTACAACATTTTATAATCGGGATGAAACCATGCAAAATTGTTATACATTTAAACAAGACTTCACACACACACATACATAAACAAATATATTAATAAACACACACAGTAATAATAATAATCCCATCACCTGTGTTTAGTGATAAATAGATCCCGGATTAAGCTGCGTGTAAAGAAGAGAGAAATATATTTAAAAAGAAACTTTACATACAAGTGCTTCATACAACTTTACATACTTGACATCGATTACTTATACAAAATCATGTTAGGCTACCAGTTACAAACATGTCACAGAGTAATCAGTGCACAGATCTAACATAGTAAGTGTTCAGTAAGATTTTGTTTTTTAATTGGATCAACCCATCAGTAACGTGTTCATAGTTGGATACATTACTCTGTAACATAGTAAATGTCCACTCACCTTGTTGGTGGAAGGAGGGCCTGGTCCCGTAGAGTCCCTCGTAGCCCTGCTCCGGGCCGAGCATGTCCTATACATTCATCACACAAGCGGGGTTCAATAGATTGCAAACTAAACATTTTGCAAACAGTAACAATAAAATTGCAAATTAAAATATATTTTTTAATACATCGAATGGGAATTCTGTTTGAGCAGGGACAAATAAAACAAGCAATATTTCAAATTTATAGCAAAATAAATTGACAATTCACTTCATTACTCCAATTGAGATATATTTTTTGATATCAAAATGGTACCTGCAAGTCGGGTTGCATGGCGAGGTCGCTAGGCCACATCTGATGGTCGTCTCTAAAGAGGGAGTTGGTTAACTCCATAGAGAGTCTCTTCTTATAATCGTGAGGCTTGTCTTCAGACATACGGAACAGCACCGCCGCGGCGTACGTCGCTACACCTAATACAGATTAAATAATAAGTAGATATTCAAATATATAACTTTATAGTAATAATATTGTTGTCATACCGCTCTTCCGTTGAAAATAATGAGATCGTACTTAAACCATTTCTTATTATTGAGTATGTAAATGTAAAACATATATTCCCATTGCAAAAAATCATATCGTACTTAAATCACGGACTATTATAATTAATCCGTCAATTATAGAATCATTAAAAGTTCCTTTATGGTATAAGTGGGGTTCCGCCCGCAGTACGACTACCTTCGTTCCGTGAGTGCAGCAGCTCGGTGAGCGGCGCGGTGGCTCCCTCCGCCTCTATCATTTCGGCCCCTTCCTTGTCGGCCGCCAGCTCGCACAGCACGCCCGCCGCCACGCGCTATGTAATCATATTATTATTATTATATATTCTATTACTAATAAATTGTCATTGATTATGTTCTCGTGTTACAGAACAACAAAGAATGCATTCACTAGACTGTGTCTTGCCGATATTTATAATATTGTTATAAACGAAACCATTTTATATTACTAAAATAATATACAGATTTGAAAAACAGTTTCAATTTTCAGATATGTAGTTTTAAAGACCTATAGTATCTCTTACATAATAACCAAAATTTTGTAGACTTAGAGTAGTCTATTGTAGGAATTTTGGTAAGAATATTTATTATTAATCTTGATGGGAAAAGACAAAAATTATCAATAACATATTTACACATTTGAAAGTTTACATCTAAAAATATTCACTCACTGCTGTTAGAAAGTCACACACTTACGTCTCTAATATTCTTATTGAAAAATACATACAATTAAATGGTAATAATCAATAAATAACCTGTATGTTTTCGATCTCATTGAACAGCAGCTGCACGAATATCGGTATGACGTTCTGCTGCCTGATCAGTGCGCGGTTGAGTCCCTCCCGCGCCAGGATGTGCAGCGCGCCCACCGCCCCCTCCACTATCTCCTCCATGCGCACGCCGTCCGCGTACGCGCCGCCCGCGCCGCCGCCGCCCGGGACCGACGTGCGTTGCTGATATACAATTATTATTATTAGAGATATTATACTTATCATTATCAATATGAAATAATATGTTTGGTTTTTTGTGACTTAGATGGTTTGGAGCTAGGGAATATTTATAATAAATTGAATTCATTAATTTCAATTTATTATGTTAGGAGTTTGTTTGCTTGTCAATTATCCCTAAATAATTGTAATTACATACGATTAAAATTAATAATATATAAATAATGAAGGGTAGAAAGTGCTTCCCATAAACTCAATCCACAAGAGCGCTGATTAGCATTCAATACACTTTTATTTCTAATATCAAGAATGTTGTTGGGATCGTTCGTTGATTTGGATGACAGTTTTACTACTTCACTTTAAGAATATCTTGTAATATTTAGTAGCGATGCAATGAAAATAATTATTAAATATCTATACAAGCAGTAGCAGTATAATTATAAAAAAAACATTCAACTTAACTAATCTTTCTTTTTCAGACAATAAGGATATTAATGATTCAGCGAATATAAAGTGTGTACCCGCTGCGTGTCGTTAAAGGTATAAATAAGTTAGCGTTTACCCGCTGCATGTCATTGAAGGTATAAATAGGTTAGTGCTATAGTGTGCACCCGCTGCGAGCCATAGAAGGTATAAATAAGTTAGTGCGTATAGTGTGCACCCGCTGCGAGCCGTAGAAGGTATAAATAAGTTAGTGCGTATAGTGTGTACCCGCTGCGAACCGTAGAAGGTATAAATAAGTTAGTGCGTATAGTGTGTATCCGCTGCGAGTCGTAGAAGGTATAAGTTAGTGCGAGTGTGTACCCGCTGCGAGTCGTAGAAGGTATAAATAAGTTAGTGCGTATAGTGTGTACCCGCTGCGAGCCGTAGAAGGTATAAATAAGTTAGTGCGTATAGTGTGTACCCGCTGCGAGTCGTAGAAGGTATAAATAAGTTAGTGCGTATAGTGTGTACCCGCTGCGAGTCGTAGATCGTATAAATAAGTTAGTGCGTATAGTGTGTACCCGCTGCGAGTCGTAGAAGGTATAAATAAGTTAGTGCGTATAGTGTGTACCCGCTGCGAGCCGTAGAAGGTATAAATAAGTTAGTGCGTATAGTGTGTATCCGCTGCGAGTCGTAGAAGGTATAAGTTAGTGCGTATAGTGTGTACCCGCTGCGAGTCGTAGAAGGTATAAATAAGTTAGTGCGTATAGTGTGTACCCGCTGCGAGCCGTAGAAGGTATAAATAAGTTAGTGCGTATAGTGTGTACCCGCTGCGAGTCGTAGAAGGTATAAATAAGTTAGTGCGTATAGTGTGTACCCGCTGCGAGTCGTAGAAGGTATAAATAAGTTAGTGCGTATAGTGTGTACCCGCTGCGAGTCGTAGAAAGTATAAATAAGTTAGTGCGTATAGTGTGTACCCGCTGCGAGCCGTAGAAGGTATAAATAAGTTAGTGCGTATAGTGTGTACCCGCTGCGAGTCGTAGATCGTATAAATAAGTTAGTGCGTATAGTGTGTACCCGCTGCGAGTCGTAGAGGGTATAAATAAGTTAGTGCGTATAGTGTGTACCCGCTGCGAGTCGTAGATCGTATAAATAAGTTAGTGCGTATAGTGTGTACCCGCTGCGTGTCGTTGAAGGCGCGGAGGAGGAGCCGCACGAGGTGGTGCACGGCGCCGTGCTCGCGGAGCGGCGCGTGGTTGGCGGGGCACAGCGCCAGGTTGCGCACCAGACCCACTACCGCTTTCACCAGCGGCCAGCGGGACGGCGGCTGCAGCAGCTTCACTATCACCTGGAAGAAGGACTTGTGTCGACGTAAGCTTTGTTTATTAATAGGTAAATAAAAGTTTAATTATAATAATTTATTTATTTATAACATTTTATTTCGAATTCTGTGAATATTTAATTTATCTATTAACTAAACATATTTTATTGTGATTAAGGAAATCTGCTTTAAATTTTCAAGGTTTCTTTTAAGCAAGATGAAGTAGATATCAACATACCGGTAGTCCGTAGTGCAGCCTGACGGCGTTCTGCGCCATCTCGCTTTCGACGTGCCGCGAGGTGAGGTGTCTGAGCGCGCACACGGCGGGCTCGGTGATCTCCTCGCGGTCGCCCGCCGACACCACCGTGCGCACCAGCGCGTCCACGCCGCCCGCCTGGCACACCGTCACCTGCACACGACTAACTGTATTACTCTGCTCTTGACCAAGATAACGACTCACTATTATATTACTGTTTTGTACCAAGATAACAACGACTTACTATTATATCACTCTGCTCTGTACCAAGGTAACAAAGACTCACTGTTATATCACTCTGCTCTGTACCAAGGTAACAAAGACTCACTATTATATGACTGTTTTGTACCAAGATAACGACTCACTATTATATTACTGTTTTGTACCAAGACAAAAACGACTCACTGTTATATTACTCTGCTCTGTACCAAGATAACAATGACTCACTAATATATTACTCCACTTTGTACCAACATACAATACAAGTAACGTTTGAAAATGACACATACAGTAATATTAAAATAATACCCTTTACTAACAATTTCAAAATGAGGTCATATTTTTATGGCTAGTTTCAGAAATAATTGTAGCTTATGTGATTTTCTTTTTTTATCGTTTTTCTTTTATTTTGTAGATATAGATGGTCAAGAAAAGAGTTTATTTTAGATGTAGTTTTTTCTATTAGTTGCAGTTGATTTAATATATTACCTTATTGCGTTGGTTGTTGCAAGTCAAATTGGACAGGATGCCTGCAGCACAAGTCACAATGTTCACATCAGTGGAAGCGAGCACCTGCACCAAGCTTGAGAGCAGAGCTTCCAGCCCCTCTACCTGCAATTAAAATGTAACAAGTATTAGTACTTTCTATAATAAATAGAGACCGAGCTTCTGATAATTGAATAAGTAGCTGATTGGATACATTTTTTTTTATAAAGATGAACTATATGTTGTAATTAGAATCGAATTTATTTTCACATTGTGTAAGAGCACATTATATTAGGTTGTTTTTATTTATGATATTAAAGTGTTTCAACATCCCTCTAACAAGCAATTTTGAATATACAGATTTCCCAAAAAAATTTACAAAAAATGTATGTCTGACCTTAGTAGCAGCATCAGACAGGTTTCTCAGAGTCCAAAGGCAATTCTGTACCAAGCGACCGCTCGGGTTGCCGAGGTGAATGGCAAGAGCTTGCATGCCTCCCGCTTCCACTATGGCAGGCTTGTTGCTGGAGCATACTGATAGCACCTGAAAAATTTGTACGATTAAGCATGTTTTTTAGGTTATGTTTTATAAAATTATTTATATATATATATATATATATATATGTTTTATATAAATATTTTTTTGTCTTGGTATTATACATATATACATGCCTTCAAAACTCTAGATGTAGTCCACAACAACTTCTCGTAATCATAAGTGCGCATGATGCGAACCAGTTCGATCGGTCCTTGAGACGCAAGGATAATTAATTTAGATTCTTGATTTCCATAGGCCAAAATCTGAAGACAGTCAGTAACAATAGCCAAAAACTTGACATTATTCCTTTGTAGCAACGCCACCATTTTCTGTAATCCGCCAGCGAGACGAACAGCCATTTTCGAACCATCCTGATGTAGCAAGAGGTTGTGCAGAGTTGTTATAGCGTAAAAGAGCACCGACTCTACTGGAGAGCTTAAAAGCTTTACGAGAGCAGGAATCCCTCCACTCTTGAAAATTGCAAGTAAACCTTGTCTATGATGAGACAAGTTGTGCAATGTTCCCACAGCTCCTTTAGTGGTCTCTAGGTCATTGCTGTTAGAGATGGCTCTCACTAAGGCTGCAACCATCTGAGGAGAGTTCATGATTGCGTGGCGAGAGGCCTCCTTCTTGGAGAGCTGGTGCACCATCATGGCTGCTTGAGAGACTACTACTTGGTCTTCGTCATTCAACAGCTTGATCAATTCGGGTATGGCCCTGCAATATAATTAAGATTTAGTTCTGATATTTCTGTGCAGCTTAAAATAATAGTAATTTTTGTATTTCTTTCATTCATTTCAAATCAAATTTGATAATATTTGTTGTAGATTACCTTGTGGCCAAATCGGCGTCATCTTGATAGTTAATTAGGTTAACAACAGCATGTTTGAGCATCTGTGATGGCTCAGACAGGCGTTGGACAGCTGTGGGTTGAGCGGGGTCCAACTGAGTGGAGGGAATCTCAATACCCTCCTCCAGAGTCTCGGGAAACATGGCAGCACGGACACGCTGCGAGCGTGTTTGGGACAGCTGCTGGTTCATGTCTGCATAAATTATAAATTTTATATATTTTTTTATTGTCATAATAATATGCAAGAGAAATAAATAACTTCAGTGGTGCACAACATTTTAAACATGTAATTAAAATGACAACAGTTTGCTTAAAACCTACCATCAACTTGCTCTTGGGTAAATCCTTGAGCAAAACCCTGGTCCAGATCAAACATGAGCTGATCTCCTTCCATTTCATCATCTTCTTTGCCAGTAAGAGATGGCACCTGTGAAAACGTATTAAATCAATATTTTTTGTTGACCATATTACAAAATTTATAATAATTTAGCTGTTATCTAAAATATTTTATTAATGATAAATAAAATTACAATACTTTTTTCAAAGAACATTATTTTCTATACAAAGCGCAAAGCAAACTTCTCCCATTTCGCAATCTTTAAAGTTGTAATTTCTAAAAATGCTTTTTAGCAGGTAGCTTGTTATGAAAAACAGCAATAGCAATTCTGTAAGAACAGTTCATAATCTCGAAAGCTGAATGGGGAGAAATATCAAATTAGTATTCTCTAATACTCGAAAGCGCAGCGGCGACAGATTTTCGAGAGTAGAAATGAGATGAGCTGTGAGGGGAATTCTGTCAAAGTATATATTTGGTATACCGTCTCGAACAACAATTTTCATCTCTTCAAAACACCTTGTCATAATTACAGTCAACTCAAAGCATTTGAATTGGTACAATTAGTGAAGTGAGAAACTTTTTAAGTATACATATACAATTTGACTTATTTAATAGTTGCTCATTAGTATACGAGAAACGACCATTATCGGTTATACAAAAACTAAATTAGTGAAGTCTTCAACAATATTCAGTGTTTGTTAAAGAATCTACAGTGTAGAAGACGAGGACTACTGACAAGAATATACCCAGTTATGAGTAGTCATAGAATGCTTTAGAGCTAAGTTGATGACTGAGTAAGGAGCGGGGCCATTTAACCAACCTATTCAAGTGCTAAAATAACATAAGATTTTTTTCTTGCCATATGAAATTTTTATATATATATATATATATATATAGTTTTTTACAGGTCCTAGGCACTCTTTCGTTACAGAAGCTCTATTAAAACCTCTGGTTGATGGGCAAACCCTCAAAGGGGAGATTTTGGGGGTCAGTAGAACTCAATGCCCTGAGTTAATTATTTGTACCAGATTTTGAAAACTCCTTGCCATAGCCTACCCCAGGGGTAATATAGACTGACAGCATCATTACTGACAGAGAATTAAAATAATATATATATAATGTAGTTTTACTAAGTGAATACTCAAATGATTAATAGTTCATAATTACTTAATTATTAATATATTAAGATTTCTTATATTTTTTTGTAATATTTTATATGTCTATTGTAGAAACATATAAGATCTAAATCAAATTTGTCAATGTGTTGTACAATATTTCTTGCGTATAAATTATTATTATAAAATTTGTATCCAAATACATCATTTACATCATTATTGTAAATTAATACAATAGACAATTGTAAATGAATGTTTCTCTGAATTATACTCATGTGGTCTGTGTTTATTATAATAAAGTTAATTTTAGCGGTCTTTCCGAGATGTTGTTTTGTTAGTTCACATATTCTGTAGTTCTAAACTCATTTTTCAATTTAATTTTATTGTGTTTTAAGTATATCAATATTCCTTGAAATAACCTTGATATTTATAAAAAAACTTGTATAATATTATTATTATTATTATATAATTATAATAATAACCAATGTATTATAGTTTTAGTCTGTAATATTAATATGAATATAACTAATAAATTGATATACATACCTGAGTTGCAGCACCAGAATTGATGCCAGAATCCACCAAATAAGAGTTCTGCTGCCACATGAGAGTTTGTTGCTCCTTGCTAGGTGCCATCGGCACATCAGAGCCTCCATAGTTGCTGTGAGACACTACAAACAAGATTTAACATTATTTTATACCTTAAAAAAATATATTATGTTTGTATTATTATATATATTTTATTTTAGAAAGCAAATCATAATTTTTTTGTATGAATCCAATTTTTATTTCAATTATATCTTATTAAATTTAAATGTAACCACAGTTCGTAAATAGAGTTTATACAGTAGCAGACACTACTATTAATTATCAGTTATTGATAATTGGTATTGACAATACCTACTTTATAAATACTATAGAAATTTAGATATTATGAGTCACAGAACAACCTGTTTTCTGTAATAAGATAACTTTGTTTATGTTAAATATGAAGATCTTTTATTGTAATACTTACTCGTTCGGCTCTGTGATGATGGTATCTGATAACTCATGATTAGCGGATGCAGTGATGCACCCTGCGCCTATAAAAAATAAACTATGAAACTAGTTCACGACGCAGCCGTCGCTATCGATTTATAAACAATTTGACGATACACAAATAAAATCTTTCCTATCCCTACAAATGTATCACAATATACATTACCTTTGATCGTAACCAAAGGAAATCAAGTTATTATAACAAAATAAACAAAGTGTTGAACACCCGATTCAGATGAACTAAATACCACACCCGACAATTTACAACATTTCGATTTCTTTAACATTGTGAATAAATATATATTTCAATTAAAACAGATACAGTTTAATACATACTTTGAGATTTGTAGTCCGAAACAATTGATAAATCACTTGTTAAGACAAATATTGTACAAAAAAAGCACTTGCTTTCTCCACCTTCACCTAACCTGACATTACAATATGGCGTCTTGTTCGGCAATTTTCGTTTACATTCGTTTATGACAGGACGCTGTATATGTAGCTCGCTCACCCTTGTTTCAATATCGAATTTGCTATCTCCCTCATTTTTTTTTATTATATTGGACAGACTGGAATTTTTGTAAACGTTTCAACGTACGCAGTAAAAATTTTATCAAACAATTAAAATTAAAATTATTATAATGACTGTTTCTAGATATATTTTTCTTTACTTTTAATAATGAAAACCTTAAACTATTTATAATTTTTTATACCTTGGACATATCTTTTATTAGAAACTTTTATTTTATAGTGTTGATGGAACAAAAAATTAATATGGTTGACCTACGATAGAGATTTTAAATTTATCTAAGCGTCTTAAATATTGATTCTTAGGGAAATAAATATAAAATATAGAAATGGTGAAGCCTAAGATAAACACCAACACTCCCATCGTTTTTAGTATTGCAAATACTATAGCAATAATGGTATAATTTTTTTTTACTTTAATAACCGATAAGTATAGATATATGTAAAGATATCTTTATCGTAGTATAGTATAACACAATATTATTTATCATTCCATGATATAGTCCACAAACTTCACTTATTTATTTTTCTTCTTATGAAATTGACAAAGAAGTTTAACATTTGCTTTCATTATCATTGATTGTCTCATGCGATTGAAACATTACAATAAAAACAGAAAAGTTGTATTTTACTTGAAATTACATCATGGCCTCAAGTCTATTCAACATATCAACATATAGTCGATTTAATTTGTCTGAAAGTGAATCAGATATTCAAGTGTTTGTCAAAGAATATGGATATCGTATAAAGAAGCAATTCGCACGCGAAGATGACAGTGGACTTTCTGGTTTCATCTCATTTGCTGAGAAAAGTTTAAGTTTAACGGAACTAACATGGCTACAAGATAATCAGGAGAGATTTATTAGGGATACCCCCAACGAGGATTTGTTACGTTTAAATTATTTATCCGAAACGGGCTTTATCAGCGCTATGATTTATAGTCCGGATGGTGAATATTTAATAGTGGGACACTCAACTGGTTTGATTCAGGTGAATTTGTAATAATAATATTACTTATTATATTTCGCAAAGTTCTTATAAATGTAAATAATTTAGCGTTAACGTTTAAAAGTATTGTGCATAACCAAAGAGTATAAGTACAATATTAGTTTAGCGTTTTTAATAATTAAAATAAAAAAAATATTTGAAGGTACCTTCAACTCGGTTGCTAAAGGCCGTGAATACATGCATTTTATTTTACGTTGCCCTGTAAATCCAATGATTTTGGTATAGAATCAAGATAGATATATTCACAAATATTATAATATTGGCTTGATAAAAAGAACCATAAACCACTCTAAAATGACATTGTAAATAGGAGCGATCTAGTATGCTTATAATAATGGAGTTGCAAAACGAAATATTATCTGAATATAAAAAAAATATTCATTTCTATTACAATAATGATAAATATCCAAAAATTTGGTATCCCATGTTTTATGAAGGACCGAAAGAGGATAACCATAATGCGTGGATAAAAAAAAATGATTATAAGTTTTTAAAAGACACACCAAATAAAATATTGTACAATCGATGGTATTGTTCTGATTTGGGGGCCATAACGGCTTTGACATACTGTCCCAATGGAGCTCATATTATTGTGGGTCATGCCTCAGGGATGGTGCAGGTAGTATAACTATTCAACTGAGCGGATTTACTTTTTGCTGAATATTCATTGTTCAATTTGTATGCTCGTCTGTTACGGTCGGTGTGAAATAATATCATTAAGAAACAATGATTTCAATTGATTGTATAAAACAATTGGCTTAGAAATATTGCTACCTGTAGCTGTTATTGTATTATAATATTTAAAATATTAATTTTATAATAAGAAATTTGTAAGGTCATTTAAATAATCTTCAATTCTTAATGACGTTGACTTGAAGAGTTCATAAAGTCCATGCGACATTTTGATATCTTTTTTCTTGATTTATTTTTAATTTAAATAAGAATACGAATACGTTAATGCTATGTGTATAGGAAATTTATAATTATATATTTAGTAAATATAACTTATTTGCAGATGCGACATGGTAGTACGGGGGTAGTTCTTTCCACTCTGCGAAATATACAATTTCCACCAAGACCAGTCTATGCACTTGAGTACAGTAAGCTAGAAGAAAGAGTGTGCTATGCAGCTTGCAGTGATGGCGTTGTCTATCGGATAGACATACCTAAAGTAATATTTATTACTATATAAATAAACAACATAATAATAATTTGCCATCATAAAAAATATATATATACATATATAATAATCCGTTGCCAACATAACAAAATGAAAACAAAACAAAACAAAAAATCTTATGGGCCCACTTCATTGTCCAATTTTTAGAGCGTTATTTGATAACAAAAAGTGCTCACCAATCGCATTAAACTAACTAGCGCTACATACAATCTTGCAAATCCCTAACTCCCACTCTCCCCAGTACTGAGTAGTAATTCCCTAAAGTCTCTTTTCACTATATGATCTTACGATCTTAGTGGACTACTTGTCCCAGCGCTGGGTAGATTGTATAATGAAATGGCTGAATTAATACAATTTTCCCAACATGGTCACTAGATATTCTCATTTGATTTCAATTAAAACTATTGTTAAACAATTAATTGGCTGTGTGTAACAAGACCACAAAACAGATTGCAACGTCAACGGATGATCCTCCAGAGTATTGCATTCGTGCCGATCCAGCTTTGGAGTGTCTTAACACCCAGTTTTATGGAGCGCCCGCCATCTCGACCGCCTCCTCACCATTTATTAATCGTATGTTGTTTTTTATTTTTCAGTAACAGGAAATTGAATTTAATATATTAAAATTATGCACTCATTCACTGAATGGTTCTGCAGAATATTCGATATAAGTTCTCATTTTGTAGCCCGTAATGGGATAAGCTCGAAAGGTTAATTAAACTCTCCAGCCGTTATCTTAAGGCTATCCCGTTTAGCTTTATCTCGCTTAGTTTTGAAGTTACGTTATGGAATGTAGACTTCAATATAATAACTTTTATTTCATTCGTTTTACGAAAAAATGTATAAATATTATATTAAATCTTCAAAAGAAAATATTTGATTTCATTCAAAATCAAAGAATAGTAGATCAAATTACGAACCTTTGTTATAACAATACTATCCAGCGTTCTATTATTTACTTTAGAGAGATCGCCAGCTCTGTCCCTGGGTGTAACAGCTGATCAGGCGAAAATCATTGTGGGTTACGCTGACACTTCGATAAAGGTCTACGATATTGAAACTCAAGAGGTAAGTACACTCTTGATGTTTTTCTAAATTAACAAAAGTCTGAAGTGGTTTGTAAGTAGTATTTAAGTATTGTAATATTATGTAATATGTAATAAGTGTAACAATATTATTGATTAATCTATTTTTATTACTGCTCATAAAGGTATAAATTGGATTTGTTGTTACAATTGATGGTCTGTTGGGATTTTGGTTACGGGTTTAGAAAAACTCATGTACTTTAAGTATATACGAAAATTTGTAAAGCGTTATAGAGATTATTTTTAAAATGCGGGAATCTTATAAAATTAAATTATTAACGTCAAGTATAATATTAATTGTAACTATTTTTAACCTTATAGTTTAACAACGGATTCCTAGTTGGTTTTTTACACTCGTATTTTTATAGCCGAAAGAAGATGAAAATAGATTGAAAAGGATGCCAAATATTAATTTTCAATAAATAAGAAACAATTAACCAATCTTATTTTCTTATCTAAACTATTAGATTAGATAGATTGGTTATTTAGAATTCATGTGTTGGTCCAAGTAAGTTATTTCAAATACCTTTAATACTGTATTATTATTTTTTTCTAAAAAAAACCAAATCAACTGTGACGCGATTAAAAAAACACTTCCCAGTACATAATGCGATTACAAAAAAAAACTCGTAAAACCGCTTGTGATGTCGGTTTATAGGCAATATCAGATAGGGTTTACGAGTTATTCAAAAGTAAGGATACTTGTGAAAGTAGGTCGCTGATGCTGGTCAAGGATTTCGTTATCAAGTTACAGCTTCACCAGATGACGGGGACATCAAAACTCTCCCTTATTTACTTTATCTGTACCCTACTAAAATGTGTACTGGCTGGGACTAAAATCCGTACTGACAGTTAACGACTTAAGAAGAAGTTATCCGGTTATTTATTTTATAAGTTGTACGTGTTTCCGTATTCTTTTTGTATAGACACAAAGTTCTATGTAAATGCATTAGAGTCCTTATATTTAACAATAATACGCTTAAAGTTTGATATTATATACGTCTTCAATACATAATTAACGAAAAAAATAAACTTAGGTAGGTTTTAAATTTCTGACCTCTGAACGTCCACCCCTATCGCTCTACCATTTGATCTAATAACTACGATAAATATTTAGTATTCTATTTATTATCGTCTCTAACAGAACGGAGGCATGTACGAGTATTAGGTTTTTTTCGAAAACCCCAACCGATGGTTCTAACGGAATAACATTAAGAAATACACAACCGAAATTTATACTCAAAGTTATCTTTAAACATATTAGGTATTTTATGCTTATGTAAATATTAAATAAATAAATATTTCACACCATACACAAAATTAATCATACATTTTACGTAAAGCGCAGCACGATACATTTGCAAAAGCACCCCAAGCAGAAATCTTCTTGATAACAAGCTCTAGTTGTTTACAACGAAATATTGAAGTAAACACGAGAACAAACAAAGTCTCATGCATACTTATGTTCAAGATGAAGTTTCTGTGTTCTTTCAGGCGTGTCTAACGTATAAGGTCCACAAACTACGCCTCCAGTTTATACCGAAGAAATTACAGAGGATGCATTTTGGGCAAGTTTGTGCTCTGAGGTGCCATCACCAGAGACCGTTTCTGTTCGCAACCGGAGCCTGGGATAACACACTGAGGGTATAAAATATTCGTATAGTGTTTATAGAGTAATTATTAGCAGACGTACCTAGTATTCAGATTTGTAAATTGTTATATGGTATTGCATTTTAATTAATGTATAAATAAAATATGTTATATTAATCTTAACCATGGTATAATAATTTGCCTAGATATATATTTTTGCCATATTTATTACTAGGGCGGATAAATATATTTTATATACTTTTTTTGAAAAAAGACCCTTGTTATAAAACGACGCTCATAATAGAAAAGAATAGAGATTCCAAAATAAATTGAAATAATATCAAAGCGGTAAACAGAAAAAGCCTTGAAATAGGTATACAGATAGTAAATACAACAGTATCGGATATCTTACTTTATGGAAATATCTTTATGAATAAAGATATTCGATTTTTTCTTTTTTATTCAAAGTGTTCTTTTAACAGCTTAAAATAAACATTCCCGCTTTTTCATTACTTATCTTTTCCAAGACTCATTTTTTAAAATAAAAAATATATATATAATTTATATAAAAACAGACTAACCAACATATATAAAAAAAATCGTTTGCGATTTAAAAACTGCTGCGATTAAAAAAACAAAACGAAATTCAGATACTATTATTATATATTTTTTATCTATAAATAAAGTAAATATTGCAATATTAATCTCTTTTCACCTAAAAGTCTCTTACAAATTAACAAAACAACCACATGGATAGCCAAAATAAAAAAAAATACCTAACCTTATGTCATGCCATGTTGTTTTATCTCGTGTAAAAAAAAAAAAACAATTTACTAACTGAACGCGGGAAAGCAACAAAAACGAGTCGCTTTGACACAGCTCTGCGGTCGACATGACTATTAAATTAGAAAGAGTTTTATTCCCAAAGCTCCATTTAGATGATTCAAGTAGCTAAGCGAGTTGTAATCAACTGAAATGTATTTCATAATATAATCTGTTTACTCGCTCGAGTCACTCTACTGTTATCGTGTAAACGCTCCTTAAATAAAACATGGAAGTCAATGACCCCCAACTCGAGCGTCTCTGTCGAGATTAAAATATTTCGCTAGCGGTTAACTCAAATTATTTATTAAACGCCTTTGAGCGTTTAGCGTCAACAAAGAATAGCGTCTGTATACCTAACATGAAGCGGCATTCCAACATGCTTTTAACATTAAAACCGCTTATTAGGAATTCTTTCTCATTACAAAAATTTAAGCAAACACGTCGTTAAAAAAAAGTATCTGACAAATATATATTTATAAGGATCGTAAATTTGTTATAAGGGAAAGAGAAATCGAAGAAGATATAGATAGAGCGAGAAAAAATATATAGCAAAGAAGCAAGTCTCCACTGAGATGACGTAGGGCCTGAAAGAGACGGACATTGTGCCGATCCCAGATAATTAGGATAAGTATAGGTGGATGTTAAATAAGATTATAGATATAGTTAAGTATGATCGTGACAAGAGAACGACCAAAACAGACATAGGTCGAGTGCGTGAAAAATAATATGATAAAGAAGGCTGTCTGTGATAGACGGCGTGGAAGTAATTGACATTTGTGCTGGTCCCAAATAATTAGGATAAGGATGGGTCGATGAGAATAGATATAAACCTTAAAATTTCTATTTCAGATTTGGGATATAAGATGTAATGTTGGATGTGTCATGACTTTCGAAGGAGTTAATATATGTGCTGATAGCATTGATTTAAATGTAAGTAATATTGTTATCATTTTAGTAATTTTTCGTCTATATCATATAATATAAGCTCCATTAAAACTTAAAATCGAAATATGCTTTAATTCGGCCCAATTTTGGAAGGTATTAAAATTTATAGGTACTGAATAATTTTAGGTACTCCCAAACAACCTCCGTTCATAATAAATTTTATTTTAAAATGAAATTATGTTAGAAAAAATGTGGCAGGTTTTCGATTTAAAAACTCATTGCATATATATAAATACTTTTTGTTGTATGAGAAACCACAAGAAAAAACGCTAATAAATAATTATATTTCATTTAAAACAAAAAGAAGGTGATTCACGCTTCGTGGTTAAAATAATGTCTTCTCCTACTATTACTAACATTGTCATAAATTCTATTCTACATAAAATAGTGTCCTACATAAATTTTTCTTTGGAAAAGTTGTTAAACACTTGAAAACATTACTCAAAGTAGAGCGAGCACCTTCGTCTGTTTCGACGAAGACTTATAAATATTTTCTTTCGATATAAAATCATTTCAAAATATTCCTTATCGTCGATAGCATTTTTAAATTTTTTCTCTTCAAGTATTAAAATAAAAACAAAACATAATATAGATTTTTTATATATTTAATTTTATATTAATTTTATATACATATAAATAAAAGATACATTTGACATCAACGTGACCTATATGACCTATTTATATAACCTATTTATATGACCCATTTTGCCTTCTTTTAAGTGATATCCTGTATTTTAATGAAACGATCAAACGGTATGGTACGGTTTATGGAAAAAATCACACTTAGCTGGTGATTCGCTCGATTCGATTCGATGTCGAAAAATACAAATATTATAGCTTGATTCGATTCGATGTCGAAAAATACAAATATTACAGCTTTCTAGTCTCAATATTTTTGTCAAATTTATCCTGTACTATTAACAAAAATATTTACAATAAAAACATTGAAACAATATTTTGTGTCTTAAATTTTATCCATGACTGAATAATAATTTAATATATATTTATTAAGTAAATAAAACACAATAAGTATTTTTTCGAAACGAAAACTTACCAAATGAATTATATTTTTAATGTACATTTGTATAATTGTTACGTCCAAAGTAAGTAGTTTTAACAAAAAATATTTTCACTTGAAAAAATATACGAATAAGACAGGATAAGTCTCTCAAAGATGATAATGGTGATTGCTGTCTTATCTACTTTCCTACGAGTGTAGAAATATTAGAGAAAAAGTAAGTTTTTTGTCAACTGTACTTAGTAGACTTTTATATTTAAGTAAGATATCTTATAAATCAAAAAGACATTCCTATTTTTATTTTATTTTTCTTAGTCTAGTCTCCGAATAAATGAAAATATTGGTTTAATTTCAAAATTAAAAAGTCTTCATAATACACTAAACTATTTTAAGAATTTAAGTACTTAAGATGGAACAGTGGAACAGTGATTATTTAGTAATTATACGAATAATCTAATAATTAAACTTAAACTATAAAATTCAACCAGTTGTGTAGTTTGATTAAATATAAATTAAAATCTATTGTAAATATTTCTATTTGTACTTTAATATGTACTTTTCAATTAGTTTTGCAAACTTCATGGTCAGAAGTAAGTAATAATGTGGCCATCACCTTTTGGGACATTAATCATTATTATTTAAAAAAATCGTTCCAAAATCATATAGATATAATGACATACCAACTAATGAAAGCAATTTCATTTATCATTGTGTGTAGGTCGTAAGTTTATAAGGTTAAGGGATATGTGTGGCTCGTTAGTAGTATGACAGATATTTTTAACCATCACATTATAGAATTTTTTGAAATAAACGAAACGATTCTGCTAAGCATTAGCAAAATCGTTTCGAAAGGACATCCTTGTTGGTAAATTAATACATAATGATATATTATGAAAATGCAATATACAAATTTACATTTAGAGGAATATATGTAAATTCTATTTTATGAGGTTTATTAAAAATATAAAGGCACTAGAAGTTTTCTTTCCTTTGGTAGATTTTTCCGCCAATTTGTTCCTAATTAAGTGCACTTTCCTGTAAAAATGGTTTTAAAAATGGTTTGTCATTTATTTGTAATAACAATTTTAAAAAGATATTATAACGCCTCTAAATCGACAAATTCATAAATCCAATGGGTATAGTAACAAAAAGTCCGGAATCAATAGAAGAGTTACGGAACAAAACTACGAGATCTTATCTCATAGAAACAATGAAAATGAATAACTTTGAAAATAGGTCTATAGAACTATGAACCTATTTTCATAGAGTAATTTTTTTAAAGGTTTACGGCAACATTTAAATTAAGATGTACTTAAGATTTGATTATCTCATATTAAAAGTAATTTATCACAGATCAGGCAAATAATCTCAAATTTGTGAAAAGATACTTCTTTTCGGTGTGATTGAGGAACATATGAAAAACATATAGTAAGTGTTTTTATGGAGATATTTAAGGAATATAAGTGGTATAAGTGTATTTGTATTTGGTAATTTAATATATATTATTTAGCTAATTATACTAGTTTTGTATTTTATAAATATTAAATTAATTTAAATCAATAATTTTTTTATGTGATTAACAGAAATGTATACTTTTAATGACTTCAAGTACACCACTTTCAAAGTCCACAAATTAATAAAAATCATATATTTACAAAAGTATTAACTACGGGATCTTCGGGAGTTTAAACAAACCAATCTCATCCTGTGTTGTTTTTATTAAATACATTACAAATAACAAAAATAAATTAAAAAAAAGGCTTTATTACAACATTTACAAAATAGTCATGATTTACTTCACTGCTCTCAATAACAGCGGCTATATATCTGAATACTTGATTTTATAGCTTTTCAATTAATTATATTAAAAGCCTTGCACTGATTGATTGATCAACCCTTGAAATTCCAAGGGTTGATCAACCATCAATCATTCAATGGCCTTTTAGTTTTAGGCCTATTTTAAAAATTCCATTTCGTAAAGAGTTCAGTTTCGAATAAAGAAACGACATTTCATACAATTTGTCACAGCGAAAGCCAATACTAAAAGCTACGTATAAAGTATTTGATTCGATACCAATCGACCTTATATAAACCCTGCGATACCTTCGGCTTTCAGTAGCGTAATTACGTAAATAATCCTGTATATAACACATTACGGAAATTTTGGTAAGATTAATCGAAAAACGCTGAATTTTACTTTAACATAAAAGGGAGTGATAAATGAAGGTTGTTAACAAATTAGGCCTGTGGTGTGAAGGCATTATAATATTTAATGAATCCGCTCAAATTATATATTATTTATTTTATATTATATTTACTTTTTTGCTGCTTTATATAAGATAAAGTTTATAAATGTATTCGTTATATGAGCTTTGAAAACCTGTTACTAATTTGAATCTTAAGTCAAACCGCTTAGTGTACTCATATAGTTGGTTTGAGGTGTTTACACAGTGAAGACCACGAGGTAGTTTTAATTAAAAACACCGCCTTTGTCGACTTAGTTTCAACTTTCATCTTTCGTCTCCCCTCGTTATCAACTTTGACGTTCTCTCATAGTTCGGAGCCTTTGAAGTATATTATTTTTAAATTTTCATCAGTGTGTGCCTTAACAGTAAAACTTGGTGTTGTGTTTCGTTAAAACGTAACTTTTAACACTCTTAAAAAATTCACAGCTTTCATTTTATAAAATTTAATTTAGTGGTCACTATGAATAAAATTTAAAAGTAAAATTTATTTCATAAAAATATTTTTAAGAAACTAAGCCTTCTACTGTTTAATCAATAATGGTACTCATATTTAACATAAGATCTACATTAAGAAGTATTATATATAGTTTTGTTTATTAACTAAAAATAATACAATTTAATACATTTTAGCGAGATCACTGCATTACCGGAAGCTGGCAACCGAACGAGGCTCTGGCAGTTTGGGATCTGGTTGCTAAGAAGAGATTGAGTCTTATCAGGGTTCAGAACAGACGCCCTGATGTTGATGGGGAATACATATATGCCTGTCGGTATTGGAGGTCGAAACAGGTAAAATTCATGATAACCTCGATTCCCGCATGCGATCTCTAATAATAATACCAATTAGATAAAGTCAATAAGGGAGCATATGATAATTAAAATAATATCCTATCTGGTTATTATAATTATAGTTTAGTTATATAATACAAACAGCTATATTATTATAAAGTAAGGTTCGGTCCTGAGGTTTTGGGTGGATTGTTTTCCTTCCATTCTATGAATTGTTAAGTACATTGAAATTTGAAACAGGTACAAGTTTTCGCTTTGTAAGGTCACTGCGGTTGAATATTGTTTAGATAGTTAGTATCAACTTGATAAAGTCTTGGTTATTCAATTATTGGCTGTATTATTTTATCTCTTACATATATACTCGTATATATACGTAACTGAAGTGTCTTTTTCTAATTCCAAAATTTACATAAAAAAAACTAATTTTAAATTTCTTTTCTCTCTGTCTGTCTGTCTGTTTATTCCGTTTACTCTGAATCGGCCTTACTGATTTTAATAGGCTGAGGCTACCTTTATTTAAAAAAATACAGATAGTATTAATATATGTTTAATATACTTTTACAAGAAAAGTAATTGAAATAAATATTTATGTATTTTAATATTGAATGTAATATTCCAGCTCAATCGCAAAGGTAAATACGGTATTATTGGGGGTAGTGGCACAAATTGCGTAGAGGTTATTAACCTCCACAATCGTTATATTGCTTGCTCATACCCCGCCCCAGGAAATATTCTAGCTATTACCAGTCACGAAGAAAAAATTGCGTTTGGTGGAACTGCCCCAGTACTTAATATTGTCAGCTTCCATGAACCCAAACATGAGAGGTATGTAACAAAACACGAAGAAGAGTTTGAGGTGACAGTCAAAGACGTTACTTGGTTTGATGATGATGATGAGCCCAGTGCTGGGGAAGCTGTGGAGGAAATACCAGTTAAAGGAACACAGAGTACTTATTCAGCTGTATCGAAAATGAGTACACTGTCAGCGCGTTAATTGATGGAAGTATGGTACTTATAAAAGTAAAAGATATAGAAACGATTTTGAAGATTGCATTCAGGTTTCTATTATCCATAAAGGAAATCATGATATAAATCACATTGCAAGTCATTGTGCTCTACAAAATTATTGTCAATATTTGTTAGTCGCAAATTGAAGCGACCTCGACTGCCAGTCCGCTGTAGCGTTGATTGCTTAACACTTAACTTGTTTGTAGATTATTTTAGTACTTTAGTATAATTTAATTTCGCCTCTTATACTTCATTTATTTTAAAATAATATTTTAACGATTTCGCAAAGCGTCATGATGAAGCAAAAATATTAAAACAATTTGTTCACGCACGCAAATAGTCCATCACGGCAAAAGGTAATCTATTTTAATTTTGAGGAAGAGAATGTCACATTTTCGGAACAGCCTTCACCCTCAAACGCTTGTTTTATTAGATTGATAATTTTGGGGAGTTGTTTCAACCGAATTGACCCCTGTAGCAGCTAGCTATAAAGATTAATGAATCGTTACGTTAACAGACGTAAATTTGTTACCAATTGGTTTTTACTTCAAACAGCTTATTGATTTTATAAGCTACAAAGTAATTAAAACTATCAAATAAAAATAATTTGTCACAAAGGTAAAGTCTATTTCTATTTTATAACGCCCCAAATACATTTTGCAAAAAAATAACTATCGGTATTGTCAATTCAATGTAGAGACAGCGAAAAAGTTGCAATAGAATTTAAATAAAGAAAACATTTTCTAACAGTGCGAACTTGCGCTCGGGCGTTGGTGAACTTTCAACTTTTACCCGCTTATGTAGCTCGGGAAAACTACCCACCTACCCTCCTGTGGGAGGGGGCGCTTTCCGTACTTGGAGCGAATATTTACAGCGCAACCTAAATATAGCGTGCCGCTGCTCAGCTGGCACGGCGGGGGGAGGGGATAGACGGGTAAACATTCCCCTACCACTCGCGAGTCACTACCTAAAGGAAGGCCATTCGGGCGCCGGCTGGCGAGGTGAGCGGATGTCCCTTGTTTGATGCAAACGTATCACGACCATGACCGTTCCAAGTATAGGGGTGGACGCTCGCGTTAGCAATAAAAACATTCTCAAGGTTACGATAGGATTGTATAAGGCCACTAGAGAATTATAAATGATTACGACACTGTGAGGCAACAGATTTATAAATAAACAAACAGCATTTGAGTTTTGGAATTAATGAATTCCTTTTCAGCCTATATTCGACATCAAAGAACATTGCTGATGTTATTTTGAATGAGGGATGGTTTAATTTACACATGTGAAAGTAATATTTGAAAAAATATTTTATGGCCTAAAAATACATAAAATATTTTAAGTATAATAGCTGAGATATCCAATTTAGTATACTCATAGCTTATACTACTATCAATATGTAAAAACTTCTCTAAATTACTTCATATAAATTAAACATTAGTAAGAAGTAATTATGTTTGTATAATATTTTAATAGCATTTTCTAAAACATTTAACAAAGTAAAAGCAAATGAATTATACCAGCTCATGTTATGTATGAAATGGACAACAAAAATGTTATAAAATACTTGAAATGAGATACAAAGCAAATGACGGTTTGTTAAAAGCGTATGTTGAACATGTTTTAATTTTATTTACCGTAACCCTAAACTTTTTCACGTAATTCAACAGGACTGTCCAAATTGTACATTATTTTATATGATATCTTTTTCATTTTACAGTTTTTAATTTAAGTTAGATATAAAGTATTAGTAATTAAATTATTCTCATTTTATTTAATAATGTATTCATTATTATTGTACTTAATATAAAAAAAATTGTAATGGCTTTGTGGGTTTATTGCTTTGCAGTTGCACGTTTAGTTTCCGTTCAGCTTTGGTCTCAAAGCGAAATGCATACTAAATGTAGGTGCATTTGGTAATCTAAATACAGTTCAGTATGCCCTTTGTTTCGTGATTTTAATATATATGTTAATATTTTGAATAGGAAAAACATAGTAAATCACTGAATAACCCAAGTATATAGTATACAGTAATGATATATACACATATATATGTACATACTACTACTTATCAGTATTAGTAATCACCAGTACCAATTAAATGTGTACGTAATAATAATTAAAATTTTATTAATAAATAATAATTTCCGGCCTTAACTTGTTTCTAAAAATATTTTTCCATGTCATGTACATATAATACATATAATTACAAAGTTTATAAGACATTTGAATATCAGTACATACATAAAAACAAAAACATATTATACTGTCAAATTATTCCATAACTCAGTCTCAAAGAAATATAATGCTATCTTATACTCGAATACGCTTACAACCATACATTTTCCATTCGAGTAATATCTCAAAGCGCGTAGATATAACATGTAATACGTAGCGTTGTAGCGTGATCCGTAGCGGCGTAGGGGGGGCATAACGGCTCGTACCGGGAGGGGGCGGAGCTGCATCGATCCGCGGGCCGTGACCTTGACCCGGCCGCGTTCCCGGATGTGCCCCTTGCCTAGTTGCGCCATTGTCGCTTTAAACAACCCTAGCTTTTATTAGCCCCGGATTTTATATAGCCCTCTCTGAATTTGAGCTATTGTAAGAATAGATCTGGGCGCAGGTGCTTTTATAAATGTTTTTGTATGCAGATATAGACGGTAAGTGAATTGTGATTGCCGTCTTTATGATAGGAGATTCGAATACCGATTTCTTTAGGATTCTATTACAATAGAATAATGGTTTATATTACTACGAGTATGTACAGAATGATGATGATATAATAAACCAATTGTAATATGGAAATACTTTAACATGTGAATTTAAGTTTATATAAGGAATTATTGTTTTCTTTATTAAATATATTAGATAAAAAAATTGTTTAAAAGAATTAACAAAATTGGGGTGAATATCTAACAAAGTGTATATTAAATTTTACATAATAAATCTTAATATAAACCCTAACAATAATTTATATTTTCCAACTTAATAAATTACAGACTTAAATGGACTATAAAATTAAATACTTTTGAAGCAGGCTTTGTATGTCACAGGTTATAAAAAGAAGCGCAACGAGGCCTTTATTTCTGAAACTACGCGTGTTGGTACAAACTCTATCTGCAGTTTTGCGTTATAAGCTTTGTTTTGTTGGAGCCTGTTTTTTAGCAATAACACTTTAAAGTAGTAACAAACTTTCTTTGTTTTTTTTTAATATATTATTTATAAATTTACCACTCGATAGTGATATGAAGATGTCTTAAATCTGTTTATTAAATAATCTTCAGTAATAACTCAATATGCCATTAAGCTATCCAAAGTTGGCTTAATTTAACAGTATATCTTCAACTATCCGACATTCTTAACAGTAATTAATGCATATGAATGCAATCTGCTGGACCGTTGCATTTAGTGGAATATATGCTAATAGATGGTAGGACACGGTCCATGTGTAAATCTACCATATCATTGAACAAGGTTTATAGTTTATTTCATACATTACGTTTCTATTCTAATGTAGGTGCAATTGAAATAATTGTTTCTACTACAATATACATATACAGTGGATCATTTAATTTCGTTTTGAATTTCCTGTGGTAGTAAAAATGTCGGTGTGAAATTGCACACCAATCGAACAATGCCCTGAATTCTTTTCAGTACTTTTATTTCCAATCACAGAATAAATCGATCTCCCAGCTTAGTAGCCTCGAATGAAAATATGCAGTTTACGGAGCTTAAACTAGAAATTGAAAACTAAGCTTTTGGGCTTTAAAAGTATAACAAAATATAAATATCTAAATCAATTTTTATCAAAAATCATCTAAATAAATTCATACAAATAACACAGAAACACTTAAGTGCCTTATTTAAATATAATTAAAAGTGTCCCTTCCTCATCATTAACGAACACTCTGAGCAGAGATAACAATAATAATTAGAAAAAAAATATCATTGTAAAATTGTACTTTATTTATATGGAATAGAGTTTATTTTTGACCGTATTCTTTAGATAAGTGGATATTTTATTAAGTCTGTTTACAAACCACCTCGTTTTGAGTTTCGGTTTAAGGCTAACCACGAAATTACCTTTGTTTCGTACTGCTGGCATCGCGATCGTGCCCGGCCTGCGTAATGTATTTTAAATGAACGAGTCAGTTGTGTATGAATAGAAAAGTCCATGTAGAAAGGGGTTGTGTGAAATTTCCATCATTCAATAGTTTTAGACGCTTTTTAGAAAACCACCCACGCTTTATATACTTGAAAGCAAAATAATAATAATTAAATATTCTTTTTTATCTCAAAAGATGTCTTTTATAAATAGAAAGCAAACGATTTCTATCTATTTACATCTTGAACACGTTAATGAATATTCCAAGCCATCCACAAAATCTCATTAGGTTTTATATATTAATATTCGGAGAATTCGGAAGAAGGACGAAAACCATTATTACATTTACATAAACTTATTGCATTAGTAGAATAAACTTCCATTTCTTATAAGCAATGCTTATGGTTTATATATATAATTAAAATATAATAGTAACGTTATTAGATATAAAAGTATAAGAGTTAAATTTGTTATAAAAACCCAAAATTTAACAAGATCACACAATAAACTAATCATAATATAGAAAGAAGAATAACAACTTAGTGTATTCATCTCATTTATTTTACTTGTAATTTATACTTAAATGCACTTAAAAAAATCTAATGTAGTTATATCTACAAAATAATATAATGAATATTTTACTGTAGTCTTTGACGCATTTTTTTGTATGGAAAAGCGGTTATGTGGCCTAAATTAATTGAAGTCATGACCTTGTTTCATAAAACCAGTTGAGAAATATTGCTTAATACGTGCTCATTATAAATGGCCTCCCGATATCAGTACTATGTGATTTAATTTTGAGTATTTCTTTCCTATCCATAAAGAGGTTATTATTTTGAGTGGTTCTATAGAGAAAATTAAATACACTCAACAGATAATTTATTCATTTAATTTACTTTCCTTCTAAAATAAAATTTCTCTTCGAAATTTTACTGAATAAAATTCAATAATATTTACGGACCGAAAAAGCTTTCTTTTACCCATTATTCTCCTTATTTCCTTTATCATATTAGATCTTATTGTCGTCGAGTAATACCAAATAACTTATTTAATAGTATAAAATATTTTTAGAATATATAGCATGGGTAATGTAGTATTTTTATTACAAGTTGTTTTTTATTAACTTGTATAATTATTAGTCAATTTGTATTCTAATTTCATATATATCAATTATGACTCCTTATCTATAGTAAATTCTATGAAAATTATAAATTGTTACTAACTCGAAAGAGTCTCCACTGAGTTTCTTGTCGGTTCTTTTCCATGGATTTACCCTTTAGAACCGTTCAACAAGAATATATTTCAATGTTTGTTTGAAATAAAAATATCTGAATTATTAAAACGAGGTAAAAACTTACTTTACTTCCCTATGTAAATTTATTATTGATCCACGTTAAAAATATCTATTGATTATGCTTACACATTTTATGTTGTATGCTAAGTACTTAATATTATTTGGGTTATATAATCAAAATTTTTTGTACTCGGGACAGCAATTCTTCAACGCTGACATCACAAACATCTAACAAAAATTATGCCTTGACTTAAAGAAAAAGTAATAAAAGTATATAACAGCTCATAATACAAAGGCGGAAAATAAACCTTAGCAAAATTAATATTAAATAACAGAGTTCAAGACGACGATAAAACATTGTCAACAAGATTTATCACAAACTCATATTACATAGAAATTTATAAGGTTTAATACACTTTTAATTTTTAATCTGTGGTTTTGGTTATTTACAATAATATGTGTGTAGCTCCGATCGATTTGCCTACAGACACATTTGGAAATGTGCCAAATGTTATTGCATTGAGCTCAGGGTTGGATACGCTTTGCGTTATGACACAACACAAGAACCGTACCATTTGCTAGTGTAAGCACGTTATATTACAATATTATTTCTGTGAAAGTGTGTTAGGAACACTACTTTGAAATGTAACAATTTTCCGTAATTTTCAGGATGGGATTGTTTTATTTCTCGCTCCGTTGCCCTCAGTTTTCTTGCGATATAATCAGAAAGTCTTCTAGTCTTAAGCTTCTAAAAAAACTAAACAAAAAAAAGAGACGTTTTCCCTTATAGATATAAATATCTAAATATAATATAAAGTACAAATAAATAGGTTGTTTTGTAATTATTCTTAAGGTCAGTAGTAACTGTATTAGTTCTTAAATAATGTTAAAAAAGAAAATTCCTTGTGATTACGATTCCTTTTTCCAAAAATGCTTTTTTCTTATCTTAAGCGTCAATGGCGTGAAAAAAGGGACGACAATTTTTAACAGCAAGGCTGCGTGAATAAAACAGGTAGGATCATTTAAATTATTAAATATATTTACTGCTTGTTATATAAAATATTAAACGCAGTTCAAAGTTCTTATGTTTTTATACCTTAAAATACAAAATGAAATTGTCACTAACACTCATCCTGCAGAGTTCAAAGACCCGATTAGTGTTTCTTTTCTCTCTCCTCTCGCCTTATTTTAGCAATTTTGCGTATATTGAATAATATGCTATAATAATAATAATATATTATAAGAATTGCTTGTTTAATGGTATGATATTAATATATATAAACCTGGAAACGGCATGAAATTTATCATCCGTGGTTCCGGGGGCGATGAATAGATCTAGCTAGGTTTTATTTTCAGAAAACGTCGTTTTATCCGTATTTTCAGGCAATAAAAAACTGCTACAATATCTACCTTACCAACTTCGCCACAAGGTTATAAAAGCTCAATTAGAAAAAAAAAGTATGAAATTATTTCCAAAACCTGAAAATCCCCGTCCGAGTCCATATTTCTCCAGTTCGGTTACTTATTTCCTTTTTTTTTTGTTTTAACTAAGCAAAGTTTGGTCATTCAGCTACTGTTAGAATAAAGTTCTTTATTAATGCATATCGATATATCTTGGTTTATTGAAATTTTAATAAAACACCGAAGTATGTGGATGTGGATTAAAAATTTGACATATAATATAAGGTATATAATATAATAAAAAAAATATAATATACTAATAAACCAGGAATAATTATACTAATTTAATAGCCTTCTAAAAAATAATATAGTTGTGGGTAATGTTCATACGCGGGTTTAGCCAGTGATTTTAGACTTACAATCTGAATATACAAATCCTTGTTGTAGCAGACGCTAATGAAGTGGCGAGAAATTTGTAGTTTTTAATTTATGTTGAAGTTAAATTATACCATATGAATGTAGATGTACAATTAAAATATATGTCGTTTATATAATAAGGATTGTTTTTCACAATAAGAATGTATATATATTTTTAAATTAAAGCAAAATAATTTGCTGTATGTCAAAGATGAAAAGTACATGGATTCACATACTTGTACAATTTTATAATCACCTCAATTTAGCCTCAAGTATCAAGTACCTGACTGTCATGATTGAATTCGTAAGCTTATCTTTATTTTTAAAACCGTGCGTCACATTGTAAATAAAACCACAGTTAAAATGGTGTTTCTGGCCTATGCCAATCTATTTTAAGCTATTGCATCACCATATGGGGAGGTGCACCAAAAACCAAACTTCTCAAATAGGAAAGATCCCAAAGAGCAGTCTTAAAATTTGGGGCATTCTTACCTACACAAGATCTTTATGCTAGATGTTTTCGCAATAAGTCAATTATTTATTCTTATTGTGCTAAAATAGCATTCTCCAATAGATTACCAACCCTCAACTCATGCTGGTAATCTTTAAAACATAAAGTATGCACTTTTGTCGTTAAAGGAAACACTGCCTTTTCTAGAAGATACTTTCCCTTCCTAGGAAGCCGTTTGTACAACAAATTATTCAAAAACTTTGCCATATACGACTAATTAGAAACATTTGCAAACTGTTTACATTTGCCTAAAAACCCTAAATTACGTTCAAACTAAAAACCGACTAGTTATCCCCTCCTAATGTACCTTCAGTATTTATTTTGTCGCATGTTGTTACATATACATACACACATGCACATTTTGACACACAAGTTATTTTTAATTTATATTTTTTATAATATAAATGCACTTTTTTAAACTTGTTTTTAAGAAAAGCTTTCTAAATAAAAGTACAACAATTAACATTGACATAAGTCTGTTTGATCAAAACTTAGTGTTAAATTGAAATGATATGCTCTTATAATATTAATATAAACGTTTAAGTACTTAATAATATTTGGCCTATATATAGTATAAACACATGAATAAACACATTATGGGACTAGATAAAACTATAAACAATAATAATATAACGCTCAAAAAATAAAAGTATAAAGTTATAAAAGCTGAATCAATAAAAAGAAATAACTATTTTATATTTTTATAGTAATCGGCAAACAATACAAATACTGTTAGGACAAAACACAATATTCTTTAAATGTAAGGGTAGTGTATCTGTTATTTTTTACCGTATAAAATTTAATGTATATATATATATATATATATATATATATATATATATATGTTTGAAATTCTATATTGACATTAATTAAACGGAGACGACTGGAGCATATGAGCCTGGCATTGTTCTGAGGTTTGGGATAATGAAAATCGTTACCCAGAATTGGGTGACCTCTACATTGAAATTTAAATAATACTTACAGAATATTTATATGTTTCTATTTGTTTGACATTCAAATTGTTTTATGGACTTTAAATTTGATATATTACATGTAAGGTAAAAACAATGAAATAAAGTTAAAGCTAGTCTGATTTAGTATTTGAAAATTTTGTTAAGAAAATAAATATTTCTTTTAGAATTATATCCAAATGAAAATAAAATCAGAATTTTGTGAAAGGTTGAATATTTTTCTAAGTAAGATAAGAGAGAAGAGAGAATTTTATTAAATTCATTTGGTTCCGCAAGCCGCAGGCAATCAGTGTTTATTATTTTTCTTTTATATCTTTTCAATTTTGAATCAATCCCAGCGATCACTCGTGTACGTCAAATGGAAGTGACAGGAGGGCCTATTTTGATACCATACTTAGCGAAATAAGCAACGAGTAATCCAAACGCGTCCTGGTCTTAGAAAAACCACACACTAAACTCCGCCAGGTTTTATTTTTTAAAGTGATGACTATTTTACAAACGTCAATATATTTAGTGAGTCATGTACGAAAAACTAAAACCAACGTAATCAATGCGTTAAGTTGGCGTAATATTTAGTTAATAATAAATAAGAAAAAAATAATCTGTGGCTACCAATACGTTCAGTTACCGCAGCAGCACCCGTTCACGAGCATAACGCAAGGGTTAGCCATCGCCTCCATTCTCATATTTGAGGGAAGTGTGGAACCTGGCTCTCATTGCTACCGCAAGTAATAACTTCTAAGGCAGCAGTTTGAGGCAGCCAGTAAATCTAACAAGAGTAACAAACAGCATCAGAAAAAAATGCGTAGGTTACTAGTTACGCGCTAAAATACAATTCATTCCCAGGCCATACCGTCATTAATATAATTCTTTACACTTTAATAATTTTTTTTATCAAGTTCCTTTTAATAAATATTTTGAATTTATTTAGAGATAAATTTAAGGCTTTACTGAGGAGTTTATTGTAAAAACGTATACAATTAACCTTAAAAGAATTACCTATTTTATGGAGCCTAGTGATGGGCATAGCAAGTTTATTTTTATTTCTAGTATTAATTTTATGTATATCACATTTTTTACTGAATTTTGAAATATTTTTATGTACATAAACAAAATTTTCATAAATATATTGATTGTACACAGTCATAATTTTAATTTTTTTAAATTTATTTTGTAATGACTCTCGAGGCCTCATGTTGTGTATTGCTCTAACAGCCCTCTTCTGCAATACAAACATAGTATCTATATCTGATGCATTATCCCACAAAAGTATGCCGTATGACATGACACTATGAAATTAAAGTAAACCATCTAGCTGTTTCAACGTTAGTCAATGCGCGTATTCTTTGAACCGCGTATGTAGCAGAACTAAGTCTGCTCGATAAATCACAGATTTGAAGGCCCCATTGCATTTTTGCATCATGCCCAAAAAAACAGTAGAAATCACTAAATCTACTTCCTCATTATTTAGTTGTACATTGGTTTTGACTTTTTTCACGTTGGGTAATATAATTTTGATACATTATTATTAGACATTATTGGCGTTAAACCATTGTACAATCTCAAAGAGAGCATTGTTTAGATTGTCCATTACTGGAGAAGTATCATCAGCTAACAACACTATCGCATGTTTTCCCTTACAAGATAAGGCAAGTCATTTATGTAAATGAGGAATAAGAAAGATCCTAGAGCCTTATGGCACGCCCACTTTAACAAATAAACTAGGGGAATGTCTTCCATTTACATTAAATTTCTTATTTCTCTCATTCAAATACGGTCTAATCAATCAAGGAGTTATTTTTAATTCCATATTGATGTAATTTTCTAATTAGAGGTTCATGATGCTTCGATCAATCATCAAAAATGGCAAACACATCTTGTAATTCCTCCCAGGCTTCGAAAATATTCAGCAATAACTCAACTCCTGTATCTGATGTTTAGCGCCTAGGAGTGAAACCAAAATATTTTTTTTGTAAAAAGTTATTTTTTTTTAATGTTTAACTAGTTGAGTGAGAATATTGATATCAAAGATCTTACTAAATGAGGCTAAAACAGAAATAGGTCTATAGTTAGTAGGTACTAATGTACTGTCGGATTTAAATAATTCTGTTATTTTACTATGTTTCATTAGATAAGGAAATGTACCATCCGATCCCTAAAAAAGGTGATAGCTCGGACCCAGCTAACTACAGACCTATCGCCATTACCTCTTCTCTCCAAAGTAATGGAGAGTATCATCAATAAGCAGCTCCTAACCTTCCTCGAGGATCACCAGTTGGTCAATGACCGGCAATATGGCTTTTGCCATGGTCGATCTTACGCACCGTTGGGCAGCTGTTATTGAAAGTAAGGGAGAGGGTCTGGCAGTTAGTCTGGATATGGCGAAAGCCTTCGATCGTGTATGGCACAAGGGACTTCTTTCGAAGCTACCTTCCTATGGGCTTCCCGAGAGTTTATGCAAGTGGATCACCAGCTTCCTCACTGGGCGGAGCATACAGGTCGTTTTCGACGGTTTTTGCTCGGACCCCAAGCCCGTGAACGCTGGTGTACCCTAAGGCTGCGTGCTATCCCCAACTCTGTTCCTCCTGCACATCAATGATATGTTGGATATCTCCAACATACATTGTTATGCGGATGACAGTACTGGGGATGCGGTATATTCCGGCCGTGCAGGTCTCTCTCGGGAAAACGTCGACGAGTGCCGAAAGAAACTTGTGTCTTCTATAGAGACTTCCTTAGGGATAGTTTCTGAGTGGGGTGAACTGAACCACGTTCAGTTCAATCCCCAGAAGACACAGGTTTGCGCGTTTACCACTAAGAAAACCCCATTTGTCGTATCACCGCTCTTCGAGAGCACTCCCCTTATTGCCTCGCCAAGTATCAGAATACTGGGTCTCGACATTTCGAGTGACTGTCGGTTTCGTGGTCATCTGGAGAGCAAGGCCAAGTTGGCCTCGATGAAATTGGGCGTGATCAATAGAGCGAGGCAGTACTTCAATCCTGGCCAAAGACTTGCGCTCTACAAAGCGCAAGTCCGGCCACACATGGAGTACCTACTGTTCTCATCTCTGGTCCGGATCACCCCAATATCAGCTTCTACCATTTGACCGCGTACAACGGAGAGCCGTTCGGATTGTCGGGGACCCGGTGCTCTGTGAACGGCTGGACTCTTTGGCATTGCGTAGAGACGTTGCATCTCTGTGCGTCTTCTACCGCATTTACCACGGGGAGTGTTCCGAAGAGCTATTCGATCTGATGCCTACCGCCGAATTCCATCACCGCACAGCGCGCCATCGCCTCCAATACCATCCCTACCACCTGGATGCGTGGCGATCCACCACTGTGCGGTTCTCAAGTACATTTTTTCCTCGTACCACTCGAATGTGGAACGAACTCCCTTCGGCGGTATTTCCAGATCGGTACGACATGGGTACCTTCAAAAAAGGCGTTTACTCCCACCTTCAAGGCCGGCAACACTCCTGTAAATCCTCGGATGTTACAAGAGTTCATGGGCGGCAGTGATCACAAATCAACTGTGACTCGCTAGCTCGTTTGCCCTCCTATTCCACAAAAAAAAAAAAAAAAAAACCATAATTAATACAGTTTTTGAAAATTAATGCTAATTTTGGAGTAACTATTTTATCTCGGCGTTAAAATATTTAGTTAAATTTTATTGTATTTGAGTATACTTTAAGGATATTATTATTGGTTATATTTTAATAAAGTAGCCTGGATACTTCTTTTAGAATTATTTTTCATAGCTTGTTATTAGTATGCTTTTTTCTTAGCTTTGCCCACAGACTAACAATATTTTAATGTTATATAGCGCACAGCGACATTTGGTGACCAGGTTTTGTAATTATTAATAAATTATATGAACAAAAAGATATGTCATATGCAAATAAAATTATCAAAAGCTATTATTATCTAAATGATTCACATGTAAACAGATTTCGTATTAAAAACTTCTTCATAATTAATCAGGGATAAAGTATTTTTCTGGTAGTGAAGGAATCAATAAAATCGGTTCATAAGTTTCAGATAAACAATTAATTACTATTCATTATATTATCGTTTAATTGAAATAAATATCAGTTCTAATTTATAACAAAAATAAAGAGAGCTTAAGACTAGTTGTTACACACCATTATATTTAGAATAAAACAAAAATGACATACATTTTTAAAGGCGGCTTTTGTAATAATAAAAGCAAGTATAGTAAATAACAAAAATGTAATTCAAATGTTTGGTAATGTTATTCTTACAACGTTAGGGACTTTGTTAATTCTCTAGCAAATAAAAAAGAAAACCAGGGCAGACCTCATTACGGGAACCTCGCCTAAAGTTATCGTACTGAAAAGTTTAATCGACCTTAAATCATTATCTTTTGTTTAAGACCAATTTTTAAGACACGGCTTTGTAAGAGTTGGAAACGAATTTTTAATTACACCAAGAAATTATTAATATTTAAATCCCAATAGAAAAAACCCTTCAGAAATAAGAACAGACAATACCACTTTTTTAATAGATTTTTGTATGCAGAATAATTCGCGATACATAAAGAAATTAAAATGGACCTCAATCAGGAAAACAATTGTCTTTTAAAGACATTACTTCTGAATTAAAATGAGATTATTATATTACTCGAACAGCATCTAATAAATTCTTAAAATTATAAAGGAATCTTATTTTATAATCTAAAATTATATCACGAAGAGATTAGTTTGTTTACAAGAAGAGAAGGAATTGGGATTATGGTGTATAAAATCTTTCTCCAGCGATAGCGGTTCAAAGGCAAAGATAAATTAAACATCCTCACCATAAAGCCCGTTTTTATCCAATAACCTGAATTGAGGTATTGTTTCGTAATTTATTTGAGGTCCAATAATTTATATTCTAATGAATAGCTCCGAGCCCTATGTATGTCCATAATACGTGAATGGAAATCGAATATCTAAATTGGGATCTCCTTCCACTTGTTATACTAAACATAAAATAATCATTTATATTTACCAAAAATATTCATGAATAAAAACAAAATCTAAAAAAAGTTAATAATAACTTTATAAATATAGAATTGTAATATCTTCCAAAGAAATGTATCAAAATCTAAAAAAAATAATCATAATTATGTCCTTCAATTAAAAATCTGATAAATTAAATTACATAATATTGGTCAATTTAAACCTAATTTAACGTAGTTGCCAGAATATATAATAGTACCAACTTTTAGGATAACTTTTTAATTATATAATATTTAGGTTTCTTTGAATAGTTAGAGTACTGCAATTAAGATCACGGTTTAAAATAAAAGGTTCCAAGTAAGGCTTAACTACAACGTAATTAACAAAGAGACAGGATAGTTTTCCAGCGGTCGCAGATTCGAGTCCGATGTTTAATTTTTTGCTATATCTACGTAAAATTTAAAGGAAAATATTTAAGTTATTGCATGTAATAAACCCAAGCTTCAAATATATCATCAACCTTCGACAACTATGAGGACGATCACGATTTATTATACTAATTATATGTAACATATCCTATGGGTCCTAAGATAATACAATACTTCCATTTTCATTACTTTATATCTTAAAAAATTGTATTCGAAAGCTTTTTTTAAAATAATAACACTAGAAATTTTTATCAAATACAAACTTCTAAGTTTAAACACACTCGCTTAACAAATTTAAAACTTACTCTTGGGCGTTTTATATCCAAAGCTTATTATAAAACTGTGTACTATGTTGACGATACGCAGGTCTTGCAATAATCAACTTGTTAGCAATTCTGCAGACGTTGTTTCACTATAAACTTCCTCGTCTCTCGACTTCTCTTGGCATTTTTAGTTCAAAACTAAAAGTTTATAAAATGACTATTATTCCAAATGTTTAAAGTTAAAATGCTTAAAGTCCTTATGTTAATATGGGATCATAGAACTAGTATTGTGGTTACTGCAGTCTTCGTTAGGATCATGCTTTCTTTAGTACGACGATTCTAATTGTTTCCTACATATCAAGTATTATTGTGGCTCAATAGGTAATACTATAAAAAATATATAATTGATATATTGGATCTACTTTTTGAAATCGTTTATACACTGACCCTTCATATGTGTAATGTATATGTAATTCAAGTTAAAAAAACTTTCTCGTTATATTGTTATTTTGTTTGCGTTTTCTGTTACAACACAGATTATGAATAAAAGTAATTAACGTATAATAAAACTATATAAAAGAAATTATAAACATTATTACAGTAATTCTAGTTACGAGTACATCAAAAGTAAAGCCATTGTAAAAAACTATCTATGAAATTTTAGAAAATATTAAAGTAAGAAAGAATGGGCAGAGAAATGCTGAAATCTGCCATAAAGAAGAGCTTCTTGAATTATAATGCGGGTTTTTATTTGAGCTGGAAGTGAATTTGTCTCGCTTCCTTAAAATGTTTTAAGACAAAAAACTTTTCTTGCAAAACCAGTTTTTTCGGCATTTTATACACTAATAAGACAAAGCGCTCCTTTCGTTTGGTGGATTACGTTTGTTAAACTTTCTACTTTACGGTGTTACCGATTTTATGTTTATTTGTACCGATTTTTGTATTACACCTTCCTTGTTATATTTATTTATATGAAATATTATTTAGAATAATATAAATGGAGTCCCAAAGGCTTATTATAGATATATGAGTTAATAAACCAAATCTCAATATAGAAAGATGCATGGAACAAGTTGGTGTTATTGTTTTATTATTGTTATAGATTATATAAATTAATTGTATTTAAATAAAATTTCTAGTATAGTATCTACAAAATAATTAGTAATAAATAAATTAATACTTTACTACTAAAGTCAGTAAAATTGTAGTCTTTTTAGCTTTTTTTTGTATGCAAAAGTTTTGTGGTCTTAATTAATTAAAATTATAAACTTATTTCAAAAAAGCAGTTGTTAAATACAACTTGCTTATTATAAATGGCCTTTCAATTTCAGTATAATGTGATTAAATTTAAATTATTTCTTTTCAATTCATAAATATGTTATTATTTGGAGTAGATGTATAGAGAAAATTAAATACATTCAAGAGATAATTAATTCATTTATTTTACTTTAATTCTAAAATAATATTTAAAAATATTTTTGGACCAAAAAATATTTCTATGATCTATTATTTAGCTTAATGTCGTTAAGTAACAGCAATTTTTTTATTTACTAGTATTTAATATTAAGTGAATATGGAGCATGGCTTTTAGTTGTATTTTTTGTCTTTTCTTAAATTTTTCTTTTATAACAAATCATTTCTTAAGAAACTTGCATAATTATGAGTAAATAGATATACTCGTAGTATAAATACCAATTTCTTGCTTGTCAATTATGGTTATAAATTAATGGTAAGTTAAAAACGTATCCATTGAGTTTCTTGCCGGTTCTTCTCTATGGATCTATTCTTTGAAATCGTACAACAAGAGTAATGTTAAAATGTAATTATGTCTACTTAAATTAAAAAAAATTCTACTTTCAGCGAGAGTTAATGAACCTGCTTATCCACCCATGTCAGTTGAATTTTGCTTCAATTTACAAATAGCTACTGATCATTAATACTTACACATAATATTGTAGGTATAGTTAATAATATTTTTTAAATATAATCGTTATTTTCTATTCGGGACAACCATGTTTCAACGCTGATATCACAAACATGTTACAAATATTATGCCTTGACATAAAGAAAAAGTAATAAAAGTATATACAACATCTCATTATAACTCTTAATTAATCTTAAATAACAGAGTTCAACACGATGATAAAACATTGTCAACAAGATTTATGTACCACAAAATCATATTTTATAGAAATTATATTTATGCGTTATGAAACAACACAAAACCGCACCATTTACAAGTGTTAGTCCGGTATAATATCATGTTATTTATTCTCTGAAAATGTGATTGGGACACAAATTTAAAATATAACTATTTGCTATAATTCTCAGGATAGAATTGTTTTAACCTCAGCTTTGCTAGTGATACAATCAGAGAGCCTTTTAGTCTTTAGCTCCAAAAAATTTTTCCTTATGTGTAGATATAAATATCTAAATTTATTAGACGTAAAGCACAAGGAAAAGGTCTTGTTATAATTACTTTTAACAAAGGTCAGCAGTTAGTAGCTGCTTCAGTTTTAAAATAAAATTTTTAAATAAAAAAAATATTGTTATAAGTCAAGATAATTTTTTTCATTTTTATTTTTATACAATAAAATTTTAATGAGTTTCAAAATTTATTTTTAGAGTATGACCGGTTTTTTTGGAATTTCTAATCTTTATCGTCAATGGCGTGGAAAAAGGGACGACAATTATTAATAGTAAGGGTGTGTGAATAAAACCGATAGGATCACATAAACTATTCATTGATATATAAATATATGGCTTTTTATAAAAAATATAAAACATAGTCAAAGTTTAACTTTTATATTTAAATATACTTTTAAAATTTAACGGAAACTGTTTTTATTAAAGATTTGAAAATGAAAGTAATGGTATTGTAATTATATGATGTCACAAACATAATGTAAACATTTAAGTTGACAGTTTTTAAGTATTTAAGAATATTCAGTAAGTACTTGAAATTATTTAAACGAAGACAACTGGAACATATGAACCTGGTTCTGAAGTTTGGTATAATGAAAATTGGGTGACATATACATTAAAATTCAAACAATCATCACAGAAACAAACTAGCTTTTATTTTTCTGATTACGTCTCTGGTATGTTAAAATAAATATCAGCTTATCTGTCGTTCAATTTGTTTATGAACATAAAATTTGATATACATAGAAGGTAAATGAAATCCAATAAAGTTGTTTGCTAGTTGTGATTTGACATTTACTAATTATGTTAAGAAATATATATATATTTAAAGAATTATATCCAGATGAAAATAAAATCAGGATTTTGTAAAAGGTCAAGGAATATTCTCGGTAAAAGTGGAGTAAATTTTATTAAATATCATTCACGTGGTTCCGCAAGCGACAGGAAATCATTTTATCTCGGCGCTATTGAATTTTGTTAAATTTTATTCTATTTGAGTGTTCTTTAAATATATTATTATTGGCTATATTATAATAAAGTAGCCTAAATATTTTCTTAAATTATTTAAGTATAAGCTTTTTTCGTTGTTCCATATATAACAATCTCTCCATTATAAGAATAATTCAATTTTATCAATAACTCGACCACACCGACATTTAGTAACCAGCTTCTACAACTTTTTAACAATCTATAAAATCACAAAATACACATCATACGCGAATAAAACTAATCAAAAAATATAATCTAAATGATTCACAAATAAACAGATTTCGTTTTAAAAACTTCTTCTTGGTTAATCAAGGGTTAATTAATTAGTCTTCTAATCAATAAAATCATTTCATTATTTTCAGAGTATTTTATTTACAAGCGTAAAAATAATTCATTCCTCTACATTATATATTATATAGTTTAAATAAGATACAACTCTAATTTGAGCCGTTTAAGACACGTTATTACGTAGCAGTACAATTCGACACACAAAATGACGCCAATTTTAATAGTTTATCCTTACAAAAGGCCTTTTATACTAAAAGCAAGTAAAAAAATTAACGAAAATGTAATGCAAAGGTTTGGTAATATTATTCATCAGACCATTTACAAAAAAAAACCTCGAACCTCGGAACCTCGCTAAAGTTATCGCACTGAAAAGTTAAATCGACCTTAAATCCTTTACTTTGGGTTGAAACCAATTTTTAACACAGAGTTATGTAGTAGTTTGAACATAATTTTTAATTACAGTAAGAAATTATTAATATTTCTTGCCCATTTGAAAAACCCTTACAAATTATAGCAGAGAATACAATTTTCATAATAGGTTTTTATATTGCTGAAACGTTTTAAGATTTAATGTTCGCCATTTTTATGTATATTTACAGCATTTAAAATCATTTACAAAAAATACTATGCAATCAGATTTGAATGTTTTAATCTGATCAGAAATAACTTATTTAAAGTCACTTTCAATTGTTAACATATTGCAATAAGTTACAATAAAAAATTATATGTTTTTCATAAATGAAATATATTGTTATCAGATTAATATATTTAACATTCAAACCATGGATTCACCTGAAATCCACTGCCATATTGATGAGTGAGATAATAGGAACATTGATGATAAGTAAGTTCCATCGAGTAATTATTTCAATTCCTAATTTTTTTCTCTTCCAGATCACTTTATTGCTAACCATTACTTCAGCAAAATTTTAATCCTCGAAACATAAGGAGATTAAGATGAACCTCAAACCTGAATTAAAAATAAATTATTAATACGTTTAAAATCATAAAGGAATTCTATTTTATAATCGAAAATTATATCAGGAAGAGATTAGTTTGTTTATAAGAAGGGAAGGAATTGGAATTAGGGTGTATAAAATCTTTACATACGGTACAAAAGCAAAGATAAATTAAACATCCTCACCATAAAGCCTGTTTTTATCCAATAATCTTAACCTGAACTGAGGTATTATTCCATAATTTATTTGAGGTCCAATAATTTAAATTAATGAATGGGTACGAGCCCTATGTATCTCCATAATACCTGAAAGGAAATTGTAAATTACGATCTTCTTCTACTTGTTATACTAAACATTAAATAGTCATCTTTATTTAACAAGAATCGTCAGGATTAAATACTAAAGCAAAAGTAATTAATAACTTTATAAGCATAGAACTGTAATACCAAAATCTAAAAATATTAATCATAATTTTATCAATTAAGTAGAAGTCAGATAAATTAAATGATATAATATCGAAAAGTTAAGTGCGATTTATTTGTTTACGCTACAGTAACTTGCAAGGAAGTGGGACGAGCCGAAAGTGTGTCCTAAGAATATCCATTAGAACGGGACATAAGAATTAATGAGTTCATAGTTTCGCCTTGTTTGAAAGATGCTTATTAACAACTAGATAATGTTTTAATTATTAGAGATGACGATTCTTTCAAGATATATTGTAATATATAGTGTAAGTAATTTAAGTAGTAAGTTTTGTACATATTTATTTGTACAGTTACAGGAAAAAAATACCGCTTGTGACATTTATTGTTACCTAGTTTTGTTTTCTTACACCGTTTGATGTTGACGCTTTATTCAAAACTTATAACAACAAAAAGTTGTTTTGTATTAAAGAGTGACGCATTAAAGCAGTCGATAGAAAATAGACATAACGATAGGATGGTTTTTCCGGAGGTCGCAAGTTCAAAACCTGTCTTGTTGATTTTATCTCTTTATGTCTTCGTAAAAATTGAAGAAATATACATTTAATGGTAATACTTTTTTAACTAAAATATTTTTTTATATGATAAACCCAATCTTTAAATATATATCATCAATCTTCCACACCAATGTCGTCCTCGTTAGTGTCGTAGATGTTACAAGTTAAAAATTGTGCAACAGGAGAAGATAACTAATATATTATATTCTAATTCTTAATGAACAATATTTATGTAATAATTATTGTCAGGATATATGTAACATCGTCCTGGATCTATTCTTGTGGGTCTTTTAATTTTTTTTTCAAAAGTATTACAATTTTTATCTTTCAGTTACTGTATTTCTTAAAAAAATAATAATAGAAGTACGTAAATGTTGTTGATATTTTGAACAGAAAACGGCTTATGGCAATAATAAAAGCTCTCTGAAACAAATAGCTATGTTCCTGCAATGTAAACCTTTTAAGAATAAATTGTCCAAAATCTGTCACCATTTTGCGCGTTCTTGTTTCCAAAGAATATTACTATTATTGTTAATTTAAAGTACGACTTCTTGAAAGCTAAAATAATGAAAATTTGAGATCATAGAACTGGTAGTAGCGTGGTTATTCTGATCTCCTTTTATTATCGTGCTCTATTTGGATTATAATTTATTTCTTGTATCAATAACATAATCAAAATGATAATTAATAAGTATGTTGAAAGAATATCCTTCCAGTTATATGCCGATTCTTCTCGATGGGCCTCGATGGATGTGCGAAATCCTTCAAATGTGTAATTTAACGTATAAAAACTTTGATTTTATATTACTAATTTATTTGCGTGTTTTTTTACAAGATAGGTAATGAAAAAATATTATTAGTATTTATTAGAAGTATTTAAATTTAGAAGATACTATAAAATTTATTACAGTATGCCTTCGTTAAAAACTACCAAGAAAATTTTAGAAAATATTAAGGTTAGAAAGAATGGGCAGAGAAATGCTGAAATCGGCCATAAAGAAGAGCTTCGTGAATTATAATGCGGGTTTTTATTGGAGCTGGAAGTGAATTGTCTTGCTTCCCTAAACTGTCTTAAAACCAGTTTTTTGGCATTTTATACTCTAATAAGACAAAGCGCTCCTTTTATCTGGTGGATTATGATTGTTAAACTTTCTACCTTATGGTGTTCTTCTTATGTTCATTTTTATATAAAAAAAGATTTATTCAATAATTGACATAATATTACTATAACTTGCTTGTAACTCTTATACTGATTTTCTTCTCCTCATATTAAAAAAATAATAATTTTATAATCACATATATTCCTATATTTTATTATTATTCAAAATTGTCAGCAAACGAAACATCAATGAAGCTGACACGATCCAGATATGGCATAAAATAAACTTATATGATAAAATATTCAAACATTTGAAACATGCTCCAAGATCCAGGATGAGAGAAGGAAAGAGGAATGTTGCTCGTAGGTAGAGATATTGATCAGTCATAAAGTTTGTATGTAATTTACATTTTACAACAGGTAACATAAATATTTTCCTTCCTTATAGAAGCAACCTGAAAGAATAAATATTACAAAATAAACAAAAAAAATTTAACAATAACAGTTTTAGGCAATAACAATGAAATTGAATAAATGTAAATGAATAAATTATAACGTTATATATATAACATTAATTTATCTTCAATAATAACTCAACGAGCCATTGGGCCATCCAGAGTTAGTTTAATTTAACAATATATCTTCTACTAACCAACATTCTTAACAGTAATTAAGGGATATGAATGCGATCTGCTGGTTGGTGCATTTGGGAGGAATATATACTAATAGATGGTAGGACATGATCCATGTGTAAATCTACCATATCATTTTACAAGATTTATAAATAATTTCATAATTCAAAAGATAACGTTTATATTCTAATGTTAGTAGCGATATATTGGATCATTAAATTTCGTTTTGAATTTCCTGTGGTACTAAAAATGTCGGTGTAAAATTGCAATCGAACAATTGCCCTGAATTCTTTTCAGTGCTTTTATTTCCAATCACTAGATAAATCAATCTCTCAGCTTAGTAAAGTCTAAGTGAAAATATATAGTTTACGGAGCTTCAACTATAAATTGGAAACTAAGTTTATATATATATATATATGATAGATATTTAAATGAATCTACGACAAAAATACTTAAATATAATTAGAAAGTATCTTCTTCACTATTAGCGAATACTCTGAGAAGAGATAACAATAACAATTTGTAAAATTAAATATTTATACAGATGGAATAGACTTTCTTTTAATGGTATGCTTCAGATAAGTGGATGTTTTATTAAGTCTCTTTACAAACCTCCCCTTTTGAGTTTCGGTTTAAGGCTAACCACGAAATTACCTTTTGTTTCGTACTGCTGGCATCGCGATCGTGCAGGCCTGCTTTATGTATTTTAAATGAACGAATCAATTATGTATAAATAGAAAAGTCTATCTAGAAAGGGGTTGTGTGCTGAAATTTACAACATTCAATAGTTTTAAACTCTTTTTAGTAAACCATAAACACTTCATATAATCATAACAATAACAAAAATATTATAATAATATATTTTTCTCTTAATCGTATGTCTCAAGATGTCTTATCTACTTACATCTTGAACACGTTAATGAACTCCACGCCTTCCACAAAATTCTCATTAGGTCCTATATGTTTATAGTCGGAGTATCAATGGAAGGCAGACGAAAATAATTATTAGATTTATATAAAGTTATTGTGTTGGTAGAAAAACTTGGTATGGTTGGTATGGTGGGTATATAGTAATATAATTTGCCTCAATAGTATTGTAGATACGCAAGTTTATTAGTTTAACATAGATATATCGGTCAATAAATTTTTCTTAATATTGGAAGATGAATGTTACTTTCTTCAGTCATTAATTTCAGTTATTATAGTATATATTTAATTACTTGAACTTAAAGAAAAATTTACTTTACTCATATGTAAGAAATAATATAATTAGTAAGAAACAAATTTATACTTTATTGCTAACACTAGTTTTTTAGCATTTCTTATTTTTCCAGAAAAAGTGTAGTAATGTGGTATAAAATAATCGAAATCATGAACTTATTTCATAATAGAGTTGGGAAATTTAACTTTCTCGTTATAAATGGCCCTTCAATTACAGTATTATGTGATTTACTTGGAGTATTTCTTGACGATTGTCTTTTCTTGAACTTTTTCTGATATAATAAATAAATCTCTTGTATTGTGAATACATATTTCAATTATGAATTTTTATATAGTCAATGTTATCTAAATTATAAATTAATTCTAATTGAAAAGAGCATCCATAGAGTTACTTACCGGTTCTTCCCCATGAATGAATCTTTTGGTTTTAATAAGAGTATCATGTTAAAAATTCAATGTATGAATTTGAAATAAAAATCTTTAATCTGATTAAACAGAGCTAAAGTACCTGCCTTACCTATGCTATGCTAGCTATGTAGATTTAATGTTGCTACTATTTAAAAATACCAAACAGTTAATAATTCTGACACATAATTTGTTTATATTGGAGGTATACTTAATAATATGTGGTAAATATAACCGTAATTTTCTGTATTAGGCACGTCCATTCTTCAACGACGTCACCAACATATACCATAACACGAAAATTTAGGTCTAAGCTTAAAAAAAAGTAATAAAATTATAAAGAGTATCTCATTACAGCTCATAATACAGATACGGAGAATAAACCTCAGCAGAATTAATCTTGAATAACAGTTCAAGGCGGCGATAAAACATTCTCAACAAGATTTATGTACCACAAAATTATATTTTATAGAAATATATACAGTTTAATATACTTCTAATTTTTAGTTCGTAGCCTTTGGTTATTTACAATAATATTTTTGTGTGTAGCTCCGATACACTTGCCTACAGATACATTTGGAAATGCGTCAAATGTTGTTGTATTGAACTCTGGGTTGGATATGCGATGCATTATGATACAACACATTAACTGTACCATTTGCAAATGTTAGTACGGTATAGCATCTTGTTATTGATTTTGAGAAAGTGTGTTTTAAATTCAAATACAAAACCTAAATATCTTCATTTAATTAGGCATTTACACGCACTTTTGAATCGTCAATTGTTACAATGAAAAAGGTCACTGTAGTCACTCCGTGAGAAGCTACTACCGACTCGCAATGCTGCTCTGCTGAAAAGACACTGGATAGTTGCTCAGGATAGGATTGTTTTAGCTCTTACTCCGTTGCCCTCAGATCTTCTTTTGGTAGAATATGAACGCCTTCTAGTTTTAAGCTTCTATAAATATAAAAAATTAAAAAGAGTCGTTTTGCCAAAAGTAAAAAAAAATAAATCTATAGTTTATACATATACATAACATACAAAATAAGATTGTTTTACAATTACTATTAACACAGGTCAGTAATCAATAGTAAAGAGCTAACATACTACACTGTTACAAAAGAATAGTGAATTATATCCACAATAACAAGGAACATTCCACATGTTTGCAACAAAGGATTGTAATTTCAGATGATTGCCTCAATGTGCGCTTAGTCCCGCTTCGACAGCTATTACTATTAGAAACAGAAATACTAGAAATCTATGTCTTATGATAATTATTTTATTGATAATTTTATCTATTGTATGCAAAACTAAATATGATGTTATTTGTTATTAATAAGGAGACATGAGTTATTTTTAATAATTTTGATATTCAATTCTTGTAGATTCTTTTAAAATTTAACCTTATTTAAAGCAATAATAAAAATAATAATATAGTACTATGATAATAGGTGTGTGACAATACTATTTTGTTGTTACACATTAACTTCTGGAAATATTAAAGATAATAAAACTAGTGCTATTTTTTCGTACATTGAGTGGGCCAATTGAAGCCAACATTACTACAATATTACAACATATTTTAGTGTCAGAAGGTACAAAGGCGTATAATGGCTAAGAGATACATTATATAAACAAAATCTTTGTGTATTTCCCAGCTTATTGATGATTGATGATGATATGTACAAGGTCATCACGTGTCATTTTCTCGGATGTCCCACATTGATAAAACTAGCCACCGGCTAGCAATATATAACATAGCACTACGAATCTTTACAATAGAATAAGTAGGAAAAAATTAAGCAAAGAAGTTAATAGCCTTTTTAAAAAAAAAATATTGCTGGTAATATTTTTTTTTATCCGGGGTTAAACTTATTAATTTAGGGTAGTTAGGGTTTTACACTTATAATCCGAATATACAACGCCTTCCTGCAGCAGACGCAAGCCAAGTGGCGAGTAACTTGTAGTTTTCAATTTATGTTGAAGTAAAACTATACCACATGGACGTAGAAGTAAAATTAAATCTAAGCCGTATACATGTATTTATAAAATAAATCTACTTACCTTACACACATAAAATAAACAGAGATATACAAAAATTTAAGTAAAATATTTAATTAAGTCACAGATGGAAAATATATTTATTCATATATTTATACATTTTTATAAGATTTCAAGGTGAACTTAGAAATGTTGATATATCTCTACAGATTATTTGTTAACAGCACTAATCTCTTGAAAGTTGAGAGAAAATATATGGCAAGATGCCACGGATGAATTGTATAAGATTTTTAATAAACATACATACAGTTACTGTTTAAGGTTTTGTCCTAAAACGGAAATTATACGTATTTATAAGGACATTAATCGCTTCATGAGCCGTTCGTAGATAGAAGGGAATATTTTACTTCTAATGGTAGCGCCCTAGTAGGACCTAATGACCCATGATTATATGGGTACAGCATAAATGGATTCATCATATCATGGGGAGGGATGTTTTCTCTCTATTTATAGAATTAATATATATTTAACTTATATTTTTATACTATAAAAGTACTTTTAAAATTGAACAGAAACTATTTTTAAGAAAGGCTTGGGAAATAAAAGTAATAATTCTTTGATCAAAACTTAATATTAAATTGTAATTATATTATGTTATAAATATAATGTAAACGTGTAAGTAAACGGTTTTTAAATACTAAAAGAATATATGGCCTGTATACAAAGTGTTAACATGAATAAACTTATTATTAGAAAAAATATAATATATAAACAAAATAATGATATCGGATGTTAAAAATAGAAGTATAAATTTATATAAGCTAAATAAATTAATTAAGTAATGTTTTATTTTATTTTTAATATAATATATATGTATAATCATTGAAATAAAACACGAATACATTTGAGACAAAACACAATATTATTCAAAAATGTAGATAAGGTAGTTTCTAGGGTCGAAATTTGAATATTTGTTTGAATTCAATATTAACATTAATTAAATGAAAACAACTGGACCATATGATTGGTATTGATTGTTATAATATGTTGTTGGTATTGTTCTGAGGTTTGAGATAATAAAAATCTTTACCCAAAATTAGGTGACACTAAAATTCAAATAAAACTCAGAGCATTCAACTAACTTTTGTATTAGGATTTCCGCTCTAGCATGTAAATATGTATATCTCTGTGTTTGTGAATCTTTTCTTTTATGGAGTTTAAATTTTGATGTATACAGAATACAAATTAAATCAAATAAAGTTATTGCTAGTTATGTATTTTAACATTTACAAATATGTAGATATTTTAAGAATTATATTCAAATAAAAATAAATTTTAAAGCAGAGTTTTGTAAAAGTTCAGAGATTTTCTCAGTAAAAGTAGAGTAAATTTTATTATATAGAATTCACGTGGTTCCGCAAGCGACAGGAAATCATTTTATGTTGGTATTACTGAATTTGTTAAATTTGATTATATATGGGTGTTCTTTGAGGATATTATTATTAGTTATATTTTAATAAAGTAGCCGATACATTTCTTTAAGTAATTCGAGAAAATATTATATTCATGGCTTCGTCTGCAGATAACCAATAATTCAATTTTGTCAACAACTGGACCACAGAGAAATTTTGACCCAGGTTTTGTATTCTTTTTAACAATCTATATATTGATTATATTGCAATAGCAATGACCCTAATTTTTAATAAAAATTAGCAGTCACTTAAGACAAGTTGTTACGCACTAGTACATTTAGAATAACACACAAAATAACGTAAAATTTTAAGAACTCAACGTAACAAAAGGTTTTTATAATAATAAAAGCAAGTAAATAGAATAACCAAAATATAATGCAAATGTTTGGAAATATTATTCTACAGACCATTTCTAAAAAAGCATTAAGGAACTTTGTTAATTCTCTAGCAAATAAAAATAATAAAAGGACAGACCTCATTACGCGAACCTCGCCTAAAGTTGTCGTACTGAAAAGTTTAATTGACCTTAAATCATTATCATTTTGTTTGGAACCATTTTTTAAGACACAGCTATGTAACAGTTTGAGGCGGTTTTTTTGTTATAGTAAGAAATTATTCATGTTTATGAACCGTTCTAAAAAACCTTTATATTATTTTCAGGTTTTTAAAACAGGTTTTAATATTTTTGAAACGTTTTAAGATTTAATGTTCGCCATTTTTATGTATATTTGTACCATTTAAAATATTTCACTAAATTAATATACAACTACATTTCGGCGGTTTAATTTGATCAAAAATAACTTACTACAAATCTTTTTTTATGACTCCTACGTAACAATAAGTTCAAATAAAAATTATATCAATTACAAACATCTATTTAACAAACAAATTTAGTTTTGGCCAGACTAATTAATATATTTAACACTCAAACCATGTGTCACAAGAAATCCACTCTGAAATTTATGTATGAGGTAATTCGAAAATATTTTTGATTATCTATAATTAAATTAATTTGCAATTAACTCGATAACCTTTTTGTTGTATTCCATAACTTAATTTTCCCAAATATTCAATCTTCAAATCACTTTTTTGCTTACCATTATTTTAGCATTTATTTTAAATCCCCGAATCATAGAGATTAAGATGAACCTCAAGCGGTAGAACAATTAACTTTTAAAGACATTACTTCTGAATAAAAAGAAATTAATAATAGGAATTATTAAACAGCGTCCAATAAATTCTTTAATTCATAAAGGAATCTCCTATTTTATAATCTAAAATTATATCACGGAAAGATTAGTTTCTTTACATTTTACAAGAAGGGAAGGAAATTGGGATTAGGGCGTATAAAATCCTTTGCTAGCGATAGTGGTATAACGGCAAAAATAAATTACCATCCTTACCATGAAGTTTGTTTTTACCCAACAATAATAATAATAGAAAAAATCTAAAGTTATTAATAACTTTATAAGCATAGAACTGTAAGACCTCATGTATCAACATCTAAAAATATTTATCATAATTTTATCAATTAATTAGAAGTCCGATAAATTAAATTACATAATCTCCAAAAGTTAAATGCGATTTATTTGTTTACGCTACAGTAACTTGTAAGGAACTGGGACGAGCCGAAAGTGTGTCCTAAGAATATCCATTAGAACGGGACAAAATAATCAATGAGTATATTTTTCGCTTTGTTTGGAAGATGCTTGTTAACAACTTAATATAATGTTATATTCGATAGAGATGTCTTACTTTATTTCAAGATATATTTTACTATATAGTGTAAATATATTTTTTTGTATATTTTCTAGATGTAAAATTACAGGAAAACACATTGACAAGACATGCCCTATTTGACCATTTATGGTTACTTACTTACTTTATATTACATTTTAAATCTTAGAAATTTTACTACACCTTATGTAGAAAGCGAATTTCAGAATATAACCACAGAAATAATTAGCAATTAAAAAAAATCCTATTATTTTAACTCACTCGCTTAATAAATTCAAAATATTTAGCGCATTCTTGTATCAAAAGTTGAGTAGAAAAATGAGGTACGCAATAATCAACTTGTTAGCAATTCTGCACGTTTTTTCAGTATGAACTTCCTCATCTCTCGTCTTCGTCTTTTAATATTTTTAGTTTAATACTAAAACTTTATAAAATGACTATTAATAAAAATGTTTAAAGTTACAACCTTTGTGTTATTCTAGTCTCCTTTTGGTATCATGCTCTATTTAGATTCTAATTCTTTACGATGTGCTTCGGAACCGTGTAGAGTCTGAGCAGTCATACGTGTAACATATGTGCATCTAAAGTTAAGAAACTATTGTTTTTATAATAATAATTTGTTTGTGTCTTTTGTTAAACCACAGGTAAAGAATAATTAATATTAATACTTAAAACAAAGTACTTAAATTTAGAAGGAACTATAAAACTACTTCTGTAATAATAGATATAATTGTATTAAAACTCGCTTGTAATTCTTTTAGTGAAAATTACTAATAATGAAAAAAAATATGTTATATATATTCCTACATTTTACTATTATTCTAAAATTTCAGCAAACGAAACGGCGATAAAGCTGACACGATCCAGACATGGAATAAAATAAACTTATATAAGAAAATATTAGAACATTTGAAACACGCTCCAAAATTCAGGATGAGGTACTTAGGTAGAGCCTAGCTAGAGAGCCTAGCTGTAGTTATCTGACTGCAGCTCGTATTGGGCTGGCTCGACCGGGGAAGGACCACCCTCTCACAGAAGACCGACGTGTAGTAACCAAATTAATTTGGTTATGTTTCGTCGGTGAGTGAGAGAATCCGGAAGCCCAACCCCCCCCCCCCCCCACGCCAAACATGAAAGCGATGCCTACAAGAAAAATACCCCAGGAGGGTACCGGCTTTGACGAAGCCGGGGACCCCCTCCCCGAGCAAAATCGGGGAAATGATTCTCGGATTTTGCTCGGGCTGCCCGTCGTATCTGGGGCGGGCAAAGTATCGCCTTTTGTGTTTCTTGAGGGCAAACGACGAGTCAACGCAGCGGCACCCCGACCCACTCTAAATGTGGACTTTTGCAACATCCGGGGACTTCATTCCAACTTGAACGCCGTCCACTATCATCTAGAGACGGCGCAGCCGGCCTTGTTGTTTTTGACGGAGACGCAGATATCTCAACCTAGCGACACAGCGTACCTTTCATACCCCGGGTATAAATTAGAACATCATTTTATACCACACGCCGGGGTATCTGTGTTCGTAAGGGAGGATATCTGCCACCGTCGCCTTCAGGTTTTTGAAGGTCGGGACCTGTCTGTACTCTGGCTGCGCGTGGACATGGACGACCATGTCAGAGTCTACGCGTCCCTCTACAGGTCCCATAGTGGTAATGCAGAAACGGATCAACTCTTAGGCCATGTTCAGGCAAAGATTGACGATCTGCTTTCACAGATTCCCTCCGCCGAAGTCGTAGTCCTCGGGGACTTTAACGCACACCATGCCGATTGGCTAGGGTCACGTGCCACCGACCACGCGGGGAGATCTGTGTTTGACTTTGCTCTGGCAAATGGTCTGTCCCAATTGGTAAAGACGCACACTCGTCTACCGGACGTGGACAGCCATATGCCCTCTTTGTTGGATCTTCTGCTGACTACACATCCCGGAAAGTACCAAGTCACTGTCGAGGCTCCCTTAGGGTCCTCTGATCATTGCTTGGTACGGAGTGTAGTGCCCATTGAACGCCCAGCTCGCACAAGACCTGCGACTCGACGCGTTTGGCACTACAAGTCAGCGGATTGGGATGGAATGCGGTCCTTTTTTGCATCCTACCCATGGGGGCCGATTTGTTTCCCTTCCGATGATCCTAGTGACTGCGCTGCGGCTGTAGCTGATGTGATACTACAGGGCATGGAACTATTTGTACCAAGCTCTGTGGTACCACTTGGTGGCAGATCGCGGCCTTGGTTTGATGCGTCTGTCAGGGCTGCAGCAGCTGGCAAACGGCAGGCTTATCAAGCTTGGGCTAATGCGTTAGTCACTAAGGATCCGAACTCTAGAGTTCTGAAGAGGAAATATAATCGTGCCTCCAGATTCTTCAAACGGAAAATTGCTAGAGCGAAGTTCAAGCATGTCGTCCAAATTGGGGATCAGCTGGCAAAGTACCCACCTGGCACGCGCAAGTTCTGGGCGCTTTCCAAAGCCAGTCTGGGAAACTTCTGTCAGCCATCCCTACCGCCATTACACACTGGGAAGGACTCTTTGGCCCACACGGCAAAAGAGAAAGCCGATCTCTTGGGCACTCTTTTTGCCTCAAACTCGACTTTGGACGACCAGGGGAAGGCACCGCCTGTCATCCCACGGTGTCCGAGCTTAATGCCGGAAGTAGTTTTTCGACAAAAACTCATCCGCAAAGCCCTCCTTTCCTTGGAAGTTCATAAGTCGAGTGGGCCAGATGGTATCTCTCCAGTTGTGCTACGAACATGTGCCCCTGAGTTGACACCAGTGCTGACGCGTCTATTTTGGTACTCCTACTTGAAAGGCGTAGTCCCGGTCTCATGGAAGCGTGCCCTTGTCCATCCGATCCCTAAAAAAGGTGATAGCTCGAACCCAGCTAACTACAGGCCTATCGCCATTACCTCTCTGCTCTCCAAAGTAATGGAGAGCATTATCAATAAACAGCTCCTAACCTACCTCGAAGATCACCAGTTGGTCAATGACCGGCAATATGGCTTTCGCCATGGTCGATCGGCTGGTGATCTTCTGTTGTATCTTACACACCGTTGGGCAGCTGTTATTGAAAGCAAGGGAGAGGGTCTGGCAGTTAGTCTGGATATGGCGAAAGCCTTCGATCGTGTATGGCACAAGGGGCTTCTTTCGAAGCTACCTTCCTATGGGCTTCCCGAGAGTTTATGCAAGTGGATCACCAGCTTCCTCACTGGGCGGAGCATACAGGTCGTTCTCGACGGTTTTTGCTCGGACCCCAAGCCCGTGAATGCTGGTGTACCCCAAGGCTGCGTGCTATCCCCAACTCTGTTCCTCCTGCACATCAATGATATGTTGGGTATCTCCAACATACATTGTTATGCGGATGACAGCACTGGGGATGCAGTATATTCCGGCCGTGCAGGTCTCTCTCGGGAAAACGTCGACGAGTGCCGAAAGAAACTTGTGTCTTCTATAGAGACTTCCTTGGGGATGATCTCTGAGTGGGGTGAACTGAACCACGTTCAGTTCAATCCCCTAAAGACACAAGTTTGCGCGTTTACCACTAAGAAAACCCCATTTGTCGTATCACCGCTCTTCGAGAGCACTCCCCTCATTGCCTCGCCAAGTATCAGAATACTGGGTCTCGACATTTCCAACGATTGTCAGTTTCGTGGTCATCTGGAGAGCAAGGCCAAGTTGGCCTCGAAGAAATTGGGAGTGATTAATAGAGCGAGGCAGTACTTCAGTCCTGGCCAAAGACTTGCGCTCTATAAGGCGCAGGTCCGGCCACACATGGAGTACTGTTCTCATCTCTGGTCCGGATCACCCCAATATCAGCTTCTACCATTTGACCGCGTACAACGGAGAGCCGCTCGGATTGTCGGGGACCCGGTGCTCTGCGAACGGCTGGATTCTTTGGCGTTGCGTAGAGACGTGGCTTCTTTGTGCGTCTTCTACCGCATTTACAACGGGGAGTGTTCCGAAGAACTATTCGATCTGTTGCCTGCCGCCGAATTTCATCACCGCACAGCGCGCCATCGCCTCCAATACCATCCTTACCACCTGGATGCGTGGCGATCCTCTACTGTGCGGTTCTCAAGAACATTTTTTCCACGTTCCACTCGTTTGTGGAACGAACTCCCTTCGGCGGTATTTCCGGATCGGTACGACATGGGTACCTTCAAAAAAGGCGTCTACTCCTATCTACAAGGCCGGCAATACTCTTGTAAATCCTCGGATGTTGCAAGAGTTCATGGGCGGCGGTGATCACAAGTCATCTGTGACCCGCCAGCTCGTTTGCCCTCCTCTTCCATAAAAAAAAAAAAAAAAAAAAAAAGGTACTGTGATATTGATCAGTCATAAATAATATGGAATGCGGGTCTCGATGTGAACCGCAATTTATTTGGAAACGGATCCCATTAATTACTTTGAATTACCTAATAAACCCAATTACCAATCATATTATATTTTATAGATTTAAGACAATATTAGATTGCTAAATATAATACATAACTAGAAGTTTCCTTGTAATATACATTTTAAATAAAAGGTAACGTTAAGAGTTACCTTTCAGAGGGATATATATGTGCTAGAACTATAGATAAATATATCCTTAACTAACCAGCCTCAGGGCTACGATACTTATGAACATAAATAAATGCCAATGTAAATTACCTTTCTTAATATATCATATTTTCCTTTCTTATAGAAACAAACTCAAAGAATAAATAAGACGTAGTACCTTGATAAGAGGATGTGTTAATTCTGATTATTAAATTATCTTCAATAATAACTCAATGAGTCTATCTAAATGAGTGAGCTATATAAAGTTAGCTTAATTATGAGCATAGTATTCTTAACAATAATTATTGAATTATTTGCGTTGAATAGATGGTCGGAACCGGTGCATGTGTAAATCAGCCATATCTTTGTACAAGATTTATAATTTATAAGATTTCTATTCTTAAGTATTATATGTATTTATATCAATATACATTTATATTATATTATATAATTTCGCTTTGAATTTCATGTTGTAAAATTTCGGTGTAATATGGCACTCCAACAAATGCCCTGGATTTTTTTACCTCAATTATTTCCAATCACTGGATGAATCGATCTCTCAGCTTAGTAAAGTCTGAGGGAAAATATGTTGTTTATAGAGCTTAAAGCGTACAAATAGTTCATTCCTCTACATTATACATATATAGATTAAATAAGATACAACTCTAATTTGTAATAAAATAAGGAGCCGCTTAAGACAAGTTATTACGTATCAGTACATTTAGACTAACACACAAAAATTAAATTATATGTTTTTCATATATGAAATATATTGTTATCAGAATATACTTAACATTCAAACCATGGATTCACCCGAAATCCACTGCCATATTGATGAGTGAGATAATAGGAACATTGATTATGATAAGTAAGTTCCATCCAGTAATTATTTCAATTTCCTAAATTTTTTCTCTTCCAGATCACTTTAGTGCTAACTATTACTTCAGCAAAAATTTTAGTCCTCGAAACATAAGGAGATTAAGATGAACCTCAAACTTTAATTAAAAATAAATTATTAATAAGAGCAGCATCTAATAAATTCTTAAATTCATAAAGGAATTCTATTTTATAATCTAAAATTATATCACGGAGAAATTAGTTTGTTTATAAGAAGGGCAGGAAATTCTGATTAGGGTGTATAAAATCTTTACATACGGTACAGAAGCAAAGATAAATTAAACATCCTCACCATAAAGCCTGTTTTTATCCAATAACCTGAATTGAGGTATCGTTTCGTAATTTATTTGAGGTCCAATAGTTTAAATTAAAGAATGGGTACGAGCCCTATGTATCTCCATAAAACGTGAAAGGAAATTGTAAATTACGATCTCCTTCTACTTGTTATACTAAACATTAAATAGTCATCTTTATTTAACAAGAATCGTCAGGATTAAATTTACTAAAGCAAAAAAAGTAATTAATAACTTTATAAGCATAGAACTGTAATATCAAAATCTAAAAATATTAATTATAATTTTATCAATTAATTAGAAGTGATATAAATTAAATAACATAATCCAGAAAAGTTAAGTGCGATTTATTTGTTTACGCTACAGTAACTTGCAAGGAAGTGGGACGAGCAGAAAGTGTGTCCTGAGAATATCCATTAGAACGGGACATAAGAATTAATGAGTTCATAGTTTCCCCTTGTTTGAAAGATGCTTATTAACCACTAGATAATGTTTTAATTATTAGAGATGACGATACTTTCAAGATATATTGTAACATATAGTGTAAATTATTAAGTTTTGTACATATTTATTTGTACAGTTACAGGAAAAAAATACCTCTTGTGACATTTATTGTTACTTAGTTTTGTTTTCTTACACCGCTTCATGTTGACACTTTATTCAAAACTTATATCAGCAAAAAGTTGTTATTTATTAAAGAGTGACGAATTAAAGCAGTCGATAGAAAATAAACATAACGACAGGATGGTTTTTCCGAAGGTCGCAGGTTCAAAATCTGTCTTGTTGATTTTATCTCTTTGTGTCTTCGTAAAAATTGAAGAAATATACATTTAATGGTAATACTTTTTTAACTAAAATTTTTTCATATGATAAACACAATCTTTAAATATATATCATCAATCCTCCAAACCAATGACGTCCTCGTTAGTGTCGTAGATGTTACAAGTGAAAATATGTGTAAAATGAGTAAATAACTAATATATTATATTCTTATATACGTAACATCGTCCTGTATCCATCCTTGTAAGTCTTTTAACTGTTTTCTAAAGTACTGCAATATTTACCATTATGTATATCTTAGAAAATAAAAATTGATGTTCTGAAAATATGATATATTTTGAACAAAAAACGGCTTCTAGCAATAATAAAAGCTCCCTTAAACTAAAAGTTATTTTGGGGCAATGGAATTCCGTTTCAAAATAAATTGTTCAAATCTGTCACCTATATATCGTTTAACAAATTTAAAACTCACATTTTGTGCGTTCTTTTATTCAAAGTTTATTACTATCATTGTTATTTTTAAGTGCTTTTTCTTCTAAAAGGCTAAAATAGTGTAAATATGAGATCATAGAACTAGTAGTGGCGTGGTTATTCTAATCTCCTTTTGGTATTGTGCTCTATTTGGATTCTGATTTATTCATGTATTAATACCATAAATAAAATGATAATTAATAAATAAGTTAAAAGAATGTCCTTCCAGTTATATGCCGATTCTTCTGGATGGCCCTCGAAATTCTTCAAACGTGTAATTTAACGTATAAAAACTTTGATTTTATATTACTAATTTATTTGCGTCTTTTTTTACAAGATAGGTAATTAATAAAAATTATTAGTATATATTAAAAGTCTTTAAATTTAAAATAAACTATAAAATTTGTTACAGTATGCCTTCGTTAAAAACTATCAAGAAAATTTTTGAAAATATTAAGGTTAGAAAGAATGGGTAGAGAACTGCTGAAATCGGCCATAAAGAAGAGCTTCGTGAATTATAATGCGGGTTTTTATTGGAGCTGGAAGTGAATTGTCTTGCTTCCCTAAACTGTCTTAAAACCAGTTTTTTGGCATTTTATACTCTAATAACACAAAGCGATCCTTTTGTTTGGTGGAGTATGATTGTTAAACTTTCTACCTTGTGTTCTTCTTATGTTCATTTTTATATAAAAAACTATTTATTCTAGAATTGACATAATATTACTATAACTTGCTTGTAACTCTTATAGTGATTTTCTTCTCCTCATATTAACAAAAATAATAATTTTATAATAATATGTATTCATACATTTTCCTATTATTCTAAATTGTTAGCAAACGAAACGTCGATGAAGCTGACACGATCCAAACATGGCATAAAATAAACTTATATGAGAAAATATTCAAACATTTGAAACACGCTCCAAAATCCAGGATGAGAGAAGGAAGAGGGATGTTGCTTGTAGGTACTTACAGATATTGATCAGTCATAAAGTTTCTATGTAATTTACATTTTACAACAGGTAACATAAATATTTTCCTTCCTTATAGAAACAACCTAAAAGAATAAATAAATAAATAATAAATGTCGGTGTTAAAAATATTAATTAGACAATAACAGTTTTAGACAATAACAATGATAATGAATAAATGTAAATGAATAAATTATAACGTTATATAAATAACATAAATTTAGCTATAATAATAACTCAACGAGCCATTAGGCCATCCAGAGTTTAATTTAACAATATATCTTCTACTAACCAACATTCTTAACAGTAATTAAGGCATATGAATGCGATCTGCTGGTTGGTGCATTTGGGTGGAATATATACTAATAGATGGTAGGACATGATCCATGCGTAAATCTACCATATAATTTTACAAAATTTATAAATAATTTCATAATTCACAAGGTAGCGTTTATATTCTAATGTTAGTAGGGATATATTGGATCATTAAATTTCGTTTTGAATTTCCTGTGGTACTAAAAATGTCGGTGTAAAATTGCAATCGAACAATTGCCCTGAATTCTTTTCAGTGCTTTTATTTCCAATCACTAGATAAATCAATCTCTCAGCTTTGTAAAGTCTAAGTGAAAATATTTAGTTTACGGAGCTTCAACTATAAATTGGAAACTAAGCTATATATATATATATATATATATATATATATATATATATATATATATATATAAGCTATACAAAAAAAAACACTTTCTTTCCTTCTTCTTCATCAGTAGCGAATATTTTGAGCAGATATAACAACAACAATTTGTAAAATTTAATATTTATAGAGATGGAATAGACTTTCTTTTAATGGTATGCTTCAGATAAGTGCATGTTTTATTAAGTCTCTTTACAAACCTCCCCTTTTGAGTTTCAGTTTAAGGCTAACCACAAAATTACCTTTTGTTTCGTACTGCTGGCATCGCGATCGTGCAGGCCTGCTTTATGTATTTTAAATGAACGAATCAATTATGTATAAATAGAAAAGTCTATCTAGAAAGGGGTTGTGTGCTGAAATTTACAACATTCAATAGTTTTAAACTCTTTTTAGTAAACCATAAACGCTTCATATAATCATAACAATAACAAAAATATTATAATAATATATTTTTCTCTTAATCGTAAGTCTCAAGATGTCTTCCACAAAATTCTCATTAGGTCTTATATGTTAATAGTCGGAGTATTAATGGAAGGAAGACGAAAATAATTATTAGATTTATATAAAGTTATTGTGTTGGTAGAAAAACTTGGTATGGTTTGTATGGTGGGTATATAGTAATATAATTTGGCATAATAGTATTGTAGATACGCAAGTTTATTAGTTTAATATATATATCTATGTCAACAAACTTTTCTTAATATTGGAAGATGAATGTTACTTTCTTTACTCATCAATTTCAGTTATTATAGTATATATTTAATTACTTGAACTTAAAGAAAGTTTACTTTACTCATATGTAAGAAATAATATAATTGGTAAGAAACAAATTTATACTTTATTCCTAACACTAGCATTGCAGTTATTTAGCATTTCTTATTTTTCCAGAAAAAGTTGTAATGTGAACTTTGAACTTTGCTTCTGATATAATAAATAAATCCTTTGTATTGTGAATACATATTTCAATTATGAATTTTTATATAGTCAATTTTATCTAAATTATAAATTAAATGTAATTGAAAAGAGCATCCATAGAGTTACTTACCGGTTCTTCCTCATGAATGTATCCTTTGGATTCGTTTTAATAAGAGTATCATGGTAAAAATGCAATGATGATTAAACAGAGCTAAAGTACCTGCCTTACCTATGCTATGTTAGCTACGAGTATGTAGATTTAATGTTGCTACTATTTAAAAATACCTACTAGTTAATAATTCTGACACATATTTTTTTATATTGTAGGTATACTTAATAATATGTGGTAAATATAACCGTAATTTTCTGTACTCGGCACGTCAATTCTTCAACGACGTCATCAACATGTACCATACACGAAAATTTAGGTCTTGGCTTAAAAAAAAGTAATAAAAGTATGAAGAGTATCTCATTACAGCTCATAATATAGGAACGGAGAATAAACCTCAGCAGAATTAATCTTGAATAACATAGTTCAAGGCGGCGATAAAACATTCTCAACAAGATTTATGTACCACAAAATTATACTTTATAGAAATTTATACAGTTTAATATACTTCTAATTTTTAGTTCGTACCCTTTGGTTATTTACAATAATATTTTTGTGTGTAGCTCCGATAGACTTGCCTACAGATACATTTGGAAATGCGTCAAATGTTGTTGCATTGAACTCTGGGTTGGATATACGATGCGTTATGAAACAACACAAAATCTGTACCATTTGCAACTGTTAGTAATTTATAGTATCATGTTATTGATTTTGAGAAAGTGTGTTTCAAATTCAAATTCACATTCAAAATATCTTCATTTAATTAGGCAATAACACTAACACTCACTTTGAACCGTCAATTGTTACAATAAAAAAGGTCACTGTAGTCAGTTCCTGAGAAACTACCATCGGCTCGCAATGCTGCTCTGCTGTGAAGACACTGAATAGTTGCTCAGGATAGGATTGTTTTAGTTCTCACTCCGTTGCCCTCAGATCTTCTTTTGGTAGAATATGAACGCCTTCTAGTCTTAAGCTTCTAAAAATATTAAAGATAAAAAAGAGTCGTTTTGCCAAAAGTCTAAATAAAAATATTTATAGTTTATACATATACAAAACCTACAAAATAAGATTGTTTTACAATTACTTTAAACACAGATAAGTAATCAATAGTAAAGCAGTAACATAGTACATTATTACAATAGAATAGTGAATTATATCCACAATAACAAGGAACATTCAATATGTTTGCAACAAAGGTTTGTAATTTCAGTTGATTGCCTCAATTTGCGCTTAGTCCCGCTTCGACAGCTATTACTATTAGAAACACGAATACTAGAAAACAATGTCTTGTGACCATTATTTCATTGATAAATCTATCTCTTGTATGCCAAACTAAATATGTTATTATTTGTTATTAATAAGGAGACATGAGTTATTTTCAATAATTTTGTTATTAGTTTCTTTAAATCTACTTACCTTACACACATAAAATAAACAGAGATATACAAAAATTATAGTAAAATATTAAATTATGTCACAGATGGAAAATATATGAATTCCTATATTTGTACATTTTTATAAGACTTCAAGGTGAATTTAGAAATGTTGATATTTCTCTACAGATTATTTGTTAACAGCACTAAGCCCTTGAAAGTTGACAGAAAATATATGGCAAGATGCCACGGATGAATTGTATAAGATTTTTAATAAACATACAGTTACTGTTTAAGATTTACTCCTCAAACACGGAAATTATAAGTATTTATAAGGACATTAATCGCTTCATGAGCTGTTCGTAGATAGAAGGCAATATTTTACTTCTAATGGTAGCGCCCTAGTAGCGACTAATGACCCATGATCATATGGGTACAGCATAAATGGATTCATCATATTATGGGGAGAGATGTTTTCTCTTTATTTATAGAATTATATATATTTAACTTTATTTTTATACTATAAAAGTACTTTTAAAATTGAACAGAAATTTTTTTTAAGAAAGGCTTGAGAAATGAAAGTAATAATTCTTTGATCAACACTTAATATTAAATTGTAATTATATTATGTTATAAACATAATGTAAACGTGTAAGTTACACTTAATAAATACTAAAAGAATATATGGACTGTATACAAAGTATTAACGTGAATAAAGTTATTATTAGAAAAAATATAAACTATAAATATAATAATGCTATCGGATATTAAAAATAGAAGTATTAAGTTATAAATGTTAAATAAGTAAATTAAGTAATATTTTTTTTTATTTCTATTATATAATCATTGAAATACAATACGTATAAAACTGGTACAAAACACAATATTGTTTGAAAGTGTAGACAATATAGTTTCTAGAGTCTCAATTTGAATATTTGTTTGAAATTCAATATTAACATTAATTAAATGAAGTCAACTGGAACATATGATTGGTATTGATTGTTATAATATGTGGTTGGTATTGTTCTGAGATTTGAGATAATGAAAAGCTTTACCAAAAATTGGGTATTATTAAAATTCAAATAATACTCACAGCATACAACTAACTTTTGTTTTAAGATTTCCGCTCTAGTATGTTAATTTGTTTTTGATTCTTTTCTTGTGCTCTTTGTTTGTGATTCTTTTCTTGTATGGACTTAAAATTTTGATGTACACAGAATACAAATTAAATCAAATAAAGTTATTGCTAGTTATGTATTTTGACAGTTACAAATTATGTGATTTGAAAGACTCAAATAAAGAAAATTGGGTGACCTGTGCATTAAAATTCAAATAATTCTCACAGAATGAAACTAGCTTTCTGATTCCGTCTCTGGCATGTAAAAATGAATATCTGCTTATTTATCATTCACTTTATTTATGAACATATAATTTGATATACATAGAAGGTAAATAAAATCAAATAAAGTTATTGCTAGTTGTGATTAAACATTTATAAATTATATATATATTTATAGAATTATATCCAAATAAAAATAAAATCAGGGTTCTGTGAAAGGTCAAGGATTTACTCAATAAAAGTAGAGTAAATTTTCTTAAATAGAATTCACGTGATAGGAAATCATTTTATGTTGGTTTTACTGAATTTGTTAAATTTGATTATATATGGGTGTTCTTTGAGGATATTATATTATATTATTATAAGTTATATTTTAATAAAGTAGGCGGTACATTTCTTTAAATAATTCGAGAAAATGTTATATTCATGGCTCCGTCTGCAGATAACCAATAATTCAATTTTTTCAACAACTCGACCACAGCGACATTTTGTACTCAGGTTTTGTATTCTTTTTAACCATCTATATATTGGTTATATTGCAATAGTAATGACCTTAATTTATAATAAAAATTAGCAGTCACTTAAGACAAGTTGTTACGCACTAGTACATTTAGAATAACACACAAAATAACGCAAAATTTTAGGAACTCAACCTAACAAAAGGTTTTTATAATAATAAAAGCAAGTAAATAAAATAATGAAAATATAATGCAAATGTTTGGTAATATTATTCTTCAGACCATTTCTAAAAAAAAGTTAAGGAACTTTGTTAATTCTCTAGCAAATAAAAATAATAAAAGGACAGACCTCATTACGGGAACCTCGCCTAAAGTTGTCGTACTGAAAAGTTTAATCGACCTTAAATCATTATCATTTTGTTTGGGACCATTTTTTAAGACACGGCTATGTACCAGTTTGAGGCGGTTTTTTAGTTATATTATAGTAAGAAATTATTCATGTTTATGAACCGGTCTAAAAAACCTTTATATTATTTTCAGGATTTTAAAACAGGTTTTAATATTTATGAAACTTTTTAAGATTTAATGTTATCCATTTTATGTATATTTCTACCATAAAAAATTTAAAAAAATTAAAAATTACAACTTAATTTCGACGGTTTTATTTGATCAAAAATAACATACTTCAAATAACTTTTTATGACTCACACGTAACAATAACTTCAAATAAAAATTATATTAATTACAAACATCTATTTAACAAACAATTTAAGTTTTGGACGCAATAATATATTAAACACTCAAACTATGGGTTCATAAAAAAACAACTCCGATGTTTATGTGTGAAGTAATAAGAAAGTTTATTTTGATTATTTGTAATTCATTAATTTGCGTTTAAAACTATATATCCCTTTTGTTGTATTCCATAACTTAATTTTCCAAAAATATTTAATATTCAAATCATTATTTTGCTTACCATTATTTTAGCATTTATTTTAAATTTCCGAATCATAGCGATTAAGACGTACCTCAAGCGGAAGAACAATTTACTTTTAAAGGCATTACTTCTGAATTAAAAACAAATTATTAATAAAAATTATTAAGCAGCGACAAATAATTTCTTTAATTCATAAAGGAATCTCCTATTTTATAATCTAAAATGATATCACGAAGAGATTAGTTTCTTTACAAGAAAGGAAGGAAATTTGGATTAGGGTGTATAAAATCCATTTCCAGCGATAGCGATACAAAGGAAGAGATAAATTACCATCCTTACCATAAGACTTGTTTTTACTCAATAATAATAATAATAATAGTAAGAATAAAAAGTTATTAATAACTTTATAAGCATAGAATTGTAAGACCTCATGTATCAAAATCTAAAAAATATTTATCATAATTTTATCAATTAATTAAAAGTCCTATAAATTAAATTACATAATCTCCAAAAGTTAAATGCGATTTATTTGTTTACGCTACAGTAACTTGTAAGGAACTAGGACGAGCCGAAAGTGTTTCCTAAGAATATCCATTAGAACGGGACATAAAAATTAAGGAATTTATTTTTCGCTTTGTTTGGAAGATGCTTATTAACAACTTGATATAATGTTATATTGGATAGAGATGTCTTACTTTATTTCAAGATATACTATATAGTGTAAATATATTTTTTTGTATATTTTCTAGATGTACAATTACAGGAAAATACATTGACAAGACATTGGCCCTATTGGGCCATTTATGGTTACTTACTTACTTTACATTACATTTTAAATCTTAGAAATTTTACTACACCTTATGTAGAAAGCGAATTTCAGAATATAACCACAGAAATAATAATCCTATTATTTTAACTCACTCGCTTAATAAATTTAAAATATTTAGCGCATTCTTGTATCAAAGGTTGAGTAGAAAAATGAGGTACGCAATAATCAACTTGTTAGCAATTCTGCACATGTTTTTTCAGTATGAACTTCCTCATCTCTCGTCTTCGTCTTTTAATATTTTTAGTTTAATACTAAAACTTTATAAACTGACTATTAATAAATGTTTAAAGTTACAACCCTTGTGTTATTCTAGTCTCCTTTTGGAATCATGCTCTATTTAGATTCTTTTCGATCTGCCTCGGAACCGTGTAGAGTCTGAGCAGTCAAACGTATAACATATGTACATTTAAAGTTAAGAAACTATTGTTTTTAAATTCATATTTTGTTTGTGTCTTTTGTTAAACTACAGGTAAAGAATAATAAATATTAATACTTAAAACAAAGTACTTAAAATTAGAAAGAACTATAAAACAACTTCTCTAATAATAGATGTAATTGTATTAAAACTTTCTTGTAATTCTTTTAGTGATTTTCCTAATAATGAAAAAAAAATGTTATATATATTCCTACATTTTACTTTTATTCTCAATTGTCGGCAAACGAAACGGCGATAAAGCTGACACGATCCAGACATAGAATAAAATAAACTTACATAAGAAAATATTAGAACATTTGAAACACGCTCCAAAATCCAGGATGAGGTACTTAGGTACTGAGATATTGATCAGACATAAATAATATGGAACGCGGGTCTCGAAGTGAGCCACAATTTATTTGAAAACGGATCCCATTAATTACTTTGAATTACCTAATAAACCCATTTACTAATCATTTTATATAGATTTAAGACAATATTAAATTGCTAAATATAAACCATAACTACAAGTTTCTATGTAATATATATTTTACATAAAAGGTAACGTTAATAGTTGCCTTTCAGAGGGATATATATGTGCTAGAACTATAGGTAAATATATTTTTAACTACAAAAAGCCTTAGGGCTACGATACTTATGAACATAAATAAATGTCAATATAAATTACCTTTCTTAATATATCATATTTTCCTTTCTTATAGAAACAAACTCAAAGAATAAATAAGACGTAGTACCTTGATAAGAGGATGTGTTAATTCTGATTATTAAATTATCTTCAATAATAACTCAATGAGTCTATCTAAATGAGTGAGCTATCTAAAGTTAGCTTAATTATGAGCATAGTATTCTTAACAATAATTATTGAATTATTTGCGTTGAATAGATGGTCGGAACCGGTGCATGTGTAAATCAGCCATATCATTGTACAAGATTTATAATTTATAAGATTTCTATTCTTAAGTATTATATGTATTTATATCAATATACATTTATATTATATTATATAATTTCGCTTTGAATTTCATGTTGTAAAATTTCGGTGTAATATGGCACTCCAACAAATGCCCTGGATTTTTTTACCTCAATTATTTCCAATCACTGGATGAATCGATCTCTCAGCTTAGTAAAGTCTGAGGGAAAATATGTTGTTTACAGAGCTTAAAGCGTACAAATAGTTCATTCCTCTACATTATACATATATAGATTAAATAAGATACAACTCTAATTTGTAATAAAATAAGGAGCCGCTTAAGACAAGTTATTACGTATCAGTACATTTAGACTAACACACAAAAATTAAATTATATGTTTTTCATATATGAAATATATTGTTATCAGAATATACTTAACATTCAAACCATGGATTCACCCGAAATCCACTGCCATATTGATGAGTGAGATAATAGGAACATTGATTATGATAAGTAAGTTCCATCCAGTAATTATTTCAATTTCCTAAATTTTTTCTCTTCCAGATCACTTTAGTGCTAACTATTACTTCAGCAAAAATTTTAGTCCTCGAAACATAAGGAGATTAAGATGAACCTCAAACTTTAATTAAAAATAAATTATTAATAAGAGCAGCATCTAATAAATTCTTAAATTCATAAAGGAATTCTATTTTATAATCTAAAATTATATCACGGAGAAATTAGTTTGTTTATAAGAAGGGCAGGAAATTCTGATTAGGGTGTATAAAATCTTTACATACGGTACAGAAGCAAAGATAAATTAAACATCCTCACCATAAAGCCTGTTTTTATCCAATAATCTTAACCTGAATTGTGGTACTATTCCGTAATTTATTTGAGGTCCAATAGTTTAAATTAAAGAATGGGTAGGAGCCCTATGTATCTCCATAATACGTGAAAGGAAATTGTAAATTACGATCTTCTTCTACTTGTTATACTTAACATTAAATAGTCATCTTTATTTAACAAGAATCGTCAGGATTAAATACTAAAGCTTTAAAAGTAATTAATAACTTTATAAGCATAGAACTGTAATATCAAAATCTAAAAATATTAAACATAATTTTATCAATTAATTAGAAGTCAGATAAATTAAATTACATAATATCGAAAAGTTAAGTGCGATTTATTTGTTTACGCTACAGTAACTTGCAAGGAAGTGGGACGAGCCGAAAGTGTGTCCTAAGAATATCCATTAGAACGAGACATAAGAATTAATGAGTTCATAGTTTCGTCTTGTTTGGAAGATGTTTATTAACAACTAGATAATGTTTTAATTATTAAAGATTCTTTCAAGATATATTGTAATATATAGTGTAAGTAATTAAGTTTTGTACATATTTATTTGTACAATTACAGGAAGAAAATACCTCTTGTGGCATTTATTGTTACCTAGTTTTGTTTTCTTACACCGCTTCATGTTGACACTTTATTCAAAACTTATATCGACAAAAAGTTGTTATTCATTAAAGAGTGACGAATTAAAGCAGTCGATAGAAAATAGACATAACGACAGGATGGTTTTTCCGGAGGTCGCAGGTTCAAAACCTGTCTTGTTGATTTTATCTCTTTATGTCTTCGTAAAAATTGAAGAAATATACATTTAATGGTAATACTTTTTAATTAAAATTATTTCAAATGATAAACCCAATCTTTAAATATATATCATCAATCTTCCAAACCAATCACGTCCTCGTTAGTGTCGTAGATGTTACAAGTGAAAATTTGTGTAAAAGGATTAAATAAGTAATATATTATATTTTTATTATCAGGATATATGTAACATCGTCCTGTATTCATCCTTGTGGGTATTTTAAAACTGTTTTCTAAAGTACTACAATATTTACCTTTCCATTATGTATATCTTAGAAAATAAATATAGATGTTCTGAAAATATGATATATTTTGAACAAAAAGCGGCTTCTAGCAATAATAAAAGCTCCCTTAAACAAAAAGTTATTTTGGGGCAATGGAATTCCGTTTCCAAATAAATTGTTTAAATCTGTCACCTATATATCGTTTAACAAATTTAAAACTCACATTTTGCGCGTTCTTTTATTCAAAGCTTATTACTATCATTGTTATTTTTAAGTGCTTTTTCTTCTAAAAGGCTAAAATAGTGTAAATATGATATCATAGAACTGGTACTGGCGTGGTTAGTCTAATCTCGTTTTAGTATCATGCTCTATTTGGATTCTAATTTATTCATGTATCAATAACATAAACAAAATGATAAATAATAAGTAAGTTAAAAGAATATCCTTCCAGTTATTTGCCGATTCTTCTCGATGGCCCTCGAAAACCTTCAAACGTGTCATTTAACGTATAAAAACTTTGGTTTTATATTACTAATTTATTTGCGTCTTTTTTTACAAGATAGATAATGAAAAAATATTATTAGTATTCATTAAAAGAATTTAAATTTAGAAGATACTATAAAATTTATTACAGTATGCCTTCGTTAAAAACTATTAAGAAAATTTTAGAAAATATTAAGGTTAGAAAGAATGGGTAGAGAACTGCTGAAATCGGCCATAAAGAAGAGCTTCGTGAATTATAATGCGGGTTTTTATTGGAGCTGGAAGTGAATTGTCTTGCTTCCCTAAACTGTCTTAAAACCAGTTTTTTGGCATTTTGTACTCTAATAACACAAAGCGATCCTTTTGTTTGGTGGAGTATGATTGTTAAACTTTCTACCTTGTGTTCTTCTTATGTTCATTTTTATATAAAAAACTATTTATTCTAGAATTGACATAATATTACTATAACTTGCTTGTAACTCTTATAGTGATTTTCTTCTCCTCATATTAACAAAAATAATAATTTTATAATAATATATATTCATACATTTTCCTATTATTCTAAATTGTTAGCAAACGAAACGTCGATAAAGCTGACACGATCCAGACATGGCATAAAATAAACTTATATGAGAAAATATTCAAACATTTGAAACACGCTCCAAAATCCAGGATGAGAGAAGGAAGAGGGATGTTGCTCGTAGGTACTTACAGATATTGATCAGTCATAAAGTTTCTATGTAATTTACATTTTACAACAGGTAACATAAATATTTACCTTCCTTATAGAAACAACCTAAAAGAATAAATAAATAAATAATAAATGTCGGTGTTAAAAATATTAATTAGACAATAACAGTTTTAGACAATAACAATGATAATGAATAAATGTAAATGAATAAATTATAACGTTATATAAATAACATAAATTTAGCTATAATAATAACTAAAAGAGCCATTAGGCCATCCAGCGTTAGTTTAATTTAACAATATATCTTCTACTAACCAACATTCTTAACAGTAATTAAGGCATATGAATGCGATCTGCTGGTTGGTGCATTTGGGTGGCATATATACTAATAGATGGTAGGACATGATCCATGTGTAAATCTACCATTTCATTTTACAAGATTTATAAATAATTTCATAATTCACAAGATAACGTTTATATTCTAACCCTTTCCACTCGGAGACCATTTTCACATTTCTTTCCAACAACATGCCAGCAGTGCTGGCATTCCCAGTTGCCGGAATAAAACTTCATGCCAGCAGTGCTGGCATTCCGAGTTGCCGGAATAAAACTTCATGCCAGCAGTGCTGGCATTCCGAGTGCAAAGGGCTAATGTTAGTAGCGATGTATTGGATCATTAAATTTCTTTTTAAATTTCCTGTGGTACTAAAAATGTCGGTGTAAAATTGCAATCGAACAATTGCCTTGAATTCTTTTCAGTGCTTTTATTTCCAATCACTAGATAAATCAATCTCCCAGCTTAGTAAAGTCTAAGTGAAAATATATAGTTTACGGAGCTTCAAATATAAATTGGAAACTAAGTTTATATATATATATATATATATATATATGATAGATATTTAAATGAATCTACGACAAAAATACTTAAATATAATTAGAAAGTATCTTCTTCACTATTAGCGAATACTCTGAGAAGAGATAACAATAACAATTTGTAAAATTAAATATTTATACAGATGGAATAGACTTTCTTTTAATGGTATGCTTCAGATAAGTGGATGTTTTATTAAGTCACTTTACAAACCTCCCCTTTTGAGTTTCGGTTTAAGGCTAACCACAAAAATACCTTTGTTTCGTACTGCTGGCATCGCGATGGTGCAGGCCTGCTTAATGTATTTTAAATGAACGAATCAATTATGTATGAATAGAAAAGTCTATCTAGAAAGGGGCTGTGTGCTGAAATTTACATCATTCAATAGTTTTAAACTCTTTTAGTAAACCATAAATACTTCATATAATCATAACAATAACAAAAATATTATAATAATATATTTTTCTCTTAATCGTATGTCTCAAGATGTCTTATCTAATTACATCTTGAACACGTTAATGAATCCCACGCCATCCACAAAATTCTCATTAGGTCTTACATGTTAATAGTCGGAGTATTAATGGAAGGAAGACGAAAATAATTATTAGATTTATATAAAGTTATTGTGTTGTAGAAAAACTTGGTATGGTTGGTATGGTGGGTAAATAGTAATATAATTTGCCATAATAGTATTGTAGATACGCAAGTTTATTAGTTTAACATAGATATATCGGTCAATAAATTTTTCTTAATATTGGAAGATGAATGTTACTTTCTTCAGTCACTAATTTCAGTTATTATAGTATATATTTAATTACTTGAACTAAAAGAAAAAGTTTACTTTACTCATATGTAAGAAATAATTTAATTAGTAAAAGACAAAGTTATACTTTATTGCTAACACTAGCATTGCAGTTTTTTAGCATTTCAATGAAATGCTGAAATGAAATCATTAACTTATTTCATAATAGGGTTGAGAAATTTAACTTTCTCGTTATAAATGGCCCTTCAATTACAGTATTACGTGTAAATTTATACAGTTTAATGTACTTCTAATTTTTAGTTCGTAGCCTTTCGTTATTTACAATAATATTTTTGTGTGTAGCTCCGAAAGACTTGCCTACAGATACATTTGGAAATGCGTCAAATGTTGTTGCATTGAACTCTGGGTTGGACATGCGATGCGTTATGAAACAACACACAAACTGTACCATTTGCAAGTGTTAGTACGGTATAGTATCTTGTTATTGATTTTGAGGAAGTGTGTTTCAAAATTCAAATACATAATCTAAATATCTTCATTTAATTAGGCATTTACGCGCAATTTTGAATCGTCAATTGTTACAATAAAAAAGGTCACTGCAGTCAGTCCGTGAGAAGCTACCATCGGCTCGCAATGCTGCTCTGCTGAGAAGACACTAAATATTTGCTCAGGATAGGATTGTTTTAGTTCTCGTTCCGTTGTACTCCAACCTTTTTTTGGTAGAATAGGAACGCCTTCTAGTCTTAAGCATCTAAAAATATTAGAGATAAAAAAAAGTCGTTTTGCCAAAAGTCTAAATAAAAATATATAGTTTATATATAGATAACATACAAGATGAGATTGTTTTACAATTACTATTAATACAGGTCAGTAATCAATACTAAAGCACTAACATACTACACTGTTATAAAGAATAGTGAATTATATCCACAATAACAAGGAACATTCAACATGTTTGCAACAAAGGATTGTAATTTCAGTTGATTGCCTCAATTTACGCTTAGTCCCTTCGACAGCTATTACTATTAGAAACAGAAATACTAGAAATCTATGTCTTATGATAATTATTTTATTGATAATTTTATCTATTGTATGCAAAACTAAATATGTTGTTATTTGTTATTAATAAGGAGACATGAGTTATTTTCAATAGTATTGATATTCAATTCTTGTAGATTTTTTGAAAATTTAACCTAATTTAAAACAATAATCAAAATAATAATATAGTGCTATGATAATAGATGTAATACAATATTACTAAAAACGTATGTTTTTTGTTGTTATATATATAAATCTCTGGAGATAATAGTGATAACAAAACTGGTGCTATTTTTTCCTACATTGAGAGGGCCAATTGAAACCAACATTCTAGTTCTATGTTCCATGGCCCAAGAGATACATATTTAAGTATCAGAAGGTACAGAGGCGTATAATGACTAAGAGATACATTATATAAACAAAATCTTTGTGTATTTCACAGCTTATTGATTACACCTTATGTACAAGGTGATCACGTGTCATGTTCTAGGATGGGATGTGGTTTGATCGATTGATTGATTGACATTGATAAAACTAGCCACCGGCCAGCAATATATAACATAGCACTACGAATGTTTACAATAGAGAAAAAAATAGCAAAGAAGTTAATAGCCTTTTTAAAAAAAATGTAATAATTGCGAGTAATATTCCTTCTTATCTGGGTTTAATAAGTAGTTTTACACTTATAATCCGAATATACAACGCAATCCTGCAGCAGACGTAAGCCAAGTGGAGAGTAACTTGTAGTTTTCAATTTATGTTGAAGTAAAATTATACCACATGGACGTAGAAGTAAAATTAAATCTATAGCATTTATAAAATAAATCTACTTATCTTACACACATAAAATAAACAGAGATATACAAAAATTAAAGTAAAATATTAAATTATGTCACAGATGGAGAATATATGGATTCCTATATTTATACATTTTTATAAGATTTCAATTTCAAGAATTTAGAAATGTTGATATTTCTCTACAGATTATTTGTTAACAGCACTAATCTCTTGAAAGTTGAGAGAAAATATATGGCAAGATGCCACGGATGAATTGTATAAGATTTTTAATAAACATACATACAGTTACTGTTTAAGGTTTTGTCCTAAAACGGAAATTATAAGTATTTATAAGGACATTAATCGCTTCATGAGCCGTTCGTAGATAGAAGGGAATATTTTACTTCTAATGGTAGCGCCCTAGTAGGACCTAATGACCCATGATTATATGGGTACAGCATAAATGGATTCATCATATCATGGGGAGGGATGTTTTCTCTCTATTTATAGAATTAATATATATTTAACTTATATTTTTATACTATAAAAGTACTTTTAAAATTGAACAGAAACTATTTTTAAGAAAGGCTTGGGAAATAAAAGTAATAATTCTTTGATCAAAACTTAATATTAAATTGTAATTATATTATGTTATAAATATAATGTAAACGTGTAAGTAAACGGTTTTTAAATACTAAAAGAATATATGGCCTGTATACAAAGTGTTAACATGAATAAACTTATTATTAGAAAAAATATAAACTATAAACAAAATAATGATATCGGATGTTAAAAATAGAAGTATAAATTTATATAAGCTAAATAAATTAATTAAGTAATGTTTTATTTTATTTTTAATATAATATATATGTATAATCATTGAAATAAAACACGAATACATTTGAGACAAAACACAATATTATTCAAAAGTGTAGATAAGGTAGTTTCTAGGGTCGAAATTTGAATATTTGTTTGAATTCAATATTAACATTAATTAAATGAAAACAACTGGACCATATGATTGGTATTGATTGTTATAATATGTGGTTGGTATTGTTCTGAGGTTTGAGATAATAAAAATCTTTACCCAAAATTAGGTGACACTAAAATTCAAATAAAACTCAGAGCATTCAACTAACTTTTGTATTAGGATTTCCGCTCTAGCATGTAAATATGTATATCTCTTTGTTTGTGATTCTTTTCTTGTATGGACTTTAAATTTTGATGTACACAGAATACAAATTAAATCAAATAAAGTTATTGCTTGCTAGTTATGTATTTTGACATTTATAAATATGTAGATATTTTAAGAATTATATTGAAATTAAAATAAAGTTTGAAGTTGAGTTTTGTAAAAGGTCAAGGATTTTCTCAGTAAAAGTAGAGTAAATTTTATTAAATAGAATTCACGTGGTTCCGCAAGCGATAGGAAATCATTTTATGTTGGTATTACTGAATTTGTTAAATTTGATTATATATGGGTGTTCTTTGAGGATATTATTATTAGTTATATTTTAATAAAGTAGCCGATACATTTCTTTAAGTAATTCGAGAAAATATTATATTAATGGCTCCGTCTGCAGATAACCAATAATTCAATTTTTTCAACAACTCGACCACAGCGACATTTTGTACCCAGGTTTTGTATTCTTTTTAACAATCTATATATTGATTATATTGCAACAGTAATGACCCTAGTTTATAATAAAAATTAGCAGTCACTTAAGACAAGTTGTTACGCACTAGTACATTTAGAATAACACACAAAATAACGCAAAATTTTAAGAACTCAACGTAACAAAAGGTTTTTATAATAATAAAAGCAAGTAAATAGAATAACCAAAATATAATGCAAATGTTTGGTAATATTATTCTACAGACCATTTCTAAAAATACGTTAAGGAACTTTGTTAATTCTCTAGCAAATAAAAATAATAAAAGGACAGACCTCATTACGCGAACCTCGCCTAAAGTTGTCGTACTGAAAAGTTTAATTGACCTTAAATCATTATCATTTTGTTTGGGACCATTTTTTAAGACACAGCTATGTAACAGTTTGAGGCGGTTTTTTTGTTATAGTAAAAAATTATTCATGTTTATGAACCGTTCTAAAAAACCTTTATATTATTTTCAGGATTTTAAAACAGGTTTTAATATTTTTGAAACGTTTTAAGATTTAATGTTATCCATTTTATGTATATTTGTACCAACTAAACTAAAAAAAAAAAAATTTATTTCGACGATTTTATTTGATCAAAAATAACATACTTCAAATAACGTTTTATGACTATGACACGTAACAATAACTTCAAATAAAAATGATATCAAATACAAACATCTATTTGACAAACACTTTAAGTTTTGGACGTACTAATATATTAAACATTACAACTATGGGTTCACAAGAAATCCACTCCGATGTTTATGTGTGAAGTAATAAGAAAATTTATTTTGATTATTTGTAATTCATTAATTTGCGTTTAAAACTATATATCCTTTTTGTTGTATTCCATAACTTAATTTAATATTCAAATCATTATTTTGCTTACCATTATTTTAGCATTTATTTTGAATTTCTGAATCATAGCGATTAAGACGTACCCCAAGCGGAAAAACAATTTAAATTTAAAGACATTACTTTTGAATTAAAAACAAATTATTAATAAGAATTATTAAGCAGCGACAAATAATTTGTTTAATTTATAAAGGAATCTCCTATTTTATAATCTAAAATGATATCACGGAGAGATTAGTTTCTTTACAAGAAGGGAAGGAAATTTGGATTAGGGTGTATGAAATCCATCTCCAGCGATGGTGATACAAAGGAAGAGATAGATTACCATCCTTACCACAAGGCTTGTTTTTACCCAATAATAATAATAATAATAGTAAGAATAAAGAGTTATTAATAACTTTATAAGCATAGAATTGTAAAACCTCATGTATCAACATCTAAAAATATTTATCATAATTTTATCAATTAATTAGAAGTCTGATAAATTAAATTACATAATCTCCAAAAGTTAAATGCGATTTATTTGTTTACGCTACAGTAACTTGTAAGGAACTAGGACGAGCCGAAAGTGTGTCCTAAGAATATCCATTAGAACGGGACATAAGAATTAATGAGTTTATTTTTCGCTTTCTTTGGAAGATGCTTATTAACAACTTGATATAATGTTATATTCGATAGAGATGTCTTACTTTATTTCAAGATATATTATACTATATAGTGTAAATATATTTTTTTGTATATTTTCTAGATGTACAATTACAGGAAAATACATTGACAAGACATGCCCTATTGGGCCATTTATGGTTACTTACTTACTTTACATTACATTTTAAATCTTAGAAATTTTACTAGACCTTATGTAGAAAGCGAATTTCAGAATATAAACACTAGAAATAATTAGCAATTAAAAAAAACCTATTATTTTAACTCACTCGTTTAACAAATTTAAAATATTTAGCGCATTCTTGTATCAAAAGTTGAGTAGAAAAATGAGGTACGCAATAATCAACTTGTTAGCAATTCTGCACATGTTCTTTCAGTATGAACTTCCTCATCTCTCGTCTTCATTTTTAGTTTATAGTAAAACTTTATAAACTGACTATTAATAAAAATGTTTAAAGTCTCTTACTCTTAAGCCCTTGTGTTATTCTAGTTTCTTTTTGGTATCATGCTCTATTCAGATTCTAATTCTTATCGATGTGCCTCAGAACCGCGTAGAGTCTGAGCAGTCATACGTGTAACATATGTACATTTAAAGTTAAGAAACTATTGTTTTTATATTAATATTTTGTTTGTGTCTTTTGTTAAACCACAGGTAAAGAATAATAAATATGAATACTTAAAACAAAATACTTATTTTTATAAGGACCTTTAAAACTACTTCTCTAATAATAGATATAATTGTATTAAAACTTGCTTGTAATTCTTTTAGTGATTTTCCTAATAATAAAAAAAATATGTTATATATATTCCTAAATTTTACTTTTATTCTCAATTGTCGGCAAACGAAACGGCGATAAAGCTGACACGATCCAGACATAGAATAAAATAAACTTATATAAGAAAATATTAGAACATTTGAAACATGCTCTAAAATTCAGAATGAGGTACTTAGGAACTGAGATATTGATCAGTCATAAATAATATGGAATGCGGGTCTAGTTGTGAGCCGCAATTTATTTGAAAACGGATCCCATTAATTACTTTGAATTACCTAATAAACCCATTTACTAATCATTTTATATAGATTTAAGACAATATTAAATTGCTAAATATAATACATAACTTGAAGTTTCTATGTAATATACATTTTAAATAAAAGATAACGTTAAGAGTTGCCTTTCAGAGGGATATATGTGTGCTAGAACTATAGGTAAATATATTCTTAACTAAAAAGCCTCACGGCTACAATGTCGTAACTTTGTGAACTTTTTGTTCTTATGAACATAAATAAATGTCAATATAAATTACCTTTCTTAATATATCATATTTTCCTTTCTTATAGAAATAACCTCAAAGAATGAATAAGACGTAGTACCTTGATAGAGGATGTGTTAATTGCGGTTATTAAATTATCTTCAATAATAACTCAATGAGTCTATAGTGAGCTATCTAAAGTTAGCTTAATTATGAGTATAGTAATCTATATTCTAAATAATATAGTATCCTATATTCTTAATATATGAATGCAAATTGCTGGACGGTCGCATTTGGGTTGAATATATGCTAATAGGTGGTAGGACACGGTGCATGTGTAAATCTACCATATCTTTGTACAAGATAAGATTTATATTCTTAAGTATTATATGTATTATATTACATCAATATACATTTATATTATATTATATAATTTCGCTTTGAATTTCATGTTATAAAATTTCGGTGTGATATGGCACTCCAACAGTTGCCCTGGATTTTTTTACCTCAATTATTTCCAATCACTGGATGAATCGATCTCTCAGCTTAGTAAAGTCTGAGTGAAAATATGTTGTTTAAAGAGCTTAAACTATAAATTGCACACTAAGCTTACATATATAAAAAAAATACTTTTAAAAATATACAACACGAATACTTAGTAGTGTCATGGTAAATATAATTAGAAAGTCCCTTCTTCATTATTAGTAAGTACTTTGGGCAGAGATAATAATAATAATTTGTAAAAAATAAATTTGTATACAGATGGTAGATTTCTTTTTTATGTATGCTTCAGATAAGTGGATTTTTTATTAAGTCACTTTACAAACCACCCCTTATGAGTTTCGGTTTAAGGCTTACCACGAAATTACCTTTGTTTCGTACTGCAGGAATCGCGATATTTTAAATGAACGAATCAGTTGTGTATGAATAGAAAAGTCTATAAAGAAAGGGATTGTGTGCTTAAATTTACATTATTCAATAGTTTTAAACTCTTTTAGTAAACCATACACACTTCTTATAACCATAACAATTTTAAAAAGATTATAATAATATATTCTTCTATTATGTCTTAAGATGTCTTATCTAATTACATCTTGAAGACGTTAATGAATTCCACGCCTTCCACAAAATTCTCTTTCATTTCGTCTTATATGTTAATAGTCGGAGTATTAATGGAAGGAAGAGGAAAATATTATTAGATTTACATAAAGTTATTGCGTTGGTAGAAAAACTTGGTATGGTTGGTATGGTGGGTATAAAGTAACATAATTTAATTTAATAGTATTGTTATTAGATATTATTATTTCAATTGCTCTAGTATATACTTAATTACTTGAACTTACAAAAAGGTTACATTTGGTAGTAGATAGGATTGTTTTATTTTGCAACCTCAGCTTTGCTCAGAAGGTTTGCTAGTCTTAAGCCCTAAAAATATTAAAGGTTAAAAAGATACGTTTTTCCTTAAGTGTAAATATAAATATCTAAATTTAATATACGTAAAGAACAAAGAATAGGTTTTGCTATAATAACTTTTAACAAAGGTCAGTACTCAGTACCTGCTTTAGTTTTAAAACTAAAATTGAATTAAAAAATATTGTTATCAGTCAAGATAATTTTTTCTCACTATGCGAATTATATTGTATACAAATTTTAATGACTTCCAAAATTACTTTTTAGAGTATGACCTATTTTTTTTCTGGAATTTCTTATCTTTATCGTCAATGGCGTGGAAAAAGGGACGACAATTGTTAATAGCAAGGGCGTGTGAATAAAACTGATAGGATCACATAAACTATTCATTGATATATAAATATATGGCTTGTTATAAAAAATATAAAACATAGTCAAAGTTTAACTTTTATATTTAAATATACTTTTAAAATTTAACGGAAACTGTTTTTATTAAAGATTTGAAAATGAAAGTAATGGTATTGTAATTATATGATGTCACAAACATAATGTAAACTTTTAAGTTGATAGTTTAAGATACTTAAGAATATTTAGTAAGTACTTGAGATTATTTAAACGAAGACAACTGGAACATATGAACCTGGTTCTGAGGTTTGGTATAATAAAATTAGGTGACATATACATTAAAATTCAAATAATCCTCACACAAACAAACTAGCTTTTATTTTTCTGATTACGTCTCTGGAATGTAAAAATAAATATCAGCTTATCTGTTGTTCAATTTACTTACGAGTATGAACATAAAGTTTGATATACATAGAAGGTAAATGAAATCAAATAAAGTTGTTTGCTAGTTGTGATTTGACATTTACTAATTATGTTAAGAAATATATATATATATATTTAAAAAATTATATCCAGATAAAAATAAAATCAGGATTTTGTAAAAGGTCAAGGAATATTCTCGGTAAAAGTGGAGTAAATTTTATTAAATATCATTCACGTGGTTCCGCAAGCGACAGGAAATCATTTTATCTCGGCGCTATTGAATTTTGTTAAATTTTATTCTATTTGAGTGTTCTTTAAAGATATTATTATTGGCTATATTATAATAAAGTAGCCTAAATATTTGCTTAAGTTATTTAAGTATAAGCTTTTTTCGTTGCTCCGTCTGCATATAACAATCTCTCCATTATAAGAATAATTCAATTTTATCAATAACTCGACCACACCGACATTTAGTAACCAGCTTCTACAACTTTTTAACGATTTTATAAATCACAAATGACACATCATACGCGCATAAAACTAATCAAAAATTATAATCTACATGATTCACAAATAAACAGATTTCATATTAAAACCTTCTTCATGATTAATCAAGGATTAGTGAAGGAATCAATAAAATCATTACTTCATTAAGTTTCAGTATTTCATTAACAAGCGTACAAATAATTCATTCCCCTACATTAAATATTATATAGTTAAAATAAGATACAACTCTAATTTGAAATAAAATTATGGAGCCGTTTAAGACAAGTTATAACATACCAGTACAATTCGACTAACACGTACACAAGTAAACAAATTAACGAAAATGTAATGCAAAGGTTTGTTAATATTATTCATCAGACAATTTACAAAAAAAAAAACTTTCAACCAAATAAAAAGAAAAAAGAGACCTCATTTCGGGAACCTCGACTGAAGGTATCGCTCTGAAAAGTTTAATCGACCTTAAATCCTTTACTTTGGGTTGACACCAATTTTTAAGACACAGTTATGTAAGTTTGAACATAATTTTTAATTACAGTAAGAAATTATTAATATTTCTTGCCCAGTCGAAAAACCCTTACAAATTATAGCAGACAATACAATTTTCTTAATAGGTTTTTATATTGCTGAAACGTGTTAAGATTTAATGTTCGTCATTTTTATGTATATTTACAGCATTTAAAATCATTTACAAAAAATACTATACAATTAGATTTGAATGTTTTAATCCGATCAGAGATAACTTATTTAAAGTCACTTTCAATAGTTAATATATTGCAATAAGTTATAATAAAAATTATGTTTTTCATATATCAATATATTGTTATCAGACTAATATATTTAACATTAAAACCATGGATTCACCCGAAATCCACTGCCATATTGATGACTGAGATATTAAGAACATTGATTATGATAAGTAAGTTCCATCGAGTAATTATTTCAACTTCCTAAATTTTTTCTCTTCCAGAACACTTTATTGTTAACCATTACTTCAGCAAAAATTTTAATCTTCGAAACATAAGGAGATTAAGATGAACCTCAAACCTGAATTAAAAATAAATTATTAATACGAGCAGCGGTTAATAAACTCTTAAATTCATAAAGGAATTCTATTTTATAATCTAAAATTATATCACGGAGAAATTAGTTTGTTTATAAGAAGGGAAGGAATTAGAATTAGGGTGTATAAAATCTTTACATACGGTACAAAAGCAAAGATAAATTAAACATCCTCACCATAAAGCCTGTTTTTATCCAATAATCTTAACCTGAATTGAGGTACTATTCCGTAATTTATTTGAGGTCCAATAATTTAAATTAATGAATGGGTACGAGCCCTATGTATCTCCATAATACGTGAAAGGAAATTGTAAATTACGATCTCCTTCTACTTGTTCTACTAAACATTAAATAGTCATCTTTATTTAACAAGAATCGTCAGGATTAAATACTAAAGCAAAAAAAGTAATTAATAACTTTATAAGCATAGAACTGTAATATCAAAATCTAAAAATATTAATCATAATTTTATCAATTAATTAGAAGTCAGATAAATTAAATTACATAATATCGAAAAGTTAAGTGCGATTTATTTGTTTACGCTACAGTAACTTGCAAGGAAGTGGGACGAGCAGAAAGTGTTTCCTAAGAATATCCATTAGAACGGGACATAAGAATTAATGAGTTCATAGTTTCACTTTGTTTGAAAGATGCTTATTAACAACTAGATAATGTTTTAATTATAAGAGATGACGATTCTTTCAAGATATATTGTAATATATAGTGTAAGTAATTAAGTTTTGTACATATTTATTTGTACAGTTACAGGAAAAAAATACCTCTTGTGGCATTTATTGTTACCTAGTTTTGTTTTCTTACACCGTTTCATGTTGCTTTATTCAAAACTTATAACAACAAAAAGTTGTTTTTTATTAAAGAGTGACGCATTAAAGCAGTCGATAGAAAATAGACATAACGACAGGATGATTTTCCAGTAGTCGCAGATTCAAAACCTGTCTTGTTGATTTTATCTGTTTATGTGTTCGTAAAAATTGAAGAAATGTACATATAATGGTAATACTTTTTTAATTAAAATTATTTCAAATAATAAACCCAATCTTTAAATATATATCATCAATCTTCCACACCAATGACGTCCTCGTTAGTGTCGTAGATGTTACAAGTGAAAATTTGTGTAAAAGGAGTAAATAAGTAATATATTATATTTTTATTATCAGGATATATATAACATCGTCCTGTATCCATCCTTGTAAGTCTTTTAAAACTGTTTTCTAAAGTACTACAATTTACCTTTGCATTATATATATCTTTGAAAATAACAATAGATGTTCTAAAAATATTATATATTTTGGACAAAAAGCGGCTTCTAGCAATAATAAAAGCTCCCTTAAACTAAAAGTTATTTTAGGGCAATCTGTCACCTATATATCGTTTAATAAATTTAAAACTCACATTTTGCGCGTTCTTTTATAAAAAGCTTATTAACTATCATTGTTATTTTTAAGTTCTTCTTCTTCTAAAAGGCTAAAATAGTGTAAATATGAGATCACATAACTAGTAGTGGCGTGGTTATTCTAATCTTCTTTAGGTATCGTGCTCTATTTGGATTCTAATTTATTACTGTATCAATAACATAAATAAAATGATAACTAGTAAATAAGTTAAAAGAATATCTTTAAAGTTATATGCCGATTCTTCTCGATGGGCCTCGGAACACTTCATATGTGTAATTGAAAGTAATGAAACTTAGATTTTGTATTCATATTTTATTTGCATCTTTAGTTACAAGATAAATTAATAAAAATTATTAGTATATATTAAAAGTCTTTAAATTTAAAATAAACTATAAAATTTGTTACAGTATGCCTTCGTAAAATACTACTAAATATTAAGGTTAGAAAAAATAAGGCGAAAAATGCTGAAATCGGCCATAGAGAAGAGCTTTTTGAATGCGGGTTTTTATTTGAGCTAGAAGTGAATTGTCTTGCTTCCCTAAACTGTCCTAAATATTTAAAAAATAAAAATTTTCCCTGCAAAACCATTTTTTTGGCATTTTATACACTAATACTACTCCTTTTGTTTTGTAGATCATGATTGTTAAACTTTTTACCTTATGGTGTTCTTCTTATGTTAATTTTTATATAAAAAAACTATTTATTCAATAATTGACATAATATTACTATAACTTGCTTGTAATTCTTATAGTGATTTTCTTCTCCTCATATTAAAAAAATAATAATTTTATTATCACATATATTCCTATATTTTATTATTATTCTAAATTGTCAGCAAACGAAACATCAATGAAGCTGACACGATCCAGACATGGCATACAATAAACTTATTTGATAAAATATTCAAACATTTGAAACACGCTCCAAAATCCAGGATGAGAGAAGGAAGAGGAATGTTGCTCGTAGGTACTTAGAGATATTGATCAGTCATAAAGTTTCTATGTAATTTACATTTTACAACAGGTAACATAAATATTTTCCTTCCTTATAGAAACAACCTAAAAGAATAAATAAATAAATAATAAATGTCGGTATTAAAATATTAATTAGACAATAACAGTTTTAGAATTTAAATTTATAACAATGAAATTGAATAAATGTAAATGAATAAATTATAACGTATATATATAACATAAATTTAGTTACAATAATAACTCAACGAGCCATTAGGCCATCCAGATTTTAATTTAACAATATACGAGTATCTTCTACTAACAAACATTCTTTAGAGTAATTAAGGCAAATGAATGCGATCTGCTGGTTGGTGCATTTGGGTGGAATATATACTAATAGATGGTAGCACATGATCCATGTGTAAATCTACCATATCACTTTACAAGAATTATAAATAATTTCATTATTCACAAGATAACGTTTATATTCTAATGTTAGTAGCGATATATTGGATCATTAAATTTCGTTTTGAATTTCCTGTGGTACTAAAAATGTCGGTGTAAAATTGCAATCGAACAATTGCCCTGAATTCTTTTCAGTGCTTTTATTTCAAATCACTAGATAAATCAATCTCTCGGCTTAGTAAACTCCAAGTGAAAATATATAGTTTACGGAGCTTCAACTATAAATTGGAAACGAAGCTTATATATATATATTACGGTGATTCAAAAATGCATGTGAAAATTTTTTAATTTTTTTTATGGGGGCACCCTGTCATTTTATTCTATTGGTTAAAAAACTTCCACCAAATTTTTTTTAGATTTTTAAAACAGGTTTTAGGGGTTGCTACCAGGGATGAAAAGTGTTGGGTTTTATGAACGGGTAAAAAATAAGTAATAACCTATTTTATTAAATAACTACAATTAAAATTTAAGTATAACTACTATTATAACTGAGACTAGTAACTTAAGATGTTAATGTAAATTTGTTACAATCGGGGAATTTTCGCCTAAAGTCTTTGACCGCCAACAATAGGTACTGTTTCTGGTCTTCGTCTGTCGTATGAAGGCAATTGTACTTTTCAATCAACGATACTCCCCTCTCAGCTGTATCGTTGATAAATTTTAGACCCTTTACAATAGTCACACATTTTTTTATCTCACAATCGTCCTTCCAGGTCTGCACGTTCTTTTTTAACAAATCGCAGGAGATGGAGATACTTTTAAAAAACGTTAATGTGTGAGAAGATACGAAGTCCTCCAGGTTTTTTTGTTGCAATAAGGTTTTGATCCAGGATGGCTCACTTTGGAGAATCTTCTGACCCTTCTATTTGAAGAGCAGCAACCATCTTTCGCTTAGTTTCCAAAGAAACTTGGTCGTCAGAGCAGGCCAAAGATACAAGTTTTTCTGATAGGTACCAAAGGTGCCCCAACGCTTGTTTCATAGCAACTTTTGAAAGTGATTCATTCACTTTATTGTAAGCTAATAAATCCTTCAAAAGTTGTAAGTCATTCCTTGGCGCAGACCATGCGCAAGGAGCTTGATACCAGTATTTGGCGTAAATTCGTACAGTAAAAATGCAAATTTCTTTGATTCCTTTAATTTCCCTCTTCGTCAGTTTTAGTTGTTCCCGAAAAAGATATATTTTAAAAGAATAGATGGCCTTTGCCATCCACCTTGTCCGGTGGAAACCAGCAGGCGCTCGAAAAGATACACCTTTCTCAGGTGTTAATCCCAAAAATATGATTATCAGGTTGAGTAGTTCCTTATGCTGGCTTATGCTCGATAATGTCAGCTTTTCGGAAATCTGCCACTTGTTTTAGACTTTCAGGGTCTGCAGTAGCTGGCCTAAAGTCCTCTTTTAGTATTTTAGGCCAACATTTTTGCAGTCTTTTGAAGATTTGTATATCTGGCCCACTAGAAGCATTAGTTGCTGAAACTACGATGGCTTCAAGCACAATCTCCAAAATGTGATGCCTGCATGGAAGCCATAATAATTTTTTCTCCAGCTTTGCTCTAGTAAGGTACAAGCTCCATTGAATCGACCTGTGTTTGATGCTGTGGTATCAAAACACATCGATTTTACTTTTTCATCCAAGCCCCAGGACAATAACATTTCATAAACAGCTGAGGCCATCGCCTGCCCTCTTCCATTCAAAAGTTTTGGAATACCCAAAAGCTGTTCTACTCCCTGTCCTGACACTATAACAGGCAAATAATCCACAACCTCATGTCCCTTATGTCCTCGAGCATTTTACCATCCCAATGAACGGTAAGCGGAACCTCTGGTTTAAACTCACTTTTTAGAGATTCTGAGATTTTTTTTCGTCGCTGGATTCGTTGACGCCGAATAGAAGAAAAGCTAACGTTATACTTCTCAGCATCACAGCCAGCGCTCTTGAGAGTTGATGTTCGTTCGAGTAGACCACAGCAGCTTTTCAATCGTTTAACTTAGCAACATCAAGACTTACAGTCAAACGGTCATCGATTAATTCTTTCCTCCCTTGTTTTCGCTGTAGCTTCGAGGTAGACGGTCCTGAAAATGGAGTAGCCGGCCGACTGTCTAAAGTGGTCGAAGACGACGACATTAAAAAAGGTTGGCTATATTACTACTTACTTAAAAACGAGCTCACACTCTATTGCGAAATTACAACTTTAATCTTTAAACCATTTCTGTAGCTTAATAACCTGAAGACTGAAGAGGTTAAAAAACGTGGATACAGGATATGTACCAGGTACCTAATGTACCTTGTTTACACTCAGGTACAAAAATACACAAAGGCACCGCCATTTTGGTTCCCAAGGGGTGCAACCCCATTACCCTATGTTACGCATTTTTCAAAAACTTTAATGGATGGTAGCGACCCCTAAAGTTGACTTAAATTAAAAAATAAAAAATATGGGTATATTTTTTTTCATTTTGGAACCATATAAGACGGTGCCCCTATAACAATTTAAAACTAGGATTTTTTAGCTATATATATATATATATATATATATATATAAGCTATACAAAAAAAACCACTTAGATGTCTTATTTAAATATAATTAGAAAGTCTCTTCATCATCATTAGCGAATACTCTGAGCAGAGATAACAATAAAAATTTGTAAAATTAAATATTTGTACAGATGGAATAGACTTTCTTTTAATGGTATGCTTCAGATAAGTGGATGTTTTATTAAGTCTCTATACAAACCTCCCCTTTTGAGTTTCGGTTTAAGGCTAACCACAAAATTACCTTTTGTTTCGTACTGCTGGCATCGCGATCGTGCAGGCCTGCTTAATGTATTTTAAAAGAACGAATCAATTATATATGAATAGAAAAGTCTATCCAGAAAGGGGTTGTGTGCTGAAATTTACATCATTCAATAGTTTTAAACTCTTTTAGTAAACCATAAACACTTCATATAATCATAACAATAACAAAAATATTATAATAATATATTTTTCTCTTAATCGTATGTCTCAAGATGTCTTATCTAATTACATCTTGAACAAGTTAATGAATTCCACTCCTTCCACAAAATTCTCATTAGGTCTTATATGTTAATAGTCGGAGTATTAATGGAAGGAAGACGAAAATAATTATTTGATTTATATAAAGTTATTGCGTTGGTAGAAAAACTTGGTATGGTTGGTATGGTGGGTATATAGTAATATAATTTGCCATAATAGTATTGTAGATACGCAAGTTTATTATTTTAACACGGATATATCGGTCAATAAACTTTTCTTAATATTGGAAGATGAATGTTACTTTCTTTAGTCATTAATATCAGTTATTATATTATATATTTAATTACTTGAACTTAGAGAAAAAGTTTACTTTACTCATATGTAAGAAATAATATAATTAGTAAGAAACAAATTTATACTTTATTGCTAACACTAGCATTGCAGTTTTTTAACATTACTTATTTTTCCAGTAAAAGTTATAATGTGGTATAAAATAATCGAAATCATGAACTTATTTCATAATAGAGTTGAGAAATTTAACTTTCTCGTTATATATGGCCCTTCAATTACAGTATTATGTGATTCACTTGGAGTATTTCTTGACGATTGTCTTTTTTTGACTTTGCTTCTGATATAATAAATCTTTTGTAGTATAAATACATATTTCAATTATGAATTTTTATATAGTGAATGTTATCTAAATTATAAAATAATTCTAATTGAAAAGAGCATCCATAGAGTTACTTACCGGTTCTTCCTCATGAATGTATCTTTTGGACTCCTTTTAATAAGAGTATCATGTTAAAAATGCAATGATGATTAAACAGAGCTAAAGTACCTGCCTTACCTATGCTATGCTAGCTATGTAGATTTAATGTTGCTACTATTTAAAAATACCTACTAGTTAATAATTCTGACACATAATTTTTTATATTGTAGGTATACTTAATAATATGTGGTAAATATAACCGTAATTGTCTGTACTCGGCACGTCAATTTTTCAACATCACCAACATGTACCATAACACGAAAATTTAGATCTTGGCTAAAAAAAATGTAATAAGAGTATAAAGAGTATCTCATTACAGCTCATAATACAGAAACGGCGAATAAACCTCAGCAGAATTAATCTTGAATAACATAGTTCAAGGCGGCGATAAAACATTCTCAACAAGATTTATGTACCACAAAATTATACTTTATAGAAATTTATACAGTTTAATATACTTCTAATTTTTAGTTCGTACCCTTTGGTTATTTACAATAATATTTTTGTGTGTAGCTCCGATAGACTTGCCTACAGATACATTTGGAAATGCGTCAAATGTTGTTGCATTGAACTCTGGGTTGGATATACGATGCGTTATGAAACAACACAAAATCTGTACCATTTGCAACTGTTAGTAATTTATAGTATCATGTTATTGATTTTGAGAAAGTGTGTTTCAAATTCAAATTCACATTCAAAATATCTTCATTTAATTAGGCAATAACACTAACACTCACTTTGAACCGTCAATTGTTACAATAAAAAAGGTCACTGTAGTCAGTTCCTGAGAAACTACCATCGGCTCGCAATGCTGCTCTGCTGTGAAGACACTGAATAGTTGCTCAGGATAGGATTGTTTTAGTTCTCACTCCGTTGCCCTCAGATCTTCTTTTGGTAGAATATGAACGCCTTCTAGTCTTAAGCTTCTAAAAATATTAAAGATAAAAAAGAGTCGTTTTGCCAAAAGTCTAAATAAAAATATTTATAGTTTATACATATACAAAACCTACAAAATAAGATTGTTTTACAATTACTTTAAACACAGATAAGTAATCAATAGTAAAGCAGTAACATAGTACATTATTACAATAGAATAGTGAATTATATCCACAATAACAAGGAACATTCAATATGTTTGCAACAAAGGTTTGTAATTTCAGTTGATTGCCTCAATTTGCGCTTAGTCCCGCTTCGACAGCTATTACTATTAGAAACACGAATACTAGAAAACAATGTCTTGTGACCATTATTTCATTGATAAATCTATCTCTTGTATGCCAAACTAAATATGTTATTATTTGTTATTAATAAGGAGACATGAGTTATTTTCAATAATTTTGTTATTAGTTTCTTTAAATCTACTTACCTTACACACATAAAATAAACAGAGATATACAAAAATTATAGTAAAATATTAAATTATGTCACAGATGGAAAATATATGAATTCCTATATTTGTACATTTTTATAAGACTTCAAGGTGAATTTAGAAATGTTGATATTTCTCTACAGATTATTTGTTAACAGCACTAAGCCCTTGAAAGTTGACAGAAAATATATGGCAAGATGCCACGGATGAATTGTATAAGATTTTTAATAAACATACAGTTACTGTTTAAGATTTACTCCTCAAACACGGAAATTATAAGTATTTATAAGGACATTAATCGCTTCATGAGCTGTTCGTAGATAGAAGGCAATATTTTACTTCTAATGGTAGCGCCCTAGTAGCGACTAATGACCCATGATCATATGGGTACAGCATAAATGGATTCATCATATTATGGGGAGAGATGTTTTCTCTTTATTTATAGAATTATATATATTTAACTTTATTTTTATACTATAAAAGTACTTTTAAAATTGAACAGAAATTTTTTTTAAGAAAGGCTTGAGAAATGAAAGTAATAATTCTTTGATCAACACTTAATATTAAATTGTAATTATATTATGTTATAAACATAATGTAAACGTGTAAGTTACACTTAATAAATACTAAAAGAATATATGGACTGTATACAAAGTATTAACGTGAATAAAGTTATTATTAGAAAAAATATAAACTATAAATATAATAATGCTATCGGATATTAAAAATAGAAGTATTAAGTTATAAATGTTAAATAAGTAAATTAAGTAATATTTTATTTTATTTTTATTTTATAATCATTGAAATACAATACGAATACAACTGGTACAAAACACAATATTGTGTGAAAGTGTAAATAAGGTAGTTTCTAGGTTTTAAATTTGAATGTTTGTTTGAAATTCAACATTAACATTAATTAAGCGAAGACAACTGGACCATATGATTGGTATTGATTGTTATGATATGTGGTTGGTATTGTTCTGAGATTTGAGATAATGAAAAGCTTTACCAAAAATTGGGTATTATTAAAATTCAAATAATACTCATAGCATACAACTAACTTTTGTTTTAGGATTTCCGCTCTAGCATGTAAATATGTATTTCTCTTTGTTTGTCATTCTTTTCTTGTATGGACTTAAAATTTTGATGTACACAGAATACAAATTAAATCAAATAGAGTTATTGCTAGTTATGTATTTTGACATTTACAAATATGTAGATATTTTAAGAATTATATTGAAATTAAAATAAAGTTTGAAGTTGAGTTTTGTAAAAGGTCAAGGATTTTCTCAGTAAAAGTAGAGTAAATTTTATTAAATAGAATTCACGTGGTTCCGCAAGCGATAGGAAATCGTTTTATATTGGTATTACTGAATTTGTTAAATTTGATTATATATGGGTGTTCTTTGAGGATATTATTATTAGTTATATTTTAATAAAGTAGCCGATACATTTCTTTAAGTAATTCGAGAAAATATTATATTCATGGCTCCGTCTGCAGATAACCAAAAATTCAATTTTGTCAACAACTGGACCACAGCGACATTTTGTACTCAGGTTTTGTATTCTTTTTAAAAATATATATATTGATTATATTGCAATAGCAATGACCCTAATTTATAATAAAAATTAGCAGTCACTTAAGACAAGTTGTTACGCAATAGTACATTTAGAATAACACACAAAATAACGCAAAATTTTAAGAACTCACATACCAATAGGCTTTTATAATAATAAAAGCAAGTAAATAAAATAATGAAAATATAATGCTAATGTTTGGTAATATTATTCTTCAGACCATTTCTAAAAAAAATGTTAAGGAACTTTGTTAATTCTCTAGCAAATAAAAAGAATAAAAGGACAGACCTCATTACGGGAACCTCGCTTAAAGTTGTCGTACTGAAAAGTTTAATCGACCTTAAATCATTATCATTTTGTTTGGGACCATTTTTTAAGACGCGGCTATGTAACAGTTTGAGGCGGTTTTTTTGTTATAGTAAAAAAATATTCATGTTTATGAACCGTTCTAAAAACCTTTTATATTATTTTCAGGTTTTTAAAACAGGTTTTAATATTTTTGAAACGTTTTAAGGTTTAATCTTATCCATTTTATGTATATTTATACCATTTAAAATTAAAAAAAAAATAGAACTGGATTTCTACGGTTTTATTTGATCAAAAATAACATACTTCAAATAACTTTTTATGACTCACACGTAACAATAACTTCAAATAAAAATTATATCAATTACAAACATCTATTTAACCAACAATTTAAGTTTTAGACGTACTAATATATTAAACACTAAACTATGGGTTCACAAGAAATCCACTCCGATATTTATGTGTGAAGTAATAAGAAAATTTATTTTGATTATTTGTAATTCATTAATTTGCGTTTAAAACTATATATCCCTTTTGTTGTATTCCATAACTTAATTTTCCAAAAATATTTAATATTCAAATCATTATTTTGCTTACCATTATTTTAGCATTTATTTTGAATTTTCGAATCATAGCGATTAAGACGTACACCAAGCGGAAGAACAATTTACTTTTAAAGACATTACTTCCGAATTAAAAACAAATTATTAATAAGAATTATTAAGCAGCGACAAATAATTTCTTTAATTCATAAAGGAATCTCCTATTTTATAATCTAAAATGATATCACGGAGAGATCAGTTTCTTTACAAGAAGGGAAGGAAATTTGGATTAGGGTGTATAAAATCCATCTCCAGCGATAGCGATACAAAGGAAGAGATAAATTACCATCCTTACCATAAGGTTTGTTTTTACCCAATAATAATAATAATAGTATTAAGAATAAAAAGTTATTAATAACTTTATAAGCATAGATTTGTTAGACCTCATGTATCAACATCAAAAAATATTTATCATAATTTTATCAATTAATTAGAAGTCCGATAAATTAAATTACATAATCTCCAAAAGTTAAATGCGATTTATTTGTTTACGCTACAGTAACTTGTAAGGAACTGGGACGAGCCGAAAGTGTTTCCTAGGAATATCCATTAGAACGGGATATAAGAATTAAGGAATTTATTTTTCGCTTTGTTTGGAAGATGCTTATTAACAACTTGATATAATGTTATATTCGATAGAGATGTCTTACTTTATTTCAAGATATTTTATACTATATAGTATAAATATATTTTTTTGTATATTTTCTAGATGTACAATTACAGGAAAATACATTGACAAGACATGCCCTATTGGGCCATTTATGGTTACTTACTTACTTTACATTACATTTTAAATCTTAGAAATTTTACTACACCTTATGTAGAAAGCGAATTTCAGAATATAACCACAGAAATAATAATCCTATTATTTTAACTCACTCGCTTAATAAATTTAAAATATTTAGCGCATTCTTGTATCAAAGGTTGAGTAGAAAAATGAGGTACGCAATAATCAACTTGTTAGCAATTCTGCACATGTTTTTTCAGTATGAACTTCCTCATCTCTCGTCTTCGTCTTTTAATATTTTTAGTTTAATACTAAAACTTTATAAACTGACTATTAATAAATGTTTAAAGTTACAACCCTTGTGTTATTCTAGTCTCCTTTTGGAATCATGCTCTATTTAGATTCTTTTCGATGTGCCTCGGAACCGCGTAGAGTCTGAGCAGTCAAACGTGTAACATATGTACATTTAAAGTTAAGAAACTATTGTTTTTATATTAATATTTTGTTTGTGTCTTTTGTTAAACTACAGGTAAAGAATAATAAATATTAATACTTAAAACAAAGTACTTAAAATTAGAAGGAACTATAAAACAACTTCTCTAATAATAGATGTAATTGTATTAAAACTTTCTTGTAATTCTTTTAGTGATTTTCCTAATAATGAAAAAAAAAATGTTATATATATTCCTACATTTTACTTTTATTCTCAATTGTCGACAAACGAAACGGCGATAAAGCTGACACGATCCAGACATACAATGAAATTAACTTATATGAGAAAATATTAGAACATTTGAAACACGCTCCAAAATCCAGGACAAGGTACTTAGTACTGAGATATTGATCAGTCATAAATAATATGGAATGCGGGTCTCGATGGGAGCCGCAATTTATTTGGAAACGGATCCCATTAATTACTTTGTATTACCTAATAAACCCATTTACTAATCATTTTATATAGATTTAAGACAATATTAAATTGCTAAATATAATACATAACTAGAAGTTCAATGTAATATACATTTTACATAAAAGGTAACGTTAATAGTTGTCTTTCAGAGGGATATATATGTGCTAGAACTATAGGTAAATACATTCTTAACTAAAAAGCCTTAGGGCTACGATACTTATGAACATAAATAAATGTCAATATAAATTACCTTTCTTAATATATCATATTTTCCTTTCTTATAGAAACAAACTCAAAGAATAAATAAAACGTAGTACCTTGATAAGAGGATGTGTTCATTCTGGTTATTAAATTATCTTCAATAATAACTCAATGAATCTATAGTGAGCTATCTAAAGTTAGCTTAATTAAGAGTATAGTAATCTATATTCTAAATAATATAGTATCCTATATTCTTAATATATTAATGCAAATTGCTGGACGGTCGCATTTGGGTTGAATATATGCTAATAGGTGATAGGACACGGTGCATGTCTAAATCTACCATATCTTTGTACAAGAATTATAATTTAATTCAAATTTTACAAGATAACATTTATATTCTTAAGTTTTATATGTATTATATTATATCAATATACATTTATATTATATTACATAATTTCGCTTTGAATTTCATGTTGTAAAATTTCGGTGTAAGATGGCACTCCAACAATGGACCTGGATTTTTTTACCTCAATTATTTCCAATCATTGGATGAATCGATTTCTCAGCTTAGTAAAGTCTGAGTGAAAATATGTTGTTTACAGAGCTTAAACTATAAATTGCACACTAAGCTTACATATATAAAAAATATTATTAAAAATGTACAACACGAATACTTAGTAGTGTTATGGTAAATATAATTAAAAACTCCCTTCTTCATCATTAGCAAGTACTCTGAGCAGAGATAACAATAATAATTCGTAAAAAATAAATTTGTGTACAGATGGTGGATTTGTTTTAATGTATACTTCAGATAAGTGAATATTTTATTAAGTCACCTTACAAATCACCCGTTTTGAGTTTCGGTATACGGCTAATCACGAAATTACCTCTGTTTCGTACTGCTGGAATAGCGATCGTGGCCGGCCTGCGTAATGTATTTTAAATTAACGAATCAGTCATGTATGAATAGAAAAATCTATCTAGAAAGAGATTGTGTGCTGAAATTTACATCATTTAATAGTTTTAAACTCTTTTAGTAAACCACACACACTTCATCTAACCATAACAATCACAAAAAATTATAATAATATATTCTTCTCTTGTCTTAAGATGTCTTATCTAATTACATCTTGAACACGTTAATGAATTTTCCACGCCTTCCACAAAATTCTCTCTCATTAGATCTTATATATTAATAGCCGGAGTATCAATGGTAGAAAGACGAAATTATTATTAGATTGACATAAAGTTATTGTGTTGGTAGAAAACCTTGGTATAGTTGGTATGGTGGGTATATAGTAACATAATTTGACTTAACAGTTTGACTTTGTTATTAGATACACAAGTACCTATAAGAGTTTATTAGCTTTATATATAGATATATCCGTCAAAAACTTTTCTTAATATAGACAGATGAAAGTTAGCGTCTTGACTCATTGATTTCAGTTGTTATAAGTATATACTTAATTACTTGAACTTATAGAAAAAGTTTACATTTAGTTGTAGATAGGATTGTTTAATTTTGTAACCGCAGCTTTTCTAGTGATATAATCAGCAGGTCTGCTAGTCTTAAGCCCTAAAAATATTAAAGGTTAAAAAGATATGTTTTTCCTTAAGTGTAAATATAAATATTAAATTTAATATACGTAAAGAATAAAGAAAAGGTTTTGATATAATAACTTTTAACAAAGGTCAGTAGTTAGTAGCTGCTTCAGTTTAAAAATAAAATTTGTAACAAAAAAAATTGTAATCAGTCAAGATATTTTTTTCTCACTATGCGAATTATATATTTAGAGTATGACCTGGATTTTTTCTGGAATTTTTTATCTTAAACGTCAATGGCGTGGAAAAAGGGACGACAATTGTTAATAGCAAGGGTGCGTGAATAAAACCGATAGGATCACATAAACTATTAATTGATAAAAATATATGGCTTCTTGTAAAAAATGTAAAACACAGTCAAAGTTTAAGTTTTATATTTAATTATACTTTTTAAATTTAACAGAAACTGTTTTTATGAAAGGCTTTGAAAATGAAAGAAATGATATTGAAATTATATGATGTGAAAAACATAATGTAAACTTATAAGTTGATAGTTTAAGGTACTTAAGCGGGGTTTGGTAAGCATAAATCATGAAAAAAAATGGAAAAAAAATTATTGATTTTTTTAATCCCATTTGAAGATGATGAGGACCCAGACCAACCATCCTATGGTGCTGGGATGCACTAATGTAGTTTATTCAGGTATTTATTCAGTTGAATAAAGTTTTTTGTATTTTTCCGAAACCAATATTTTTTTACATAAAACATCCGTTTTCTTAAAAACTACTAAACATATGGGCTTTAAACTTTTACCACTTACTTCTGTAATGGTTATAATGGTAATTTTTTACACAACAAAATGTATAAAAATAATATTTTTCTCTCAAACTATTTGTAAAAAAATTGGGAAAAATGAATGGAAGTAGATGAGAGTAAAAGCTCATGTCCAAGTGTTAAATACAAGTTAAAGATAATGTGTACAAAAATTCAGTAAGATAGCTTAACTAGTTTCTAAGGAAACGGGTTTCAAATATAGTAAATTTAACATGGGTTTAATAGGGCTTACCGAACTCCCTTAAGAATATTTTGTATTAGAAGACTTATTCCCGCGGTATAATCTATTAACCACTATAGTCGCTAATCACTAATCACTAGTGACTTCACTTCTTGATGCTAGCAGTTCCACAATACGAATAAGCCCTACTGACCGACGCGTGACTTATATACCGTCTTGAGGCAAGTTTCGTAATAGTGGTGCTACCCTCTTCAACAATTAATCATGGCAAACTTCACGCACCAAGTATTGAGAATGTTAAAAATACCCTCCGAAAGTACTGGCGATAACATTTGTAAGTACTTGAGATTATTTAAACGAAGACAACTGAAATATATGAACCTGGTTCTGAAGTTTGGTATAATCAAAATTGGGTGAAATATACATTAAAATTCAAATAATTTTCACAAAATGAAACTTGCTTTTATTTTTCTGATTACGTCTCTGGCATGTAAAAATTAATATCTGTTTATTTGTCATTCACTTTAATTATGAACATAAAATTTGATATACATAGAAGGTAAATAAAATCAAATAAAGTTGTTTGCTAGTTGTGATTTGACATTTACTAATTATGTTAAGAAATATATATATATATATATTTAAAGAATTATATCCAGATGAAAATAAAATCAGGATTTTGTAAAAGGTCAAGGAATATTCTCGGTAAAAGTGGAGTAAATTTTATTAAATAGCATTCACGTGGTTCCGCAAGCGACAGGAAATCATTTTATCTCGACGCTATTGAATTTTGTTAAATTTTATTCTATTTGAGTGTTCTTTAAAGATGTTATTATTGACTATATTAATATTATTATAATTCAATTTTATCAATAACTCGATCACACCGACATTTAATAACCAGCCTCTGCAACTTTTTAGTGGTCTATATAATCACAAAAAGACACATCATAGGCAAATAAAACTAATCAAAGTTATTACAATCTACATGATTCACTAATAAATAGATTTCATATTAAAACCTTCTTCATGATTAATCAAGGATTAGTGAAGGAATCAATAAAATCATTACTTTCAGAGTATTTCATTTACAAGCGTACAAATAGTTCATTCCTCTATATTATCCATATATAGATTAAATAAGATACAATTATAATTTGTAATAAAATTATGGAGCCGTTTAAGACACGTTATTACGTACCAGTACAATAAGACTGACACACAAAATTACGCCAATTTTAATAGTTAATCCTTACAAAAGGCCTTTTAATAGTAAGTAAGTAAATAAATTAACGAAAATGTGATGCAAATGTTTGGTAATATTATTCATCAGACCATTTACAAAAAAAAACTCTCAAGCAAATAAAAAGAAAAAAAGAGACCTCGGGAACCGTAAATCGACCTTATATCCTTTACTTTGGTTTGAGACCAATTTTTAAGACAGAGTTATGTAATAGTTTGAACAGAATTTTTAATTACAGTAAGAAATTATTACTATTTCTTGCCCATTTGAAAAACCCTTACAAACTATAGAAGACAATACAATTTTCTTTAAAGGTTTTTATATTGATGAAACATTTTAAGATTCTATGTTCGTCATTTTTATGTATATTTGCAGCATTTTAAATCATTTACAAAAAATACTATACAATTAGATTTGAATGTTTTAATCTGTTCAGAAATAATTTATTTAAAGTCACTTTCAATTGTTGACCTATTGAAATAAGTTACAATAAAAAATATATGTTTTTCATATATGAAATATATTGTTGTCAGACTATGTATTTAACATTCAAACCATGGATTCACCCGAAATCCACTGCCATATTGATGAGTGAGATAATAGGAACATTGATTATGATAAGTCAGTTCCATCCAGTAATTATTTCAATTTCCTAAATTTTTTCTCTTCCAGATCACTTTTTTGCTAATCATTACTTCAGCAAAAATTTTAATCCTCGAAACATAAGGAGATTAAGATGAACCTCAAACCTTAATTAAAAATAAATACGAGCAGCATCTAATAAATTCTTAAATTCATAATGGAATTCTATTTTAAAATCTAAAATTATATCACGGAGAAATTAGTTTGTTTATAAGAAGGGAAGGAAATTCTGATTAGTGTATAAAATCTTTTCATACCATAAAGCCTGTTTTCAACCAATAACCTGAATTGAGGTATCGTTTCGTAATTTATTTGAGGTCCAATAGTTTAAATTAATGAATGTGTACGAGCCCTATGTATCTCCACAATACGTGAAAGGAAATTGTAAACTACGATCTCCTTCTACTTGTTCTACTAAACATTAAATAGTCATATTTATTTACCAAGAATCTTCAGGATTAAATACTAAAGCAAAAAAAGTAATTAATAACTTTATAAGCATATAACTGTAATATCGAAATCTAAAAATATTAATTATAATTTTATTAATTAATTAGAAGTCAGATAAGTTAAATTACATAATATCGAAAAGTTAAGTGCGATTTATTTGTTTACGGTACAGTAACTTGTAAGGAAGTGGGACGAGCCGAAAGTGTGTCCTAAGAATATCCATTAGAACGGGACATAAGAATTAATGAGTTCATAGTTTCGCCTTGTTTGGAAGATGCTTATTAACAACTAGATAATGTTTTGATTATTAGAGATGACGATTCGTTCAAGATAATTGGAATATATTGTATAAATAATTAAGTTTTGTACATATTTATTAGTACAGTTACAGGAAAAAATACCTCTTGTGGCATTTATTGTTACCAACCTAAAAAAAAAAAAAAAAAAAAAAAAAAAAAAAAAAAAAAAGCAGTCGATAGAAAATAAACATAACGACAGGATGGTTTTTCCGGAGGTCGCAGGTTCAAAACCTGTCTTGTTGATTTTATCTGTTTATGTGTTCGTAAAAATTTAAGAAATATACATTTAATGGTAATACTTTTTTAACTAAAATTATTTCATATGATGAACCCAATCTTTAAATATATATCATCAATCTTCCACACCAATGACGTCCTCGTTAGTGTCGTAGATGTTACAAGTGAAAATTTGTGTAAAATAAGTAAATAATTAATATATTATATTTTTATTATCAGGATATATGTAACATCGCCCTGTATCCATCCTTGTGGGTATTTTAAAACTGTTTTCTAAAGTACTACAATATTTACCTTTCCATTATATAAATCTTAGAAAATAAAAATAGATGTTCTGGAAATATTATATATTTTGAACAAAAAGCGGCTTCTAGCAATAATAAAAGCTCCCTTAAACTAAAAGTTATTTTGGGGCAATGGAATTCCGTTTTAGAATAAATTGTTCAAATCTGTCAGCTATATATCGTTTAATAAATTAAAAACTCACATTTTGCGCGTTCTTTTATAAAAAGCTATCATTGTTATTTTTAAGTTCTTCTTCTAAAAGGCTAAAATAGTGTAAATATGAGATCACATAACTAGTAGTGGCGTGGTTATTCTAATCTTCTTTAGGTATCGTGCTCTATTTGGATTCTAATTTATTCATGTATCAATAACATAAATAAAATGATAATTAGTAAATAAGTTAAAAGAATATCTTTAAAGTTATATGCCGATTGTTCTCGATGGGTCTCGGAACACTTCATATGTGTAATTGAAAGTAACAAAACTTAGATTTTATATTCATATTTTATTTGCATCTTTAGTTACAAGACTGATAATTAATAAAGAATATTAGTATTTATTAAAAGTATATAAATTTAGAAGATACTATAAAATTTATTACAGTATGTCTTCGTTAAAAACTACCAAGAAAATTTTAGAAAATATTAAGGTTAGAAAGAATGGACAGAGAACTGCTGAAATCGGCCATAAAGAAGAGCTTCGTGAATTATAATGCGGGTTTTTATTGGAGCTGGAAGTGAATTGTCTTGCTTCCCTAATCTGTCTTAAAACCAGTTTTTTGGCTCTAAAAAGACAAAGCGCTCCTTTTGTTTGGTGGATTATGATTGTTAAACTTTCTACCTTATGGTGTTCTTCTTATGTTCATTTTTATATAAAAAACGATTTATTCAATAATTGAAATAATATTACTATAACTTGCTTGTAACTCTTATAGTGATTTTCTTCTCCTCATATTAAAAAATAATAATTTTATAATAATATATATTCCTACATCTTCCTATTATTCTAAATTGTTAGCAAACGAAATGTCGATGAAGCTGACACGATCCAGACATGGCATAAAATAAACTTGTGTGATAAAATATCCAAACATTTGAAACTCGCTCCAAAATCCAGGATGAGAGAAGGAAGAGGCATTTGGCACGTAGGTACCTACAGATATTGATCAGTCATAAAGTTTCTATGTAATTTACATTTTACAACAGGTAACATAAATATTTTCCTTCCTTATAGAAACAACCTAAAAGAATAAATAAATAAATAATAAATGTCGGTGTAAAAAATATTAATTAGACAATAACAGTTTTAGGCAATGACAATAAAATTGAATAAATGTAAATGAATAAATTATAACGTTACATATATAACATTAATTTATCTTCAATAATAACTCAACGAGCCATTAGGCCATCCAGAGTTAGTTTAATTTAACAATATATCTTCTACTAACCAACATTATTAACAGTAATTAAGGCATATTAATGCGATCTGCTGGTTGGTGCATTTGGGTGGAATATATACTAATTTTGGACATGATCCATGCGTAAATCTACTGTATAATTTTACGAGATTTATAAATAATTTCATAATTCATACGATAACGTTTATATTCTAATGTTAGTAGCGATATATTGAATCATTTAATTTCGTTTTGAATTTCCTGTGGTACTAAAAATGTCGGTGTGAAATTGCAATCGAACAATTGCCCTGAATTCTTTTCAGTGCTTTTATTTCCAATCACTAGATAAATCAATCTCTCAGCTTAGTAAAGTCTAAGTGAAAATATATAGTTTACGGAGCTTCAACTATAAATTGGAAACTCAGCTTATAATATAAGCTATACAAAAAAAAAACACTTAGATGTCTTATTTAAATATAATTAGAAATAAGATGAAGAAGAGATCTTCATCATTAGCGAATATTATGAGCAGATATAACAATAACAATTTGTAATATTAAATATTTATACAGATGGAATAGACTTTCTTTTAATGGTATGCTTCAGATAAGTGCATGTTTTATTAAGTCTCTTTACAAACCTCCCCTTTTGAGTTTCGGTTTAAGACTAACCACAAAATTACCTTTTGTTTCGTTCTGCTGGCATCGCGATCGTGCATGCCTGCTTAATGTATTTTAAATGAACGGATCAATTATGTATGAATAGAAAAGTCTATCTAGAAAGGGGTTGTGTGCTGAAATTTACAACATTCAATAGTTTTAAACTCTTTTTAGTAAACCATAAACACTTCATATAATCATAACGATAACAAAAATATTATAATAATATATTTTTCTCTTAATCGTAAGTCTCAAGATGTCTTATCTAATTACATCTTGAACACGTTAATGAATTCCACGCCTTCCACAAAATTCTCATTAGGTTTTATATGTTAATAGTCGGAGTATTAATGGAAGGAAGACGAAAATAATTATTAGATTTATATAAAGTTATTGTGTTGGTAGAAAAACTTGGTAATGTTGGTATGGTGGGTATATAGTAATATAATTTGGCATAATAGTATTGTAGATACGCAAGTTTATTAGTTTAACATATATATCTATGTCAATAAACTTTTCTTAATATTGGAAGATGAATGTTACTTTCTTTACTCATCAATTTCAGTTTTTATAGTATATATTTAATTACTTGAACTTAAAGAAAGTTTCGTTTACTCATATGTAAATAATATAATTGGTAAGAAACAAATTTATACTTTATTCCTAACACTAGCATTGCAGTTATTTAGCATTTCTTATTTTTCCAGAAAAAGTTGTAATGTGAACTTTGAACTTTGCTTCTGATATAATAAATAAATCCTTTGTATTGTGAATACATATTTCAATTATGAATTTTTATATAGTCAATGTTATCTAAATTATAAATTAAATGTAATTGAAAAGAGCATCCATAGAGTTACTTACCGGTTCTTCCTCATGAATGTATCCTTTGGATTCGTTTTAATAAGAGTATCATGTTAAAAATGCAATGATGATTAAACAGAGCTAAAGTACCTGCCTTACCTATGCTATGCTAGCTATGTAGATTTAATGTTGCTACTATTTAAAAATACCTACTAGTTAATAATTCTGACACATTTTTTTTTGTATTGTAGGTATACTTAATAATATGTGGTAAATATAACCGTAATTTTCTGTACTGTCAATTCTTCAACGACGTGACCAACATGTACCATAACACGAAAATTTAGGTCTTAGCTTAAAAAAAAGTAATAAAAGTATAAAGAGTATCTCATTACAGCTCATAATACAGAAACGGAGAATAAACCTCAGCAGAATTAATCTTGAATAACATAGTTCAAGGCGGCGATAAAACATTCTCAACAAGATTTATGTACCACAAAATTATATTTTATAGAAATTTATACAGTTTAATATACTTTTAATTTTTAGTTCTTAGCCTTTGGTTATTTACAATAATATTTTTGGGTGCAGCTCCGATAGATTTGCCTACAGATACATTTGCCTACAGATACGTTTTAAATTCAAATACATAATCGAAAAATCTTCATTTAATTAGGCATTTACACGCACTTTTGAATCGTCAAGTGTTACATAAAAAGGTCAGTGTAGTCAGTCCGTGAGAAGCTACCACCGCGCAATGCTGCTCTGTTGAGAAGAGCCGGTCAGAAACTCAATAGTTGCTCAGGATAGGATTGTTTTAGTTCTCGCTCCGAAGCCCTTACTTTTGGTAGAATAGAGTCTTAAGCTTCTAAAAATATTAAATATAAAAAAGAGTCGTTTTGCCAAAAGTCTCAATAGATATCTATACTTTATACATATACATAACATACAAAATAAGATTGTTTTACAATTACTTTAAACACAGATAAGTAATGACTAGGAAGGCACTAACATAGTACACTGTTACAATACAATAGTGAATTATATCTACAATAACAAGACACATTCAACATGTTTGCAACAAAGGATTGTAATTTCATTTGATTGCCTCAATTTGCGCTTAGTCCCGCTTCGACAACTATAACTATTAGATACAGAAATACTAGAAATCTATGTCTTATGATAATTATTTTATTGATAATTTTATCTATTGTATGCAAAACTAAATATGTTGTTATTTGTTATTGATAAGGAGACATGAGTTATTTTCAATAATATTGATATTCAATTCTTGTAGATTTTTTTGAAAATTTTACCTTATTTAAAGCAATAATAAAAATAATATTATAGTACTATGATAATAGATGTAATACAATATTACTAAAAACGTATGTTTTTTGTTGTTACATATTAATCTCCAGAAATAATAGTGATAACAAAACTGGTGCTATTTTTTTCTACATTGAGGTCGACAATTGAAACCAACATTCTATGTTCCATGGCCCAAGAGATTCATATTTAAGTATCAGAAGATACAAAGGCGTATAATGGCTAAGAGATACATTATATAAACTAAATCTTTGTGTATTTCTCAGTTTATTGATTACACCTTTTGTACAAGGTCATCACGTGTCATGTTCTAGGATGTCCCTTTGATTGATTGATTGATTGACATTGATAAAATTAACCACCGGCCAGCAATATATAACATAGCACTACGAATCTTTACAATAGAATAAGTAGAGAAAAATTTGCAAAGAAGTTAATAGCCTTTTTAAAAAAAAAATAATAATTACTGGTAATATTCCTTCTTATCCGGATTTGATAAGTGGTTTTACACTTATAATCTGAATATACAACGCCTTGCTGCAGCAGACGCAAGCCAAGTGGCGAGTAACTTGTAGTTTTCAATTTATGTTGAAGTAAAATTATACCACATGAAAATACATGTATTCCTTTATTTATACATTTTAATAAGATTTCAAGCTGAATTTAGAGATGTTGATATTTCTCTACAGAATATTTGTTAATAGCATTAAGTCCTTGAAAGTTAACAGAAAATATATGGCAAGATGCCACGGATGAATTGTATAAGATTTTTAATAAACATACATACAGTTACTGTTTAAGGTTTACTCCTAAAACACGGAAATTATAAGTATTTATAAGGACATTAATCGCTTCATGAGCTGTTCGTAGATAGAAGGCAATATTTTACTTCTAATGGTAGCGCCCTAGTAGCAAGTAATGACCCATGATCATATGGGTACAGCATAAATGGATTCATCATATTATGGGGAGGGGTGTTTTCTCTTTATTTATAGAATTATATATATTTAACTTTATTTTTATACTATAAAAGTACTTTTAAAATTGAACAGAAATTATTTTTAAGAAAGGCTTGAGAAATGAAAGTAATAATTCTTTGATCAACACTTAATATTAAATTGTAATTATATTATGTTATAAACATAATGTAAACGTGTAAGTTACACTTAATAAAACTAAAAGAATATATGGACTGTATACAAAGTATTAACGTGAATAAAGTTATTATTAGAAAAAATATCAACTATAAATATAATAATGCTATCGGATATTAAAAATAGAAGTATAAAGTTATAAATGTTAAATAAGTAAATTAAGTAATATTTTATTTTATTTTTATTTTATAATCATTGAAATACAATACGAATACAACTGGTACAAAACACAATATTGTTTGAAAGTGTGGATAAGATAGTTTCTAGGGTTTAAATTTGAATATTTGTTTGAATTCAATATTAACATTAATTAAATGAAGGCAACTGGACCATATTATTGGTATTGATTGTTGTAATATGTGGTTGGTATTGTTCTGAGATTTGAGATAATGAAAAGCTTTACCAAAAATTTAATGAATATATTTACCCAAAATTGTTTAACATTAAAATTCAAAAAATACTTACAGCATACAACTAACTTTTGTTTTAGGATTTCCGCTCTAGCATGTAAATATGTATTTCTCTTTGTTTGTCATTCTTTTCTTGTATGGACTTAAAATTTTGATGTACACAGAATACAAATTAAATCAAATAAAGTTATTGCTAGTTATGTATTTTGACGTTTACAAATATGTAGATATTTTAAGAATTATATTGAAATTAAAATAAAGTTTGAAGTTGAATTTTGTAAAAGGTCAAGGATTTCCTCAGTAAAAGTAGAGTAAATTTTATTAAATAGAGTTCACGTGGTTCCGCAAGCGATATGAAATCATTTTATATTGGTATTACTGAATTTGTTAAATTTGATTATATATGGGTGTTCTTTGAGGATATTATTATTAGTTATATTTTAATAAAGTAGCCGATACATTTCTTTAAGTAATTCGAGAAAATATGATATCCATGGCTCCGTCTGCAGATAACCAATAATTCAATTTTGTCAACAACTCGACCACAGCGACATTTTGTACTCAGGTTTTGTATTCTTTTTAAAAATATATATATTGATTATATTGCAATAGTAATGACCCTAATTTATAATAAAAATTAGTAGTCACTTAAGACAAGTTGTTACGCACTAGTACATTTAGAATAATACACAAAATAACGTAAAATTTTAAGAACTCAACGTAACAAAAGGTTTTTATAATAATAAAAGCAAGTAAATAGAATAACCAAAATATAATGCAAATGTTTGGTAATATTATTCTTCAGGCCATTTCTAAAGGAAACGTTAAGGAACTTTGTTAATTCTCTAGCAAATAAAAAGAATATAAGGACAGAACTCATTACGGGAACCTCGCCTAAAGTTGTCGTACTGACACGTTTAATCGACCTTAAATCATTATCATTTTGTTTGGGACCATTTTTTAAGACACGGCTATGTAACAGTTTGAAGCGGTTTTTTTGTTATAGTAAAAAATTATTCACGTTTATGAACCGCTCTAAATAACCTTTATATTATTTTCAGGATTTTAAAACAGGTTTTAATATTTTTGAAACGTTTTAAGATTTAATGTTCGCCATTTTATGTATATTTGTACCGTTTGAATTTAAAAAAAAATATTTTATTTGATCAAAAATAACATACTTCAAATAACTTTTTATGACTCACACGTAACAATAACTTCAAATAAAAATTATATCAATTACAAACATCTATTTAACCAACAATTTAAGTTTTAGACGTACTAATATATTAAACACTAAACTATGGGTTCACAAGAAATCCACTCCGATATTTATGTGTGAAGTAATAAGAAAATTTATTTTGATTATTTGTAATTCATTAATTTGCGTTTAAAACTATATATCCCCTTTGTTGTATTCCATAACTTAATTTTCCCAAAATATTTAATATTCAAATCATTATTTTGCTTACCATTATTTTAGCATTTATTTTGAATTTCCGAATCATAGCGATTAAGACGTACCCCAAGCGGAAGAACAATTTACTTTTAAAGACATTACTTCTGAATTAAAAACAAATTATTAATAAGAATTATTAAGCAGCGACAAATAATTTCTTTAATTCATTCTCCTATTTTATAATCTAAAATGATATCACGGAGAGATTAGTTTCTTTACAAGAAGGGAAGGAAATTTGGATTAGGGTGTATGAAATCCATCTCCAGCGATAGCGATACAAAGGAAGAGATAGATTACCATCCTTACAACAAGCCATAAGGCTTGTTTTTACCCAATAATAATAATAATAATAATAAGAATAAAAGTTATTAATAACTTTAAGCACAAGCATAGAATTGTAAGACCTTATGTATCAACATCTAAAAAATATTTATCATAATTTTATCAAATAATTAGAAGTCCGATAAATTAAATTACATAATCTCCAAAAGTTAAATGTGATTTATTTGTTTACGGTACAGTAACTTGTAAGGAACTAGGACGAGCCGAAAGTGTTTCCTAAGAATATCCATTAGAACGGGACATAAGAATTAATTAGTTTATTTTTTCCTTTGTTTGGAACATGCTTATTAACAACTTGATATAATGTTATATTCGATAGAGATGTCTTACTTTATTTCAAGATATATTATACTATATAGTGTAAATATATTTTTTTGTATATTTTCTAGATGTACAATTACAGGAAAATACATTGACAAGACATGCCCTATTGGGCCATTTATGGTTACTTACTTACTTTACATTTTAAATCTTATAATAGAAATTTTACTAGACCTTATGTAGAAAGCGAATTTCAGAATATAAACACTAGAAATAATTAGCAATAAAAAAAATCCTATTAGTTTTACTCGCTCGCTTAATAAATTTAAAATATTTAGCGCATTCTTGTATCAAAAGTTGAGTAGAAAAATGAGGTATGCAATAATCAACTTGTTAGCAATTCTGCACATGTTCTTTCAGTATGAACTTCCTCATCTCTCGTCTTCGTCTTTTAATATTTTTAGTTTAATACTAAAACTTTATAAAATGACTATTAATAAAAATGTTTAAAGTTACAGCCCTTGTGTTATTCTAGTCTCCTTTTGGTATCATGCTCTATTTAGATTCTAATTCTTTTCGATGTGCCTCGGAACCGTGTAGAGTCTGAGCAGTCATACGTGTAAAATATGTACATTTAAAGTTAAGAAACTATTGTTTTTATATTAATATTTTGTTTGTGTCTTTTGTTAAACCACAGGTAAAGAATAATAAATATTAATACTTAAAACAAAGTACTTAAATTTAGAAGGAACTATAAAACTACTTCTCTAATAATATATCTAATTGTATTAAAACTTGCTTGTAATTCTTTTAGTGATTTTCCTAATAATGAAAAAAAAATGTTATATATATTCCTACATTTTACTTTTATTCTCAATTGTCGGCAAACGAAACGGCGATAAAGCTGACACGATCCAGACATAGAATAAAATAAACTTACATAAGAAAATATTAGAACATTTGAAACACGCTCCAAAATTGAGGATGAGGTACTTAGGTACTGAGATATTGATCAGACATAAATAATATGGAATGCGGGTCTCGATGTGAGCCGCAATTTATTTGAAAACGGCTCCCATTAATTATTTTGAATTACCTAATAAACCCATTTACTAATCATTTTATACAGATAAGACAATATTAAATTGCTAAATATAATACATAACTAGAAGTTTCCATGTAATATATATTTTAAATAAAAGGTAACGTTAAGAGTTGCCTTTCAGAGGGATATATGTGTGCTAGAACTATAGGTAAATATATTCTTAACTAAAAAGCCTTTACGGCTACGATATCGTAACTTTGTGAACTTTTTGTTCTTATGAACATAAATAAATGTCAATATAAATTACCTTTCTTAATATATCATATTTTCCTTTCTTATAGAAACAACCTCAAAGAATAAATAAGACGTAGTACCTTGATAAGAGGATGTGTTAATTCTGATTATTAAATTATCTTCAATAATAACTCAATGAGTCTATCTAAATGAGTGAGCTATCTAAAGTTAGCTTAATTATGAGTATAGTACCTTATATTCTTAACAATAATTAATAAATTATTTGCGTTGAATAGATGGTAGGAACCGGTGCATGTGTAAATTTGCCATATCTTTGTACAAGATTTATAATGAACAAGATTTCTATTCTTAAGTATTATATGTATTATATTATATCAATATACATTTATATTGTATTATATAATTTCGCTTTGAATTTCATGTTGTAAAATTTCGGTGTAATATGGCACTCCAACAAATGCCCTGGATTTTTTTACCTACCAATTATTTCCAATCACTGGATGAATCGATCTTTCAGCTTAGTAAAGTCTGAGTGAAAATATGTTGTTTACAGAGCTTAAACTATAAATTGCACACTAAGCTTACATATATAAAAAATACTTTAAAAATATACAACACGAATACTTAGTAGTGTTATGGTAAATATAATTAGAAAGTCCCTTCTTCATTATTAGTAAGTACTCTGGGCAGAGATAATAATAATAATTTGTAAAAAAAATTTGTATACAGATGGTAGATTTCTTTTTTATGTATGCTTCAGATAAGTGGATTTTTTTTTAAGTTACTTTACAAACCACCCCTTTTGAGTTTCGGTTTAAGGCTTACCACGAAATTACCTTTGTTTTGTGCTGGAATCGCGATCGTGCCCGGCCCGCGTAATGTTTTTTAAATGAACGGATCAGTTATGTATGAATAGAAAAGTCTATGAAGAAAGGGATTGTTTGCTTAAATTTACATTATTCAATAGTTTTAAACTCTTTTAATGAACCATACACACTTCATAATACCATAACAATAACAAAAAGATTATAATAATATATTCTTCTCTTATGTCTTAAGATGTCTTATCTAATTACATCTTGAACACGTTAATGAATTTTCCACGCCTTCCACAAAATTCTCTCTCATTAGATCTTATATATTAATAGCCGGAGTATCAATGGTAGAAAGACGAAATTATTATTAGATTGACATAAAGTTATTGTGTTGGTAGAAAACCTTGGTATAGTTGGTATGGTGGGTATATAGTAACATAATTTGACTTAACAGTTTGACTTTGTTATTAGATACACAAGTACCTATAAGAGTTTATTAGCTTTATATATAGATATATCCGTCAAAAACATTTCTTAATATAGACAGATGAAAGTTAGCGTCTTGACTCATTGATTTCAGTTGTTATAGTACATACTTAATTACTTGAACTTATAGAAATAGTTTACATTTAGTTGTAGATAGGATTGTTTAATTTTGTAACCGCAGCTTTTCTAGTGATATAATCAGCAGGTCTGCTAGTCTTAAGCCCTAAAAATATTAAAGGTTAAAAAGATATGTTTTTCCTTAAGTGTAAATATAAATATTAAATTTAATATACGTAAAGAATAAAGAAAAGGTTTTGATATAATAACTTTTAACAAAGGTCAGTAGTTAGTAGCTGCTTCAGTTTTAAAATAAAATTTGAAACAAAAAAAATTGTAATCAGTTAAGATATTTTTTTCTCACTATGCGAATTATATATTTAGAGTATGACCTGGATTTTTTCTGGATTTTTTTATCTTAAACGTCAATGGCGTGGAAAAAGGGACGACAATTGTTAATAGCAAGGGTGCGTGAATAAAACCGATAGGATCACATAAACTATTAATTGATAAAAATATATGGCTTCTTGTAAAAAATGTAAAACACAGTCAAAGTTTAAGTTTTATATTTAATTATACTTTTTAAATTTAACAGAAATTGTTTTTATGAAAGGCTTTGAAAATGAAAAAAATGATATTGAAATTATATGATGTGAAAAACATAATGTAAACTTATAAGTTGATAGTTTAAGGTATGAGATAGTTTAAGATGAGGACCCAGACCAACCATCCTATGGTGCTGGGATGCACTAATGTAGTTTATTCAGGTATTTATTCAGTTGAATAAAGTTTTTTGTATTTTTCCGAAACCAATATTTTTTTACATAAAACATCCGTTTTCTTAAAAACTACTAAACATATGGGCTTTAAACTTTTACCACTTACTTCTGTAATGGTTATAATGGTAATTTTTTACACAACAAAATGTATAAAAATAATATTTTTCTCTCAAACTATTTGTAAAAAAATTGGGAAAAATGAATGGAAGTAGATGAGAGTAAAAGCTCATGTCCAAGTGTTAAATACAAGTTAAAGATAATGTGTACAAAAATTCAGTAAGATAGCTTAACTAGTTTCTAAGGAAACGGGTTTCAAATATAGTAAATTTAACATGGGTTTAATAGGGCTTACCGAACTCCCTTAAGAATATTTTGTATTAGAAGACTTATTCCCGCGGTATAATCTATTAACCACTATAGTCGCTAATCACTAATCACTAGTGACTTCACTTCTTGATGCTAGCAGTTCCACAATACGAATAAGCCCTACTGACCGACGCGTGACTTATATACCGTCTTGAGGCAAGTTTCGTAATAGTGGTGCTACCCTCTTCAACAATTAATCATGGCAAACTTCACGCACCAAGTATTGAGAATGTTAAAAATACCCTCCGAAAGTACTGGCGATAACATTTGTAAGTACTTGAGATTATTTAAACGAAGACAACTGAAATATATGAACCTGGTTCTGAAGTTTGGTATAATCAAAATTGGGTGAAATATACATTAAAATTCAAATAATTTTCACAAAATGAAACTTGCTTTTATTTTTCTGATTACGTCTCTGGCATGTAAAAATGAATATCTGTTTATTTGTCATTCACTTTAATTATGAACATAAAATTTGATATACATAGAAGGTAAGTAAAATCAAATAAAGTTGTTTGCTAGTTGTGATTTGACATTTACTAATTATGTTAAGAAATATATATATATTTAAAGAATTATATCCAGATAAAAATAAAAACAGGATTTTGTAAAAGGTCAAGGAATATTCTCGGTAAAAGAAGAGTAGATTTTATTAAATAGCATTCATGTGGTTCCGCAAGCGACAGGAAATCATTTTATCTCGGCGCTATTGAATTTTGTTAAATTTTATTCTATTTGAGTGTTCTTTAAATATATTATTATTGGCTATATTATAATATTATTATAATTCAATTTTATCAATAACTCGATCACACCGACATTTAGTAACCAGCTTCTACAACTTTTTAACAATCTATAAAATCACAAAAGATACATCATACGCGAATATAACTAATCAAAAATTATAATCTACATGATTCACAAATAAACAGATTTCATATTAAAACCTTCTTCATGATTAATCAAGGATTAGTGAAGGAATCAATAAAATCATTACTTTCAGAGTATTTCATTTACAAGCGTACAAATAATTCATTCCCCTACATTAAATATTATATAGTTAAAATAAGATACAACTCTAATTTGAAATAAAATTATGGAGCCGTTTAAGACAAGTTATAACATACCAGTACAATTCGACTAACACGTACACAAGTAAACAAATTAACGAAAATGTAATGCAAAGGTTTGTTAATATTATTCATCAGACAATTTACAAAAAAAAACCTTCGGGAACCTCGACTGAAGGTATCGCTCTGAAAAGTTTAATCGACCTTAAATCCTTTACTTTGGGTTGACACCAATTTTTAAGACACAGTTATGTAAGTTTGACCATAATTTTTAATTACAGTAAAAAATTATTAATATTTCTTGCCCAGTCGAAAAACCTTTACAAATTATAGCAGACAATACAATTTTCTTAATAGGTTTTTATATTGCTGAAACGTGTTAAGATTTAATGTTCGTCATTTTTATGTATATTTACAGCATTTAAAATCATTTACAAAAAATACTATACAATTAGATTTGAATGTTTTAATCCGATCAGAGATAACTTATTTAAAGTCACTTTCAATAGTTAATATATTGCAATAAGTTATAATAAAAATTATGTTTTTCATATATCAATATATTGTTATCAGACACCCGAAATCCACTGCCATATTGATGACTGAGATATTAAGAACATTGATTATGATAAGTAAGTTCCATTGAGTAATTATTTTAACTTCCTAAATTTTTTCTCTTCCAGAACACTTTATTGTTAACCATTACTTCAGCAAAAATTTTAATCCTCGAAACATAAGGAGATTAAGATGAACCTCAAACCTGAATTAAAAATAAATTATTAATACGAGCAGCGGTTAATAAACTCTTAAATTCATAAAGGAATTCTATTTTATAATCTACAATTATATCACGGAGAAATTAGTCTGTTTATAAGAAGGGAAGGTAACTCTGATTAGGGTGTATAAAATCTTTACATACGGTACAGAAGCAAAGATAAATTAAACATCCTCACCATAAAGCCTGTTTTTATCCAATAATCTTAACCTGAATTGATATTATTCCGTAATTTATTTGAGGTCCAATAATTTAAATTAATGAATGGGTACGAGCCCTATGTATCTCCACAATACGTGAAAGGAAATTGTAAATTACGATCTCCTTCTACTTGTTCTACTAAACATTAAATAATCATCTTTATTTAACAAGAATCGTCAGGATTAAATACTAAAGCAAAAAAGTAATTAATAACTTTATAAGCATAGAACTGTAATATCAAAATTTAAAAATATTAATAATGATTTTATCAATTAATTAGAAGTCAGATAAATTAAATTACATAATCCCGAAAAGTTAAGTGCGATTTATTTGTTTACGCTACAGTAACTTGCAAGAAACTAGGACGAGCCGAAAGTGTGTCCTAAGAATATCCATTAGAACGGGACATAAGAATTAATGAGTTCATAGTTTCACCTTGTTTGGAAGAAGCTTATTAACAACTAGATAATGTTTTAATTATTAAAGATTCTTTCAAGATATATTGTAATATATAGTGTAAGTAATTAAGTTTTGTGCATATTTATTTGTACAGTTACAGGAAAAAAATACCTCTTGTGGCATTTATTGTTACCTAGTTTTGTTTTCTTACACCGCTTCATGTTGACACTTTATTCAAAACTTATAACGACAAAAAGTTGTTATTTATTAAAGAGCAGTCGATAGAAAATAGACATAACGACAGGATGGTTTCCCCAGGTCGCAGGTTCAAAACTTGTCTTGTTGATGTTATCTCTTAATGTCTTAGTAAAAATTTAAGATATATACATATAATGGTAATACTTTTTTAACTAAAATTATTTCAAATGATAAACCTAATCTTTAAATATATATCATTAATCTTCCACACCAATGACGTCCTCGTTAGAGTCGTAGATGTTACAAGTGAAAATTTGTGTAAAATGAGTAAATAACTAATATATTATATTTTTATTATCAGGATATACGTAACATCGTCCTGTATCCATCCTTGTGGGTCTTCTAAAACTGTTTTCTAAAGTACTGCAATATTTACATTTCCATTATGTATATCTTAGAAAATAAATATAGATGTTCTGAAAATATGATATATTTTGAACAAAAAGCGGCTTCTAGCAATAATAAAAGCTCCCTTAAACAAAAAGTTATTTTGGGACACTGGAATTCCGTTTTAAAATAAATTGTTCAAATCTGTCACCTATATATCGTTTAACAAATTTAAAACTCACTATTTGCGCGTTCCTTTATACAAAGCTTATTACTATCATTGTTATTTTTAAGTTCTTCTTCTAAAAGGCTAAAATAGTGTAAATATGAGATCATAGAACTGTTAGTGGCGTGGTTAGTCTAATCTCGTTTTAGTATCATGCTCTATTTGGATTCTAATTTATTCATGTTTTAATACCATAAATAAAATGATAATTAATAAATAAGTTAAAAGAATGTCCTTCCAGTTATATGCCGATTCTTCTCGATGGGCCTCGAAATTCTTCAAATGTGTAATTTAACGTATAAAAACTTTGATTTTATATTACTAATTTATTTGCGTCTTTTTTTACAAGATAGGTAATTAATAAAAATTATTAGTATATATTAAAAGTCTTTAAATTTAAAATAAACTATAAAATTTGTTACAGTATGCCTTCGTAAAATACTACCAAGAAAATTTTAGAAAATATTAAGGTTAGAAAGAATGGGCAGAGAACTGCTGAAATCGGCCATAAAGAAGAGCTTCGTGAATTATAATGCGGGTTTTTATTGGAGCTGGAAGTGAATTGTCTTGCTTCCCTAAACTGTCTTAAAACCAGTTTTTTGGCATTTTATACTCTAATAAGACAAAGCGCTCCTTTTATTTGGTGGATTATGATTGTTAGACTTTCTACCTTCTGGTGTTCTTCTAATGTTTATTTTTATATAAAACACTATTTATTCAATAATTGACATAATATTACTATAACTTGCTTGTAACTCTTATAGTGATTTTCTTCTCCTCATATTAAAAAAATAATAATTTAATAATAATATATATCCCTACATTTTCCTATTATTCTAAATTGTTAGCAAACGAAACGTCGATGAAGCTGACACGATCCAGACATGGCATAAAATAAACTTATATGATAAAATATTCAAATATTTGAAACACGCTCCCAAATCGAGGATGAGAGAAGGAAGAGGAATGTTGCACGTAGGTACTTAGAGATATTGATCAGTCATAAAGTTTCTATGTAATTTACATTTTACAACAGGTAACATAAATATTTTCCTTCCTTATAGAAACAACCTAAAAGGATAGATAAATAAATAATAAATATCGTGATAAAAAAATATTAATTAGACAACAACAGTTTTAGGCAATAACAATGAAATTGAATAAATGTAAATGAATAAATTATAACGCATTTATATATAACATTAATCTTCAATAATAACTCAACGAGCCATTAGGCCATCCAGAGTTTAATTTAACAATATATCTTCTACTAACCAACATTCTTAACAGTAATTACGGCATATGAATGCGATCTGCTGGTTGGTGCATTTGGGTGGAATATATACTAATAGATGGTAGGACATGATCCATGTGTAAATGTACCATATCATTTTACAAGATTTATAAATAATTTCATAATTCACAAGATAACGTTTATATTGTAATGTTAGTAGCGATATATTGGATCATTAAATTTCGTTTTGAATTTCCTGTGGTACTAAAAATGTCAGTGTAAAATTGCAATCGAACAATTGCCCTGAATTCTTTTCAGTGCTTTTATTTCCAATCACTAGATAAATCAATCTCTCAGCTTAGTAAAGTCTAAGTGAAAATATATAGTTTACGGAGCTTCAACTATAAATTGGAAACTAAGTTTATATATATATATATATATTATACAAAACTTACTTACTTAGACTTAGATGTCTTATTTAAATATAATTAGAAAGTCTTCATCTTTATCTTCATCATTAGCGAATATTTTGAGCAGATATAACAATAACAATTTGTAAAATTAAATATTTATACAGATGGAATAGACTTTCTTTTAATGGTATGCTTCAGATAAGTGCATGTTTTATTAAGTCTCTTTACAAACCTCCCCTTTTGAGTTTCGGTTTAAGACTAACCACAAAATTACCTTTTGTTTCGTTCTGCTGGCATCGCGATCGTGCAGTCCTGCTTAATGTATTTTAAATGAACGGATCAATTATGTATGAATAGAAAAGTCTATCTAGAAAGGGGTTGTGTGCTGAAATTTACATCATTCAATAGTTTTAAACTCTTTTAGTAAACCATAAACACTTCATATAATCAGAACAATAACAAAAATATATTATAATTTTGTTATTGTTCTGATTATAAATATAATATATTATAATAATATGTTTTTCTCTTAATCGTATGTCTCAAGATGTCTTATCTAATTACATCTTGAACACGTTAATGAATTCCACTCCTTCCACAAAATCTCATTAGGCCTTATATGTTAATAGTCGGAGTATTAATGGAAAGAAGACGAAAATAATTATTAGATTTATATAAAGTTATTGTGTTGGTAGAAAAACTTGGTATGGTTGGTATGGTGGGTATATAGTAATATAATTTGCCATAATAGTATTGTAGATACGCAAGTTTATTAGTTTAACATAGATATATCGGTCAATAAACTTTTCTTAATATTGGAAGATGAATGTTACTTTCTTTACTCATTAATTTCAGTTATTATAGTATATATTTAATTACTTGAACTTAAAGAAAAAGTTTACTTTACTCATGTGTAAGAAATAATATAATTAGTAAGAAACAAATTTATACTTTATTGCTAACATTGTAGTTTTTTAACATTTCTTATTTTTCCAGAAAAGTTGTAATGTGGTATAAAATAATCGAAATCATGAACTTATTTCATATTAGAGTTGAGAAATTTAACTTTCTCGTTATAAATGACCCTTCAATTACAGTATTATGTGATTTACTTTAAGTATTTCTTGACGATTGTCTTTTCTTGAACTTTGCTTCTGATATAATAAATAAATCCCTTGTATTGTGAATACATATTTCAATTATGAATTTTTATATAGTTAATTTTGTCTAAATTATAAATTAATTCTAATTGAAAAGAGCATCCATAGAGTTACTTACCGGTTTTTCCCAATGAATGTATTCTTTGGATTCGTTTTACTAAGAGTATCATTATAAAAATGCAATGTATGAATTGGAAATAAAAATCTTTAATCTAATTAAACAGAGCTAAAGTACCTGCCTTACCTATGCTATCTTAGCTATGTAGATTTAATGTTGCTACTATTTAAAATACCTACTAGTTAATAATTTTGACACATAATTTTTTATATTGTATACCTATACTTAATAATATGTGGTAAATATAACCGTAATTTCCTGTACTCGGCACGTCAATTCTTCAACGACGTCACCAACATGTACCATAACACGAAAATTTAGGTCTTGGCTTAAAAAAAAGTAATAAAAGTATAAAGAGTATCTCATTACAGATCTTAAACCTCAGCAGAATTAATCTTGAATAACATAGTTCAAGGCGGCGATAAAACATTCTCAACAAGATTTATGTACCACAAAAATATATTTTATAGAAATTTAAACAGTTTAATATACTTTTAATTTTTAGTTCGTAGTCTTTGGTTATTTACAATAATATTTTTGTGTGTAGCTCCGATAGACTTGCCTACAGATACATTTGGAAATGCGTCGAATGTTGTTGCATTGAACTCTGGGTTGGATATGCGATGCGTTATGAAACAACACACAAACTGTACCATTTGTAAGTGTTAGTACGGTATAGTATCATGTTATTGATTTTGAGAAAGTGTGTTTTAAATTCAAATTCATAATCAAAATATCTTCATTTAATTATGCATTTACACTATTGAATTATCAATTGTTACAATAAAAAAGGTCACTGTAGTCAGTCCGTGAGAAGCTACCACCGACTCGCAATGCTGCTCTGCTGTGAAGACACTGAATAGTTGCTCAGGATAGGATTGTTTTAGTTCTCACTCCGTTGCCCTCAGATCTTCTTTTGGTAGAATATGAACGCCTTCTAGTCTTAAGTTTCTAATAATATTAAAGATAAAAAAGAGTCGTTTTGCCAAAAGTAAAAAAAAATATCTATAGTTTATATATATACGTAACATACAAAATAAGATTGTTTTACAATTACTATTAACACAGGTCAGTAATCAATAGTAAAGAGCCAACATACTACACTGTTACAAAAGAATAGTGAATTATATCCACAATAATAAGGAACATTCAACATGTTTGCAACAAAGGATTGTAATTTCAGTTGATTGCCTTAATTTACGCTTAGTCCCGCTTCGAAAGCTATTAGTATTAGAAACAGAAATACTAGAAATCTATGTCTTATGATAATTATTTTATTGATAATTTTATCTCTAAACTAAATATGTTACTATTTGTTATTAATAAGCAGACAGGAGTTATTTTCAATAATATTGTTATTAGATTCTTTTAGGTTTTTAGAAAATTTAACCTTATTTAAAACAATAATAAAAATAATATAATAGTACTATAATACTTAATAAATGTTATATAATATTATTTTGTTGTTACACATTACTTACTTTACTATTACTTCTGGAAATATTAAAGATAATAAAACTAGTACTATTTTTTCCTATATTGAGTGGGCCAATTGAAGCCAACATTATTACAACATATTTAAGTGTCAGAAGGTACAAAGGCGTATAATGGCTAAGAGATACATTGTATAAACAAAATCTTTGTGTATTTCACAGCTTATTGATTACACCTTATATACAAGGTCATCACGTGTCATGTTCTAGGATGTCCCACATTGATAAAATTAGGGACCCGCCAGCAATATATAACATAGCACTACGAATCTTTACAAAAGAATAAGTAGAGAAAAATTAAGCAAAAAAGTTAATAGCCTTTAAAAAAAAATACGGGTAATATTCTTCCTATCCAGGTTTAATAAGTGGTTTTACACTTATAATCTGAATATACAACGCCTTGCTGCAGCAGACGCAAGCCAAGTGGCGAGTAGCTTGTCGTTTTCAATTTATGTTGAAGTAAAATTATACCACATGGACGTAGAAGTAGAATTAAACCGAAGTCGTTTATAAAATAAAAATACTTACCTTACACACATAAAATAAACAGAGATATACAAAAATTAAAGTAAAATAAATTGTAAAATACATAAATTCCTATATTTATACATTTTTATAAGATTTCAAGGTGAATTTAGAAATGTTGATATTTCTCTACAGAACATTTGTTAACAGCACTAAGCCCTTGAAAGTTGGTAGAAAATATATGGCAAGATGACACGGATGAATTGTATAAGATTTTTAATAAACATACATACAGTTACTGTTTAAGGTTTTGTCCTAAAACGGAAATTATAAGTATTTATAAGGACATTAATCGCTTCATGAGCCGTTCGTAGATAGAAGGCAATATTTTACTTCTAATGGTAGCGCCCTAGTAGGACCTAATGACCCATGATTATATGGGTACAGCATAAATGGATTCATCATATCATGGGGAGGGATGTTTTCTCTCTATTTATAGAATTAATATATATTTAACTTATATTTTTATACTATAAAAGTACTTTTAAAATTGAACAGAAACTATTTTTAAGAAAGGCTTGGGAAATAAAAGTAATAATTCTTTGATCAAAACTTAATATTAAATTGTAATTATATTATGTTATAAATATAATGTAAACGTGTAAGTAAACGGTTTTTAAATACTAAATGAATATATGGCCTGTATACAAAGTGTTAACATGAATAAACTTATTATTAGAAAAAATATAAACTATAAACAAAATAATGATATCGGATGTTAAAAATAGAAGTATAAATTTATATAAGCTAAATAAATTAATTAAGTAATGTTTTATTTTATTTTTAATATAATATATATGTATAATCATTGAAATAAAACACGAATACATTTGAGACAAAACACAATATTATTCAAAAGTGTAGATAAGGTAGTTTCTAGGGTCGAAATTTGAATATTTGTTTGAATTCAATATTAACATTAATTAAATGAAAACAACTGGACCATATGATTGGTATTGATTGTTATAATATGTGGTTGGTATTGTTCTGAGGTTTGAGATAATAAAAATCTTTACCCAAAATTAGCTGACACTAAAATTCAAATAAAACTCAGAGCATTCAACTAACTTTTGTATTAGGATTTCCGCTCTAGCATGTAAATATGTATATCTCTTTGTTTGTGAATCTTTCCTTTTATGGAGTTTAAATTTTGATGTACACAGAATACAAATTAAATCAAATAAAGTTATTGCTAGTTATGTATTTTGACGTTTACAAATATGTAGATATTTTAAGAATTATATTGAAATTAAAATAAAGTTTGAAGTTGAATTTTGTAAAAGGTCAAGGATTTCCTCAGTAAAAGTAGAGTAAATTTTATTAAATAGAATTCACGTGGTTCCGCAAGTGATAGGAAATCATTTTATATTGGTATTACTGAATTTGTTAAATTTGATTATATATGGGTGTTCTTTGAGGATATTATTATTAGTTATATTTTAATACAGTAGCCGGTACATTTCTTTAAGTAATTCGAGAAAATATGATATTCATGGCTCCGTCTGCAGATAAACAATAATTCAATTTTGTCAATAACTCGACCACAGTGACATTTCGTGGCCAGGTTTTGTAATGTTATTATTATTTTAACAATTTATGTATTGATAAGCGACTACTCTAATTTATAATAAAAACAAAGAGTCGCTTAAGACAAGTTGTTGTGCACTAGTACAAAATAAAGCAAAATTTTAAGAACTAACCTAACAAAAGGTTTTTATAATAATAAAAGCCAGTAAATAAAATAACGAAAATGTAATGCAAATGTTTGGTAATATTATGCTTCAAACCATTTCTAAAAATACGTTAAGGAACTTTGTTAATTCTCTAGCAAATAAAAATAATAAAAGGACAGACCTCATTACGGGAACCTCGCCTAAAGTTGTCGTACTGAAAAGTTTAATGGACCTTAAATCATTATCATTTTGTTTGGGACCATTTTTTAAGACACGGCTATGTAACAGTTTGTGGCGGTGTTTTAATTATAGTAAGAAATTATTATTATTTATAGCCTGTAAATAAACCTCGAAATAACCCTTTTAAATAATAACAGACAATAAGTTTTCAGATTTAATGTTCGCCATTTTTACGTATATTTGTACCATTTAAATTTAAATTTAAATGACGCAATTCATGATAAATAATAAATATTTCGGGCCTTATCACGAAGAAAGGGTTTTTGCCTGGCATTTCTGGATGCCTCGAACATAACACGTTACTATCTGAAAGCCTTAAAGATGCCAGAACTAGTAAAAGACAAATAACATAAATATGTTGGATAGACTTAGAGAACGCTTTCGGGTCGGTACGACATGAACGATGTTCGCGCTAAAGTGGTATAACTTTCCAACGTTAGTGACATGATTGCATCATATTATTCAAAATTAAAATTTTTCATAATCACGAATGACAATCATTCCAAACCATTAAATTACAACATAGGTTTATTTCAAGGTTATTGTATTTCTCCAATTATATTTAACATAGTGATCAATATTTTAATAGATAAATTAATTAAAAACGAAAAGAAATGGGGTTATCAGTTTAAGTTTAACAATAAATACACAGAATCCATACTACCATTTGCAGACGATCTCGCGATACTGACACGTAATCCAAAACAATGTCAGCTACTTTTAAATGTTGTGGATGATTTCTGTGCTTGGACGGACGGATTGAGGACAAAACCCAATAAATGCTACAGTCTATGTCTGGGTAGGCGGAACACCAGATATACCTCTTACGATCCGGGTCTTATAATAGGCGGTAAGTGCGTTACTAATATTACCGACGCAGCTCCGTTCAAATTCTTAGATAAAAAAATCGATTACCAAGGGCGCACTCCATCGTTAGATATAATAGTCGATAGCTTTTTGAATGATCTTAAAAAGGTAGACAATCGGCCAATAAGTAACATCAAAAAGGCTTGGATATATGATAATTATTTAACATCACGTTTAAATTGGCCTTTCCTCGTTTACGATATTAATAAGACCCTTTTGTTAACGTTAGATGCAAGCGTCATAAGGACATTGAAGTCATGGCTCGGGTTAGCGCATCCAGCGGACTCTTCTACCTTATTTAGAGACCGATACAATTTTGGATTAAAATTAAAGAAACCATCGGAACTCTATAAACACCTAAGAGTGACCAAAAGACATATCATCTCAAAGTCGAATGATGATACTGTTACATCTCTCCCAAAAGATAAAATTGCCGCAGAGCTGGAGTCACGACTTCAATTCCATAAACAATTTATGATAGGTGCTCAAACAAATAAAGCAGGGCTAGGAGCAAGTAGAAAAGAACAAGACATAGAAATAATAAAATCCTTTATTCGGCACGATGAAAATGATAGTTACCGGTTAGGTATAACCGGTTAGGTAAGGGTATAACAACCACCAAAATATCAGTAGAGTTTGTAAAGGCAGGTTCGTCCAAAAAACGTAAACTAAAACTTTATTCCATCTTGGACGCGTCTCCTGATTGGTCTCTCATGATGGACACGTATGAAAGGCAATACAAAATCCCCGGGGATGTTTGTGTTTCATCATCTAGGCCGGACTTATTCCTGTACTCAAAACAACTAAGGTGCGTTATACTTGTGGAGCTTACTGTACCCTGGGAAACAATCATACCCAAAGATCATACATTTAAGCTTAACAAGTATTACGAACTATGTAACGAACTGATCAGGAATAAATTTATAGTTAATTTGTACGCTGTAGAAGTAGGAGCGAGAGGTATAACAGCAAAATCTCTCTACAACTTATTTAGGGATTTCGGCCTTTATAGAACGATCATCAGTTCATTTCTGTAACGTATTTCAAAGGCGGCTTTAGTAGGTTCTTACGATATTTGGTTAGGTAGGGAGAGGAGCGTAGACAGTGAAGGTGAGCGTGTATGCGCATAATAAAGGGGCCCTTTAAACCTACACCTGGGTCGCAAGTCCCAGGCATTGTTTGCGCTCCTCTTCTTGCAACGCGATGGGCCCGGCACCCGCATGGTGAATCCATGGAATGCTAAGAAGCTTCGTCTCTTTACTAAATTAATATGCAACTACATTTCGACAATTTAATTTGATCAAAATCAATCAATCAATTTAATTTGAAAAAAACTTCCTACAAATCACTTTTAATCACTCACACGTAACAATAATTTCAAATAAAAATTATATCAATTGCAAACATCTATTTAACAAACAAATTTAGTTTTGGCCAGACTGATATATTTAACACTCAAACCATGGGTTCACAAGAAATCCACTTTGAAATTTATGTATGAAATAATAGGAAAATATTTATGATTATTTATAATTAAATTAATTTGCGTTTAACTCGATACCCTTTTTGTTGTATTCGAATTCGAATCGTAGAGATTAAGATGAACCTCAAGCGTAAGAACAATTAACTTTTAAAGACATTACTTCGGAATTAAAAAGAAATTAATAATAAATATTATTAAGCAGCGTCAAATAAATTCTTTAATTCATAAAGGAATCTCCTATTTTATAATCTAAAATTATATCACGAAAAGATTAGTTTCTTTACAAGAAGGGAAGGAAATTAGGATTAGGGCGTATAAAATCTTTTGCTAGTGATAGCGGTATAAAGGCAGACATAAATTATCATCGTTACCATGAAGCTTGTTTTTACCCAATAATAATTATAATAGTAAAAATTTTAAGTTATTAATAACTTTATAAGCATAGAATTGTAAAAATTTCATGTATCAACATCCTTACTATATAATAACGAGCTAATTGACTCTGTATGCACGCGCATCAATCACTTATCACCCACAAATCACACAATAATGTGTAATACATCAAAAAAAAGCTATTGAAACAGGCTACAAAATAGAGTGGGTGCCAACCTCATACATGACCTTTGACCCTTCTGGGCCCTTCGGGCCGGGAAGTTCCCTCGTCTAAAAATATTAACCATATTTATGTCTTTCAATTAGAAGTGAGACAAATTAAATTACATAATATCGAAAAGTCAAGTGCGATTTATTTGTTTACGCTACAGTAACTTGTAAGGAACTAGGACGAGCCGAAAGTGTTTCCTAAGAATATACAATTAGAACAGGACATAAGAATTAATGAGTTTATTTTTCGCTTTGTCTGAAAGATGCTCATTAACAACTTGATATAATGTTATATATTTGTTATAGAATCTTTACTTATTATATTATATAGTGTAACTAATATTTTTTAAAATATTTTCTAAATCTTAATATATAAAACACAAAGAAAGACACTCACTCACTGACTCATTCATCGCTCTACAGCCCAAACCGTTATACCTAGAAAGCTGGAATTTGGACACAAGACTGCTGACATATTGAATTGGTGCATTAAGAAAGGATTTCACAAAGATCCAAACCGTTCCAAAGTTACAGTTAGAAAACTGCAAAAAATATAACGCGCCTGTTTGATACCTCCTAGGTGGTGTGGCAATTCAAACAAAATGTTTGATCACTTTCGCCGTCCGTCGCGAAGCACGGGCAACCTGCTAGTGTACAATACAGGAAAAAAACATCCTATTGTGGCATATCGTGAAAGGATATCCTTAAATGTACAAATATGATTAACCTTCTACACCCACGTAAGAACGATCGTAGTTATAAGGTATAATATATAATTGTAACAAGAATGGGTAACTACAACATTATATCTTAGTTCATAATAAATATTAGATTATTATGATATTTGTGACACATCGTCCATAGTCCATTGAAAATGAAAATTTTATATTATTTTCAAAGATACTACAATAGTTACGGTTCCATTAATTTAAATCTTAAAAAATGTTACTAAATCTTATCTAGAAAGCGATTTTCGGAATATAATCACTAGAAATAATTATCAAATAAAAAAATCCTAATTATTTACTCACCCGCTTAATAAATTTAAAACTCATATTTTGCGCATTCTTGTATCAAAAGCTTATTATAAAACTGAGTACTATGTTGACGATATGCAGGTCTGTCAATAATCAACTTGTTAGCAATTCTGCACATGTTGTTTCACTTTAAACTTCCTCATCTTTTGTCTTTGTCTTTTAACATTTTTAGTTTAAAACTAAAACTTTATAAACTCACTATTAATCAAAATGTTTAAAGTTACAATTCTTAAAGCCCTTTTGTAAATATGAGATCATAGAACTAGTAGTGGCGTGGTGATTTTAGTCTCCTTTTAGTATCGTGCTCTATTTGGACTCTAATTTATTCATGTATCAATAACATAAACAAAATGATAATTAATAAATAAGTTAAAAGAATATGCTAAGAGTTATTTCTTTTCGATGGGCCTCGGACGTGTATAGTGTGACCTGTGATACGTATAACGTATATTCATTTAAAGTAAAAAAAACTAGTGTTTCTATATTAATATTTTGTTTGTGTATTTTGTTAAGCCATAACCATAATTAATATTAATACTTAAAAATAGTACTTAAATTTAGAAGGAACTATAAAACTACTTCTCTAATAATATATATAATTGTATTAAAACTTGCTTGTAATTCTTTTAGTAATTTTCCTAATAATGAAAATAAAAATGTTATATTCCTACATTTGACTTTTATTCTCAATTGTCGGCAAACGAAACGGCGATAAAGCTGACACGATCCAGACATAGAATGAAATAAACTATTACAACATTTGAAACACGCTCCAAAATTCAGGATGAGGTACTTAGGTACTGAGATATTGATCAGTCATAAATAATATGGAATGCGGGTCTCGATGTGAGCCGCAATTTATTTGGAAACGGATCCCATTAATTACTTTAAATTACCAAATAAACCCATTTACTAATCATTTTATATAGATTTAAGACAATATTAAATTGCTAAATATAATACATAACTAGAAGTTTCCATGTAATATATATTTTAAATAAAAGGTAACGTTAATAGTTGCCTTTCAGAGGGATATATGTGTGCTAGAACTATAGGTAAATATATTTTTAACTACAAAAAGCCTTAGGGCTACGATACTTATGAACATAAATAAATGTCAATATAAATTACCTTTCTTAATATATCATATTTTCCTTTCTTATAGAAACAACCTCAAAGAATAAATAAGACGTAGTACCTTGATAAGAGGATGTGTTAATTCTGGTTATTAAATTATCTTCAATAATAACTCAATGAATCTATCTATATGAGTGAGCTATCTAAAGTTAGCTTAATTATGAGTATAGTAAGTACCCTATATTCTTAACAATAATTAATAAATTATTTGGGTTGAATAGATGGTAGGAACCGGTGCATGTGTAAGTCTGCCATATCTTTGTACAAGATTTATAATTTACAAGATTATCTATCTTTTCTTAAGTATTGTATGTAATACATTTTTATTATATTACATAATTTCGCTTTGAATTTCTTGTTGTAATATTTCGGTCTAAAATGGCATTCCAACAATTTCCCTGGATTCTTTTTACTTTTTATTTCCAATCACAGATTAAATCGATCTCCTAGCTTAATAAGGGTGAGTGAAAACGTGAAGTTTATGGAGCTTAAACTACAAATTTAAAATTAAGCTTATATATATATATATATATATATACACACACACACACACACACACATATATATATATATATATATATATATATATATATATATATATATATATATATATAATAAAACAAAAAATACTTAGGTCTTATTTAAATATAATTAAGTGTCCCTTCTTCATCATTAGCGAATACTCTGAGCAGAGATAAAAAAAATAATTTGTAAAAAATATAATTATATATTTATACTTTTTTACATTTGGAATGGAGTTTCTTATCGATCGTATTCTTTAGACAAGTGGATATTTTATTAAGCCTGTTTACAATTCACCTCGTTTTGAGTTTCGGTTTAAGGCTAACCACGAAAATACCTTTGTTTCGTACTGCAGGAATCACGATCGTGCCCGGCCTGCGTAATGTATTTTAAATGAACGGATCAGTTATGTATGAATAGAAAAGTCTGTGTAAAATGGAGTTGTGTGCTGAAATTCAGATCATTCAATAGTTTTGAACTCTTTTAGTAAACCGTACACACTTCATGTAACCATAACAATAATAAAAAGATTATAATAATATATTCTTCTTTTATGTCTTAAGGCATGTTGTATAATGTAATATTGCTATCTAATTAGATCTTAAACACGTTAATGAATATTCTACGCCGTCCACAAAATCTCAGGTTTACGTCTTATATTTTAATAATCGGAATATTAATTAAAGGAAGACGAAAACCATTATCAGATTTACATAAAGATTTAGATATTATAGATTTACATATACTTCCATTTCATATCAGCAACGTAATGTAATGTGTATTTACACAAGTATAAGAGTTATATTTATTAGCTTAATTTAGATATATATATATATAAGGATGAAAATTAATGTCTTTACTTATAGATTTTAATTATTAGAGTATAGATTTAATTAATTGAACAAAATTTTGCATATAGTCATAGGTAAAAATTTTATATAACATTAGTAAGAAATAAATGAATTAACTATTATTAGCATTGTATTATTCCAATTAAACATTTTTCCGGCAAAATTGGTTATCTAATCTAAATTAATTGTAGTTACCAGTTGAGAAATATTATTTGCAGTTGAGAAATATTATAAATGAATAGTCAGTTTAAGCGTTATGTGATTCAATTTCGAATATCTCTTGTCCAATAATAAAGATGTTAAAGATGTTATTGATGTTAAAGATGTTTGTTTGAATAGGTCAATAGTGAAAATTAAATACACTCAAGATACAATTTATTCATATAATTTACTTCCTTTTCTAAAAGAAACTTCATTTACAAAATCTTACAGACTAAAATTCAATAATATTTTCGGACTAAAAAGCTTGCTTTTAGCCTTTATTCTTATTATTTCCTTTATCATATTAGATTTGATTGTCGTTGAGTAATACCAAATATTTTATTTATTGAATATATAGCATAGATAACGGTATTTTAATTATATATTTATCTTTTCTTGAACTTTACTTGTGAATAAAATCTAATTCCTTCCTTCCTTCCTTCCTTCCTACATTTCAATTATTGCATTGCAATTATAAATTAATACTAATTGAAAAGAGTGTGAATAGACGTTCTTAACAATTCTTTTCCATAAATCTATCTTTTGGATTCGTTTAACAAGAGTATCGTGTTAAAATGCAATGTATGTATTTAAAGTAAAAATCTTTGATTTATTAATAACAGTTAAAGAACTTGCTTTACCTATCTACGTAGATTTAATGTTGCTCCAATTAGAAATACCCAGTCATCATTAATTCTTACAACTAATATTTAATATTGCAGGCAGGCAGGTCTTTAGTCGGGACAGCAATTCTTCAACGACGTCTCAAATATGTAACATAAAAAAATTTTTTGTTGACACAAAAAAAGCAATAAAAGTATAAAGAGTATCTCATTATAGCTCGTAATACAGAAACGGAGAATAAACCTCAGCAGAATTAATCTTGAATAACAGAGTTTAAGGCGACGATAAAATATTCTCAATAGGATTTATGTACCACAAAATCATATTTTTATATATTTTAATAAACTTTAATTTTTTTGTCTGTGTCTTTGGTTATTTACAATAATATTTTTGTGTGTAGCTCCGATCGACTTGCCTACAGACACATTTGGAAATATGCCAAATATTATTGCATTGTGCTCTGGGCTGGATATGCGATGTGTTATGAAAATGCTAGTGTAAGTACGGTATAGTACTATGTTATTTATTCTGTGAAAGTGTGTTTGGAACACTACTTTAAAACGTTGTTTAATTATCCGTTATTCTTAGGATGGATTGTTTTCTCGCTCGATAGCCCTCAGCTTTTTCTTGCGGTATAATCTGAAAGCCTTCTAGTAAAACCTTCTAAAAAATTAAAGATAAAAAAGATACGTTTTTCCTTATGTATAGATATAAATATCTTATTTTATCATAGGTAAAGAACAAAGAAAAAGGTTTTTTTATAGTTACTTTTAACAAAATTTAGTAGTTTATTTAATTTAAAAAAAATGTTTTCAGTTGATATAATACTTTTTTTCCAAAATGCTTTAATGGCGTGGAAACAGGGACGACAATTATTAATAGTAAGAGTGCGTCAATGAAACCGGTAGTATCAGTTAGAATATTCATTGTTATATATAAATATATGTTAGTCGTTTATGTTTGTTATATAAATATATAGCAGTCATAAAAAAAATTAAACACGGTTCGATGTTCTTTTGCTTTTTTTGCCCTAAAATACAAAATTAAATTATTCTCACTAACAGTCGTCGTGCAAAGTTAAAAGACCCGATGAATGTTTCTTTAGGTCCTTTCTCTTTATGGTAATCTAATACCAATAAACGAGCAACTCTTGTATAACACATATATATATGTGTATATCTTTGGTCTTGGAAAGGACTCTAATGATTTTCACGAAATTTAGTAAGCAGTGGGTTTCGGGAGCAATATTTCAGTCTAGGTTGGTTTAATTTTTAGAAAACCTTATTCTTTTATTTTATCCATGTTTATAGGAAATGAAAAACTGGTACAGTATCTGAATACAAGGACGAATATGATAAATTTTCGATTTTACTGAGCAAAAGCTTGGTCATGTAGGTACAACATTATAAGACCCTTTATAATATATATTGTTATTGAAATTTTACTAAAACACTAGAGGTTGTTTCTGTGGTGTCCATAATGGATATACGAGTATAAATTCAAATTCAAAATATCTTTATTCAAGTAGGCATTTACACGCACTTTTGAATCGTCAATTATTACAATACAAAAAAAAAGGTCAGTGTAGTCCGTCCGTAAGCAAGCTACCACCGGCTCGGAATGCTGCTCTGTTGAGAAGAGCCGGCCAGAAACTCTTGCTCTAGAAACAGTTGCTCTTTTCAAAAGAAATATAACAATAGGTGATGTATATTAATTATAATATAATATAAATCCTGCAAATGATTCAACAACTTAAGTTCCACATATTTCGATCCACTATAAACTCTTGAACGTTATAATAAGCTTTATTTAACAATAAACTTTTGATTTTAGATTTAAAACTAAGAAATGGAAGGTCTAAGATATCTTGTGGAACTTTATTATATATGCGTATACTCAGACCCATGAAGGATTTATTAACTTTTTGAAGCCGAAACTTTGGCGTTACGAGTTTGTTTTTATTTCTCGTATTTATCGCGTGTCTGTCACTGTTTTTTATATAACTATTTAAATTTTGCCGTATATATAAAATGTTATTAAATATGTATTGGGAAGCGACTGTAAGAATACCTATTTCTTTAAAAACATCTCTCAGAGAATCTCTAGCTTTTAAGTTATAAATAGCCCGCATAGCTCTTTTTTGTAAAATAAATATAGAATTAATTTCGACAGCACTGCCCCATAATAAAATACCGTAAGATAAAATACTGTGAAAATAACTAAAATAAACAAGTCGAGCCAAAGTTCAAGTTCCAGTTCTAATTGCAAAGACGGTGGAGCTGAGTTTGGCTGCGAGTGTTGAGAGATGGGGGTTCCACTGGAGCTTTCTATCTAATGTTAAACCTAAGAATTTTGGTGAGTCAATTAATTCTAACACTTCATTGTCAAGGAGAAAGTTACAATTTTTACTTTTTACATTAGGAAGTGTAAACTCTACGCATTTAGTTTTCTTAGCATTTAACACTAAATTATTAATTTCGAACCAATGCAGGACTCGTGACAAAGTACTGTTTACTTCGTCATAATTAATCCTATCACGCTCAACTTTAAAAATAAGCGAGGTGTCATCAGCAAAGAGTAAAATGTCACACAGACCCTTAACAAAAAAGGGCAAGTCATTAATATAAAGTAAAAACAAAAAGGGGCCCAGAATAGATCCTTGTGGAACACCCATCTTTAGGTGAGAACCAGACGATTTAGAATTATTTACGTAAACTGTCTGGATTCTTTGATTCAGGTAAGAGGCAATAAGATCAAGCGCAGCGCTACGTACACCGTAGTGGTTTAGTTTGCATAGTAACGTTCGATGGTCCACACAATCAAAGGCTTTGGACAAATCGCAAAACACCCCAATTGCATTCTGCGACTTCTCCCACGCGTCGTAAATGTGCTTAAGAAGCGCAGCACCCGCATCAGTCGTTGATTTGCCTTTGGTGAAACCATATTGTTCACTATGCATGATCCCACTGCTATACATAAACTCTGAAATCTGATTTAAAATTATTTTCTCGAAGACCTTACTCAAGGTCGGTAAAACCGAGATAGGCCTATAATTTTCGGGATCCAATCTATCGCCACTTTTAAACAAAGGAACTATTTTACTGTTTTTCATCAAATCTGGAAATATACCGGTTTCGATACATTTGTTAAAAATAAGGGATAATTGAGGGGCAATATCATTTATAATAGTGCTAAGCAATTTAACTGACATACCCCAGAGATCACCGGTTTTCTTAGAATTTAAGGTTCGAAATGTGTTAACTATTTCATCTGATGAAACAGGTTTAAAAGCAAAATATTTATTATTGACTTTAACATTTTTGTTCAATTCCGCGATTGCAACAGATGATGAGGAATTTAAATTACGTGTGACTGTTATTGGGATTTCAGTAAAAACGGTCTCAAAAACAGCCGCCACCTTTGATTCTTTATTTATTTTAATATTATCAATTTTTAACTTTATAGGTCCATTGGGAGCCCTAGATTTTCCAGTAAAACTAGATAAAACATCCCAAGTTGCCTTTATTTTATCTTCTGAATTTAAAATTTTATTTTTTATATAAATGGACTTGGCTTGTACGCAAACGTTCTTAAATATTTTAGAGAAATTTCTGACTCTATTTAAGAACACCGGATCATGATTCCATTGCCTCTCACCATATAAATCATATAATCTTTCTCTGCTTCTATATATTCCTACAGTAGCCCAATCACTAAATTTAATTTTAAAGTATTTCGTAAACGTTTTTGGCTTAAAAATATTATTAAATTCATTTAACAAAAGGTTTATAACAAAAAGTAAAGAAACAAACACAATATACTGTTACAATAGAATAGTGAATTATCTTCCAGAATAACCAGGAACATTCAACATGTTTGCAACAAAGGATTGTTATTTCAGTTGATTGCCTCAATTTGCGCTTAGTCCCGCTTCGACGGCTATTAGTATTAGAAACATGAATATTACAAATAGTAGTACAGTCTTGTGATAATTATTTTATTATTATATTTCACTCTTGGTCTGTTTTTTGTTGTTACACATTAATATCTGAAAATATTTATGACAAAAAAAACAGGTACTATTTTCTCCTACAAGTTAGGTGGGGCAATTAAAACCAACATTTTAGTCCTAGAAGTTCTATGGCTCTAATGGTAGATATTTTAGCGTCAGCTGGTTACACGCTATGTACAAAGTCATCAGGCGTCATGTTCTAGGATGCCCTACAATGATAAATCTAACCTCCGGTCAGCACATACTATGTGAAATCACACTACGACTCTTACGAATGGAATAACAGTGTAGAGAAGAGTTTAGCAAAGTGTTTATTTGCCTTCTCTAAAATTGTATTTGAGCATAATGTTGCTTCTTACCTGAGTTCGATCTGTAACCCTAGATGATTAAATGACCAATACGGCTTCCTGCAGTAAATGTAGGCAAAGTTGCGGGTAACCTGTAGTTTTCAATTATGCATGCATGCGTCATATGGATATAGATGTAAAATTAGAATTCAAAGTCGTTTTTAAAACAATAATTGTTTTTATTTTATTTATATGTAAAATATATAGATATATCAATTTTCAAAAGTTTAAGTAAAATAAACTGTAAAGTATGTCAAAGATAGAAAGTACATGTATTTATATATTTATAATATTTTATAAGATTTCAAGGTAAATTTAGAAATGTTGAAACTTTATTTCTCCACAGAATGTGTTACAGCACTAAAACCTTGAAAGTTGACAGAAGATATATGGCTAGATGCCACGGAAGAATTGTATAAGATTCTTAAAAAAACATATTTAAATATACTGTTACTGTTTAAGATTTTATTTTAATAAAAAATATATATATACCGAATATATACCTATAATACCGAATTTATATGTTTATAAGAACGGTAATCTCATCATGGACTGGTCGTAGGTAGAAGGCCACATTTTACTTACTTCTAACGGTAGCCCGCTAGTAGCATCTAATGACCCATGACCGTATTGCTACAGTAAATGGAAGCCTTCGTATCATGGGAGCTATGTTTTCTCTCTAAACTTACTTAAGTCATATTTAATTTATTTTTTATACTATAAATATACATTTGAAAACTATAACTGTTTTTATAAAAGGCTTTTTTCTATTTGGAATTGAAAGTAATAACATTGAAATTAGTTTCTTTTGATGAGAACTTAGTGTTATATTGAAAGGTTATGATGTCACAAACATACATAATTTAAACTTTAAGTTAACAGTTTATAAGTATTAAAAATATTTATTCTATATCAAAGTATATATTCACATGAATATGAAAATAATGATGTCAATGTCATGTCAACTAAAAAGAAGTATAAATTTATAAAAGCTATATAATAAATTAGGTTCCTTTTTTATTTTTATTGTATAATCATTGAAATACCATTAGGACAAAATAGGATATTGTTTAAATAAAAGGGTAATGTAACTGTCTACTTTTTAAGGTATTAAATTGAATATATACATATATGTTTGAAATTCTATATTGACATTAATTAAACGGAGACGACTGGAGCATATGAGCTTGGCATTGTTCTGAGGTTTGGGATAATGAAAATCGTTACCCAGAATTGGGTGACCTCTACATTGAAATTCAAATAATACTCACAGAATACAACTAGCTTTTGTTTTTAGGTTTTCGGATACGGCATGTAAATATGTATTTCTCTTTGTTTGTCATTCATTTTGTTTTATGGACTTAAAATATTATAGACATACATAGGAGAATCAAATAAAGTTACTACTTCTTATGTGATTTGACCTTTGGAAAATTATCTTACGAAATATTTATAATTTTTTTAGTAATATTTTTAAATGTATATAAAATTAGGATTTTGGTTAAAGGTCAAGGAAATTTCTCGATAAAAGGATTGTAAATTTTATTAAATAGCATTCACCTGATTCCGCAAGCGACAGGAAATCATTTTATTTCGCCGTATCGGTTCATTAGCTTTACAGTTTTTCATTTACAGGCGAACAAAGAATTATTTCCTATTCAATATATTGTCGTACAAATGAAATAAGCGGTTACCCTAATTTATCATAAAAATAAATAGTCGCTTAAGACAATTTGTTACGCACCAGTACATCTAGACTTACAAACAAAACGATGCAAAATTTTAAGAACACAACCTTATAAAAGCAAGTGAACAAAATGAAGTAAATATAATGCAAATGTATAATAACATAATACATACGAAATTTTCTTAAAAAAACCTAATAGAACTATTAAAATTCTTGCCAATAGAAAAGGAAAAGAGTAAACCTCATTACACGAACGTAGTCTAAAGTTTATAAGTGTATTAAAAAGTTAAATCATTATCTTTTGTTTGGGACCTATTTTGAAGACATGGTTATATAATAGTTTGAACCGATTTTTTAATTACACCAAGAAATTATAAATATGTATTGACCCTATGTATAATAGCATTTCATAGGTTTATATATTGCTACAACATTTTAAGATTTAATATTCGCCATTTTATGTATATACCATTTCAAATCATTTATGAAAAATATTATAAAATTTGGACGTTTCACTCTGATCAAAAATAACTGATTTAAGAACTCTTTCAATCCGCTTCGAAATTGACGTGTGAAATATAGGAAAAATAATTTTGAATACTTAGTTCCATCCAGTTGTATCAATGACTTAAATTACTAAATTTTTTTAATCTTTAAATTATTTTTTATCTTACAATTACTTAAGCATTTTTGTTTTATATCTACTCGTAAATAGATTAGGAAAAAGCTCAAGCAGGAGAACAATTAATTTTAAAGACATTACTCTTGGTTTAAAAACAAATTTTTAATTCGAGCAGCGTTTTACAAATTCTTAAATGCATAAAGGAATCTTATCTTATAATCTAAAATTATATCACGGAGAGATTAGTTTGTTTACAAGATGGGAAGGAAATTGAGATTAGGGTGTATAAAATCCTTCTCCACCAATAGCCGTACAAAGGCAAAGACAAATTAAACATTCTCGCCATAAAGCCTGTTTTTACCCAATAATCTCAACCTGAATGAAGATATTGTTCCGAATTTTATTTGAGGTCCAATAATATATATTCTAGTGAATAGGTATGAGCTCTATGTATCTATATATAATACTGAAACTAAAAAAGTAATTTATAAGTTTATAAATATAGAATTGTAATACTTTAAACATAGCGTACCCATCACACTCCGGGTATGAACACGAATATAATTTTATACCAGACGCCGCGATATATGAGTTTGTAAGGTTTCGAAGTGTTTCGAAGGTAGGGGACCTGTCTATACTTTGGCTATGCATGGACATAGACGATCATGTCAGAGTCTACGCGTATCTCTACAGGTCCCATAATGCAGAAACAGATCAACTCTGGGGCTATGTCCCGGCGAAGATTTACGACCTACTTTCACAGACTACCTCTGCCGAAATCGGTATCCTCGGGAGTTTCAACGCGCACAATACCGATTGTCTAGCGTCACGTGTCACCGACTACGCGGGGAAATCTGTGTTAAACTTTGCTGTTTCAAACGGTGTGTCCCAGTTGGTTAAGATGCATACTTTTCTAACGGACGTGGAGAGATATATGCCATCTTTATTGGATTTTCTGCTGTCTACACATCCCGGAAAGTACCTGGTCACTGTCAAGGCTCCCCAGGGTCCTCTGATCATTGCTTGGTATGGAGTGTAGTACCCATTCATCTTCCGGCTCGCACAAAACCCGACGCGTTTGGTACTACAAGTCAGCAGATTGAGATGTACTGCCGTCCTTTTTTGCATCCTACCCATGGGGATCGGTTTGTTTCCCTTCCAATGATGATGATGATGATGATGATGATGATGATGTTATACTACAGGGGATTGAACTATTTGTAACAAACTTGGGCTTGATGCATTTGTCAGGGCTGCAACAGCTGGCAAATGGCAAAAGTGTTAATTTCATCATCGCACATCACGTCATCGCCTAAAATACCATCCATATTACCTGGATGCATGGCGTTCTGACCTTGTGACCTTTCTTCCATATACCACTAAGAAGTGGAACGTACTTCCTTTGGTGCTATTTCCGGTTCGATACGACGTGGAACCCTTGATGAAATGTGTGTACTCCCACATCCAAAGCCGGCAACGCTTTTGCGATTCCCCGGACGTTGTAAGAGTTCGTGGGTGGCGGAAATCACTTGTCATCGGTGATCCGCCGCCTCGTTTGCACTCCTCTAACATAAACCTTTCTTCTACCTAATTTACATTAAAAAAAAGTAAAGTTAAAAGGTGCCTTTTAGAGGGAAATTTGTGCGCTATAAAAACTTTTCTAGCTAACAAACTATTAGATCCTACTGTTAAGGAAACTATATAATTTCCAACAACGATCGTCCTTTGACCTTTAGGTATATTCTTAACTAATCCTTACGCCTACGAAGCCGCAACATTGTGACCTTTTTATCCTTATGGACATAAATAAATGTAAATATAAATCACCTTTCTTAAAGTGTCATATAATATATTTTCCATATAGAAATAACCTCAAATAAGAAATATTCCGAAATATTTTTAAAAAATCATAATTTATCAATAACACTTTAAACCATAACAATGTAACATTTATGTCTATATAATATTTATTTATTTACTAGTTGATGGTGGTGTGTTATCTTAAACATGTTTATTCAATTATTTTCAATAATTATTCAATAAGCTATTAGGCTATCCAAAGTTGGCTTAATTTAACAGTATATCTTCAACTATCCGACATTCAACAGTAATGAATACATATGAATGCATTTTGCTGGACGGTCGCATTTGCGTGGAAAATATAATTATATATGGTAGGACATAGTCCATGTGTAAATCTACCATATCATTGTACAAGACTTATAATTTATTTTATAATTCACAAGATAACGTTTATATTCTAATGTTAGTAGCGATATATTGGAACATTTAATTTCGTTTTGAATTTCCTGTGGTACTAAAAATGTCGGTGTAAAATTGCAATAGAGCAATTGCCCTGAATTCCTTTCAGTACTTTTATTTTCAATCACAGAATAAAGTGATCTCCCAGATAAGTAAAGTCTGAGTAAAAATATGTAGTTTACAGAGCGTAAACTAGAAATTGAAAACCAAGCATATATATATACATATTAATATTAATATATAAAAAATACAATAAAAACACTTATATGCCTTATTTAAATATGAAAAGTCCTTTCTTCATCTTTAGCGAATACTCTGGGCGGAGATAACAATAATCATTGTTAAGAAAAAATTGCATTTATAGATATAGAATAGTTTCTTTTCGATCTTATTCTTAAGATAATTGGATATTTTATTAAGTCAATTTACAAAAAATCTCGTTTTGAGTCTATGACGAACCAGCAAATTACCTTTGTTTCGTAACGCTAGAATTTTGATCGTACCCGGTCTGCTTAATTTATTTTAAATGAACGAATTAGTTATATATGAAGAAAGGGGTTAAGGGCTAGAATAGACGTCATTAAATGATTTTAGACGCTTTTTAGGAAACCGTACACTCTTTATATGTCCATATAAATACCGGAAAAGAAAATGATTTAAAAAAAATATTCTTTTCTCATGTCTTAAGACATGTTTTATAAATAGAAAGCAAGAGATTTCTACGTAAATACGTCTTTTACACGTATAATGTGAATATTCCACGTAATGCACAAAAATTAATTAGTTCTTATATATTAATATTCCGAGAATTAATGGAAGGAAGAGGAAAACCATTATAAGATTTACATAAAGTTATTGCCTTGGTAGAAAAACTTCCATTTCATGTCAGCAACGTGGCGTCTGGTGGGTGTATATAGTAACATAATTTGCCTCAATAGTATTGTTATGTGTATCTTACACAAGTATAACAGTTACATTTATTAGCTTAACATATATATATATATCCTTCAATACACTATTCTTAATATAGAAAGATTAAAGTTGGTATCTTTACTCATTGATTATAGTTATTATAGTATATATTTAATTAATTGTGTTGAGTTTCTGTAGCACTGTAGTCTTGTTAGCATGACATTTTTTGTATGCAAAAGTGATTACGTGGTCTAAATTAATTGAAATCATAAATTTATATAATACTATCAGTTGGGAAATACAACTTGGTCATTGTGAATGAGCCTACAATTTCAATATATTTGTGACTTAATGTCGAGTTTTTATTGTCAGTTCATAAAGACGTTATTATTTGGAGTGGTCCTATAGAAAAAAACACTGAAGAGATAATTTATTCATTTAATTTACTTTCTTTCTAAAATAAAATACCTTTTAGAAACTTTACCGACTAAAATTCAATAAAATATTCGAACCGAAAAAGCTTACTATTATCCTGTATTTCCTTTATCATGATAGATCTTATTGTTTAGTAAAAGCAATTTTTTTAATGGTATAAAATATTTATTGAATATATAGCATGGATAGTGGTATTTTATATTTTGTCCTTTCTTGAACTTAAATTGATCATTAAAGTTTACATATAATATCTAATATTGTAGATATACTAAATAATATTTGGTAAATATAATCCAAACTTTCTGTACTCACAAACGTCACAAACACGTAACAAAAATTATTTCTTGTTGAAAAGAAAAAGTAACAAAAATATAAAGAGCATCTTATTACAGCTCGTAATATAGAAATGGATAAACCTCAGCAGAATTAATGTTGAATAACAGAGTTCAAGGTGAGTATAATACATTCCCACCAAGATTTATGAACTACAGAATCATATTTTATAGAAATTTATACAGTTTAATAACTTCCAATTTTTAGTCCTTTGGTTATTTACAATTATGTTTTTGTGTGTAGCTCCGATCGATTTGCCTACAGACACATTTGGAAATGTGCCAAATGTTATTGCATTAAGCTCTGGGATGGACATGCTATGCGTTAAACAATAGAAAAATTGGACCATTTGAAAATTGTAAGAACGGTATGGCATTATTCTGTTATTGTTATTTATTACATGTTATTTATTCTGTGAAAAAGTGTTTAAAACATTACTTTAAAACGTTAAACGGATAGGATTGTTTTATTTATCGCTCTGATGCGTTCAACTTTTCTTGTGACAATCAGAATGCCTTCTAGTCTTAAGCGTCTAAAAATATTTAAAAATAAAAAGAGACATTTTTCCTTATGCAGATGTAAATATCTAAAATTTACGGACGTAACGAACAAAGAAATTTACAATTACTGACAAAAGTAAGTAATCAGTAGCTGCTTTACTTTTAAAATAAAATTTGAAATAAAGAAATATTTTATCAATTAAGATAATCTTTTTCACTACTTGAATTTATATTGTATAAAAATTTTAATGACTTCCAAAATTACTTTTTAGACTTTGACCTGGATTTTTTCTGGAATTTCTTCTCTTAAACGTCAATGGCGTGGAAAAAGGGACGACAATTATTAATAGCAAGAGTGCGTGAATAAAACCGATAAGATCACATAAACTATCCATTGATACATAAATATATGGTTGGTTTTAAAAATTATTACACACAATTCAAATTTTTTATTCCTTAAAACACAAAATTAAAATGTTACTAACACTTATCGTACAAAGTTCAAAGACTCGATTAATGTTTCTTTAGGTCCTCTACCTTTATGGTAATGAATACATTTAAACAAGCAATTCTTTATATACATATACTTATATATATAAGCAATTCTTGTATATACATATACTTATATACATATAAGCAATTCTTGTATATTCATATACTTATATATATAAGCAATTCTTGTATATACATATACTTATATACATATAAGCAATTCTTGTATATTCATATACTTATATATATAAGCAATTCTTGTATATATATATACTTATATACATATAAGCAATTCTTGTATATTCATATACTTATATATATAAGCAATTCTTGTATATACATATACTTATATACATATAAGCAATTCTTGTATATTCATATACTTATATATATATAAGCAATTCTTGTATATACATATACTTATATACATATAAGCAATTCTTGTATATTCATATACTTATATATATAAGCAATTCTTGTATATACATATACTTACATTTCTTGAATCTTAAAAAACTCCAAAAATTTCCAAAGATTTTCAAGAAATTTAGCATGCATGCTCAACTTCAGGATTCGGGGCGATAGCTTGATTTAATTTTTAGAATTCTTCGTTTCATTACGTAATTAAATTATACTACCCTAGCTATTATGACCTTATAAGGTTACAATAGCTAAGGTAGGAAATCAGACGGTTCCAAAACCAGAAGACCCCGGTTCGAGTCCAGATGACTCCAGTCTCATTATTTATTTCCCTTTTATTTAAGTTTTTACTGAGCTGACCTTTTGTTATTGAAATTTTAATAATACAGACTGGCTAGAGGCTTTTTTTGTGGTATCCAAAATATATATAGATACCCTATAACATAACATAATAAAACAAACAATGTTCTGTTACAATAGAACAGTCAATTATCGTCCACAATAACCTCAGAACATTTAAGATGTTTGCAACCAAATATTTTCAGTTGATTGCTTCAATTTGTGCTTAGTCCCACTTCAACAGCTATTACTATAAGAAACAGGAATACTATAGGTAATATCTATGTCTTGTGATTATTGTATATTTATAGTGTTAGTTTTTTATTAATAAGGAGACAAGAATTATTTTCAATAATTTTGGTTTTAAGTTCATGTAGATTTCGATATTTTTTTTAGATAATAATAAAAATAATGTTATAGTACTATAATAATTAATTTCATATAATAATACTACTAAAGGTCTGTTTTTTTTTGTTACAGATTAATTTCTGGGAACATTAATAACAAGAAAACTGGTACTATTTTTTCCAAGTAGGTACAAGTTACGTGGTGTACAACAATTGAAACCAATATTTTAGTCCTACAAGTAACATAACTCAAATTATACATATTTTAACACACAAATCTTAATATAAATTAATTGAGAAAGGTTACACGTTCTATACAAAATCATCAAGCGTCATGTTCTAAGACACCCCACATTAACTTACCTCCGACCAGCAAGATTTACGAATAGAATGAGACTGTAAAAAAAAATTAAAAGTTGAATTGCCTTTTCAAAAAATGTGATAATTGCAGGTCTTCTTGCTTCTTATCCGAATTCGAGCAGTGATTTTAGATTGATTAAATGAATGTATTAAGGCTTTCTGTAGAAGACGTGGCTGAAGTTACGGGAAACTTGTAGTTTTCAATTAATAAAAATGCCTGAATCATACGACTGTAGACGTAAAATTACATCGAAGTTGCTTATAAAACAACGATTGTTTTACTTTACTTATATATAAGTTAAATACAGATATACCAATTCTATAAAATTTTATTAAATAGACTGTATGGTATGTTAAAGAAGTAAAGTACATGTATTCACATATTCATAATATTTTATAAGTTTAAAAGTTGAATTTAGAAATGTTGAAACGTTATAAACGTCCACAGAATATGTGTTAACAACACTAAACCCTTGAGAGTCGACTGAAGATATCTGGCAAGATGCCACGGATGAATTGTACAAGATTCTCAATAAACATATTTATATATAATACTGTTAGTGTTAATAGATTTAATTTAATGAAGCTTAATCCTAAAACACGGATTTTTTTTTATAAGAACATCAAAGGCATCATGAACTAGTCGTAAATAGAAGGCCATATTTTACTTCTAACGGTAGCGCGCTAGTAGCATCTAATGACCCATGATCGTACGGCTACAGCATAAACGGATGCCTTCATATGTTTTCTCTCTATGTACAGATTTATGTAACATATATATTTTATACTATAAAAGTACTTTCTAAATTGAACAGAAACTGTTTTCATAAAAAGCTTGGGAAATGAAAGTAATAATATTGAAATTAGCGGCTTTGATCAAAGCTTAATATTAAATTGTAAATATATTATGTTATAAACATAATATAAACATTAAAGTTAACAGTTTTTAAATGCTAAAATAATATTTGAGCTATAAACAAAACAAATATTACCATGGATAGGTAAACTTATTATTATATTAAATATAAAATATAAATTAATTAATTATATCGGAAAGTAAAAATAGAAGTATAAAGTTACAAAAGCTAAATCAATAAAATTAGGTCTTTTATCTTTTTATTATTGTGAATCACTGTTATTGTTTATTGTTTATCACTGTGTTACGAAAGCATAGCTAAGGGCAATTCTTATAGTAAGCACCAACTTGGTTTCACACGGTTAAATGCTGACACCACGCTTCGAGCATCCTGAAGACGACACCATACGGCTTGCATTCTCACCATCCATGGGAATCGAGGATAAAATATATTCATTCTTGGGTCTATCGCTGACCTGAATCACCTTTTTCAGTATTAATTAATTATAAGTTTTAATTGTAACTCGTTAATATAATTTTGTAAAATAATTGTTTTTTTTTTGCATCCTTCGCTGCCACCAAACTTAATTACTGAAATACAACACGAATACAATTAGAACAAATCACAATATTGTTTAAAACTAAAGGTAGTGTATCTTTCCGATATTTAGGGCATAAATTTGAATATATATATATATATATATATATATATGTTTGAATTCTATATTGACATTAATTAAACGGAGACGACTGAAGCATATGAGCCTGGTATTGTTCTGAGGTTTGGGATAATGAAAATCGTTACCCAGAATTGGGTGACCTCTACATTGAAATTCAAATAATACTCACAAAATACAACTAGCTTTAGTTCTTATGATTTCGGACAGACTCGGACATATAAATACGTGTATGTATTTCTGTTTATCTGCCACTCAATTTGTTTATGGAATTAAATATTGACATAGAAGGTAAATAAAATCAAATAAAGTTATTTGCTAGTAGTTTGACATTTACAAATTATGTTAAGAAATATATATATTTATTTATTTTCAAATGAAAATAAAATCAGGCTTTTCTGAAAGGTCAAGGAATATTCTCGCTAAAAGTAGACAACATTTTATTAAATATCATTCACGTGGTTCCGCAAGCGACAAGAAATCATTTTAGCGCAGCGTTATTGAATTTTGTTAAATTTTATTTTATTTTAGTGTTCTTTAAGGATATTATTATTGGTTATATTTAAATAAAGTAGCCTGGATATTTCGTTATAGTATTAGCTGTTTTCGTGGCTTCGTCCTCAGTTTTACAATAATTCAATTTTGTCAATATTTATACCACAGAGACATTTCTTGGCCAAGTTCTGTAATTTTTTATTAATCTATACATTAACAAAAAGACATTTTATACGCAAATAAAACGAATCGGGCTATTATAATCTAGATGATTCACAAATTATCAATTTCACCATAATTAAGCAGGGATAAAGTATTTTTCTGATAGTGAAGAAATTAATAAAATCGGTACATTAGTTACAGAGTTTTTAGTTTATTTGCACACAAATATTTTATGACAATGAAATAAATAACAATTCTAATATCTAATAAAAATAAAATGAACTTAAGACAAGTTGTTACTTACCCGTATATTAACTCTAACACACAAAATGACAAACATTTTAAGAACTCAACCTAACTAAAGGCTTTTAAGATAATAAAAGTGTCTAAAGAAAATTACGAAAATATAATGCAAATGTTTGGTAATATTATTCTTCAGGCCATTTCTACAAAAACATATTAAGAAACTTTGTTAATTCTCTAGCAAATAAAAAAAATAAAAGGACAGACCTCATTACGGGAACCTCGCTTAAAGTATTCGTACTGAAAAGTTTAATTGACCTTAAATCATTATCATTTTGTTTGGTACGATTTTTGGGTAGACCTCGAAGAATTCGGTCTGCCCATTTAGGTGTACCCGACTTTCGAATTTTGGAAAAAATTCTTAACAGGAGGTTTTCTTATGACCCCCTGAGTCTGAAATGACCATTGGTCAAAAAGTTTATATATATATATATATATATATATATATATATATATATATATATATATATATATATATATATATATATATATATATATGATAAATAACATATATATAAACTATTAATAGTAAGGTTAAAGTATATATATATATATGCGTAAGTGCGTCCAGATTCGACTTGTGTCAGCACGATAGCAGCCGCAGTTTCGCTCGGATTGCTTTCAAACTTTGCACAAAAATCAACCATCCGAAAATGAAGGTCAAGTTCGTTAACCAGAGAAATCCGCCCACGGGGGGCGCTAGTGTCTCACTTTTTCTGATTTCAGTTTTTCGACCATAACTTTTTCCCTATACAAAGTAGATCAATCGCGTTCATATTGTATGATGTCTTTGATGAATACCTATAACTAATGAAGATAAACCGAAAACCTAACTTAGGGGTGGGGGTAAAAAAACCGAAAATTTTTGGAAATAATTCAGAACTTTTTTCTGGTAAACATTCTTACATCACAAATATTTTTAATAGAAAGGTTATTTTTTACTCTAAATTTAGGTACCAAAAGTTTTTACGTAAAAGGTACCGTTTTCGAGAAAAAAAATAAAAACCGCTTTTAGCTTGAAAATTTAAGGTAGTTAAAACCACGGCAACTTTTTTCTGGTAAACATTCCCTCCTCGCAAATATTTTTAATAGAAAGGTTATTTTTTACTCTAAATTTAAGGCAACCATAAGGAAATCGTTTGAGTAAGCCAAGTAAAATTAGTACAGTTTATTCTCGCAAGGGGTGTTATTCTTAGGTAGTGTAGTAGTTATATTTTAAACGAATTACACACGAGGTCTACCCACGCATGTCCCCCTGCGGGCACGGATTTTTTAAAACACGTCTATGTGAAGCGAATTTATTAATTACACTAAGAAAGACACTAAGAAAGATTCAGTTCGGTCGCAACTGTCATTGACATCTGACCTCATTTTTGACCTCTTAAAATTTTTATATATAAATAATAGTAATAGTGCTGCTATTAAGTGTTATTTAAGACTATTAGTGAATTGCTGTCATCATCAGTACTGTACAATATAATCTGACGAATATTTAGTTCTATTACGTCTGTTTTGGTGTTGTTCATTTATTGACTATCAGCTGTGAGATACAATATACCCACACATAATTTTTATGACATTGTGCTCGGCTTGTGATGAGTGTTTAGTGATAATCCTTTAATATTTATTTTACTTCTTCAAATATTTTTACAAACGAACTAAATTAAGCTAAACCTTTTATTAACATTATAATCATACAAAGATTGTGAATAGCTCCATCTAGTGTCCATATTCAGTAACCGTCTATTATATTTTATACGGTAATATATAATATATAATCGAATATTGTTATCTAGCCATAATGGCTAATAAGTGTAATCATTGCGGTAAATATCTTGCTGCATCTGAAGGCGCTAAATGTGCCAAATGTTCTTCACGATTTCATCGTAGTTGTGTAAATGTAAGCCCTGATGCTCGTATATCAGCCAAATGGGTATGTCAAGAATGTAAGCATAACACTAACAAACGGCACAAGCAATGTACGCCTGTCAAAGACACTGAACAACATTCTGGGCCTGGAGATGACAACCTTACAGATTCCGAGACAGTTGATGAATCTGAAATGTCCGTCCTAATAAACGAAATCAGGTTGTTGCGTAAGGACATGACCTCGGCTTCTAAAGAGATGACTTTCTTTCGTGAAGAATTGGCGCGTTTTAATAACGTTATAAGCGATTTCAACAATCGGCTTTCTACTTTAGATGACAGGGTAACAGTATTGGAATCCATTTCGAATGACCGTGATTTGATTAAGGATGCTGCTTAATGATGAAATTGTTCGATTACGTGCTGAATTTAAGGAGCGTGAACAAGATCACCTCTCAAATGACATCGAGATAGCCTGCTTGCAAGAAAAACCCGGGGAGAACATTCTAACTATAGTTGATCTTGTGACTAAAAAGTTGGGAATTGTCCTCGGCGTACAGGATGTGGTCAGCGCAGAACGAACTGGGCGTCGCCGCCTGGCTGAAGAAGGTCGAGATAAGCCACGGCCTATTGTGGTTCGGCTAGCAAGAAGGTCAGTGCGTGATAATTTACTGCAAGCGGCGAGAGTGCGTCGTAACACTGATTCAACGGGCGTTATAGAAGGAGAATCACGTCGTATATATATCAATGAACGGCTCACTCCTCTAAACCGTTTTCTCTTATACAAAACAAAAGAGGAAAGTAAGAAAAAAGATTGGCGTTTTACTTGGTCGAAAGGTGGACGTATTTATGCTAGGCGTGATATGGCGACTCCTGTTCATCGAATTCGTACCGAATCGGACATTTTAAAGGTTTTTGGCGTCAGTACCTATTAGTGCATACAGTGGTGGTTTCATCGGCTTGGTTACTAGATTTTATTATTTTATATTTCTATTATTTAATTTGCCGCAACTTTATACTAACGCTTTTTATTACCTACTACGTGTTTAATACTTGTTTTACCTTTTACAACACAAAAATAAGCTATCTAAAATATATATACCTGATTGTTATAAAACGGGCTGTCAATCTATGTATTTCATTAAATAGTATACCATATCATTTTATTTTATTTTACTTAAAATTAATGTATTTTGTTATTCTTATTACTTTTTTATTTATGTTTCTTATAAATATTCTGTTTATGTCTTATTATAATTATCCTTCTATACTCGTATTACACAATTATTACATTATTTTTATGGCACCTATAACAATTAGAAATTACATACAAAAATATCTACTGCTGTTTCACAAACTAATTAATATTACTATATTCTGTAAATTAATGCAATGCCTAGCTTGAATAAATTGAAATTTGGATTCTTAAATGTCGGTTCCTTAAGTACACGGCACGATGAGTTTTTAATAGCTCTGAGACGTCATGATGTGGACATCATGGCCTTAAATGAGACATGGCTTAAGGAGGGAGAAGACGGTCGCGCTCCTATTATACCTGGCTATCGCTTGCGACACCGGCCGAGGCCTCCGTTAGTTCGCGCTCGGGGTGGAGGTGTTGGCTTTTACATCAGAAATAATATTACTGTAAGTACACTGTCTCATCCAGTCACAATGAGTGTGGAACAAATGTGGCTTCGTGTTTCCGCTGGAGGTAAAAAACTTATAATTGGTACAGCATACAGACCACCTTGGCTGTGTCCTCAATTATTTATAGATTCGATAACGGAAACATTCTCTTCACTTCCCTTTCATGATCACATTGTTTTAATGGGTGACTTCAATATTAACTTTTTGGACACTAATAATGTACATATGCAGAATTTACTTGACTTTTTGTCATGTACTAATTTACGACAAATAGTAACCAAGCCTACGCATTTTACGAGTCACAGCGAAACTTTAATTGATCTCGTTTGTGTAGACAGTACAGTGAACAGCAGTTGTGTATATGTAGACTATATAGGTGATCTCGGTAGCCATGCCATGTTATCATTCGTTCTCGACATTCATAAAGAAAAAACAAAACCCGTACTTAAGTTATACAGACAAATAGACAAGATAGACTTGACAGATCTTAAAAGTGTCTTAGACTCTTATGAGGTACCATTTATCTACAGTGATGATGTCAATACAATGGTTAATGAATTTACGCAAAATATTCTACTAGTATTTGATTTATTTGCCCCTTTAAAAAAGGGATATTTCAAAACTAACCAATATCCATGGATAACATTTAATATAAGTCAAATGATGAGGACGCGGGACGAAGCGCACATTAGGGCTCGACGAACGACTAAAGATAGTCATATTTCATATTACAAGGAACTAAAAGGCATAGTTGAAAATGCAATACTTAGTGAGAAAACAGCCTATTTTACATATTTTATTAATAACAATGTAAATAATACTAAGTTTATGTGGAATCATCTTAAGCGACATATTGCGTATAGGAACAGACATGATTTTCTACCTGCTAGTCTAAGCGACCCAAACGCTTTTAATATTCATTTTCTTAATATACCCGGCAATGTAATAGTATCACAATCAGTTATAGATTCTTTTGAAAATAACAGATTTAGTGACATGATATTCGTTCTTAAGCCAGTGGATGAGTTAACTGTTTTAAAAATATTGCGCAGTATTAAATCAAAAGCTGTAGGGGCTGACGGTATTTCTTTAGACATGTTAAATAAATGTTGTCCTTATATCGTTAATACTATAGTCAAAATAATCAATAAATCAATCGGGTCATGTACTTTTCCTACATTGTGGAAAAAAGCAATAGTTAAGCCTTTAGCTAAGAAGGATAACCCAGAGTCTCTTAATGACTTTCGACCTATCAGTATTCTACCTTGCTTATCAAAAATTTTAGAGAGAATAGTGTGTAGTCAACTTACGAAATTTCTAGAATCTCATAATATATTGCCCGAGGTTCAGTCTGGTTTTAGAAAGCGAAGAAGTACTACTACTGCCCTTGCAAGTGTAGTTGACGACATATTATGCGCGCAGGATGCTGGTAATGTCACTGTTCTTGTGTTATTAGATTTTTCTCGCGCATTTGATACCCTTAACCTACCACTACTTTTGTCTAAATTAATGTTTTACGGTTTTAGTAAAGAGACTATTAATTGGTTTAAAAGTTACTTGTTTAATAGATCTCAAGTAGTAGAAATTTTGTGCGAAAACGGTTCAAAATATCTTTTTGATTGTAGCACTGTTTGTAAAGGTGTGCCTCAAGGCTCAACTCTTGGTCCAGTGCTTTTCACTCTTTACTGTGCTGATATTATTAACAATATAAAACATTGCAAATATCATATTTACGCAGATGATATACAACTTTATATCTCATGTAAACCGTCAGATTTCAATATCTTAATTAATAACCTTAATACTGATTTAAAAAATATCGTAGATTGGTCTGTTTCAAATAATCTTATATTAAACCCTAATAAAACAAAATATATGATACTAGGAAGCCCTTTTCAAATAAGAAAAGTGTCTTACTTAGCACCATCCATAAAATTACATAATATGGAGATAGAACGCGTATCTGAATGTAGAAACCTAGGAGTTTTAATGGATGAACAACTAAGATTTAAAAATCACGTGAAGCAGACGATTCGCGCTTGCTTCTATCGCCTAAAGATAATGTATCGCATAAGAAAATATTTAAGTACAAAAGTACGTATTATATTGTGTGAGTCTCTTATTTTGTCAAAGCTAAATTACGCCGATGTTGTGATAGGACCTAGACTTTTGGCATGTACCAAGCGTCTCATTCAGATTGTTCAAAATGCTTGCGCAAGATATTGTTTCAAAATTCCTCCGCGTTCTCACGTTACACCATTCTTAAATAATGCCCACATGCTGAAGATGGACTATCGTCGACAGTTACATTTTGCCACACTACTGTTTGGGATAATTAAATATAAAATGCCTCCATATCTTTATCACAAATTAAAATGGGTTGGTGAAGACCGGCTTACACATTATACAAGGGCTACGTCGAACATGCTGAGTATGCCTCATTTTAATACAGCAGCTTTTCGTGGTAGCTTCAAATATACGGCAACTAAGTGCTGGAACAACCTGCCCCCTCCTCTTCGTTTATTAAATATGATAAACGCATTTAAATTAAAATATAAATCATATCTTATCAATTTACAATTAAATAATAATTAATTTTTTGCTTTGACTTAAACTTTATATAATGAGTATTGAAGTGGTTTATATCCTTTATGCGATCACGTTGTTCCTTTTATCTACTGGTTATATTTCCTTATAACATATCTAATTTTTTTTTTTTTTTTTACTATTTTGTGATTTAGGTTCATCTTAAGATAAATACATATTCTATGTATATTGTTTGTGTATGCGTGAATGTATATAGATATATTTTTCTATGTTCTTACTTAAATTGTGTGTATATATGTATCTTTCTAATATTATTATATTATTTTTCTTTATAAAATACATATTTTAAAGTGACAGTTCCTGTTTTTTTTTTGTTTTTCTGTTTTGTTTTTAATTTATAACTATTGTTAAGTTAATGTTATATTGTTATTGTCATTTGCAATGAAGGCACAGTGCGACCAGGCTCAATAAATGGCAGCCACAGAATACCAGCGTTGAGAGTTTTCTATTCTCAACATATGCTGAGTGGTCATCCAATTCGGATGATATAGAAAATATTTTATTTATGTTAATTTTACTTTTATTTAATTTCTAATATGTGTACCTAATAATCTATGTTATCCGAATAAAGTGTTTTGATTTGATTTGATTTGATTTGAAATTAATAATATTTATTGTCCATTCGAGAAAACCTTCAGAAATAATAGCAGACAATACAATTTTCTTAATAGGTTTTATATTTATAATTTTTTACAAAAACACTATAAATTTCTTAAAAAAATATATCAATTTCAAACATCTAATAAACAAACAAATTTTGTTTGGACCAGATTAATACATTTAACATTCAAACCATGGATTCATCCAAACTCCGAAATTAATGTACGAAAAAATAGGAAAATTTAATTTTGATATGTAAGTTCCATCCAGTTGTATTCCACCATTTCAATTTACCATTTTTTTATTTTGAAATCTCCTTTTTACTTGCCTCTCTCTTTAATCTATTAAGAAAAACCATAATCTGAAGAACAATATACTTTTAAAGATATTACTTCTGAATTAAACAAATAATTAATACGAACACCGTCTAATAAATTTTTAAATTAATAAAGGAATTTTATTTTATAATCTAGACTTATATGTCGGAGAGATTTTGTTTACAAGAAGGGAAGGAAATTGAGAATATGGTGTATAAAACTTTTATCCAGCGATAGCGGTACAAGAGCAAAGATAAATTAAACATCCTCACCATAAAGCCTGTTTTTATCCAATAACCTGAATTGAAGTATTGTTTCTTAATTTATTGGAAGAAATCTAAAAAAAGTAGTTAATAACTTTATAAGCATATAATTGCAATGCCTTCATGCATCACATCTAAAAAAATTAATAATAATTTTATCAATTAATTAGAAATCAGATAAATTAAATTACATAATCTCGAAAAGTTAAGTGTGATTTATTTGTTTACGCTACAGTGACTTGTAAGGAACTAGGACGAGCCGAAAGTGTTTCCTAAGAATATACAATTAGAACGAGACATGAGAATTAATGACTTCATAGTTTCGTCTTCTTTGGAAGATGCTTATTAACAACTTGATATAATATTATATTCGTTAGAGAAGCCTTACTTATTATATTATATAGTGTAACAATTTTTTTTTTTGTATCTTTGATAAAAATGTTTTTTGTACAATCACAAGAAAAAAACCTCTTGTGGCATTTATTGTTTACCTTGTGTTGTTTTTATATACAGTTTCAGGTTGACACTTTATTATATTATTTATACAATATATAACGACAAAAAGTTATTTATTAAATTAATGACGAATTTAAGCAATGGATAGAAGATACACGATGATTTAATTTAACTTAGTTACAAAAAAATAAAAATAGAATAAATTTTTATGGCATAAATCAAAATGGAATATAAAAATACATTTTAATACAAGAAACAATAAAAATAATTATAAAATAAAAATAACAAAATATCAACTATAGACTGTGACATCCAAAACGGTTGACCACTCAGAATTTACTGGAGTATATTTCTCCAGCGCTGGTTTTCAGTGGCCGCCGTATTGTAGTGACTTTAATTGATGATAATAATAATAACAATGATACCCTGCTTAACTGTAATAGAATAATATTGATAACAATAATAATAATAATAATAATAATAATAATAATAATAATAATAATAATAATAATAAGTGAGTAGCGCTTTATAAATGGGTTCGCAAGTATAAGGAGAGTACTTTTACATATACTTTGTAATTATACTTGTAAAATAAGATAACGTATATTTATAATTTGATTAGTAATATAATAATGAGATACAATAACTACTACTTACTGCTTTTGTATGTGGAGCAGATTTTTTTTATATTTAGTTTTAAATGTCATCTCCGATTTTAGTATGCACAATGGAAGAGGAAGATTGTTCCAGCAGCTGGAGACAGCATATTTAAAACTACCACGGAATGCAGCAGTTTTGTGCAAAGGAATGCACAGCATGTTAGTAGCAGCTCTTGTTTTGTGGATCGGATTGTAGTCACTTAACCATTTCAACTTATTATAAAAGTATATTGGTATCTTATATTTAATTACCCCAAAAAGCAGACATGCCAGATGCAATTGTCTTCTATAGTCCATTTTAATCATATTGGCAGAATTAAGATAGGAAGTAACATGCGTTCGCGGCGGAATATTAAAACAAAACCTAGCACATGCGTGTTGAACACGTTGGATGAGAGTCTTACTACTCGCAAGCAATCTCGGTCCTATAACAGAGTCAGCATAATTAAGTTTAGAGAGTACAATCGCCTCACAAAATCTAATTCGTACTTCTTTGGTTAGGTATTTTCGTATACGATATAATAGTTTAAGTAGATAAAAACAATTGTGAACACAATTAATGACGTGTTTTTCTAATCGTAAATTCTCATCTATTATTATACCTGATGCCTTGATGATATATTTTTATGCCATATGTTGCCAATAATAAAAAAAAATATTTTACTAGGGTTCAGCATTAAATTATTGGACTGTATGTGTGTGAAATCCTCATTCATGTTATTAACTGTTAAGGCAATGTCATTAGGTTAACAGGAAGTATATAATTGTATATCGTCAGCGTAAATATGATAATTGCAAAATTTTATGGAATTAATTATGTCTGCACAACACAGGGAAAAAGAATAGGACCTAAGATGGAGCATTGTGGCACTCCTCTCGTAACATTTTTACGTTAAGACGTGGACTTCGACCCATCCTCAATAGTAACTTCTACTGTTTGAGTTCTGTTGGTAAGATAACTCTGAAACCAACTGATGCTTCGGGAACTAAAATTATAGAAATGTAATTTTGCAAGGAGTAGTGGTATGTCAATTGAGTCAAAAGCGCGGGTAAAATCTAACAAGACAAGGATTGTGATCTTGCTTTCGTCTTGGGCACTCAAAATATCGTCTACAACATTTGTCAGCGCCGTTGTAGTGCTTCTTCTTTTTCTAAGCCCTGACTGTAGACAAGGCAGAATATTATTATTTTCAACGAAATCTGACATCTGGTCATAGACAATTTACTACATCTGATGTAGAAAGTGATTTTCAGAATATGAATACTAAAAATTATTACCCAATTTTCGACTCATTCATTCAATCACTTAACAAATTTAAAATTTACATTTTGGTTATTACCATGCTTACTTGAGTTCTCATTGATTCTCACATGTGAAAATAAAAAAACATTGTCTTTATATTGATATTTTATTTGTATCTTTGGTTACAACACAGTTAATGAATAAAAATATTAATATCAATTAAACTATAAATATTATTACAGTTACATTAAAAGTACCGCCATCGTAACCAACAATCAAAGAAATTTTTGAAAATTGAAGTTCGAAAAAATGGGCAGAGAACTGCTGAAATCGGTCATAAAGAAGAGCTTGTTGAATTTTAATGCGGGTTTTTATTTGAGCTGGAAGTGAATTTGTCTCGCTTCCTTAAAATGGCTTCCTTTAATATATAAAAACTTTTCTTGCAAAACGACTTTTTTCAGCATTTTATACACTAATAAGACAAAGCGGTCCTTTCGTTTGGTGGATTACGTTTGTTAAACTTTCTACTTTATGATGTTATTTTTAAATAAAAAAAGAATTTCTCTAATAATTGATATAATTGCATTAAAAATTTCCTGTAACCTTACAATGATTTTTCTAATAATATAAGAAATTTAATTTAATATTAACTATATTCCTGCATTGTCACGATTCAGACGTAGATAAAGTTATATGAGCAAATATCCAAGCATTTATCCAAGCAGCTCCGGGGGTCCTCATGCTTTTTACGTGACCTTCCTGAAGTATCATAGATACTGTGTTTTCGAAGGTCACTCGAGGCCTCCCCCTGTCTCTCTTACCGCTCACTTTTCCTATATCAATCTTTTTTACCATTCTTTCATCACTCATTGGTTCGACGTGCCCAAACCACCTGAGCACGTTCTTCTTCATTCTCACCGTGACATCTTCGCTAGTACCTGCCATTCTGTGGATCTCTTCATTGCGGATTCGATCAGCTAGACTGACTCCGCATATTCTGCGAAGAGATCGCATCTCCACAGCATTCATCTTTCTTACATTCTTCTTCTGTGTTACCCACGTTTGGCTGCCGTATAACAGCGTTGGTAGCAACACTGCATTGTGTACAGCCAAACGTGCAGCTATGCTGACGTTTTGACGTCTCAACATTGCAGTCAAAGCACCGTTGACTCTTTTACCGGCAGCAATACGCCTTTCCACATCCATTTCGTATCTTCCGTCTCTGCTAAACATACTTCCCAAATATACCACTTCATTCACTTGTTCTATTATCTTATCATTCACGTTGATCATACATTCTGTTCTTTCTTCATTTCTTTCAAATATCAGAACCTTCGTCTTATCTGCATTCAGGTTTAGACCATTAATTTCACACCCATCTTTCAGAGTTATGACCAATGCATGCAAATCGCAGTCTGATGATGCAATGACTACTGCATCATCTGCATAAAGCAAGCAATTGACCTTAAGGTCACCTACTTTCACTCCTATGTCAGTGACTTTCACGCCTTTGAGACGACTATCCAAATACAAATTGAACAACCAAGTTTACATAGCGCAACTCTGCTTAACACCCGATTGGAATGCAAACCAGGGTGACATGTCAGCTCCTACTCGCATATAGGCTGAGTGTCTCTGTAAAGAGACTTTACAGCCTGTAGCAAAGGTCCGTTCACATTGTATCGGGGCAGTATCTCCCATAATTTCTCTCTCACAATCCTGTCAAACGCCTTTTCCAAATCCACAAAAGCACAGAAAACCTTTTGGATTAGGGCCAAAAACTTTTCCATCATCATGCGGAGGGAAAAGATCTGATCTATACACCCTCTTCCAGGTCTAAAACCTTCTTGGGCCTCCCACAACAGCCTTTCAGATCTCTCTTGCATTCTCCTGGCTAATATTTTAGCATAAGCCTTACCGCCCAAGCTAATCAAACTGATAGCCTTATAGCTTGCACATTCTATCTGTGAACCTTTTTCCTTTATACAAAGGTACGATGATTGCACCTCGCCAATCGTCTGGGACCTCCCCTGATTTCCAGCATAAATTGCACAAAAACCAGAACAAGTCCAAGACTCGTGGCCCACCATATTTGATCATCTCGGCAGTAACTTCGTCTGCTCCCGCAGCCTTACCACATTTCAGGCTTCGAATCGCGCTCTCCACTTCTTCTTAACTTATTTAACCATCGGCTATATCGAGACTCAGCATTTTGCTGGTACTCGAGGCCGAGGCGTCCTCACATTCATACGTCTCTTTATAGAATTCCGCCCACCGCTGCAAAACGTGCTTGCTCTGTTAAGATTTCACCGTTCTTCGAAAGAACCCCTTTCGTTCTACAGGTTACCGAACAACCCCGGAAATCACTAACTTTTCGCCAGAAAAGCTTCGTGTTTTCCTGGAAGTTGTTTATCAACCTTTCATCCCTTACTCTCTCAGAATTTTCACGCTTCATCTTTATAAGTGCTTTCGTTTTGTGCTTTTGCAGCTTTTACTCTCTTTTTCTTATCTCTCTCTCATACTTCTATCCTTACCCGAGCTTTTATAATCCAGTCATGCTTTCTTCTTTAACTGCACGGCGTCTTTCACTTCATCATCCCATCATTCATCGCACTTTTTACTAAAACCTCTTTTCCTTTTACCACATATCTCTGTCGCTACTTTCACCATATCATTCCTAAGGTTCTGCCAGTATACTTCAGCACTTTCATTTCCAGAATCACAGCTTTCAAGCTTCTTGGAAACCCTTTCTTGATATTCCTCTCTGATCGGTGGATCTTGAAGCTTCCAGCTTCTTATGTGATAATTCGACTCCAAGCTAGGATACGTCGTGCGGCTGCGCCAACCTGCAAACAGATCTCTTATTCTAGCAATGACTAGATAATCCATTCCCAGATCAGCACCCCTAAATACTTGCGTGTCCAGAACTTGACCTCGAAGACGCTGATCCGCTAGGAATAAATCAATCATACTTCTTTCTTCCACTCGCTCCCATGTGTACATGTGAATTTGTTTGTGATCAAACATCGTGTTTGCCATAAACAAATTTTTCTCCTTACAAAATTCCAAAATAAGCTTCCCAGCCTCATTTACTCTCTTATCACCGTACTTGCGTAGCACGCTATCGTAACCAACCTTGGCAACCTCGCTCACCCTCTGGAACCCCATCCCAGAAAGCGACCCGGTTGACAGGCAAATCGGTCATATCATTGCCTTTTCGCTTGGTCTCAGACCCACAAATAACATCCAGATCATCCATCACATCTAATAATTCATTTATCTTCTGTTCCATTCCTCCTCTTACATTCCACGTAGCTATTTGTAGCTCCGTCCTCCACCTCCCGCCGTTCGGAACATGGCGTGTTGGCGGTCCCCAACGCCGCATTCGTTCATTTTATTTATTATTTATTTCAATTACATTACAATTGAAATTAATTATTATACATTTACAACAGATTAAATTAATTAAATTAATTTTTCAATAAATTAAATAACAATTATAAAAATACAAATAAAGACAATTATACAAAAAAAAAACAATAATAAAATTCAATAAATAGTAACAAAAAAAAAATTAAATAATAATAAAGCTGGATACACCCACATCTAAAATATTTCTAATGAGTAAGTCTTGCTGAAAGCCTTACAAGTTGTGACCCACAACTGAATCTGGATCCAACTTCCAGATCGTTTCTGATGACGGTTAAATCTTCCATTTTTTCAAACACCGATTCCAACTTGCAGGACCAGGACATGTGTTGAAATAATACAATTTGACAGTTGAGTCTGCCCGGTGAGTTTCGAACCCGAAATAACTAGTTTTTTTTAAGCCTTGCACTTCACAGCGTTGACCGCTACACCAGATGTGTGAAACGCCACTATTACCAAATTAGTGGTTAATGTTTTAACATTAGTTGAGTCGATGATGGGTGATAAAGAGTGGGACGGTAGTTACTTTAAACGTTATCTCCATATAAAATCACAACTTTCCTCGTATTTATTTAATTCACTTAAACACGGAACTTTACTTAATGGTATTCTTTGTGGCACGTCCTTTCAGCTCGACTGCCTATTAATTAGTTTATATTACCTATTATTATGAGTTATGAAAAAATGTGTGTGTATGTATTTACTAAATATTTTATATAGATTAAAGACAATATTAAAAGGCTAAATACATATCCAGGTAATGTACATTTAAAACGAGGTGACGTTAAAAGGTGCTTTTAGAGGTATTTTTGTGTGCCATAGAAAACTTTTAATACCGTATTCTTAACTACTTCATTCCCAACAAAGGTCGTTATTTGACCATTTGGTATATTTTTAACAAATCCTTATGCCTAGAAAGCCATAACTTTGTCACATTTCCATCTTTATGGCTATAAATAGATATACATATAAATCATCTTTCTTAATGTATCGTATAACATATTTTTCATATAGAAATGACCTCAAAGAATAAATATTACGATATATATTTAAAAGTCAAATAATTTAGGAATAACACTTTCATGCCATAACAATGTATCTTTTAATAATATATCTTCAACTATACAACATTCTTAACAGTAATTAATGTATATAAATGCAATCTGCTGGACCGTTGCATTTGGGTGGAATAAATGCTAATATATGGTAGGACACGGTCCATGTGTAAATCTACCATATCATTGTACAAGATTTATGATTTATATCATAATTCACAAGATAACGTTTCTATTCTAACGTAGGTACAATTGAAATAATTGGTTCTATTACAATATATTTACATACTATAATTATATTGTGGATCTTTTCACTTCGCTTTACATTTCCTGTTGCACTAAAAATTTCGGTGTAAAATGGCACTCGAACAATTGCCCTGAATTCTTTTTACTTCTTTTATTTCCACTCACAGATTAAAAAATCTTTCAGCTTAGTTAAGTCTGAGTGATATGTAGTTTACGGACTTTCAACTAGACATTGGAAATTAAGCTTAATGTTTATTTAAATAAATATATAGAAAACTACAACAAAAACACTTATGTGCCTTATTTAAATATGATTAAAAATGTCCCTTCTTTACTATTAGCGAATACTCTGAGCAGAGATAACAACAATAAATTTGTACTTATACAGATGGAATAGAAATTGTTTTAGATCCTATACTTCAGATAAGTTGATATTTTGTTAAATCAGTTTACAAACCACCCCTTTTCAGTTTCGGTTTAAGACGAACCGCGAAATTACCTTTGTTTCGTACTGTTGGAATCGTGTTCGTGCCCGGCCTGCGTAATCTATTTTAATTGAACGAGTCAGTTATGTATGAATAGAAAAGTCCATGTAGAAAGGGGTTATGAGCTGAAATTTACTTCATTCAATAGTTTAAACTTTTTTAGAAAACCATACACACTTTATATAACTATTACAATATTAAAAAGATCTTAATAATATGTTCTTCTCTTTGTCTTAAGGCATGTTGTATAAATAGAAAGAAAATATTGTTATCTAATTCAAACAAAACACAAAATCTCAATAAGTCTTTTATAGTTATATTCGGAGTATTAATAGAAGGAAGAGGAAGAGCATTATTAGATTTTCAAAAATTTATTGCGTTGGTAGAAAAACTTCCATTTCCTATCAGCAACGTGGCGTATGGTTGGTCTATATAGTAACATAATTATCTTTAACAGTATTGTTATTAGATACAAAAGTATAAGAGTGCATGTATTATAAAGATATAAATATTATTAATATCAGTCAATAAACCAGTCTAATTATAGAACAAGATTTTAGTATTTGTGTTTATTGCCTTATTAATTATAATTGTTATAATTAATAATTAAAATTTCGAAATTTTGCTAACTGAAGTTCAATAATATTTGCTGACCAAAGTCAGTAACAGCAAATGTTTTATTTACTACTATAAAGTATTTATTGAGTACATAGCATAGATAATTGTAATCTTTAAATTTTATATTTTGTTTTTTCTTGAACTTTACTTCTGATATATAACAAATAATTTCTTAAAATAACTTGTATAAATATGAGTAAATTAATATAATGTGAATACTAATTTCTTACATATGAATTATGACTATAAATTGATACTAAATTTAAAACGTATCCCTCGAGTTTCTAGCCGGTTCTTGTCGATGGATCTATTCTTTGGAAACGTGCAACAAGAGTTACATTTTAAATATGCAATGTGGCATACATTGCATATCTTACACATTATATTTAATATTGTAGTTATACTTAATAATATTTGGTAAATAAAATTCTTATTTTCTATTCTCGGGACGACAATACTTCAACGACGTCACCAAAATGTAACAAACATTATGCCTTGATATAAAGAAAAAGTAATTTAAGTATAAAAAGCATTTGATTACAGCTCGTAATATAGAAACAGAGAATAAACCTCAGCAGAATTAATCTTGAATAACAAAGTTCAAGGCGACGATAAAAAATTCCCAACAAGAGTTATGTACCACAAAATTATATTTTATACAAATTTATACAGTTTAATATACTTCTAATTTTTAGTCTGTATAACCTTTGGTTATTTACAACAATGTTTTTGCGTTTAGCTCCGATCGACTTGCCTACAGACACATTTGGAAATGCGCCAAATGTTATTGCATTGAGCTCAGGGTTGGATATGTTATGCGTTATGACACAACCCAAAAGCCGCACCATTTACTAGTGTAAGTACGGTATAGTACAATGTTATTTATTCTGTGAAAGTGTGTTTGGAACACTACTTTAAGACGTTGAATTATCCGTAATTCTCAGGATAGAATTGTTTTATTTCTCCCTGTGATGCTCTCAGTTTTTCTTGCGATATAATCAGAAAGCCTTCTAGTCTTAAACTTCTAAAAATATTAAAGATAAAAAAGAGATGTATTTCCTTTTGTGTAATATAAATATCTAAAAGTTAGTAGTCAGTAGCTGCTTTAGTTAAGAAATAAAATTAATAAATTTTTAGACTTGGACCTGGATTTATTCTAGAATTTCTTATCTTTATCGTCAGTGGCGTGGAAAAAGGGATGACAATTATTAATCGCAAGGGTGCGTGAATAAATCCGATAGGATCACTGAAACTACTCTTTGATATATAAATACATAGCTCTTTATAAGAAATATTTAACACGGTTCAAAATTCTTGTATTTTTATACCGTAAAACACAAAATTAAATTGTCACTTACACTCATCGTGCAGTGTTCAAAGACCCGATTAATGTTTCTTTAGGTCCTTTGTATTAATATTAGTATTATTTTGTATACCTTGAAATGTTAATGAAACACCGGGGTTTTTGAAATGGATATACATATACATATATATATATATATATATATATATATATATATATATATAGCTTCGACAGCTATTACTATTAGAAACAGGAATACCAAAAATATATGTCTTGAACTTATTATTTTATTGTTTTTATATTGTTAGTGTTTTATTAATAAGGAGACAAATTTTCAATAACTTTGGTTAATTTCACTTCATATAGATTTCGACATTATTTTTTTTAGATATTATAGTACTAATACTAGTACTAGTAATAACTAATTTGATATACTAATACTACTAAAAAAAAAAGTTTTTGTTGTTTGAGTTTAATTACTGGAAATATTAATAACAAGACTACTGGTACTATTTTCTCCAAGTAGGTACAAGTTACGTGGGGTACAACAATTGAAACCAACATTTTAGTCCTACAAGTAACATAACTCAAATAATACATATTTTAATGACAGAAGGCACAAAATCGTTCATATAAATTAATTGAGAAAGATTACACGTTCTATACAAAATCATCAAGCGTCATGTTCTAAGACACCCCACATTAACTTACCTCCGACCAGCAAGATATTACGAATAGAATAACAGAATAAAAAAAATAAAAGTATTGAATTGCCCTCTCAAAAATGTGATAATTGCAGGTATTCTTGCTTGTTATCCGAATTTGAGCAGTGATTTTTAAATGAATGTATTACGGCTTTCTGCAGAAGACGTCTGTGAAGTTGCGGTAAACTTTTAGTTTTCAATTAATAAAAATGCCTGAATCATATGACTGTAGACGTAAAAATAAATCGAAATTGCTTATAAAAGAACAATTGTTTTACTTTACTTATGTATAAGCTAAATACAGATATGTCAATTCTATAAAATTTTAGTAAATAGACTGTATAGTATGTTAAAGAAGTAAAGTACATGTATTCACATATTCATAATATTTTATAAGATTAAAAGTTGAATTTAGAAATGTTGAAACGTTATAAACGTCCACAGAATATGTGTTAACAACACTAAACCCTTGAGAGTCGATAGAAGATATCTGGAAAGATGCCACGGATGAATTGTACAAGATTCTCAATAAATATATTTAAATGTAAAACTTTTACTGTTAAAAGTTTTAATTTATTAAAGCTTTCTCCTAAAACACGTATTTTTTTATAAGAACACTAAAGGCATCATGAACTAGTCGTAGATAGAAGGCCATATTTTACTTCTAACGGTAGCGCGATAGTAGCATCTAATGACCCATGATCGAAGAACTACAGCATAAATGGACACTACAGACACACAGACAGACTACAACTAGCTTTTGTTTTTATGATTTCGGATCTGACATGTAAATATGTATTTCTTTTTATCTATCATTCATTTTGTTTATGGAATTTTATCAAATAAAGTTATTTGACATTTGAAAATTACGGTGAGAAATATATATATTTAATCATTTATTTCCAAATGAAAATAAAATCAGGGTTCAGGGTCAAGGAATTTTCTCGGTAAAAGTAGAGTAAATTTTATTAAATAGCATTCACGTGGTTTTGAAGGCGGCAGGAATTCATTTTATCTCGACGTTATTGAATTTGTTAAAATTTATTCTATTTGAGTGTTCTTTAAGGATATTATTATATGTTATATTTAAATAAAGTAACCTGGATATTTGGTAATATTATTTAGGTAAGTATTAGCTTTTTTTCGAGGCTTCGTCCGCAGACTAACAATAATTCAATTTTGTCAATAAATAGACGACAGTGACATTTCGTGGCCAAGTTTTGTAATTTTTTAACAATATTAATTAATAACAACAAAAAGACACATCATATGCAAATATAACTAATCAAGGCTGTTATAATCTAGATGATTCACAAATTAACAATTTCATATTAATAATTTCATCATAATTAATCACGGATAAAGTATTTTTCTGATAGTGGAAAAATAATAAAATCGGTACATTAGTCAGAGAGTTTTTCATTTACTTGCACACAAACAATTAATGACAATGGAATAAATAACAATTCTTACATCTAATAAAAATAAAATAAACTTAGGAAAAGTTGATACTTACCCGTATATTTACTCTAACACACAAAATAACAAACATTTTAGGAACTCAATCTTACCAAAGGATTTTATAATAATAAAAGTATGTAAAGAAAATTACGAAAATGTAATGCAAATTTTTGGTAATATTATTCTTCAGGCCATTTCTAAAGGAAACGTTAAGGAACTTTGTTAATTCTCTAGCAAATAAAAAGAATAAAAGGACAGACCTCATTACGGGAACCTCGCCTAAAGTTGTCGCTCTGAAAAGTTTAATTGACCTTAAATCATTATCATTTTGTTTGGAACCATTTTTTAAAACACGGCTATGTGAAGCGAGTTTTTAATTACACTAAGATATTATTAATATGGAAAATAACCATTCGAGAAAGCTCTCAGAAATAATAGCAGACAATACAATTTTCTTAATAGGTTTTTATATTGCTAAATCATTTTAAGATTTAATGTTCGCCATTTTTGTGTATATTTACACCATTTAAAATATTTTACAAGAAATACTTTACAATCACTTAAAAAAATTATATCAATTTCAACCATCTAATTAACAAACAAATTCTGTTTTGACCAGACTAATACATTCAATATTCCAACCGTGGATTGAAAGGTGTGATAATAGGATAATTAATTTTGATAAGTTCCATCCAGTTGTATTCTAACTTTTTTTTTGTCTAAAAAAAGTTATTGATATCTAAAAATATTAATCACAATTTTAGCAATTAATTAGAAGTCAGAGAAATTAAATTACATAATCCCGAAAAGTTAAGTGCGATTTATTTGTTTACGTTACAGTAACTTGCAAGAAACTAGGACGAGCCGAAAGTGTTTCCTAAGAATATCCATTAGAACGGGACATAAGAATTAATGATATAGTTTCGCCTCGTTTGGAAGATGCTTATTAACAACTTGATATAATATTATATTCGTTAGAGAAGCCTTACTTATTATATTATACACTGTAACTAAAAAATTTTTGTATCTTTGATAAAAATGTTTTTTGTACAGTTACCTCTTGTTTACCTTGTGTTGTTTTCACATACCGTTCCATATTGACACTTTGCTCACAATTTATAACGACGAAAAGTTATTTATTAAAATAGTGATGAATTTAAGCAGTGAATATAAAACACATGATGACCTAATTTAACTTAGTTACAAAAAAAACAAAAATATTTTTTTATGTAAACCTATTTAATTATTTAATTATTTTTTGGTTTCTTTGTGATAAACGATATCTTAGTAAAGCGAAAATTATAAAAAGGTACGTTATAATTAAATACTGGCATTTACTATTATTTTATTTACTATTACTGCTAGTTTATAACTGGTGACGATTAGGATTACGGTTTAAGATTTATGAGTAAGGCTGTAACTGTAACGCAGTTAACAGAGCGACAGTATTTTTCCCAGGAGTCGCAGGTTCGAATCTTGTCCTGTTGAATTTTTAATTTAAAGAAAAAGATTTATAATCGAAATACTTTTTAACTTTAATTATTCCATTAAATGTACTTGTATATCTATATCATAAATTTTCCAAATATTATAAATGAAAAAATTATGTAACAGGAGTAGATAACTAATATATTATATCTTAATTCCTAAGATGTTTCTTATTATTGATATAATAATTATTATCAGGGTACATGTAACATCGTCCTGAATGTGTGAATGTGTCCTTGTGGAACTTTTAAGTTTGTTTTCAAAAGTACTACGATAACAACGTTTGCGTTACTTTGAAATTCTACAAGCATTTACTACATCTGATGTAGAAAGCGATTTTTAGAATATAAATACTGAAAATTGTTACCTAATTTTGGACTCACTTACTTAACAAATTTAAAACTGACATTTTGCGAATTACCGCGCTAAATTAAGTTCTCATTTATTCTCTCATGTGAATGTAAAAAACATTGTCTTTATATTGATATTTTATTTGTATTTTTGTTTACAACACAGTAAATGAATTTAAATATTAATGTCTACTAAAACTATACATATTATTACAGTTAATAATATCACATTGAAATTATTGCCTTCGTAAAACTATCTAAGAAATTTTAGAAAAAATTAAACTGAGAAAGAATAGGCAGAGAAATGCTGGAAACGGCCATAAAGAAGATCTTCTTGAAATATAAAGCGGATTTTTATTTGGGCTGCAAGTGAATTTGTCTCGCTTCCTAAAAATGGCTTCCTTAAATATTAGAAAATGAAAAAACTTTTCTTGCAAAACGAGTTTTTTCGGCATTTTATACACTAATAAGACAAAGCGCTCGTTTCGTTTGGTGGATTACGTTTGTTAAACTTTCTACTTAACGCGAAGTTATTTTTAAATAAAAAACAAATTTCTCTAATAATTGACATAATTGCATTTAAACTTGCTTGTAACCCTTATAACGATTTTTCTAATAATATACGAAATTTAATTTAATATTATATATATATTATATCCTATATTGTCACGATCCAGATATAGATTAAAGAAAGTCATATGAGCAAATATACAAGCATTTGAAACACGCTCCGAAATCCAGGACGAGGGAAGGAAGAGGAATGTGTCACTTAGGTACCGAGATACTGATCAGTCATAAATAATGTGGAATGCGGGTCTCGATGTGAACCGCAATTTATTTGAAAACTGAGTCCATTAATTAGTTTATATTACCTAATAGTATGAGTTATGAAATACTATGAATTCACATAGTTTTTACTGAATATTTTATATAGATTTTAGACAATATTGAAAGGCTAAATATATAACATAACTAGTAGTTTCCAGGTAACTTACATTTAAAAAGAGGTGACGTTAAATGTTGCTTTTAGAGGTATTTTTGTATGTCAGAAAAACTTTTAATACTTTATTCTTAACTACTTCATTCCCAACAAAGCTCGTTATTTGACCTTTTGGTATATTTTTAACAAATGCTTATGCTTACAAAGCCGCAACTTTGTCACGTTTTCGTCCTTATGGCCATAAATAAATATACATAAATCACCTTTTTTAATGTATCTTATAAAATATTTTTCGTATAAAAATTATTTAAAAGAATAAATATTACTAAATACATTTAATATCAGATAATTTAGATATTACACTTTGAAGCCACAACAATGTGTATTTTAATTGTATATCTTCAACTATCCAACATTCTTAACGGACGGTTGCATTTGGGTGGAATATATGCTAATAGATGGTAGGACACGGTCCATGTGTAAATCTACCATATCATTGTACAAGAGTTATGATTTATTTCATAATTCACAAGATAACGTTTCTATTCTAATGTAAGTGCAATTGAAATAATTGGTTCTATTGCAATATATTTACATATTTAGTGTGGATCATTTAATTTCGCTTTGAATTTCCTGTTTCACAAAAAATTTCGGTGTAAAATGGCACTCGAACAATTGCCCTGAATTCTTTTTACTTTTCATTTCCAATCACAGATTAAATCGATCTCCCAGCTTAGTAAAGTCTGAGTGATACGTAGTTTACGGAGCTTAAACTAGAAACTGGAATCAAGCTTATATATATATATATATATATATATATATATATATATATATATATATATATTTAAAACAATGTAAAAAACTACAATAAAAATAGTTAAGTGCGTTATTTAAATATAATTAAAACTATCCTCATCATTAGCGAATAATCTGAGCAGAGATAACAATAATAAATTTGTACTTTATTTATATGGAATGGAGTTTCTTTTTGATCGTATTCTTCAGATAAGTGAATATTTTATTAAGTCTGTTTACAAACCACCTCGTTTTGAGTTTCGGTTTAAGGCTAAGCACGAAACTACCTTTGTTTCGTATTGCTGGAATAGCCGCCCTGCGTAATGTATTTTAAATGAATGGATCATTTATATATAAATAGAAAAGTCCATGTAGAAAGGAGGAGAGTGCTAAAATTTAAATCATTCAATAGATTTAAACTCTTTTAGTAAACCGTACACACTTCATATAACCATAACAATATTAAAAAGATCTTAATAATATATTCTTCTCTTTGTCTTAAGGCATGTCGTATAAATAGAAAGAAAATATTATTATCTAATTAGATCTTATATTTATGAATATTCCGCGCCATGCACAAAATCTCATTAGGTCTTATATATTAATATTCGGAGTATTAATGGACGGAAGACGAAAACCATTATCAGATTTACATAAATTTATTGAGTTGGTAGAAAAACTTCAGTTTCATATCAGCAACGTTGTGTTTGGTTGGTAAGGTTGATATATAGTAATATAATTTGCCTTAATAGTATTGATATTATTTAATGTGTATCTACAGAAGTATAAGAGTTATATTTATTAGTTTAATATAGAAATATATAAAGATGAAAGTTGTTATCTTTGCTCATTGATTAAAGTTATTATAGTATATATTTAATTAATTGTATTGAAAGCAAATGTTTCATATCTACAAAATAATATCACTAACATTTAAGTACTAAAAAGTTACAGTAGCATTGTAGTCTTGTTAGCATTCCATTTTTTTGTATGCAAAAGTGATTACGGGGTCTAAAATAATTTCAGTATATTTGTGTCTCAATTTCGAGTATTTGTCAGTTCATAAAGTGGTTTTTGTATTGTAAGTTGGTATTTTGAGTGATTTTACGAAAAAAAATAAATACACTAAAGACATAATTTATTCATTTAATTATTTATTTATAAAATAAAATTTTTTTTCGAAACTTTACTGACTAAAATTTAATAAAATATTCGAACCGAAAACGCTTTCTTTGTCCATTATTTCTCTTATTTCCCTTATAATATTAGATCTTATTGTTATTGAGTAATAAATAGCAAACGTTTTATTTACTTGAATAAAACATTTATTGAATATTTAGCATGGATAGTTGTCCTTTCTTGAAACCTATTGGTCATTAATTTTTACATATAATATTTAATATTGTACTTAATAATATTCAGTAAATATAATCCAAATTTTCTTTAATCAGGGCAGCAATTCTTCAACGAGGTCACAAACATGTATCAAAATATTTCTTGGTGAAAGAAAAAGTAATACAAATATAAAGAGCATCTCATTACAACTCGTAATACAGAAATAGATAAATCTAAATCTCGGTAAAATTAATGTTGAATAACAGAGTTCAAGGTGAGTATAATACATTCTCGACAAGATTTATGTACCACAAAATCATATTTTATAGAAATTTATACAGTTTAATATACTTAAATTTTTTTGTCTATGGCTTTGGTTATTTACATTGTTGTGTGTAGCTCCGATCGATTTGCCTACAGACACATTTGGAAATGTGCCAAATATAATTGCATTGAGCTCTAGGTTGGACATGCTATGCGTTATTAAACAACAGAAAAACTGCACCATTTGAAAAGAGTAAGAACGGTATGGTAACATGTTATTTATTCTGTGAAAAAGTCTTTGGAACACAACTTTAAAACGTTGTTAAATTATTCGTAATTCTCAGGATAGGATTGTTTTATTTCTCGCTTTGTTGCTCTCAATTTTTCTTGTGACAATCAGAATGCCTTCTAGTCTTAAGCGTCTAAAAATATTAAAGATAAAAAGAGACATTTATCCTTATGTGCAAATGTAAATATCTAAATTTAATGTACATAACGGACAAAAAAAGGTTTTTTTTACCATTACTGACAAAGGACAGTAATCAGTAGCTGCATTAGTTTAAAAAATAAAATTTAAAATAAAAAAATATGTTATCAGTCAAGAAAACCTTTTACATTGTGTGGATTATATTGTATTAAAATTTTAATGACTTCCAAAATTACTTTTAAGACTTTGCCCTGGATTTTTTCTGGAATTTCTTCTCTTAAACGTCAATGGCTTGGAAATAGGGACGACAATTATTAATAGGGTGTGTGAATAAAACCGATAAGATCACATAAACTCTTCATTGATACATAAATATATGGTTAGTTTTAAAAATTATTAAACACAATTCAAAGTTCCTACGTTTTTATTCCTTAAAACACAAAATAAAAATGTTACTAACATTCATCGTACAAAATTCAAAGACTCGATTAATGTGTCTTTAGGTCCTCTCCCTTTATTGTAATTTAATTCATTTAGACAAACAATTCTTGTATATACATATACCTATATATCTTGAATCTCGAAACTTGAAACGACTCCAAAGATTTTCATGTAATTGAGCATGCATGATAAATTTCAAAATTGGGGCCGATATATCAATTTAGCTTGGTATAATTTTTTGAAATCGTCGGATCATTAAATAGCGAGTTAAATTTCGCTACCCTAGCTGTTATAGCCTTAGAAGGTTACAATAGCTAGGGTAGGAAATCAGACGGGTCCAAAACCTGAAGACCCCGGTTCGGGACTAGATGACTCCAGTCTCATTATTTATTTCCCTCTTATTTAAGTTTTTACTGAGCAAAAGCCTGGTCATCCATCATCATCCACTTTATTAATGTATATTGATATATCTTTTGTTATAGTAATTAAAAAAAAACAGGCTGGCTGGAGGCTGTTTATGCGGTATGCTAAAATATATATAGGGTATATAACATAACATAATCAAACAAACACAATGTTCTGTTACAATAGAATAGTGAATTATCGTCCACAATAACCAGGAACATTTAAAATGTTTGCAACAAAATATTTTCAGTTGATAGCCTCAATTTGTGCTTAGTCCCACTTCCACAGCTATTACTATTAGAAACAGGAATATTATAGGTAATATCTAATAGTAATACTATAAGTAAGAGTTGTAATAATTATTTTATTATTTTTATATTGTTAGTTTTTTATTAATAAGAAGACAAGAATTATTTTCAATAATTTTGGTTTTTCACTTCATATATTTATATATAGATATATTTACATATAGATTTCGATTTTTTTATTTAAAGATATTATAGTACTATAATAATTAATTTAATATACTTATACTACTAAAATTTTTTCTCCAAGTAGGTACAAGTTACGTGGGGTACAACAATTGAAACCAACACTTTAGTCCTACAAATTCCATAACACAAATAATACATATTTTAAACACAAAAAGCCTATTGGGGCACACAAAATTCTTCCAAGGTTACACGCTATATACAAAATGATCAGGCATCATGTTTTAAGACACCCCACATTAACTTGCCTCCGATAAGCACATGCTATGTAACATCGCAATACAATTTACGAATAGAATAAGACTGTAAAATAAAATTAAAGTATGGAATTACCGTCTCAAAAATGTGATAATTACACATTTTTTTTCTTCCCCGAGTTCGAACAGTGATTTTAGATTTATTAAATGAATTTATTACGGTTTTCTGCAGAAGACGCGGATGAAGTTACGGGAAACTTATAGTTTGCAATTTATAAAAATGCCTGAATCATATGGCTGTAAATGTAAAATGAAACCGAAGTCGCTTATAGAACAACGATTGTTTTACTTTAATTATATAGAAGTTAAATACAGATATATCAATTTTATTAAATTTTATTAAATAAACTGTATAAGTAGTATGTCAGTAGCAGGAAAGTACATGTATTCACATATTCATAATATTTTATAAGATTTCAAGTCGAATTTAACTCCACAGAATATGTGTTAACAGCACTAAACCCTTGAGAGTCGACAGAAGATATCTGGCAAGATGCCACGGATGAATTGTACAAGATTCTTAATAAACATATTTAAGTATAATACATACTGTTATTGTTAAAAGTTTTAATTTAATAATGCTTAATCCTAAAACACGGACATTTATTTTTTAATAACGTTAAAAGATCATGACCGTTAAAAGATCATGAACTAGTCGTAGATAGAAGGCTGTAATTTAGTTCTAACGGTAACGCGCTACGAGTAGTAGCATATAATGACCCATGATCGTACGGCTACAGCATAAATTGATGCCTTCATATGTTTTCTCTCTATGTATAGAACTAAGTTACTGTTAGATTTTTATACTATAAAAATACTCTTTAAATTGAACAGAACTGTTTTTATAAAAGGCTTTGGAAATGAAAGTAAAAAATATTGAAATTAGCTTCTTTGATAAAAGCTTAATATTATATTGTAAATATATTGAGTATTTTTAAAAAGTGTACCGTCAGCATTGTTGACGTCACGACCTTCATGAGCAGGGCTATCTTCCATACTTGGTGTAGAATAGAAACAGCGTAGATAATTTCTTCACTCTTATTTTCCAAGAGCTCCTTTCGCTACGCCGGTCCGAAATAGAATGCCTGGAGCCGGCGCGCGCTCGGCCTTTTATAGAAAGACTGGGTGTGTCATTTGTTCGAATAAAGCACCCACCTTTTCATCTAAAACTATTCTTTACATCAAAGAATTTTTCTTAATCTAAAAATAGACAATCAAATAGCATGATGTTGATATTCTAAGTACGGCTGGGTAGCCGTCGGCGCCGCCGCCGCCGGCGGGTGCCGATTGACATAATATAATCGTTTAAGTTAACAGTTTTTAAATACTAAAAAAATATTTGGCCTATATACAAAGTATATATTAACATGAATAACCATATTATTAGATTAAACATAAACTATAAACAAATTAATGATATCGGAGAATAAAAATAGAAGTATGAAGGTGAAGAAAATAAAATGAAGTAACTTTTATTTTATTTTTATTGTAAAATGCAATCCAACACAAATCTAATTAGGAAAAACAAAATATTGTTTAAAACTCAAGGTAGTGTATCTGTCCGATATTTGAGGCATACCTACTTTTGAACATCTATACGTTTGAAATTCTATATTGACATAAATTAAACGGAGGCGACTGGAGCATATGAGCCTGGCATTGTTCTGAGGTGTGGGATAATGAAAATCTTTACCCAGAATTGAGTGACCTCTACATTGAAATGCAAATAATTCTCACAGAATACAACTACCTTTTGCTTTTACGATTTCGGCTCTGACATGTAAATATGTATTTCTGTTTATCTGTCATTCATTTTGTTTATGGAATTAAATATTGACATAGAAGATAAATAAAATCAAATAATGTTATTTGCTAGTTGAAATTTGACGTTTGAAAATGATGTTAAGAAATATGTATACTTAATAATTTATTTCCAAATGAAAATAAAATCAGGGTGTTGTGAAAGGTCAAGGAATTTTCTCGGTAAAAGGTAAAAAAGGTAAATTTTATTAAATAGCATTCACGTGGTTCCGCAAATGACAGGAAATCATTTTATCTCGACGTTATTGAATTTTGATTTGATTCTATTTGAGGGTTCTTTAAGGATATAATTATTATTGGTAATATTTTAATAAAGTAGCCAGTAGGTAAGTATTAGATTTTTTTCGTGGCTTCGTCCGCAGACTAACAATAATTAAATTTCGTCAATAACTCGTTTCAACATTTCGTTTCCAAGTTTTGTAATTTTTTAACAATCTATATATAATTAATCAAGGATAAAGTATTTTTCTCATAGTGAGGAAATTAATAAAATCATCGTTTCGTTTCATCATCATCGTCGTTCATCAATCGTTTTTCATTTATTTGCACAATTCTAATACCTAATAAAAATAAAATGAACTTAGGAAATGTTGTTACTTATATATACGGGATATAAGACTAAAATACAAACCGACAAAAATTTTAAGAACTCAACCTTACCAAAGGCTTTTATAATAATAAAAGTATGTAAAGAAAATTACGAAAATGTAATGCAAATGTTTGGTAATTTTATTCTTCAGGCCATTTGTAAAAAAACGTTAAGGAACTTTGTTAATTCTCTAGCAAATAAAAATAATAAAGGACAGACCTCATTACGGGAACCTCGTCTAAAGTTGTCGTACTGAAAAGTTTAATTGACCTTAAATCATTATCATTTTGTTTGGGACCATTTGACACGACTATGTGAAGCGAAGATATTATTAATATTTATTGTCCATTGGAGAAAGCCCTCAGAAATAAGGTTTTTATATTGCTGAATCATTTTAAGATTTATTGTTCGCTATTTTTATGTATATTTACACCATTTAAGATATTTTACAAGAAATACTATACAATCACTTAAAAAAATTATATAAATTTCAAACATCTAATTAACAAACAAATTTTGTTTGGACCAGACTAATACATTTAACATTCAAACCATGGATTGAAAGGTGTGATACTCGTAATAGGAAAATTAATTTTGATAAGTTCCATCCAATTGTATTATAACTTTTTTTTTGTCTAAAAAAAGTTATTGATATCTAAAAATACTTATCATAATTTTATCAATTAATTACAAGTCAGAGAAATTAAATAACATAATCTCGAAAAGTTAAGTGCGATTTATTTGTTTACGCTACAATCACTTGCAAGGAACTAGGACGAGCCGAAAGTGTTTCCTAAGAATATCCATTAGAATGGGACAAAATAATTAACGATTTCATAGTTTCGCCTTGTTTGGAAGACTCTTATTAACAACTTGCTATCGTGTTATATTAACTAGAGAAGCCTTACTTATTATATTATATAGTGTAACTAAAAAAATTTTGTTTTTTATACAGTTACAAGAAAAAAATATCTCTTGTGGCATTTATTGTTTTCAGATAGTTTCATGTTGACGCTTTACTCAATTTAAAACGTGTGATATAGTAGACGATATCTTATTTTACTATTATTTTATTTACTGTTACTGGTAGTTTACAACTGGTGATGAAAAGGATTACGGCTTAAGATTTAGGAGTAAGGCTGTCTAATAAAACTTTAAATATTATAACAGTTATTATATTTACATTAAAAGTACTGCCTTCGTAACCAACTATCTAAGAAATATTAGTAAATATTAAATTTAGAAAGAATGGGCAGAGAAATGCTGAAATCGGCCATAAAGAAGAGTTTCTTGAATTACTCGTATAATGCAGGTTTTTATTTTAGCTGGAAGTGAATTTGTCTCGCTTCATTAAAATGGCTTTCTTAAATATTTGAAAATGAAAAAAACTTCTTGCAAAACGACTTTTTTCGGCATTTTATACACTAATAAGCCAAAGCGCTCTTTTCGTTTGGTGGATTACGTTTGTAACACTTTCTACTTTATGATGTTATTCTTAAATAAAAAAGAATTACTCTAATAATTGATATAATTGAATTAAAACTTGCTTGTAACCCTTATAATGATTATGCTAATAATATAAGAAATTTAATTTCATATTATAATACGATATATATTAAACAAAGATATGAGCAAATATCCAAGCTTTTGAAACACGCTCCAAAATCCAGGACGAGGGAAGGAAGAGGAATGTGTCACTTAGGTACCGAGATGTTGATCAGTCATAAATAATCTGGAATGCGGGTCTCGATGTGAGCCGCAATTTATTTGGAAACTGAGTCCATTAATTAGTATGAGTTATGTAAATACTCTGAATTCACATAGTATTTCGTAAATGTTGAAATACAATATTGAAAGGCTAAATATATAACATAACAAGTGGTATCCAGGTAATTAACATTTAAAAAGAGGTTGCGTTAAAAGGTGATTTTAGAGCTATTTTTGTGAGCCAGATAAAACATTTAATACCGTATTCGTAACTACTTAATTCCCAACAAAGGTCGTTATTTGACCTTTTGGTATATTTTTAACTAATCCTTACGCCTACAAAGCTGCAACTTTGTCACGTTTTTGTCCTTATGGCCATAAATAAATGTACATAAATCATCTTTCATAATGTATCATATAAAATATTTTTCGTATAGAAATGACCTCAACGAATAAACATTACAAAATACACTTAAAATCAAATAATTTAGGAATAACACTTTCAAGCCATAACAATGTTAATAGTATATCTTCAACTATCTAAGATTCTTAACAGTAATTAATGCATATGACTGCAATCTGCTGGACGGTCGCATTTAGGTGGAATAAATGCTAATATATGGTAGGACACGGTGCATGTGTAAATCTACATTATCATTGTACAAGATTTATAATTTATTTTTCACAATTCACAAGATAACGTTTCTATTCTACCGTAGGTACAATTGAAATAATTGGTTCTCTCACAATGTATTTACTTATATAGTGTGGATCATTTAATTTCGCTTTGAATTTCCAGTTACACTAAAAATTTCGGTGTAAAATGGCACTCGAACAATTGCCCTGAATTCTTTTTGCTTCTTTTATTTCTAATCACAGATTAAATTGATCTCTCTGCTTAGTAAAGTCTGAGTGAAATATAGTTTACGGAACTTAAACTAGATATTGGAAACTGAGCTTATATATATAATATATATTTAAATCAATACATAATAATTACAACAAAAATACTGAAGTGCCTTGTTTAAATATAATTAAAAGTATCCCTTCTTCAACATTAGCGAATACTTTGAGCAGAGATAAAAATAATAAATTTGTACTTATACAGATGGAATAGAGATTATTTTAGATCGTGTGCTTCAGATAAGTTGATTTGTTAAGTAAGTTTATAAACCACATCGTTTTGAGTTTCGGTTTAAGGCTAACCACGAAATTACCTTTGTTTTGTGCTGCTGGAATCGCGATCGTGGCCGGCCAGCGTAATGTATTTTAAATGAACGGATCAGTTGTGTATGAATAGAAAAGTCTATGTAGAAAGAGATTTGTGCGCTGTAATTTACATCATTCAATAGTTTTAAAAGCTTTTAGAAAACCATACATACACACTTCATATAACCATAACAATATTAAGAAGATTTTAATAATATATTCTTCTCTTTGTCTTAAGGCATGTTGTAAATAGAAAGAAAATATTTCTATCTAATTAGACCTTAAACATGTTAATTATATTATTATATATTAATATTCCACACCATGCACATGATCTCATTAGGACTTATATAGTATTCGGATTATTAACGGAGGGAAGACGGACATGATTATTAGATTTTCAAAAAATGATTGCGTGGAAAAACTTACATTTCCTATGCTGATAGGAACGTGGTGTATGGTTAGTATATATAATAACATAATTTTCCTCAATAGTATTGTTATTAGATACGAAAGTATACGAGTACATGTATTATAAAGATATAAATATTATTAATATCAGTCAATAAAGCAGTCTAATTATAGAATGATGCATGTTGCAGTGTTTTTAGTCCTTGTGTTTATAGTCTTATTCATTTTAATTGTTTTAATTTATATTTAAAATTTCAAAATATCGCTGACCAAAATTCAATGCTATTTGCCGACTGCAAGAGCTTTCTTTTATCCTTTATTTCCTTTATCATATTACGTCTTATTATGGTTAAGTAATAGCAAATGTTTTATTTACTACTATAAAATATTTATTGAATACATAGCATGGGTAAATGTGGTCTTTGAATTTTATATTTCGTTTATTCTTGAAATTTGCCTTTGAAATATAACAAATCATTTCTTAAAATAACTTGTATAAATTTGAGTAAATTAATACAATATTAATACTAATTTCTTACATGCCAATTATGACTATAAATTAATATTAAGCTAAAAGATTGAGTTTTTCACCGGTTCTTCTCGATGGAACTATTCTTTAAAAACGTGCAACGAGAGTTATGTTTTATATATACAATGTGGCATACGTTGTATATTTTACTTGAACTAATATCTTTGACTTTTTAACAAGAGGTAAAAAACCTGCTTTATCTATCTATGTAATTTGAATGTTGCTCCATTTTAAAAATACCAACTGATTATTTGGTAAATATAAACCAAATTTTCTGTACTCGGGACGACAATTCTTCAACAACGTCACTAACATGTAAGAAACAATATACCTTGATATAAAGAACTAGTAATAAAATTATAAAAAGCGTCTCATTACAGCTCGTAATACAGAAACGGAGAATACACCTCAGCAGAATTAATGTTGAATAACAGAGTTCAAGACGACGATAAAAATTTCTCAGCAATATTTATGTACCACAAAATTATATTTTACTTCTAATTTTTAATCTGTAACCTTTTGTTATTTACACTAATATTTTTGTGTGTAGCTCCGATTGATTTACCTACAGACACATTTGGAAATGCTCTAAATGTTATTGCATTGAGCTCTGGATCTGGATTAGAAATGCTATGCGTATACACAACCCAAAAGCCGCACCATTTGATAGTAAAAGTACGGTATTGTACAAAGTTATTTATTCTGTGGAACACTACTTTAAAACGTTGTTAAATTACTAGTAATTCTTAGGATAGGATTGTTTTATTTCTCTCTCTGCTGCCCTCAGCTTTTCTTGCAATATAATCATAAAGCCTTCTAGTCTTAAGCTTCTAAAAATATTTTAGAGTAAAAGGAAATGTATTTCCTTTTGTGTAATTATAAATATCTAAAGGTTAGTAGTCGGTAGCTGCTTTAGTTTAGAAATATAATTTATTAATCTTTAGACTTTGACCTGGATTTATTCTGAAATTTCTTATCTTTATCATCAGTGGCGTGGAAAAAGGGATGACAATTATTAATCGCGAGGGTGCGTGAATAAAACGGATAGGATCACTTAAACTATTCTTTGATATATAAATATATTAGCTCGTTATAAAAAAATATTTAACACAGTTCAAAGTTCTTGTATTTTTATACCTTAAAACACAAAATTAAATTGTCACTAACACTCACCGTGCAGCGTTCAAAGACCGGATTAATGTCCTCTCCCTTTGTATTTATAATAGTATATACATATATATATATATATATATTGTTTAAATTTTAATGAAACACCGCTGTTTTTGAAATAGATATACATATATATATATATATATATATATACGGTATATAACAAAATAATAAGTCAAACATAGTATACTGTTACAATAGAATAGTAAATTATATCCACAATAACAAGAAACATTCCACATGTTTGCAACAAAGGATTGTAATTTCATTTGATTGCCTCAATTTGAACTTAGTCCCGCTTCGATAGCTATTAGTATTAGAAACACGAATACTAGAAATCTATGTCTTGTGGTAATTATTTTAAAGATAATTCCTTCTATTGTTTGCAAGACTAAAAAAATGTTAGTTTATTATTAATAAGGAAACGAGAATTGTGTTCAATAATTTAATTTTTCACTTTATGTATATTTCGATTAACCTCAGCCCTTTTTACTTAATAATAGTAATATAATTGTCTGTCTATTTGAGATTTATTCACATATTAATCTTTCGATATATTAATAACAAGAAAACTACAGTAATAGATAGTATTTCCTCCTACAACATAGGTGGGGCAATTGAAACCAACATTGTAGTCTTAGAAGTTCCAAGCTCAAATGATACATAATTCAGTGTCAAAAGGCTCATTGTGGCATAACATATACTTAAAAATATATTATATTTATAACTATACAATTATGTTATACATGTATATATATATATATATATATATGTTTTGTGTATATTGTTTGTTTGTTCTCTATTGTTCACCTTTTGTGTTTCAGTGCTAAATTTCTCGGTTGATTGGTGAAAAGTGAAGCCAATTGTATTTGTTTTTTGTACAATCAAGATTTAATAAATAAATAAATGTATAAAGGCTTTCCTTAGTACCCATATAAACAAATCCTTTGTACAAGGCCATCAGGTGTCAAGTTATAGGATACCCCATATTGATTAAACGCTGCGATTTTTTTTATCAGAATAAAGTGTAAAGAAAATTTAACAAAGTATTTAATTGCGTTCTCGATAAATGTGATAATTGTAGTTAATTTTCTTTGTTACCCTAATTCCGCCAGGGCTTTTAGAGTTTTATTCAAATTTTTATCTACAGCAGACGAGGGTGAAGTCGCGGGTAACTAGTAGTGATCAATTTATAAAATGCATGCGTAACATGAAAGTAGATGTAAAAGTAAAATCATTTATAAAATAAGAATTGTTTTTACTCTCCTTATATATAAAATAAATAAAGATATTTAAACTTCCAAAAACTTAATTAAAGTAGGTTGGAAAGTACGAGTACGTCACAGCTGGAAAGGGCATGTATTCATATATTCATACATTTTTATAAGATTTCAAGCTGTTTCAATTTAGAAATGTTGATATTTCTGTACACAATATGTGTTAACAGCACTAAACCCTTGAGGGTCGACAGAAGATATCTGGCAAGATGCCACGGATGAATTGTACAAGATTCTTGATAAACATATTTAAATATAATACTCCTGAAACACGGAAATGTATTATTTTATAAGAAAATTAACATCATGAACTAGTCGTAGATAGAAGGCCATATTTTACTTCTAACGGTAGCGCGCTAGTAGCATCTAATGACCCATGATCGTGCGGCTACAGCATAAATGGATTTCCTCATATCATGGGGGTTTTCGCTCCATTCATAGAATTTATAAATAAAATAATGACATCAGATAGTCAAAATGGAAGTATAAAGTTATAAAAGCTAAATGAATAAATTCAGTTACTTTTTTATAGTATAATCATTGAATTACAATTAGGACAAAATACATTAATTAAACGGAGACGATTGGAGCATATGAGCCTGGTATTGTTCTGAGGTTTGGGATAATGAAAATCGTTACCCGGAATTGGGTGACCTCTACATTAAAATTCAAATAATCCTCACAGAATACAACCATAGACTTTTGTTTTAAGACTTTGGCTCTGGCATGTAAATATGTGTAACTTTGTTGTGGTTTAACATATGCAAATTATGTTAAGAAGTATATAATATATATAAAAATTATATACAAAAAATAATAAAATCAGGGTTTTATGAAAGGACAAGAAAATTTTCTCGGTAACAAGAGAGTATAATTTATAAAATATCATTTACGTGGATCCGCAAGCACCAGGACATCATTTTATATGAGAGTTATTGAATTTTGTTCAATTCTCTTTTATTTGAGTGTTATTCAAATATATTATTATTGATTATATTTTAATAAAGTGTCGGGAATTTTTTTTTATATAATATAAGTATTAGCTGTCTTCGTGGATTTATCTGTATACTAAGAATAATTCTATTCTATCAACAACTCCTTCACATCGTCATTTAGTGGTTAGGGTTTTCATCTTTTTAATTAAGTATATTTTAACAAAATAACAGGTGATACGCGAAATCCACGTTATTATAATCTACATGATGCATATATAAAGAGATTTATTCATTATCATCAAGTATAATTTAGTTTCCTGATAGTTAATAAAAACAGTTTCAAGTTTCAGTCTTTTTCATTAAAAAGCGTACAAATAATTCATACCTCCGCATTATATATTATAATAATATAATAATATTATTTAAATAGGCTACAAGCTCAAGGTAATTTATTACACACTAATACATTTAGACTAACACACAAAATAACGAAACTGTAACGCAAATGTTTGACAATATTATACTTCAGACCATTTCCAAAAAAACTTTAAGAAACTTTGTTAATTCGCTACAAAACAAATAAGCAAAAAAACAGACCTCATTACGGCAACCTCGCCTAAAGTTATCGCACTGAAACGTTATAACCTTAAATCTTTATCTTTTGTTTGAGACCAATTTTGAAGACACGGCTATGTAACTGTTAAGAACCTAATTTTTAATTACACCAAGAAATCATTAATATTTCTTGCCCTTTATGGATAATAGCAGACAATACCATTTTCTTAATAGGTTTTTATATTGCTGAAACCCTTAAAGATTTAATGTTTATGTGTTTTAATTTTTTCCATTAATTTTTTTTTTTAAATAATACTATATAATTAGATTCGAACCTTTTAATCTATTAAAAATAATTTATTTAAAATCGCTTTTAATTGTCAACATGTTACAATAACTTCAAATAAAAATGATATGAATTTCTTATATCTATTAAACATATTTTGAAGGGACTACTACATTTAAGACCATGGATTTACCCAAACTACACTCTGAAATGACTACTTTTTTGCTTATCCTTAGTTAGGATAATTTTTTAGTCTCCGAATCATAAAGCGATTACGATGGACCTCAACCTCTCCAGGTTGAGTTCCATCGTAATCGCTTTATGGTATAACAATGGTGTTTTAAATACATTAGTTATGAATTAAAACAAATTATTAATACGAGCAGTCTAATGAATTCTTAAATTCATAAAGGAATCCTATTTTATAATCTAAAATTATATCACGTAGAGATTACTTTGTTTGATTACTACAAGAAGGGAAGGAATTGGGATTAGGGTGTATAAAATCTTTGTCGACGATAGCAGTACAAAAGCAGAGATAAATTAAACATCCTCAAAATAAAGCCTATTTTTACCCAATAATAATACGTGAATTGAGGTTTTATTCCGTAATTTATTTGAGGTTTAATAATTTATATTCTAATGAATAGGTCCGAGCCCTATGTATCTCCATTACGTGAATGGAAATCGAAAGTCTAAATTACGATCTCCTTCCACTTTGTTACACTAAATATTAAATAGTCAATTATATATAACAAGTACACTCATAAATAAATACTAAATATAAAAGAAGTTATTAATAACTTCATAAGCATAGAATTCCAATGCCTTCATGTGTCAACATCTAAATATTTAATAATAATTTTATCAATTAATTAGAATTGAGAGAAATTAAATTACATAATCTCGATAAGTTAAGTGCGATTTATTTGTTTACTTTATAGTAACTTGCAAGGAACTAGGACGAGTCGAAAGTATTTCCTAAGAATATCCATTAGAACGGGACATAAGAATTAATGAGTTCATAGTTTCGTCTTGTTTGGAAGATGCTTATTAACAACTAGATATAATATTATATTCGATAAATATGTAATATATGGTATAATACATCCTTAGAAATTAAGACATATAGTGTAACTAATCAATTTTTGTATTTGTCATGTCTATATATACAGTTATAAGAAAAAATACCTCTTGTATTATTGTTACCTTGTGATATTTTCACATACCGTTTCATTATTAGACACTTTATTCACAAATTAGAACAACAAAAAGTTATAATTTATTAAATAGTAACGAATCAAAGCAGTCGATAGAGAATAGACATAACGACAGGATAGTTTTCCAGAGGTCGCAGGTTCAAATCCTGTCTTATTGAATTTTTCTCTTTATGTATACGTAAAAATGAAAAGAAAATAAATATGATGGCAATACCGTTTTAACTTAAATTGTTTCATATGATAAACCCAATCTTGAAATATATACTTGAACTTGAACTATATATATATATATATATGTGAGAGCGTCGGGAGAAGCCTCATAGCGGTCTAGCTGTTATTGTTCATAATGGGCGTTGTAACGATAGGAATTAAAAAATAGAAGTACACTCGTATTCTTCAAAACGTTATTATTAATTCTTTTAAAACTGTTTAACAAAATATTACACAAAATCAATAAGATTAAACTGGATTTAGAGCCAATAGGTTAGCAAATGTGCACTTCTTGCAACGGCTGTCAACTCCATGACAACCGCCATTACCAGTGACGACATCTACTACGCTATTCGGGATTATCCGCTCATATTTTAATATTTTTTATAACAATCCATTACAGAATCAAGTAATATAATTGCGTAACTTATAATTTAAAATAAACTTCAATCAACGCGCCGTCATATATATATATATCAATCATCAATCTTCCACACCATTAAAAACGGTCGTAGGTGTTATAAATGAAAAATGTAGTAACAAGAGCAGATAAGTCAGCATTATATCTTAATTACTAAAACAAAATTTTAAAAAAATTATTATGATTTACGTAACATTGTCCTCAATCTATCCTAGTTGGTCTTTTAAAGTTGTCTTCAAGTCTATAATATTTAAAAAAGTATATCTAAGAAAATAATCATAGATGTTCTGAAAGTTTTGTGTATTTTGAGCATTAAGCAGCTTTGGAAATCACTAGAAATTATAAAATATCACTAAACCAAATAGTTATTTTGGGGCAGTAGAATTCTTTTTAGAATAAATTGTCCAAATCTCTCACCTACAATCGCTTAACAAATTTAAAACTTTTATTTTGCGCAATATGCTTACAAAGCTGAGCTGAGCTCAATTTCAACTGGTGATTTTCCTACTTTATGGAAAGACGCCGACATTATTCCCCTTCCTAAAAAATCCAACCCGTCCTCATTTTCCGATTACCGACTGATTTCTATTTTATCACTTCTTTCTAAGATCTTGGAAAATTATTATGCACTCAATTAAACGCTTTTCTGAACAAAAACAAATTACTAAATTCATTTCAATCTGGATTTCGTACTGGCCACAGTACTACATCTACATTAATAAAAGTTACCGATGACATTCGAAAGGGAATGGATGGTAAACAACTGTAGTATTGATTTTGCTTGACTTTAGCAACGCTTTTAACAATGTTGATTTTGATATCATGCTGAATTTGTTGGCTTCTCTCAACATATCTCCTATACCTACACGGACGCCGACAACGCATTCGGATTCACGAATCGTTTTCCTCTTGGAGGAAAGTAAGTTCCGATGTTCCTCAGGAAGGCGTGTTGTCACCATTACTCTTTTCCATCTTCATTAATACAATTACTCAAAATATTTCCTCTCCGTATCACATGTATGCAGATGATCTACAAATCTACTCGCAATCTACCTTGGGAGACTTGCCTTCTGCGATTGCGCGACTAAACAAAGATCTGAAATCAATCTTGAATTGGAGTATTTCTTATGGATTACAAATTAATACAACCAAATGCCAGGCTATAATTATTGGATCTCCAGGCATGATTGCTAGAGTTGATTGTTCAAATTTACCGCCAATTTCAATTAATCGTGTTATTATACCCTACAGCCATAATGTCAGAAATCTCGGTCTACAATTAGACAATACTTTATCTTGGTCCCGTCACATTAAAAAGGTCTGTAAAAAATATTTTACTGCTATGGGTTCTCTACGTCGTTTGCAAAATTTTCTTCCTATTCCCACAAAAGTTATGCTTGCACAATCTCTTCTTCTTTCTATTCTTGACTACGCCGACGCAAGTTATCCTGATCTCACCGAAGCACAACTTGATAAACTTGAGAGACTTCAAAACCTTGGCATTCGGTTCATATTTGGCTTGCGCAAGTATGACCATATTACTCAATTTCGATCCAAACTCAAGTGGTTACCAATCCGTTTTCGCCGGAATCTACATATTCTTTCACTTCTGTACTGTGTGTTATATTTATGTTTGTATGTGAAATTAAGTCTATTATTAATATGCACCACTCTTCTGTATGTAACTCGCCTTAAATTGAGATATAAGGTTGTCTGGAAGAGATCGCTACTTAGCGATAAGACCGCCTTATTGTATACCCGCACATATTTGAAATGTTTTTTTTTTTTTTATGTACTGTTATTTTACATTGTGGTTGCAATAAAGTATATTATTATTATTGTTATTATAACACTGAGTACTATGTTGACGATATGCAGGTCTGGCAATAATCACTTTGTTAGCAATTCTGCACATGTTGTTTCACTATAAACTTCCTCGTCTCTCGTCTCCTCTTATCATTTTTAGAACAAAACAAAAACTTTATAAACTGACTATTATTCTGAGGGTCATAACACTAGTAGTAGTACTAGCGTGTTTACAGTAGTCTTCTGTTGGATCACGCTTTCTTTAGTATCACGATTATAATTGATTCTTCCATATCAAGTACTCAATACTCAATACTATAAAAAAATACAATTTATAAATACGAGTAAGTTAAAAGAATATCCTTGGAGTTATTCCATGGTTCTTCTTAATTTTTTTTTTTTACATCACAGGTAACGGATAAAAATTATTATCTAATAAAACTATGTAAGTATAAAAGGAACTATAAAAAGTATTGTATTAATTACAGTTACATTAAAGTTATTGGATTCGTAACCAATTATTTAAAAAAATTAAGAAATATTAAAGTTAGAAAGAATGGACAGAGAAATGCTGATATCGGCCATAAAGAAGAGCTTCTTGAATTATAAAGCGGGTTTTTATTTGAGCTGGAAGTGAATTTGTGACGCTTCCTTACAATGGCTTCCTTAAATATTTGAAAATGAAAAAACTTTTCTTGCAAAACGACTTTTTTCGGCATTTTATACACTAATAAGACAAAACGCTCCTTTCGTTCGGTGGATTTAATTGTAAAACTTTTTTTTTACATATTTGCATTAAAACTTGCCTATAACTCTTTTAGTGATTTTTAAAATCATATATATTTCTACATTGGCTCCTATTCTTCTAAATTGTCAGCCAACGAAACGGCGATAAACCTGACTCGATCCAGACATCGAATAAAATAAACTTATATGAGAAAATATCCGAACATTTAAAACACGCTTCGAAATCCAGGACGAGGGAAGGAAGAGGAATGTGTCACTTAGGTATCGAGATACTGATGAGTCAAAAATGTGGAATGCGGGTCTCGATGTGAGCCGCTATTTATTTGGAAACTGAATCCATTAATTACTTTATATTACCTAATAGTATGAGTTATGAAATGCTCTGATTTCACATAATATTTACTAAATATTTTATATTGATTTAAGACAATATTAAAAGGCTAAATAAATAAATAACTAGTGCTTTTCAGGTAATTTACTACTTCATTCCCAAGAAAGGTCATTATTGACCTTTTGGTATATTTTTAACTAATCTTTACTTTATGCCTACAAAGCTGCAACTTTGTCACGTTTTTGTCCTTATGGCCATAAATAAACATACATATAAATCGCCTTTTAGGTAGATTCCATAGATGAATCTACCTATTGCAATCGATGCGATGACGGGACCCAGACCCCAGAGTAGGGGCGCTACGCCGTTTATGAACTGGAGATTGAGAATCCGTCGAAAAAAAAAAATGTATATGTCCCTCTATATATATATGTATATATGATCCATCAGTCCAAATTCATCGTAGGCAAAATCTGACTTCACAGGTCGATAGGATAAATTAGTAAGACAAACGCAGCATCTCGTTTTTTTGGAAAAAGTGAAAGGGGGGACTGGGAGGGGGGGTGAAAGTGCAAACCTTTGGGACACGCTACAGGTCGCAAATATTGACGGAGGATTTTCAAACTCGGTATACACATTCTTAAGGACAAAATAAAGGTTAAGTTCTTGAACGGGGGAAATCGGTTGGGGGGTTGAGCGGCTGGGGAGGTTGAAAGTTAAAAACTGAAAAAAGTCACAGAAGGAGGCAAAATTTTTTTGTCGGAAAAATCTTAGAAAATTAACAAATTAAAAGAGGTAACTTTTTTGTCCGAAAAGTTTTTTGATGCGACCCCCCGTTTAGGAGATAGGAGTGGGAGGTGGTTCCCCGCTCACCCAATATATGCAGAGTGACACGTCATAAGACTCATAATGACCAGTAGAATACTGCTGGCTAATTTTTCTTTGTCGATCCGTCCGACGGGAATCTACCTTACACGATCGACCCTGTCGAACGAGGTATTTTAATATACTATATAAAATATTTTTCATATAGACATAACCTCAAAGAATAAATAATACGAAATACATTTAAAATCAAATAATGTAGGAATAACGCTTTCAAGCCATGACAATGTATCTTTTAATATTATATCTTCAACTATGAATGCAATCTCCTGGATGTTGCATTTGGGTGGAATATATGCTAATAGATGGTAGGACACGGTGCATGTGTAAATCTACATTATCATTGTACAAGATTTATAATTAATTTTTCACAATTCACAAGATAACGTTTCTATTCTAACGTAAGTACAATTGAAATAATTGGTTCTCTCACAATATATTTACATATATAGTGTGGATCATTTAATTTCGCTTTGAATTTCCAGTTGCACAAAAAATTTCGGTGTAAAATGGCACTCGAACAATTGCCCTGAATTCTTTTTGCTTCTTTTATTTCCAATCACAGATTAAATCGATCTCTCTGCTTAGTAAAGTCTGAGTGAAGTGTAGTTTACGGAGCTTAAACTAGATATTGGAAACTAAGCTTATATATATAATATATATTTAAATCAATACATAAAAATTACAACAAAAATACTGAAGTGCCTTGTTTAAATATAATTAAAAGTATCCCTTCTTCAACATTAGCGAATTCTTTGAGCAGAGATAAAAATAATAAATTTGTACTTATACATCTGTATATTCCATCTGGAATAGAGATTCTTTTAGATCGTATCAGATAAGCTGATTTGTTAAGTAAGTTTACAAACCACATCGTTTTGAGTTTCGGTTTAAGGCTAACCACGAAATTACCTTTGTTTCTGGAATCGCGATCGTGCCCGGCCTGCGTAATGTATTTTAAATGAACGAGTCAGTTATGTATGAATAAAAAAGTCTATGTAGAAAGAGATTTGTGCGCTGTAATTTACATCATTCAAAAGTTTTAAACGTTTTTAGTAAACCATACATACTTCATATAGCCATAACAATATTAAAAACATTTTGATAATATATTCTTCTCTTTGTCTTAAGGCATGTTTTATAAATAGAAAGAAAATATTGCTATCTACTCGTAATTAGACCTTAAGCATGTTAATAAATATTCCACGCCATGCACAAAATCTCATTAGGTCTTATATATTAATATTTGGAGTATTCATGAAAGGAGGACGGACACAATTATTAGATTTTCAAAAAATTTGTTGCGTTGGTAACTTTCATTTCATATCAGCAACGTGGTGTATGTTTGGTATATATAGTAAAATAATTTGCCTCATCAGTATTGTTATTAGATACAAAAGTATAAGACTACATGTATTATAGAGATATAAAGATATAAATATTATTAATATCAGTCAATAAACCAGTCTAATTATAGAATGATGATCGTTGCAGTGTTTTTAGTCCTTGTTTGTATAGTCTTATTCATTTTAATTGTTTTTATTTATATTTAAAATTTCAAAATATCGCTGACCGAAATTCAATACTATTTGCCGACTGAAAGATCTTTCTTTTATTAATTATTTCCTTTATCATATTAAGTCTTATTATGGTTAAGTATAAGAAAATATTTCATTTACTTATATTTAAATAATTAATATTTAAATTTAAAATTTAATATTTAAAAGATAAAATATTTATTGAACACAAAGCATGGGTAAATGTGGTCTTTGAATTTAATATTTTGCCTTTTCTTGAAATTTGCTTCTGAAATATAACAAATCATTTCTTAAAATAACTTGTATAAATAAGAATCAATTAATACAATATTAATACTAATTTCTTACATGTCCATTATGGCTTTAAATTAATACTAAGTTACAAGTGTATCCCTTGAGTTTCTTGGGGGTTCTTCTCGATGGATCTATTCCTTGGAAACGTATAACAAGAGTTATATTTTAAATATACAATGTGGCATACATTGCATAATTTACTTGAATTAAAAATCCTTGACTTTATAACAAGCGGTAATGAACCTGTTTTATCTACCTATGTAAGTATTCAACTTACTCTACAGCTGCTCTATTTAAAAAATACCTACTGATTATTAATATTTACTCATAATATTTTAGTAGATATATTTAATAATTATTGGTAAATATAATCTAAATCTTCTGTACTACGGACGACAATTCTTCAACAACGTCACTAACTTGAAACAAACATTATGCCTTTATATAAAGAACTAGTAATAAAAGTATAAAAAGCACCTCATTACAGCTCGTAATACAGAAACGGAGAATAAACCTTAGCAGAATTAATTTTGAATAACAGAGATCAAGGCGGCTATTTTTAGTCTGTAATCTTTTGTTATTTACAATAATATTTTTGTGTGTGCTTGTGCTTCGATCGATTTGCCTACAGACACATTTGGAAATGCGCCAAATGTTATTGCATTGAGCTCTGGGTTGGATATGCTATGCGTATACACAACCCAAAAGCCGCACCATTTGGTAGTGTAAATACGGTATTGTACAAAAGTTTTTATTCTATGAAAGTGTGGTTGGAACACTACCTTAAAACGTTGTTAAATTATTTGTAATTCTTAGAATAAGATTGTTTTATTTCTCCCACTGATGCTCTCAGCTTTTCTTGCAATATAATCATAAAGCCTTCTAGTCTTAAGTTTCTAAAAATATTTTAGATAAAAAAGAGATGTATTTCCTTTTGTGTAATTATAAATATCTACAGGTTAGTAGTCGGTAGCTGCTTTAGTTTAGAAATATAATTTATTAATCTTTAGACTTTGACCTGGATTTAATCTGAAATTTCTTATCTTTATCGTCAGTGGCGTGGAAAAAGGGATGACAATTATTAATCACAAGGGTGTGTGAATAAAACCGATAGAATCACTTAAACTATTCTTTAATATATAAATATATTAGCTCTTTATAAAAAAATATTTAACACGGTTCAAAGTTCTTGTATTTTCATACCTTAAAACACAAAATTAAATTGTCACTAACACTCATCGTCCAGAGTTCAAAGACCGGATTATTGTCATGTCCCTTTGTATTTGTAATAGTATTTTTAATATATATTTATTATTGAAATTTTAATGAAACACCGCTGTTTCTGAAATAGATATATATATAAATGTATACGGTATATAACATTATATAATAAATCAAACATAGTATACTGTTACAATAGAATAGTAAAATAACAAGAAACATTCCACATGTTTGCAACAAGGGATTGTAATTTCATTTGATTGCCTCAATGTGCGCTTAGTCCCGCTTCGATAGCTATTAGTATTACAAACACGAATACTAGAAATCTATGTCTTGTGGTAATTATTTCAAGGATATTTCTTTCTATTGTTTGCAACACTAAAAATAATGTTAGTTTATTATTAATAAGGATACGAGAATTATGTTCAATAATTTAATTGTTCACTTTATGTATATTTCGATTAACTTCAGCTCTTTTTACCTAATAATAGTACTATAATTGTCTGTCTGTTTTCGATTTGTTATACTTTAATCTTTCGAAATATTAATAACAAGAAAACTACAGGAATAGGTAGTATTTCCTCCTACACCATAGGTGGGGCAATTGAAACCAACATTGTAGTTCTAGAAGTTCCAAGCTCAAATGATACAAAATTCAGTGTCAAAAGGCACATTGTCGTATAATATATACTTAAAAATATATTATATTTATAACTATACAATTATGTTATACAAGTGTATTTACATATGTTTTATGTATATTGTTTGTTTGTTCTCTAATGTTCACCTTTTCTGTTTCACTGCTAAATTTCTCGGTTGATTGGTAAAAAGTATTTTTTTGTACAATTAAGATTTAATAAATAAATAAATTTGTAAAGGCTTTCCTTGGTACCTAAACAGATCTTCTGTATAAGGCCATCAGGCGTCAAGTTATATAGGATATCCCACATTGATTTAAACGCTACGATTCTTTTTATCAGAATAAAGTGTAAAGAAAATTTAACAAAGTATTTAATTGCGTTCTCGATAAATGTGATAATTGTAGTTAATTTTCTTTGTTACCCTAATTCCGCCAGGGCTTTTAGAGTTTTATTCAAATTTTTATCTACAGCAGACGAGGGTGAAGTCGCGGGTAACTAGTAGTGATCAATTTATAAATTTTAGTAAATAAACTAATTATGTAGTATGTCAGTAGAAGGAAAGTACATGTATTCACATATTCATAATATTTTATAAGATTTCAAGTCGAATTTAACTCCACAGAATATGTGTTAACAGCACTAAGCCCTTGAGAGTCGACAGAAGATATCTGGCAAGATGCCACGGATGAATTGTACAAGATTCTTATTAAACATATTTAAATATAATACTTCTGCAACACGGAAATAATAATTTAAATAATAATTTTATAAGAACATTGAAGGCATCATGAATTGGTCGTAGATAGAAAGCTATATTTTACTTCTAACGATAGCGCGCTAGTAGCATCTAATGACTCATGATCGTACGGCTACAGCATAAATGGATGTCTTCATATCATGGGGAGTGATGTTTTCTGTCTATTCATGAAATTTATAAATTAAATAATGATATCACACAGTCAAATTAGAAGTATAAATTTATAAAAGCTAAATGAATAAATCCAGTTACTTTTTTTATTGTATAGTCATTGAAATACAATTAGGACAAAATACATTAATTAAACGGAGACGACTGGAGCATATGAGCCTGGTATTGTTCTGAGGTTTGGGATAATGAAAATCGTTACCCAGAATTGGGTGACCCCTACATTAAAATTCAAATAATCCTCACGAGTACAACCATAGACTTTTGTTTTAAGACTTTGGCTCTGGCAAGTAAATATGTGTAACTTTGTTGTAAGTTGTGGTTTGACGATTGCAAATTATGTTAAGAAGTATATAATATATATAAAAATTATATACAAAAAATAATAAAATCAGGGTTTTATGAAAGGTCAAGAAATTTTATCGGTAGCAGGACAGTATAATTTATAAAATATCATTCACATGGATCCGCAAGCGACAGAACGTCATTTTATATGGGAGTTATTGAATTTAGTTCAATTCTCTTCTATTGGAGTGTTCTTCAAATATATTATTATTGATTATATTTTAATAAAGTGTCGGGAATTTTTGATATATAATATAAGTATTAGCTGTCTTCGTGGATTTATCTGTATACTAAGAATAATTCTATTCTATCAACAACTCCTTCACATCGTCATTTAATGGTTAGGGTTTTCATCTTTTTAATTAAGTATATTTTAACAAAATAACAGGTGATACGCGAAATCCACGTTATTATAATCTACATGATGCATATATAAAGAAATTTATTCATTATCATCAAGTATAATTTAGTTTCCTGATAGTTAATAAAAACAGTTTCAAGTTTCAGTCTTTTTCATTAAAAAGCGTACAAATAATTCATACCTCCGCATTATATATTATAATAATATAATAATATTATTTAAATAGGCTACAAGCTCAAGGTAATTTATTACACTCTAGTACATTTAGACTAACACACATAATAACGAAAATGTAACGCAAATGTTTGACAATATTATACTTAAGACCATTTCCAAAAAAACTTTAAGAAACTTTGTTAATTCTCTACAAAACAAAAAAGCAAAAAAACAGACCTCATTACGGAAACCTCGCCTAAAGTTATAGCACTGAAACGTTATAACCTTAAATCTTTATCTTTTGTTTGAGAACAATTTTTAAGACACGGCTATGTAACAGTTAAGAACCGAATTTTTAATTACACCAAGAAGTTATTAATATTTCTTGCCCCTTATGAGTAATAGCAGACAATACCATTTTCTTAATAGGTTTTTATATTGCTGAAACCTTTTAAGATTTAATGTTTATTTATATTTATTTGTACCATTTATTCATTTTTTTTTAATAATAATATATAATTAGATTCGGACCTTTTAAATGTTAAAAATTATTTATTTAAAATCGCTTTTAATTGTTAACATGTCACAATAACTTCAAATAAAAATGATATGAATATCTTATATCTATTAAACATATTTTGACGAGACTAAACATTTAATATTCAGGCCATGGAATCACCTAAAATCCACTCCGAAATTACAATTTTTTTGTTTATCCTTAGTTAGGAAAATTTTTTAGTCTCCGAATCATTAAGAGATTACGATGGACCTCAAGCTGGAGAACAATGGACTTTTAAATACATTACTTCTGAATTAAAACAAATTATTAATACGAGCAGTCTAATGAATTCTTAAATTCATAAACGAATTCTATTTTATAATTTAAAATTATATCACGGAGAGATTACTTTGTTTATAAGAAGGGAAGGAATTGGGATTAGGGTGTATAAAATCTTTGTCGACGATAGCAGTACAAAAGCAGAGATAAATTAAACATCCTCACCATAAAGCCTGTTTTTACCCAATAATAATACGTGAATTGAGGTTTTATTCCGTAATTTATTTGAGGTTCAATAATTTATATTTTAATGAATAGGTCCGAGTCCTATGTATCTCCATTACGTGAATGGAAATCGAAAGTCTAAATTAAGATCTCCTTCCACTTTGTTACACTAAATATTAAATAGACAATTATATGCAACATGTACACTCATAAACAAATACTAAATATAAAAGAAGTTATGAATAACTTTATAAGCTTAGAATTGCAATACCTTCATGTGTCAACATCTAAATAATTAATCATAATTTTATCAATTAATTATAAGTCAGATAAATTAAATTACATAATCTCGATAAGTTAAGTGCGATTTATTTGTTTACGCTACAGTAACTTGTAAGCAACTAGGACGAGCCGAAAGTATTTCCTAAGGATATCCAATTAGAACGGGACATAAGAATTAATGAGTTTGTAGTTTCGTCTTCTTAAAAGATGCTTATTAACAACTTGATAAAATGAAATATTCGATAGATATGTAATATATGGTACAATGTTACAATCCTTAGAAAGTAAGACATAATATAGTGTAACTAATCAATTTTTGTATTTGTCATGTCTATATACACAGTTACAGGAACAAATACCTCTTGGATCATTTATTGTTCTTCTGATATTTTCACATACCGTTTCATGCTGACGCTTTATTCACAAATTATAACAACAAAAAGTTTTTATTTATTAAATATTAACGAATCAAAACAGTCGATAGATTAAGTTATATATTATTAATATAATATTTTTTATCATAATATAGTAATATTATCTTCAATCTATCCTCGTTGGTCTTTTAACATTGTTTTCAAAAGTCTACAATATCTACCTTTTCATTACTGTATACCTTAGAAAATAATAATAAATGTTTTGAAATATTTGTGTATTTTGAGCATAAGGCATTTTTTTGAGATTAATAGAAATTATTAAAAATCTCTCGATTTTAGAATAAATTATCCAAATCTCTCACCTATATATCGCTTAACAAATTTAAAACTCTTATTTTGCTCAATATTGTTCTTACAAAGCTGAGTATAACACTGAGTACTATGTTGACGATATGCAGGTCTGGCAATTATCACCTTGTTAGCAATTCTGCACATGTTGTTTCACTATAAACTTCCTCGTCTCTCGTCTCCTCTTAGCATTTTTGGAACAAAACTAAAACTTTATAAACTGACTATTATTCTAAGTGTCATAAGACTAGTAGTAGCGTGGTTACAGTAGTCTTCTGTTGGACCACACTTTCTTTAGAATTACGATTATAATTGATTCTTCCATATCAAGTACTACTGTGGCTCAATAATCAAAACTATAAAAATACAATTAGTAAATTCGAGTAAGTTAAAAGAATATCCTTGGAGTTATTCGATGATTCATCTTAATTTTACTTTATTTTTTTTTCTTCACAGGTAATGGATAAAAATTATTATCAAATAAAACGATGTAAATATAAAAGGAACTATAAAAATTATTGTATTAATTATAGTTACATTGAAATTATTGCCGTCGTAACAAACTAGCTAAGAAATTTTAGAAAATATTAAATTTAGAAAGAATGGGCAGAGAAATGCTGAAATCGGCCATAAAGAAGATCTTCTTGAATTATAAAGCGGGTTTTTATTTGAGCTGGAAGTGAATTTGTCTCGTATTGTATTTCCTTAAAATGGCTTCCTTAAATATTTGAAAATGAAAAAACTTTTCTTGCAAAACGACTTTTTTCGGCATTTTATACACTAATAAGACAAAGCGCTTCTTTCGTTCAGTGTATTTAATTATAAAACTTTCTACTAACAATGTTTTTTTACATATATGTATTAAAACTTCCTTATAACTCTTATAGTATTTTTTTTTTAATAATGAAAGTCTATTTTAAAATCATATATATTCCTACATTGGCTCCTATTCTTCTAAATTGTCAGCCAACGAAACGGCGATAAACCTGACACGATCAAGACATAGAATAAAATAAACTTATATGAGAAAATATCCGAACATTTGAAACACGCTTCGAAATCCAGGACGAGGGAAGGAAGAGGAATGTGTCACTTAGGTATCGAGATACTGATCAGTCATAAATAATGTGGAATGCGGGTCTCTGTGAGCCGCTATTTATTTGGAAATGGAGTCCATTAATTACTTTATATTACCTAATAGTATGAGTTATGAAATGCTCTGAATTCACATAATATTTACTAAGTAATATATATCTATTTAAGACAACATTCAAAGGTTAGTAGTTTACAGGTAATTTACTTTTAAAAATAGGTACTTTTCGAGGTATATTTATATGCTAGAAAAAACTTTTATTACCTAATCTTAAGGAAACTATTCCTTCATCCCCAACAAAGATCGTCATTTGACCTTTAGGTATATTCTTAACTAACCCTTACGCCTACGGAGCCGCAACATTGTGACCTTTTTGTCCTTATGGACATAAATAAATATAAATCACCTTTCTTAATATATTATATAAAATATTTTCCTTATAGAAATAACCTCAAAGAATAAACATTGCGAAATAAATTAAAAAACAGTTTTGTTTCTTTTTATACGATGTCTTTGAAAACTTGTTAAGGGACCGGTTAGATAGATCAATGTTTTTATGAGCTATCTTATAATGTAAGACAAATTTTCAGTAATACAAAAATACATGAGGTCTCTAAAATCAGATTATCTTTATAAAAAACAACAAAAGATCGCTTTCAGGTAAAAATATTATCTTACGCATAGATATTTTCATTGTGTTCTCAACATAATTGAACATAACATTCTGAGATAATTATGTCCTCGAATTTCTATAAATTTTCTAAAAAATATTCTCTATTAATTTCTCATTAGACAAATCTACCTAGCGCTATTAAAAACGGTTATTTGTTCAATAACAATACGGCTACCTCTTATTCTAAAGATTTTTTGGGTAGACCTCGAAGAATTCGGTCTGCCCATTCATTTGTCCCCTACTTTCGAATTTTGGAAAAATTTCTTCACAGGAGGTCTTCTTATGACCGACTGAGTCCGAAATGACCATTGGTCAAAAAGTTTATATATATATATATATATATATATATGCGTGCGTGCGTCCAGATTCGACTTTTGTCAGCACGATAGCGGCCGCAGTTTCGCTCGGATCGCTTTCAAACTTTGCACAAAAATCAACCATCCAAAAATGAAGGTCAAGTTCGTTAACCAGAGAAATCCGGTCACAGGGGGCGCTAGGGCCTCACTTTTTCTGATTTCAGTTTTTCGACCATAACTTTGTCCCTATACAAAGGAGATCAATCGCGTTCATATTATATGATGTCTTTGATAAATACCTATAACTAATGTAGATAAACCGAAAACCTAACTCCAATAACTTAGGGGTGGGGGTAAAAAAACCGAAAATTTTTGGAAAAAAAATCATAACTTTTTTCTGGTAAACATTCTTGCATCACAAGTATTTTTAATAGAAAGGTTATTTTTTACTCTAAATTTAGGTACCAAAAGTTTTTCCGTAAAAGGTACCGTTTCTGAGAAAAAAAATGAAAACCACTTTTAGCTTGTAAATTTTAGGTAGGTAAAACCACGACAACTTTTTTCTGGTAAACATTCTCTCCTCGCAAATATTTTTAATAGAAAGGTTATTTTTTACTCTAAATTTAAGTACCAAAAGTATTTCCAAAAAAGATACCTTTTCCGAGAAAAAAAATTAAAACCGCTTTTTGCTTGAAAATATTTGATATAAACAACGGCATCATGTATTATTCTTAGGTAGTGAGTTATATTTTAAACGAGTTACACACGAGGTCTACCCACGCGTGTCCCCCTGCGGGCACGGATTTTTTTTGTATACCAAATATTACAAGAACATACTAAAGCATATTACAAATAGAAGACAATACCTAAATCGTAAGACAGTCTATAGCCTAATAATATTACCTTTAGTTTTATTAGATTATTGATTGTTAGTAAATAACAAAGCCACTATTCTATTCGGCATGTTTGCGGTCTCAAGGTTAGCGTCACAATGGTGGTATAAATAAATAAACTCGTCCATTAGCAGAATTTATTGTTCCATTGAGCACTGTGTTAGATGAATTTGTAAGCTGCGAGAGATTTATAGCTGCTGTGCTAAGCTTTTTCCGATCGCAATTCTAGAACGTCTATTGATCAATAGATAGATTTTTAATGTATTTTAAAGGGAACTAAATTTAATATATAAATATAATATATTAATTCCCACTTTCGAAATTAATGTTGTTACTTTGACATAAATTAAATTGTTAGCGAAAGCCAGCCTTAAAGTAGCAGATGATCGATATTAAATTATTTTGCCGAGAGCGCGTCGAAGCACCCATAAAGCAGGCATCCATCGCTATTATTATACAAATTGTTGGTACTAAATAAAATTGTCTGCTTTTATCAAAGAATATAAGCAATATATTTTCTTGAAACAGATTGAAAATATAATTTTACCTCAAAGATTCCAACATGTGACCTTTTCAAAAATGACCATTAGCTGTACCAACCGATGAAGCATGTTGAGCTGTTGCTATGAAGTATTATGAAGATGGGTACTCATACCACTTGATGTTGTAGACCTTGAACTGAATTTACTATTCTTTCAATATAAAAAAGTCAATTTGGAAATATAAATAGAATATTGAAGTGCACATGCCAGCATTTTGAATTTAATTGACCATTCATTAAATTTATTCGCTCTTCCATTCATTCGCTACCGCCTCTATTTTCTTATTTGGATAATATTGATCGTACCGACCTCTGACATTATGAGACAGCGTTCACGGCTAGGGACTGTGCTGACTCTGCTCAATTTAATCTTGTGGACTTTATGCAAAGGTGCCACTCAGTGCCACTCAAATATTGATTGAATTACAATATAATTATATTGTTTAACTTTCATTTACGTGAAACTTAACTCTTTCATAATATAAAATGATATTCTTAAATGGAAACGGGCTAATATAAAATCGTTGTTTATAATAATTGTTTCAGATCAATAAATATACAGATCTGAAGAAAATAACATATTTTCTTCCAACTATAACTGATATTTATATATGATGTACTGAAATTTATATATTTATATTAGAAGCTTTTCTGTAAATTACATGAGATATACTTCATACGTTATTTACCTAACAAGTCAAGCGTAACAAACTAATCACACACATGAATAATCAAATACTAATTACGTTACGTAGTATAAAATTAATTGAAACAATTTGTCATATATTTAACATATACTTACAGAACGTAACGTAACGCATACATAAAGTATATTTTGTATGTAAAATCTGAAACGGAAAAGCGTTAGTTACCCAAATATACTAGCGGCTACTATTTTATAAAGGCTCGACGAATTTAGGTCACACACACACTTTCACAAACGCACACATAAATAGGACTACGCAGACGCGTAGCTACCTGCCTCTACGAGTCTACGGGGACTGGGAAACGTAGTAACGTAGCTATTGGAAGCTATATTTAACACGGCCATATAACGTTTCATGTTAATATTTAAGTAAAGCACAAGATATTTTATATCAATTTTATTTTAAAAGTTTGTTGAAATCGTCGTGTTGATAAAAATACTTGAAATAGAGGTAATAATTCATCGTCACTTAACTAAAATAGTAATGTATAATAATGAGTATATAGTTGTTGTTTTCATAAACCGTTAAGTGATATTACGTAGATAATTTAGATAACTTAAGACACATGTCAAACCCAGCCCACTTGTATATGCGTGTATTACTTTCACGTCCAACAGAATAAAATGTAATCTTGTAAAAGCGACGGTTATATCATAAAACATTACTGAAATACTTAATAATACTGAAGTCATATTCATAGCCTGTCAAAATATATACCTCTTTTTTATATTACAAGGAGGCAAATAAAAACATGGTTCTTCTAAGCAAGAGGTCTCCTAGTATATATCTTTCGTCACTGATGTAAATTTATAATATTGATATTTACAGCATGAGAATCTGGAAGAGGGAGAGGGAGGGAGTAGGGAGAGGTAAGGGAAGGGGTTCTCATTCTACTCTCTCACTCAGTGTATTGGACTTATCTATCTCTCACCGATCTTTTGTAAGCAGGTGGTACAGCCAGCTTCTTACTGATAGCGCTGGCCGAGCCAACTCGTACCAGCTGGATCCAACTTACACTTCACTCCTTTAATGATGTATGATTTTGAATTTTACTATAATCTAAAAGTTACTTAGTAAAAAGTTTTAAAATCAATACTTCCTTTGTTAGAAAGTATACACTACCATTTTATAAAAAAGTACAGAAAATTACCCATTTTCTTGTCGGTACAAGAAACAAAAAGTATAGGTTTAAATATTACTGAGAATAGATTGAACAGAGAAATAAATAGGAGGCAATGAAATCCCTCTCCTACCTCGAGGTGCCTTCGCTAACCGACTTTCATATTATTTCTCATTCTTGAATTATTATACCAGATCTTTTATATTTATGAGCCTACGCTTCGTCTGTATTTTAAATAACTGTTCATTATCATAATCACCGTTCCAGAACTTTCTCATTGAATTAATATAACAAAGATTGTATCGACATATTTACATATATTTGTTAATATTGAAATTAAAATAAGTTAAATCAAATTAAGAATATCGGTTTTTTTTACTATGAATAATTGAAATTGTTATCTAAATATTATAAAACGAAATATACATTTGAATACCTTTGAATAGTTTATACCGTATCGCAAAAACCCGCTTTCATGTTAGCCTCAGTAAAACACCGTCCAAAAAATAACGCTTACAAAGCCACCACTGTCACATATATCAAAATGAATCGCAATATATATTTTTTTCTAAATGAAAATACAAAATTTTCAATACATATATTCAAAACAAGCCGTGACCTTATTCTAAACAAATAGCCTCCATCCTCCATGTCTCGCTATCTTGACACATGTTTATCACGGAGACTCGGAGACTGGGCCGCAAATAGCATTGTTTTGGAATCTTAAAGATAACATTCCGTAAATATATACATGACATACTTAAGATGTTTCAAGAGGTTGAGATGGAAGCTTTTGTCTTAGAGTTTTTGACACGATGCTTTGTTTATACCATGTCCCAATTTCTCTTTGTTACACTTTTAACTGCATACAGATCCACGTGGGCGGAATATTTCTTATGGCGCAATCTTTTACTGGTATGGTTAAAATATATTGGAAGATTTAAAATATATAAAACAGAAAAGCGAATAGTTTTTATTTTCAGTTTTATTTCTAATTGCATTAAAAAGTTATATACATCGATGTTAATTGAAGAAACTGTTAACAATATTCTAAACTTTGAAACTAAATAATAACAATCAGTGTAGAATATTATATAAAGTAACATTACCTGAAGCTCTGTAATGCTTCAGTAACGAGGGGTGGGTGGAGGGGTGTAAAGTGCAAAGGTGCAATAAATGCACCTATTTATAGCGAGCCCGGGCCGACCTTTACTAAAGGTTTGTGATAGAAAATGAAGTTATTCATTATAGACTAGAATGTATTTTTATATAAAAATATTAATACTTAAGTGTTATAACATAAAAAGTACACCTTGAAACTATATTTATTAGAAAGTTTATGCCCGCAGCCTCACCCACGATGTAGGAAATCTTTTCTGAGAATATTTTTTATCATGATACAATCTTACTTTATCAATATAGGTTAAAAATGATTATTCGTTGAATTGTATTGTAGAAGAAGGACAAAGAAGACTTCAAATTTATAAACATTCCAAATTAACAGCGTTTCAATAAATTCATGTTAAATTACACGCAGTACTTAAATAAAAAATCTATTTTTTAAATTGTTCTGTCTGTCTGTTTGTTCCGACTAATCATTTAAACGGCTGGACTGATTTTAAAAGGACTTTCACTGGTGGATTGCTGATATTATAAGGAGTAACTTAGAATAATTTTATAAAGAATAATAATATTTAACCTGAACGAAGACGTGGGTACGGCTAGTATATAATAAAAATAACTTAAAAACAAAAAAAAAATCGAACTCAAAGGTATTGTAAACTCTTTAGTTTTTAGATTGATCTTGTTCTAGTAATTAAACATTAACAGGCTTCTACTTCGAACAAAAGAAAATGAAGTTTGTTTTTTTAGAAAAAAGGCTCCGAAGGATTGTTTTGTTTTCTTTAAAATCGAATGAATAAATGATTAATTTGAATAGTAAACAAGCTTAATAAAAGAGTAATGAAAAACAAATTAAAGTATTCTATAGACGATACAATTAAACCACATACTTAATACGATGCAATCTCGATAATTCGAAACGATACAAAGCCTTCTAAATGTCAGAGTGCGTCCCGGCTTCGAACCAAATTAAACTACGTCATATCCCTGTACTGTTTCTGTCTCTTTCTACAATCCCTGGGAAACCTAGAAACCTGCACAATTCATACCAATCGATATTGAACTTTATAATCTTAGTTATAAAGCATATTCATTCAAGGCTGTACATGACTTGTTGCATCTACGTCATACCATATATAATCAATAAATGTTTGTAGGAAGCTGAAATTTCAGTATATACTTCATTTATAAAGATGTAAATCCTTTGTATATTTTTAATACAAATCTAATTATTATTATTATTAATTATTATTCTTAAAATAAATGTTCTATTGTCCACAATACAAAGACATACATATAATGATGTATTCCCATATTAAATGTCCTTAGATGTGTTTGATGTATTATAATAAACATACCTATTGCATATTATATATTTATACAGTTTTCAAATATTAGCTCTTTTAAGTGATATTATATATTCTGTGTAATCACTTAATTCAATTAAAGGTAAATATTTAACAGTGAAAGTCAACTTTATTTCTTGAAACGTAATTTATTATTTGACGAGGTATTTTAGTTTTGAATTGTTAACCAAGAAAAGTAGAGTTTCAATGCATAATTTATTAGCAATTCAATATTTAATTACACAAATAATGTATTAAACAAAATGTATCTTTAATATACTTATTAAAAATACTGAAACGGGACAAAAAACATATTATAAATATAAATATTTAATTACTTTTATTGAGGTACCTACAGTTCAAAAAATTATTTTGATTTCACACCTTTGTTTGTCTATATGTTTCTGCATACTCATAACGCTAAAAATAACCAATGAATTGGATTAGTAGTAATGTAATGAAGCTACATCAGGAAATAAAACATAACCTAATAATGATAAATTTCATAATAGGATCCAAAAGTTTCCTGAGAAATAGATATAGAAATCATTTTAGAATTTTAGACTAATGTGTGTTTAAGAACCAAATATAATATTTAAGTTTTTCTACCTATACTCCAATTCTTAACGGACACTCAGGAAGTCAATCAGGACGCTGTCAGACGCGAAAAGGTGATGCTGATAAATCCAATAAAGCTAACAGAGTCAAGAAATAAACAAAAACAGGTCAAAAGAGAGATTACAACAAAGTAAATCAACAATTAAATAATATTACATGTATAGTTCCAGTTCATTACAAAATGATAATTAGTAGAAAAACTACTATAAAGTTGAAACAAAGAAGATGATTAAATTTCATTATAATTCATTTCTTTTATTTATCATTTTATGTAGAATAATAAATAGGTATTTAAATAGTGTTTACAAATTTCTATAAATACTAAATGTGCTCACTCCTTGGTTCACGCGAAATGTTTTTTAAAATAAAAGTAGCTTGAGTTACTTCTAATAACAATTTCTGTTAAAATAGTTCCAGCTGTTACAGAGATTAGCCGAAACAAATAAATAGACAGACAACAATTTTTTAAATTAATTTTTTATTTTTTTTTATTGACTTTCGAACAGCTGTTAATTTAAAATTTCAAACACACACTTTAATTTTACTAATATAAGATAATAATGAATCAATGTTGATGTATTAATAATACTCGTAAGATTTATATTGTTATATGATAATAACACACTTTGCTGTCTTTGCTTTGTACGTGTTCCCTACAGCAATAAATAACATCTGCTGGTTTAGACAAACTTTAGCAATGAAACCTGCTGAAACGAGTAGCTCGTTGCTCTAAATTCAGTGATTGATCGATTTTCTAAAATGTTATATATCAGAACTGGTTTGACAGATTAAACAATTTTTTTTTTATTTGTTTTTCTGTTAATCAAATAAAATGTTAATGATTTATGCATTGGATAGATTTGCTAATGCAAACAGCTAAACAAATATTTATTTGATACATAGATAGCTGTTACCTGAAAAGAATATAAGCTTTTTTTTCATCCAAAGGAAATACAGGGTGCTATGAGAAAGCACAGTCATACGCCACAAAGAGATGGTACCGCTATCATTGTCTGGTATTTTGGTTATTAGTTCTTTTTGACTAATGCTTTACTCATCCTACTCACAAGCGAATTTAAAACTAGTTTTGTAATAAATAACGCTCAAAAAATAATTGATTATTTTTTTTTTCATTTTTCTAGGTAATGGTTATATTAAATGTTTATTAAACTCTACTTAATACAAAAATCAAAACTATGTTTTTATCAAAATTATTTGATACAGAAATTTCTTTAATAGAGTAATGAATGATCTTCTTTTGATTTGATTTATATATTGTAAAATGTTCTTCAATAATCGTCAAGTATTAGCTTCACAGATCTCTCCCTATGGGAAATTAAGATTAAATGTTAAACCATCTGATACGTCTCTGACTTTTGATAAAAATCATAAATAAATATATTCAAAACATTCAATACTACCAATTATATATATATTTTTTAAAGTTCCTAATATATTTAAATATTAATAATTTAAAACCTATATTTACCTATATTCAATCATACATTAATATAAACATATAAATATTAAAATATGTTAAATTAAATTAAAATATTAAAAATTGTTTGAACTAACCATATTAATAACAAATGCAAGCAATCTGACGTTTAAGTGAGTGTAAGGTTAAATTGGGGTGTAATCGGGTCAAGGTTGGGGCTACGTCAAATATTATCGAGGGTGAAGCTTTAACACCCTACCTGTGTTCCTCGACTTTGCTCTACCAATAACTTAAATGAATTTCTAATAATAAAAGCTGGAAGTACATATTGTGTACTTCATGCGTGGGTGTTTCTTCTTCAACTAATCACATTTTATGTTCGTTATATAAAATATAAAAAATAAAATAAGGCTCTGAAGATAACATTTTTTAGGATTCATCCGAAATGTTAAGCGGCAGATGCACATCATTTTATTCCTAATACGTAATGACATATGATGTGAGCAATGGCTTACACATAAAAAATTATGAAGTATTTACCATTTAAATATAGCTCTTAAAATAAATACATTACAGATAGATTTCGTATTAGGATATCGTTTTGATTACTTATAACATTATTTATTATACTATTATAAGACGTACAACTTTAATCATAATCAGTATTCATAGCAACAATCGATTTATCAAGATTACCGCAGCTTTAGATTATAAATTACAGTCTTATGTCCAAAAAAGTAGGTTAAAAAGACAAAGGCATGACAGCAGGCAAGATATTGGATACTATTATTAAAACTCCATTTACTCATATAATAAAAATGTTATTCGTATATATTGAACATTTGTTTTTGAGACGTCTAAAAAGTATTTTTTTGGACTATCTGTTTATCGGCTAGAAAATTAACTGCAAAAACAACATGACATAAAAACTACTAGAAAGATTTTCATCACATTTTGTGTTGTAACTTAATACTGATCTCAAGTATAGAAAAATTGTTACCTATGCAATTTTCTGATTTTGATTAGAAAACAGTACAAGAAGACTTCTTGATAGATTTTATTTAATTTGTATCAAGCAAAGGAAAGTGCTAATAAAACAAGTTGCGGACAACAGCTACTATCTAAATATGTCATAAATTTTATCTATACTAATATTATAAAGTGAAAAGGTTTGTTTATGTATTTTTTTGGGTTTGGGATTGGGTGACCACAAAAACCACTAAACCGATTTTAGATATTTTTTCACCTGTCGAAAGCTACATTATTATAGGCTACTTTTTACCTCAGCGCGGGTAGAGGATTACTCGGATAAAATCGGAGTAAGCAAGATAAAGCGCACCCAACAAAAAAATAAAATGAACATAAGTAAAATCCTAAACTATAAATTCTGTGAACCACAAAAACAATATTCAAAATAATCAAATTGCAACTCAATGGTATAAATAATTTCAAAACTGAAGTTCCATAACTATATCCAAATACCATAAGTCCAATAAAACAAATGTAAAAAAACACTTCTTAATCAAGCCATAAACATTTTAATAACACTGTAATATTAGAAAATTTCTCCTAAGCTTTTAAGAAAAACACAGTTAACTTTTGCAATAACAGTAAAAAGTAAGTGTTCGCGAGCAACTAGAGTTCTCGTAGCCCGATGTCTCAACAAGTTAACAGCAATTTTCTCATTGTTCTGTCGTTGTAAATAAATAAAGATATCATCTGTTCTATTATATGCTGTTCAAATACAACAAAAACTTTAAATTAAATGTTACTAATTATATTTTTCTCTCTTCAATCCTGCTTAATAACTGAATGAAGTAAAGAAGTTTTATGTAATAAGAAATTATTTATATGTATTTCGCTTACTTTTATTGAATCTACCAGTTTTTATCATAAGGTATATAAAATAAAATAAGTAATTACTCATATTAATTTAAATGTTTTATAAATAAAAACTGTTATGTATAAGCAATTTACTTAAAACTCTTTCACGTATGACGCAGCCTTTTCTCTAAATATAATACAGAGACGGCATAATCCAATAATCTTTTAGTGAGTAACCCAGTAACTAGAGTACTTTCGCGTCTAAGCCCAGCACGCCATCTTGAATACTGATAAGTATATTCTTGTATTTTATTATATTCTAGATTCTAGACTTTACTTTTATATAATATTTATACTCAAATATCCATGGATTTTCATTTTTTTATTTACGTTTATTCTATAAGTGTTATGGACCAAAGTATCATACAATTAATTAATTAATATTAATTAATAATATTTAATAACTATTCTGCGTTACACAACAAAAATATTATTTTATATTATTTTATTATTATAATTAATACCATAATTAATGCGTCTGAAAACTTTATCCTAAATTCACCTTGAAGTCTGTGTAAGTCTGTGTTAAGGATGAATACATAATAAAATTATTCAAATTTCGTAAAATATCTTGTGACATACTTTATATTCCTAAATATATTTATACTTATTATAAAACATAGTAGGTTTAGGAGCTTTATAAATGCGTGTGGATTCTTGAATATACACTTTTTAATTTTACATGTCTGTTTGTATGTTTGTGCATCACTTAAAAAGCAGGTTATAGTATATATTAAACGTAAATTTAACGAGTTGAAATATTGTCTACGGAAGTGAACTATTTAAATTATGGAATTTCTAAAAAAACTGACTACTTAGGTGAAAGCACTACCGTTTTTGCAATTCATTTCCTTAAAGTTTGAGAAGTTTGGCCAATTTAATTAAATTTATGAGATGGGGACAGTGAAGGTCCTTCTCAAGATAAGTTTACAACAAAAGGATAGCAAAGGGACGACGAAACACATCAATGACACTACTTTAAGACTCTTCAGTGAGAGTGTGGTACAACTACCGTCAAACCTAACCAAACTTATTAACTATAGCAATAATATCTAATTTAAAAACCAAAGACGAACTACCTTATGCGGTATTTAAAGATCGATACTACATGGGTACCGTCAAAAAGGCATATAGTCCCTCCTCCTAGGCCAGCAGCGCTCTTGTGAATCCTCGGATGTTGCAAGAGTTCATGGTCGGCGGTGATCATGCATCATCAGTGACCCGCAAGCTCACTTACCCTCCTGTATTAAAAACAAAATAACTATGAATGAATTATATTAAAAAACATTCATCTTTGTCTTTATTGTCATTGTTGTTATTAGCAGACCAAGCCCGGTGTTAGTATAGTATAATTTAAGATTATATACTTAGATAAAACTAACATTATATAATATAAAAGCTAAAGATAGAATTGTTAAAGGTTTAAGAAAAATCTTCGTATTTCTTAATTACAATAAACTTTGAAAAGAATTTTTCAATAGACTAAGATTCAATTAGAAAAATACTAATAGCAGTCTTAGTTTTCAAAGAATTCTAATTTGTAAATATATTTTTAAATAGAAAATTTTATTAATTAAAAAAAACAGATTTGCAAAAAAAAATTGCAAATTTAGATAGGTAAAACCCTAAATTTATGAATATATCAATAATTTTAAGGCTTAGTGTTTACTAATCTCCAATAACGAAAAAAGATACCTTAATTATCTCTTTACAGGAAGATGAAATTCAAAATCATTGGAAGAGAAATAAAACTTAATGGTCAAAATTGTTGGTTAATAACATGCCATATTGAAATAAAAGTATAAATCGATTTACCATTCCGGTTCTTCCACACTTCTAGTAAACTACATAACAGGATAAACAAGAGTTCTTAATAACATTATCCGGCACATTCAGTCCCTTAATATGGCTACCACACTCGCCGGATATAGCACCATTAGATTTTATTATCAGGGATCACGAGGGACAAGTTTCTGTATCCCGATATAACACTGAGCATAAATTGAAAAATGTTTATTTTCAATTGATTGATATTTGATAGACTGGAAAAGATATTTACGGTTATATTACACGTGCCGTAAGTAATGCGAATTGGAGGCCATCTTGAATCTCGTATTTTTTAAGGGATACTTTTATTTACGTCTTCAACGAGATAAAATCTATTATATTTAACCTGATTTTGCTTTTATTTTGTTACTATAAAACCATGATAAAACAAAATTCATTCGTATTAAAGAAATTATCATTCAAAAAAGTATTACAATAAAATTATTCTATGTATAACCTAATATACTAGCGAATAAAGGACTTCTACATTTGTCTCAATTAAATACACATATATAATATAGTCTATTAAATTTTTAATAGAAAATAAAAAATAAATGTAATATCTTAAAGAAATTCAGTTTAAAGAAAGATCACGTGATATTATTATAACATGTGAAAAAAATAATAGACAGACAAAATAAAAGAAATCAATAATTAGTTTTCAAAAGTTACACAGGCACACAAAAAAAATAAAATATCATGAACCAGAGGGGAGACCCCATTATTCTTAGGTTTTTGGGATCGCTAAAACCGAATATGACAATAAAAACTAATTTTAAATGCCCGTTTTCCCGCTAGCACCCCCTTACTACCTCTTAAGGGGTGAAAATTGAAATTTTTGTATAAAATCAAGATAGATGTGTATTTCTACGTTTTTTGGGATGCTAAAACCGAAAATGATAACTAAAAATAAATTCATGACCACTATCACCCCCTACCACCCCTTACAGGGGATGAAAATTTCAATTTTTCTATAAAATCAAGATAGATGTGTATTTCTACGTTTTTTGGGATGCTGAAACCGAAAATGATAACTAAAAACAAATTCATGACCACTATCACCGCCTACCACCCCTCACCAACCCTTACGGGGGGTGAAAATTTCAATTTTTATATAAAATCAAGATGGATGTGAATTTCTATGTTTTTTAAAGATGCTGAGACAAAAAATGATTATAAAGTATATGGTAACCTCATTGTATGCATATATTTGTTATTATGATGCTAAGACTGAATCATGATTTTTGTCCTATTCTTAACAAGTTTTTTCATTTTTTTTTATTATTTTTTTTAATTTATATTTAATCCTACTTATTACTGTTTTCCATCCGGCAGTCTTGTAAAACGCTTAAAAGATGTTGAACCTAAATCTATGCCTCCGAAATAGAATTGTTACTATTTTTCTGACAATTTAGGAGACTAAAAGATGCTGAACCTAACCCCCCTACCCCTAACTCCTCCTCCTAAAAAAAAATTTGATGATTTTATATAAAAATTGAAATTTTCACCCCCCGTAAGGGTTGGTGAGGGGTGGTAGGCGGTGATAGTGATCATGAATTTGTTTTTAGTTATCATTTTCGGTTTCAGCATCCCAAAAAACGTAGAAATACACATCTGTCTTCATTTTATAGAAAAAATTGAAAATTTCACCCCCTGTAAGGGATGGTAGGGGGTGGTAGTGGTCATGAATTTATTTTTAGTTATCATTTTCGGTTTCAGCATCCCAAAAAACGTAGAAATACACATCTATCTTGATTTTATACAAAAAAATCAATTTTCACCCCTTAAGAGGTAGTAAGGGGGTGCTAGCGGGAAAACGGGCATTTAAAATTAGTTTTTATTGTCATATTCGGTTTAAGCGATCCCAAAAACCTAAGAATAATGGGGTCTCCCCTGTGGTTCATGATATTTTTTTTTTTTTGTGTGCCTGTGTTATCAATGGATTAGAAAAATCCAATCTTCTGATATTACGACTGAAATAAAATAAAATATCATAAATAAAATAAATAAATGTTTTTATAAAATAATACTGTTTTTAAAAATAATATATATATAAAAGAATATGAAATTAATATCTTAACTTGTTATCAGAAATCTTTCTAACGACTTATAGACGTCTTTTACATCTTTATATTTTATCTAAAAGCTATTTAAATTTGGTTTTACTTATGTAGATACCATTATTTATTATTATATATTGTATATATTTATTATTATATATTATTATATTATATATTTAGTACTAGTTCGCAATTCCCCATATATTTGACTAACCTAACTTGTTATTGTATAAACATATTACATAATTTAACATTAAGGAATTTTAGACTCAATATTATATAAGCTACACCATATTACTAATTGATCATACATATAATGTAACAAAGGTAATAATTATACTTAAAATATAGATCGAACGATGTATTATATGATGAAAATGTATGTATAAAATGTATGAAAAATTTTATAAGAAAATCTCATTGGCTAATAGTTTTTTTTCTTATTACAATCTATACATATAGTAGTAAAGTAAAAAAAAAAAAACATCGTATCTATTTTTAAGGAAAATAACGTGAATGTGAAAATTACACAGATTAAAAAAAAATTCTTTGCTTATGTATATCAGTTTGTCTATTTTCTGTTTATCTGTGCAGACATCACGAGCAAATTACTAGACGGGATTAAAAACTAATAATAACAGATAAATTACTATTTGTGTCATATAGAAAGAGGTGAACAGACAAAGTCGCCGGCAACATCTAGTGTATTGTAATATTGACAACCGTCTAGCGTACTAATTTTTATTGACGAATCGTAGCATTCCGTGGCTGGATCAATTCTTATTGAAGAGTTTGACGTCCATGATAAAATATTCATATGACATATATTTTTATCTTTGTATAATATTATGTTTTTATACTGTTTGATATTTTAGGGAACATTCTGCAGCCAAATAGTATTATTCAAGGAACGTCCTATGAAAATATTATAACGCCCAAAAGTATATACGGTTTCTGTTTGATCACTAAATATTATCCTAGATATACTATATATAGATAAGCTATGGTATGGCGACTCAGCGAATTAATTTGATAAACGTTGACGCAACTGGGTCATACCTAGAATTTAACTGAGCGTTATGGCCATATTAATATTATATATTATTAAAAATAATATCACATTTTAATTTTAAAAAGTAATTCACGGGCATAACAACCAACTAGATTAAATTAACTTTTAAATTGCGTTGGAAATATTTACTATATACTAGCTGTGTCCACGACTTGGTTCGCGTAGAAATTTTTTTTTAAAATAAGAGTAGACTAAGAAGTAATCCTTATAACATCAGCTATGCGCCGGTGAAACTCCTGTTAAAATCGACACAACCGTTTCAAAGATTAGAAAAACAAAAGACAGAGAGACAAAGAAATTAAAAAATAAAATTTTTTTACAAACAGACACTTCAATTTATATGTATAGATATTTCCTACTATGCAGTGAAATGTACACGTTACGAGGAAAGCAGGTGGTCTCAGCGTCCTTAAAATTAAAGAGGATCCCAACTTTGTTTAATGCTTGTAAATTTGTCAAAATAATTTCGAGGCTGCTATGATATTTCACCAACACCGAAATGTTATTTTACACCTGAGTCGGATGAAACTTTCGGGATGTCATTTAAATTCTATCTATTTGTACAATTAGTTTTATTTTACTTTTATATATATTAGATATATTATTTATTAACATGAATAAATAATTTCAAAGTTTTTTTTACTTTAACATTGTTAATAAAATAAAAGATTATTTACTTTATTTGTTTAAGTTTAAATCTAAAAATAACTTCGTGAAATAATGCATATTAATGACTGTAACATACAATGTACTGTGACAAAATTGTGGGTTAAAAATAATTACTATGCCCTAATTAATGTAACTAATTAGTCTTGATCCAATTCCATTATGTCTTCGAGAAATGTCATTTTAACAAGCGAATAGAAAACTCTACTTAGACCTTCTTTTAATTAATACTTTTAAAAACTCGTAATACTATAAAATATTAATTATACCTTTAATTATTACAAATATATTATTTACTCAATAACTCTAACAATTTTAGTATATAATTAGAGTTAAAACAAACAAAGCATTTCTTATCTTTCTTACAATTTTTTTTTATTATATAATAATAAAAACAAAGCTCCTTTGTTACAAAATAAGAACAATGGTCTTCCCTTCGGACAAGGGTTATAGAAACATGGGTATTATGTACAATATAGTCCTTTAAGATAAAAATATCTGAGTAGAATTGAAAATAACCCGGCCGCGTGAAATGGTATTTTGTAAGCGTCGCTTTACTGTGACCTATTTCTAGCTGGCGGGTGTTCCCCGGGCCTAGCTGTTCTATTGACCCACATGTACGCAGGCTTTGACGTCATTTCAAGCTCTGACGTCACGAAGCCACAGGCTGTTCTTTGTGATACAAGATATTTTAACATAAACTAAATCTATAACTGTTGACTTAGTGGTGTTTGGTAGAATAATATAAGTTTGTTTTCTGTTATTAAGTTCATGTATTTTTATATACATTTCTTTCTTTATTATTTCAATACGTAGGTTTAAGAATCTGTTAATTATACAAATTAAATCTCACAGGTATGGGGTTCTCTATTGTCCCAAATGTTCAATCGACCATAGTTTTGTTACTATTGAAAGTAGACAAAGATAACAGAATAGCAAATATATATTTATTTCAGATAGATAAAGAAAACCTAAATAGAATAAAATAATAAATATAATTTTCATACATAAGACGTATTTTTAAACATAACATCCTTTTGACCTTTTGTTGTTGATAAGACTCGCAAAATATCATGAATACAATATTTTAAGACATTTTTACAATAAATGTTATTTCTTTCCTTTCTTTGATCCATATTTTCATTTCTACTATCGGAATTGTATATGTACATGCCTATATATGATATAAGTTTTAAAATTGTTTTGGAAAATTTCCACTTCATTATTAGAGTTTGATTCAAAATATTACATAAATATCTAAAAATAACATCATTTATATATTTAATATTTTACATTAGTACATAAGTTTCATAACAGACGTGATAAATTTATCGCAGGCCTAATAGGAATTACAAATGAAGCTCCATTATTTGAAGGTTTTATATTAAATTATATGTTAAAGGTCATATTGTATTTTTAAAAATAACTTGTTTATAAAATAATATGATACATTAATACCTCGAAAACAATATAAATGTTGAAAAAACAGAATTCAAAATAAAAATTTATAATAAAAATACAAAAATATATTCTCCATTTCAACTTTTAAAAGCTTGAAATGATTTTAATTAAATATAACGCGAAAATAAAACAACGTTAAAATAGAAAGCGCTCTCAAAAGAAAAATCATTTTGAAGCATCGAGTAGATATATTTTTTTCCTTGTTTCATTCGTTGGGGAATCCATTAGTTGTCCGTTCAAAAAAACAACAAATCGCCTCGAAGCGTAGTTTTCAGCTTAACGGTTTTACTACTTGGGACTCGCCCTTCGCTAACATATAGCAGATAGTTAATACAAATTTTTAAATACTTTCTAATAAATAGATCGCTTTCATACATATGTATATAATAATTTAAAATTCAATAAATACTGAGTAATATATTATTGTTTTGTCAAAAACATCTCTGGAATATGGATATATGCGGTACCAATCAGTACTATTATTTTTTTTATTGAACTTATTTAAACTTATACATAGATCATAAACAGGAGAAAAAGGTTTTATTTTATAAATAATAAATTTTATTTCTTGTTTATAAAATAAAACCTTTATTTTTAGTCTCTGTTCAAAGTTACCCTGTGTATAACTCGCGTCCAGTCGTCATGGTTGACTTGTATTAAGGATAAGTGCTCAGAAGACATCGCGTCGCCTCTCATAAAACAGCTACGGATTACTGTTTTGACTTATGTTACTTTATACGTATTAATGCCAAGGCTTTATATATATACCGAGGTTATCAACTCCGGAGGAGAAACGTGCCGTTGATTTATTATATTACTACTTGTGCCTACTTCGTTTAAGCGAAATATTATTTTTAAATAAAAGTAGGCTAAGTTACTCTTTACAACATCAGCAATTTGCACGTGAAAGTCAATTACAATTATAAAATTTTTTTTAACTGTATTTCTCGAGCTTTGTCCGTGTTAATGAGATTTCCGTTTTATATTTAATTTAAACAAAATCCCTCCGGTCAAGGTTGTTCTTTCAAAGTGAAGTGGAGCCATTGAATTTAGCTTTATAAACAATGAATCAATAAACCATTCATTACCACTAACAGATAGGCGCTACCACTTCCGTTCCATCAAACCGAAATATAATTAATCAAAAATTACGGATTTCTATATAAACCTTCATGCCCCATTTCACGCTTTAGAATTGAATGAAAAACCTTGGACTGGGTCTGGATTTTAATATGTATATAACCTTTTTTTTTCACTTAACCTCTTTGCAATATGTGTATATTATATATAGATACATACAGCTGACAACAAAATATTACAATATCTATACTTTCACATTTATTATATCAATAGCATGTACATATTAGTAAGGTTAAAATACATTATGTAATATTAAATGTGTTAATTAAAAACAAATTACAATTATATTTTATTATACAAACATTAATATTTTTTAATAATTATATAAAATATATTTTATTAAACACTTTCATACTTTTCTTTTTTTCTGCGTTCACTTAAATACTTAAAATCAATAAATTTTAGACTGATTTAAACACGTTAATATAGAATGCTCTGTCTGTCATATAAAGCATAGAAATCGAAAACAATGTCTCATCAAAATTCCGAATTTAATTTATTATATAACATTAACAGTTATCATGACGATGAATCCTTGATTAATGTCTTTCTGTTATCTTAGTTACGTAACAAATATTAAACAATCACACGAAGTGTCGTTTAACCGTGAAATTGTGTAATTATTTCCTTATCAGCTCACGTTATGGTGCAATAAATTGTTATATAACAACGTTATCACAGAACTGAAACGTATAACAAATTCACGTGGTGCGAAAATTTACGTGTTCTTGATATATTTTTAACTTTAGTTTTAGGTTTTAAATGTATATGATTTTTTTATAGCTTGAAGTTTTTTATAATTTTATTATTGAAATAAGTTATATAAAAATTCTATTAATAAATTGGCGATATCCTAAAACGCCGAGCCTCATCTGGGGAATTGTCACTTAAAGAATGGGATTTGGTTTATCCTCATCCCGATATCTTTCAATAGCAATTTTCAGTCACAAAGAAAAGGCGTAAAAGATATGTGGTTACAAATACCAACTTAATATTAATGGAACTACGTTGAATAACAAAAAAGCTAAAATATGTACTTTATTTTATAAGTTGTTACTTGTATCTTTTTAAATATTTTTCATATTAATATCGTTATATTATGATATTGTGCTACTCCACTTAGGGTTAGCGGGGTTTTATTAATAATATTATTAGCAAGCTTTTAATACTGTTACAGAAATGAGAAAAATATACATACTATATAAAAAACTTGCTTTGCCCACGACTTCATTGTTTAATTTTCAATAAATATTTTTTAAATAAAAGTCTTTTAAGTTGCTCCCTGTAACATCAGCTATCCGCAAATAAAAGTCCTGTTAAAATCGGTCTAGCCGTTTTTGGGATTACCTGACCAAACAGATATACAGGAGGACGGATAAATTAGTTTTTTTATATAACTAATACTTTCATCTGCATTTAGTGAAATGCTGTTAATTTGGAATTACAAACAGACACTTCAATTATATTTACATTTATAGATTAAATTTATAGTTGATATGTAAAATAGCTTCAATCGACATTCCAATAAAGATGTCAGAGATGCTTTTGCTTTTGAAATAGCACATAAAGTCGTGATTTGTAAATAAGAATTCTGATTACAAACAGCTGTCTGCAAGATATGTGTGAACGTCCATGGTCATACAGCTTATATTAAATGTATTAAATATATATATATATTCATATTATTTTTATATAAGTGTTAAAATTCAACTAAACATATTAGACATACCAATACTATATTATGCGTGTTATGAACCTCGCTAATGAGCAATAAACGAGAAAACCTTTATGTTTATGAAACAGAAGAATGTTTCGTGAGAAATATCATTAACAATAATTTGTACAATTAAATGACATTGAACTTGGTATTGTAATAAATATTTTAGTACATCTATCATACTACAGCGCAACCTCGATGTAACGATTCTGAAGGGAATTAGAAAATATTCGTTATATCAAAGAATTACAAGGAGATTTGTTATATAGAGAGTAAGTTGGTCTAAAATTCAATAGAACTATAATAACATACATACATTAATAGGTGGCAAATTAGGCTAATTGAAAATTCTTTATAAAAAGGTTTGTAACAAATGTATTCGTAACGTGAAAGTATATTTTGTATTAACTCTTAAGGGGTCTCTGGGATTTTGAGAAATTTCTTAACTCCAGGAAATTGATAAGACATATAAATGTATTAATTTAACACTGTATATGAGATTAAATGAAGTTGATACAGAAATTTAATTACATCTTATTATATTCTGATTATAATTCATATTATATTCAATCGACTACACGAATTTCTTATTGAAAAAGCAATTGAACATTGTGTTTTATTAATTCATCTTTATGAAATGATTTTAAAAACAAAATAGAATACTTGTAGAAATGATTCGAAAATACCTGGAATAACAAATAAACAAAGTCTTGGAAAGGTAATATTATAAATATTTAATCGGAGTAATCTTCTCTGTGTTACAAATGCTTAGGTAGATAGTAGGTAGTAGTAGACTTTCGTATTTATTGTCTGGCGTCCAACTACACTAAGAATACAGTACTAAGATAACAGTCTTGATTAAAGACAGACCCTTACTTAAAGGATATCATAATGAGAATTTTTATCGGAATATTTCTACTGGGTATATTTTCAAAGCTCGATTTCCAATTTTTTAAAGCTTGATTATTCTGCTTTGTTAAAGCACTAGCTGTTACCCGTGACTCTATCTGAGATAATTGTAAAAACATTACAAGGTACATATGTCTATACCTCATGATTTAATCCGGAAATAAAACAACATCAATAGAAACCTTTTCCAGGACCGGTTGTATTAATGTTGCAATGGTATCCAGCCTATAACTATTAATAAGCTATAATATACAAAAAAACTCTCAAACCCTACAGGAAATTCCACATAATAATGCTATTAAACAAATAAGTTGCTGCTTTAAAATATTACAATATATAATTTTATCGTTCCCGCCTGTCAATTCACACATTCAGGAATAACAATATTTATTTTCAATATTTATTGTGATTAAGCGAAGCATTATTTTATAAATAAATTAATTACTATCATGAAATATGTTTGTTTTCTGTCATGAGTGCTTCCTTTCAATATTAAACACAACTTTTTGACCAATACAAAATAATCAAAGGAAGGGTTTCGGTTTTATGTATAAATCATAATAAAACTAGCTTTTAACAGCGACTTCACTCCAATAGGAGGTAGAAAACTATGTAAAAAAACTAATAACTATGTGATAGATAGTATCCTGGCATTCTCTGGGGTGGATACGCATTATTCCCACAAAAATCATATATTTTTTCCGTTTCCATGGCCATGAATCACGGTGAAATGGGTGTAAATTATATCCAGTATTTAATGTATGATTGATAACTACCCAAATTTATACTCACAATTATATTATTACTTACACTTATTTATGAAATGATATTCGTCTTTTATTAAAGAAGAAAATCAGTGCCAGAACAATAAGTTTCCTTTAAACGCCGCGCCGTTTCCTGTTAAATTACTTTTGAAGGTCCTCTGAAATAGATTCAAGTCGACAATTACACGAATGCTATATGAATCTTGTTACTTGTGTAAGTTGTATTACTTCTCTGACGATAACATTTTAATTATATTTATAATACGTTTGTTGTTATTTTATTTGTTATTTTTTTTATAAAAATTATAAGCTTAATAACCTAGGTTGCTGAAATATGATAGTTTAAAATATTTTGAAAAATAATAATTATTATGCACGAGGTTATTACTTCATAAAATTTATTTTTGAAACATTTATAAAATAATATTTGTCTGTTTACCTGTTTGTCAGTTCATTTGTTGCGAACAAGTAGAAATAGTGAATATTTTTTTATGAAATTTAGTATGAAGTTGGTATGTTCTATATATGACGTTTTCTACTAAAGAAACGTCAAATATTTTAAATTAAAAAAATCCAAAATAAATTTGGATCTTAGATAGAATAAAAATATATATATTTTTAGAATTTTTAATAATTATAGATAATGACTTAAGATAAAGTCACTAGCAATAATTAGTTATTTTAAAAGTATGAATAATTAAAATACAAAATTGTCGTCTATATTTCAGTTTCATTACTTTTTCCCTTTAATATCGCTGGAATATCCTTTGTAAATATGTTTGTTGCTCGCGTCAAAATCTAAATGAAAGCAATAAGAGTTGTTAAACTCATGCACTGTCGGATATCGTTGGAACGTTCATAAAAACATTTGCATAGAAAATATTGAGACTGAAACAAAGAGCGCAGACTTTATAATAAATAGCTGAAATAGTAACGTAAACAATACTTGATTAAAACTTTACAACCAATTCATTTAGGTTTTAATTTAAGAATGAGAACGTTCATCGAGCTAAGCTTGTACAAAATTTATTTAAATTTTATATTAATAATAAACAAACAATTTGTTTTCATGAATATATATTTAACGGATAATCTTCTGTTCATTTGCATTTAACTTTTATCCCAAACATATGCAACATCAGCGAAGATAAAAATTTGTATCGTTGAAGAACGTGCCTCAGAATACTCGTAACGTACTCTTTTATCTTTAACAACGTTTTCACCGTCCAATCACCTGAAAGGTAATAAAATTTTATGATTGCAATGTACCTCACTGTAAAAGGTTTAATGCAATTTTAGAGAGAAAACAAATAACGCTCTCTAACTGTTGTAAATGTAATTAAAGAAGACTGTTTCAGACACACTTTGTTGCCAATTCAGTACAATTTAAACTGAGCTCCAACATGACTAATTAAATAAAAATGTTAGCAGCTCTAATTTATATTTACTATTTACTTATTACTTCTACATTATATATATCAAGCTGAGTCGTTTATATGAACAAAATCTCTAAGATGCACTCAGTAGAGAGATATGTAATGAATTATTTCACTTAGATTTGAATACATAAATCAAAATTATTCATATTATAATAGTCGTGTATCTCCAGTTCCCTAACTCGCAAAGAGGAAGGGTTTATCCGTCTCATGCGGGCACCGACGAAGTTGTATACGGTTTAGAACGATAGCCTTCAAGTTTCCTTTGAGTTAGTTTCTAAGAACTAAAGTTATAACACGATTTGCATCAAATTTCTGTTTAAATATTATCCAACCAACTCATAGTAGAACATACTCTTAAATTTATTTTTAAAATACATTATGATATCATAATTAACAGTAATACTGACTGTGATTGTATATTCATTGTCTGGTGTAATTTACACCATGAAACATTCAACAGTAGCGTAGCGTAGAAAAGAAAAGACAAATTGAAAATACAAATACAGAAAAGAAACGTATCGTTTCTGAAATGAGGGAATGAATTTTAAAAGAACCAAATTGAAATAACAGCTGTAGCTTGCAATTTCAACGTTCATTTTAACATTTACAAGTATGCATGCGGACCGCAATCTCAACCCGCATAATATTTTAGTGTGTAATGAAGAGAATTGTTAAAGTGATTAGATTTCTGTCTTCATATTTAAATTTTCATATTATACAAAAAAATTGAATTGTATTTAAAAATAAACTAAATGTTAATTGAAAAATATTTATTGAAGCGCAATCTCTATGAAGTACAACACACTTCGTTACAATAAATATTTTATTGTCATATATCATAAAATACATCGGGCGTAAGATGCTACTTTATTAACAATCTCCGGCCCTCCAGACATAATAAATATCTATACATAATACAAACTAACTATATATTGATTTGAGCTAAATCAAATCTTTATTTCAATCTAAGTACACTCCAAAGGTTGTCACTTGTATGAACGCTGAGTTCACTTCCCTCTGAACATCTACATAATTATCCCTCTCGTGATCCCACAGGAAAGATATAGCATTGTTGTAGGATTGTGATCTTTTCTGTGCTATTGTAACAACAGTGATGATACGATACCGGTTGAATTGCATTGCTTTGACTTTGCGCATGAGTTCACCAGCAATACGGAGGGCAAGAGCAGGGGATTCCTAGAGAATAATTAAACGCAACAAAGTTGTCATCATTCTACATAATAGACATACAGATAGAAATCGATTTATCTATGTCCATGTATATTCACAAGATAATACATTCACAAGAAAGTTCAAACAAAAATAAAGTGATGTGGTGATGGTACCTGCATGTTGTATTTATGTCCCGTAAAGTGTTCATCAAGTATTTCATCTGTCGCCATCTTTACTGAGGGTAAATGAAATGCATAACTAGAATCCAGTTGATAGGTCGGAAAATACGATAACGGTGGACGTTTGAACTCTATTGCGAGCTGAATAAGAATTATTTCATCAGATACTTGAACATGAGTCATTCTCGATTTAGTGATAGAGAATAATTAAAAACTTATGTCTCTATATGGTAATATAGTTATTATATATTAACCTGTGAAGTCCTTTCCACTGGCCTTATCCCGGGTACACCAGAGAATCCAAAAGACTGTCTCCGGACCTTCAAACGGCTAGTTGATTTTGGACCCAGGGCCATTTGTGATCTGGTCGCCGACTGACTTTTTATTCGCAACATCGACACCTTACTTTTCTTTCCTTCTATATCATCCATGATTATAAAATTATATAAATCAAAGAATATATTATTAAGAAAAATGATTTTTATTAATATCCTCTTTTCTTGTTAAATACTCAAGTCAATCTGTCAAGCTTAAACTGCTGTCAGTTTTTTTTTTTATTTTCTTTAGAGAATTATAATTTTTACAAAAGTCTTTTGTGCTGATTGTTTTTTTTTCATATAATCTAAAATATATAAGATATATAAAAAAAACCCCCTGACCACTAAAACCATATTTTGTAATCGAAAATGAAAATCTAATATAATAATTATTTTTAATTCATAATATTATGTTATTCATAATACTTATAACTGTAAATATTCAGTTCAAGGAAATATAAATACAAATAAAATATTCAAATATATTTTAGTAAAGCCTAACTCAATCTAATGATCTGCAAGTCGTATGCATTGGCTCCATCAGTCTCAATGACACTTGTGTCAGTGTGTGAGGCTTAAAATAGTATGCCCAAGACTTTCTCCTTTTCCTCTGATTCCTTTTTATTCCTACCTATTAAGGGTAACAAAACATTTGCTGGATAACAGTTTACATGAGCGACGTTGTCCACATATCAGATGGACGGTTCCTTTGATCTTTACTAATATAAAAATATATATCGGGTCTATTGTAAATGGGTCTTCAAATTGGTGACATGTGATAGATAAGCGATAAACGGTATAAAGATCTTCGTATACGTGTCAACCTTTTCATATCAAAATAATATGCCAGGTCATCAATAATAACATCTTTGGACCGTTGGGTAGTAAAATTTTACCGTAAAAATTTATAATATTTACATTATATTTTTGACCATCATTTCTAAATTAGGTTTTCTTATTCTACTTATTTCGAACAATTCAATTCGGTTGAACGTAAAAAATGTAACAATATTTAAAAACCACGGAGCTAAAACCATTTTTTTTTATAAAGGTGACGTCATTCAACTACAGATAAAGTAGATCATACATCTAGGCCACCTGAAATGAACATCGGATGGTACGTTATTAATGATTCAAAAGAACTCTATTCCTTGCATTGATGAAAATTCTGTGGGGCCATGGAAAAAAAATTCGCTTGCAAGCTGACAAAGGATTTTTTGGCTAAAAGCCTCACATCTTTTGTAATGTACAGTCGGTGGACCATTGGATTTTTTTGTTGAATACTGGTTTTCCCTGTTACCTAAAATGGATTTTATGGAGTACCATTTTTATTTGGTACAAGAAATCTTTCAAGAGGGTAGTTATATAAAGCACATTATGCCTATAATATGTATTAACTTGCTGTTGTACAAATTAGTTTTTAAATCTGTAATTACCTTTTTTCAATTAAGTATATTATTTTCATAAAACGAAAGGTCCAATGAATTATTCATTGCTATAGCATATTTTAAAATGTATGCCCCAAACAAACAGCAACAACCCTCGGTAAGCAATGTAATATTCAACAAACAAAACATTGACTAAATTAACTGCAACATACTTGGCGTGACAACCCTTATCTAATTAAACATATCTCATACATCGTAATTTTCCGAGCGACAACCCTAACATGGATATGCTATGGGTACGTCAATCGCGTATGCTTTGAAGTCTGTTGGGGTATTCACCCCGCGATTGGTACACGCTGGAACCTAGATGAAACGATAATATTTATTTAAATTTATGACGTATCATATTCATAACAGAACAAAAATAAGAATAATATTTGTTTATATTTGAATAATTCGTGAATGTTAATTCAGAACATTGAAATAGATGATTTCAAAACAATATGAAAATTTATTTTAATATTAGTTTATGAAATGTAATCTTAATCTTTCATAACTAATACTTAGATATTACACAGTATATATATGAGAAAATATGTTCCTAAAACTATGATGATATCTCTCAGTTCAAGCGAACCAACTTTACGAGAAATTCAATTGTTCAGATATTATTACATAGTATTATAAAATTTCATTTAGTATTTATATTGCGAAGAATATGGTCATTTTTATTGCAAAATATAAATTAACAGAATTTAGTCTGTTATTTAAATATATACTACATTATATATTTGAAATGTTTTCTTTTCTATTTACAAATAAATATAAGTGTTTTGTATCATACTTTGTCTATTTGGAATAATATGTATGGGATACTTTAATATAGTTGGTACTTTGTAATGTTATATAAAAATAAAAAATATTAAAAAAAGTGAAGTGTGACATCTCTTTTACAATGAAATCCTCAAACTTCAGCTGGTTCAGGGTCAACGGCTTCAGCTGAGTGCCAGTGCAGTGGAGTGCATTCAACTACAACTGGAATTTTTTGCCTTGAAAACAAAACGATCACGAGATATGATGTAAGACGGAAAATTTAAGTTTTTCTTTTTGTTCCTTTATAAAAAAAAGTAAATTAAAATGAAACAGTAATTTCAATTCTTTTTTGTTGTTATAAATCATTCTTTATAATGTTTTACCTGAACCGAAGTGAATTATTACTTAAAAAGCATAGTCGTATTTTATATACTTATTAAAAAGTAACGAGGCAAAATTTGTACATTAAATATAAAATGAATAATGCTATGTATTCAATACGTAATACATACACCAAAATAATCGTTTGTTTGTCTGCTTATGTGTGTGCACATCATGTAAAAATTTGGATGAAATTTGTATGGTTATAGATTTTTGGAAAACTTTCTTATTTCCCCTGAAAATTCATATTTTCTTCGTAGCTTATTACCTGAGCGGGGATAGGGAGATGGAAAAGCAGACGAAGTTACTGGCAACACCCAGTTATAATATGACATTGTTGTGCATGGCCACGTATATTTTTATATCAAAAACTTGATTAACAGCAGCGGTAACCTCATTCCAAACATTTAAGCCAACCGTGGCGAGTGCTCGACAAAGGTCACTGGACATAAAAGCGAATTTATTTTCAGACTAATAAACATCATACCTGAGGAGAGATTGAATAATATATAAGTACCAGAGTAGATTCCGTCCCAACGGATCCGTAATTCAGCGCAACGCCCGGATTTTGGAAGGGAAACGTGAAATAATAATTGCGATTAGATTTTTATTTTGTTTTATGGGAGATTTAAACAGAGAGTTATGGGATAATTATCAACTCAAAGCACATATTGTTTAGAGTGTATATTATTAAAAAACTAGCCCTATGTTATAATATTGGAACTTAACTTTACTCTTTAGTCTATAGGATTTGGAACAAGTTACGTTTTTAGGCAACTCAAGGCGTTTTTAGGTAATACATAGGTACCTTAAAAAAAGTCCTTCCTTAGAGGCCGGCAATGCTTTTGTGATTCCTCTAATTTTATAAAAACTATTACCGGCCGTGGACAATGGATGAAAAGCAATGTCGGTTGTTTATCTATCTCGAGAAAAAATATACTTGAAGTATAATTACAAGTAATGTATATTACATATATTTTATTATCATTTCAATAATGATAACAAATTATGCACGTATTAAATTAATTATTTAAGAAAACCACAAATTGGTTACAGAAGTTTAATCAGCGACAACACTAGATATACCTGTCCTTACTAATTAATAATAGTAATCTGCTCATATATAATTAATGTCATTATTACTATATATATATATATATATATATATATATATATATATATATATATATATATATATGTTATATTCGTAACGTTAATAATTTTACATTACATTATATATTTATAATAAATGGGTTATTATAAATATATAAAATCACAATTACTGTAACAATAAAATACAATAAGAAACGAAACAAAGACATTTTGTCATAACATAACAAATATCTTTAATAAATAATACTCGAGAATCAGAGTTCTTCGGAAAAGTATTTCAAACCTACACGAGCGGGTGAAATCCAATAAACTTTATAGAAATAAATATAAAAGAAAGATCGTCATTCAATAACAAATTCCTCTCCATTGTTTAAAACTATTGCGTATTTCGACTTCACTTGACCGAGTTTCTATTGTTTATAGAAAAATTGTATCCCCAAGGCAATAAGGACAAGTTCGTAAACACGCATTACCGAGGGTTCTATAGTTGTTTTATACCTTATACAAGTTTGGTAATTTGGAGTGCTTAGGGATATCAGATCTCTGGGCGTCTTCTATCGCATTTATTCAAAGGAGCTTCTGGATTATATTCCGGCTGTCCTAAATAATGGCACTGCGAGTTGCTACAACACTATTCGTACCACGTACATGCGTTGCGTACTTGTACAGTCCTATTCTCTAGGAACTGTCTGCCACTAACGACCGAAATATGAAACGAAATTCCCACGTCTATATTTCTAGATCGATAGGACAGCTTAACAAAAAAGTTTACACTTATCAAATAACCGTAACATTTTTGTAATTTCTTCGTTGTTTAAAAAATCTTGAGAACCATTAATCATTTACTAACCAGTGACCTGTAATATAAAAAGATATTTGGTCATAGTATATAGTATATACTCCTATCAGAGCTTCAAGATCCATTATATAATCAATGTGCTGATTTGACAGTTGACAATGTTAATTGTGACCGTCATGTAACAGCTAAGCTCGCTCATTCATTAATTAAATGTTGCACTATAAGCTTCTAAGTAACTGAGTAATCTGTTCGTGTATATGTCGTGATAGAATTTTGATATGTGTAATTGTATTGATTAATAATATTAATATAGAACTATTCACTATATTTACAAAAGTTAAAAAATATATATATATAAATCTAAATTTGTATAGTTTGAGATTAAGGAGCCGTGATTTTTATTTTATATTATTTTATATTGTTTAATAAATTAAACAAATTCCTATATTTTATAAGCACCTGTATCGCCTGTGGCTTCGTAATTACGAGTATTTGCTTCTTTGATCTCTTCTGTTTCGACTTCAAACAAATTTTATAAATGTATCAAATCACAATCAAAAGTCTTAATATTAAATTATTTTTTTTTAAACTTCTTTTAAAATAGGAGAATTTTATTACAAATTAATGTACACGTATTAATAATGCGTTATAATCGAAATATTTAATGAAGAAGATTGAAGATATTTTGGTTATCAAAACTATTTACAAAATATTGGAATATTTTAACAGAGATCGTATATATTTTTATTCATATGTTTTTATTACAAGCCGCTCAAACTTTTATTACGTCGCGACATTACTTATACATGTCATCTTATTGGAAAAAAGATTTGTATGATATTTGAAATAAAGTAAATATCTCGTTTCAATATTGCTGTCGTTTATAAAAATACCAAACGTTAGGTACATTTCTAAAATTGTCTTTCATAGATTGACATTTCAATCAGTTTCCTAATAAATGTGGAAAACTAATTTCCGTAGTACATTTTCTACTCCAGAGTCGATCTCATTTAATAATATAATATCGCTCGGAGTAAATACTCTGAATTTTCGAAGGCAAAGTTCAACGACCTGAATATTTTAAGATATAGGCATCCCCTTTGCCTCCGTTCAATCGCCTATGACCCTGTTTTCTTTAAATAAAAGAATTTGTAGTCAAGACGCTTTTTTATCCGTTTAAGTTTAGTCTTCTTGCCTATATTATTGGATTATTCTAATACAAATTTTTTGTTTCTTTGTCTCTGCGTCATAAATATAAACAGATATAAAACCTCAAGAAATATCTTCTTAACGACATATCAAACGAAAATGGACATATATGACATTGCCTTTCCTAAATAGTGAAAAGTATTAAACGGACTAGTATCCCATATACGAAAATACTACACTTCATTTAACCCAATTTTAAGAAAATCAATTGTTAAACTTCATAAGACGCGTCTACAGTAAACAAACTACACCGTAAAGGTATACAAATTTACATAACTACCGTAACTTTCCGGTCACAGATACACTGGATTTATAGTGTATATTAGGATCTCAATATTATTGTGAACTCAGCTTAAACCCTCCTACACAGCCTTTGTTATTGTTATGTCCCTGATACCGCTCCTTCCATATGTAACATACATAAGAATACATTTATTATATCACATGAACGTAATAAGATATTATACAAGCTTTTGTCAGCGGCTTCGCCTCTAAAGTCGTGTAAGTACTAAAAAAGTTTTTAAAGTTTACCGATAGTATTTATACAACCTATCGTTCACTAATCACGTCTTTCTAATATATACTATTTTTTGTTAAAATCACTAAAATGGTTTGGAATTACAAACAGGCAGACAGACATTATTTCGAAAATAAAATATTTAGGAGTATGAATTTATGTTTTTTTGATTCCTCATAACAAATCAGATGCAACTGTCCATATTTGCATATACTATAATGACCTACTTACCATCATGACCTTTGGGTGGACTCTACAATAAAATATATTATATGAAAACTGAAAATACCATTTACAAGTTTATATCATCCCAAATAAAATTATGACGAGTTCCTTCAAAGGTAATAAGGAAGTAAATTCTGAATTGACACATATCAATGCGAGAATAAAATTTTTCTGATGTATGACAATTTGAATATTTGGATAATATTTTTCCCGGAAATGTGAAATGTAGGACATATTTTTGGTTGAGTAGTTATTTATTATAATAATAAATAATACTTATTACATTTCTTATATATCGAATCAAAAAAAAATCAAATGTAAATAGAAGGTAGAGCCAGAATTCTTAGAAAAATTTATGGATCATAAATATTTATCTTTAAATATCATTCACCTGTATGTTCGTGCATCACTTAAAACTACTGAACTAAAAAAAATCTAATTTTCACTGTTAAAAAGCTAAAAGCTCAAAGTGTGTAAGTATATTATCTTACATTTAACTTCAACAAGTTAAGAAATTTGTATGCTTTTTTCAGGGATTCATCAATTTTGTAATTTTTACTTATAAAAAAATGTGTTTAAAAGTAGATGTTGTCGACAGTCAAAAAGTCAAAACCGCGGCCAAACGATAGTTTTAATAATTAACTATATTAATATCAATCTATTTAATGACTTTCCGTTTCCATAAACATTAACCTATTATCCGGATGATCTAACATTAGCACATAATTCTACTAGAACACAAATAATCAATTAATCACAACATGTGGTGAGCAAAACCTGGATAGCTAGCTATGTATAGTCCACATGGTTTGATATCGATTTTGTACCTTAGTTGTTCTACAAGAGGCATTAAATATTCACCTTCCAAAAAGATGCCTCGTGAAAAGTTAAGTAAATAGTCGGCAGTTCTCTTTTAATTCTATTTTATTTACCTTTAATGCCCTCGGGAACTACCAGATAACTTTTGTGAACTTATAATAGAAATTTATTATGATAATTTCAAATAGATATAACTTAAATTTTAACTCTATATTTCTATTTCTATTTATCATTAAGCAAAACTATAGAAATTTATTATAATTTTTTTTATTATTTATATATATTTTTATTTATCTTCACGCCATATCCTTGCAGAGTAGCCAGAGACGACAAACAAACGCTACGGTCCCTGCATACCTCTTTCGCCTCAGCCAGAGACATCAACCTCTTCATACATGCTTTTGGGTAGACCTCGAAGAATTCGGTCTGCCCATTCATTTGTACCCGACTTTCGAATTTTGGAAAAATTTCTTCACAGGAGGTCTTCTTATGACTCCCTGAGTCCGAAATGACCATTGGTCAAAATGTTTATATATATATATATATATATATATATATATATATATGCGTGCGTGCGTCCAGATTCGACTTTTGTCAGCACGATAGCGGCCGCAGTTTCACTCGGATCGCTTCCAAAGTTTGCACAAAAATCAACCATCCAAAAATGAAAGTCAAGTTTGTTAACCAGAGAAATCCGGCTACAGGGGGCGCTAGGGCCTCACTTTTTCTGATTTCAGTTTTTCGACCATAACTTTTTCCCTATACAAAGTAGATCAATCGCGTTCAATATTATATGATGTCTTTGATGAATACCTATAACTAATGTAGATAAACCGAAAACCTAACTTCAATAACTTAGGGGTGGGGGTAAAAAAACCGAAAATTTTTGGAAAAAAAATCATAACTTTTTTCTGGTAAACATTCTTACATCACAAGTATTTTTAATAGAAAGGGTATTTTTTACTCTAAATTTAAGTACCAAAAGTTTTTCCGTAGAAGGTACCGTTTCCTAGAAAAAAAATAAAAACCACCTTTAGCTTGAAAATTTAAGGTAGGAAAACCACGGCAACTTTTTTTCTGGTAAATATTCCCTCCTCGCAAATATTTTTAATAGAAAGGGTATTTTTTACTCTAAATTTAAGTACCAAAAGTTTTTCCGTAGAAGGTACCGTTTCCTAGAAAAAAAATAAAAACCACCTTTAGCTTGAAAATTTAAGGTAGGAAAACCACGGCAACTTTTTTCTGGTAAACATTCCCTCCTCGCAAATATTTTTAATAGAAAGGTTATTTTTTACTCTAAATTTAAGTATCAAAAGTATTCATAAAAAAGATATCTTTTCCGAGAAAAAAAATAAAAACCACTGTTTGCTTGAAAATTTTTGATGTAAACAACGGCATCATGTGTTATTCTTAGATAGTGAGTTATATTTTAAACGAGTTAAACACGAGGTCTACCCACGCGTATCCCCCTGCGGGCACGGATTTTTTTAAATTATAGAGCCTTAATTTCTCTTAACTGTTTGTCTTCATCAATAGTCGATATAAACTTAGTTTAACCATTATAAAAACCCACATATAAAAAGCTATTATTTTAGTTGTGTTAAAAAATAACCACAAGAGAAAAAACAGACAAATAAATTTGATTATTTTGATCTTAGATCGTAATAAATGAATGCTTTCTCTTATAACATTATAAAAGTGGTAGATTCTCTAAAATTTCTTCAATAAATCAATTAAGCCAAGTTATAATAAGTTTTTGTGTTTGACGCTATCAGAAACTCGCTTGAGGTGAGGAGTTTTGTAATTCATGCAAATTGTTAGCACTTGAAGGTGAGACTAAATTTGTAATAAATTCATTTGTCTCCCTTCTGGGAATGAAACGGCGATTATTGATAGAAATGTTAAAAAATCAATACGCTATTTAGTTCAATAATTTTGATAACCTTTCCTTAATTAGACATTGAGCTTTGACTAATTAGTTAAATTTGAGTTCTGACAATTTTTGGTCTTTGGAGTCTACTGTACGACCACGCCCACTTCGCTGATAGTCAAATAATTTACTTGTGTGGTGTGGTTATCTTTTGTGGTTGATATTATTTTTGTTTATTTTATTACTTATCCGTCTACTAGTTTTGAGATGACCTTAAACAAACATACAATCAAATCTTTTCAGACAATAAAAAAAAAAAAGTATTTAAATATAGTGTATTTTCATTATACTTTTAAGATTTCAGTTAAATTTCACCTTAATAATTCTCTATATTTAGTAAGCTTAAAAGTTAAAATAAAAAAATAATGAACACAATGTTAAAAATTGTCGAACCTTTAAAAACAAAAACGGGCATACTTTGTTAACACTCTTATTGGAGGGGCATTGAGTGCCTGGATTATACATTCAAAACCCGTGTTTCATGTCTTAAAAATGTGATCTTATTTATAAAATACAGACGTGTCTATGTCTTATTAATACATATATAACAGTCATTTGATATATATATATATATATATATATATATATATATTATAAATTTATTGTTATTACGTCTAAATCAACTAACTTTTACCAATGCTCAGTTCACGTGTAAAAAATAGGAAACAGAGTTCTAAAATATTAATAGAAATAAGAAAAATAGTTTTCGTTATTCTCAGAAGATATATTTTTATTTTACGCATAAAATAAAGTAATCCTTTTGCTAGTAAAAAATATATCACAATAATACATATGTCATGTTTTATTTTTAGCAATAAACATGTCTTACCCTTTCGAATAGAAAAATGTGTTAAAGTAGATACTTTAATTTTTCTATTCTATATATCTATATATATATATATATATATATATATATATATATATATATATATATATATATACATATTATATATATATATTCATATTATAACTATTTCAATGAACATACAAAATACAATTTTCATTTGAGACATCAAAATTATCTCGACTATCTGTATCGTGTACCATTTGTGTTATCGCGGACGCCACACCCAAAAAAATATATAAATAGTAACATTTCATTGAAATAAAATATAGATCCTTATGAATTGAGAAACATTCATAAATATATTGTAAATAATAAATATGATGTGGAAGTAGTTTATATAAATTATAAAGATATATTACATTCTGTGTGTTTATTACAGAATCACTTTACCAGAGTATCAATTTGCTTACAATATTTTTTGTTATTTATCCGACTTACATATTTTTTTCTTTTATTAAACATTATTAGAATGAGTTATTAAAAGACAAAAAACAAACTTTCTTATTAAAAAAAAATCATAAGTGCAATAAAAAGACGAATCATGCAAAATAGTTTTAAAAAAAAGCAAATTTTGAAAACTATTTTTTTTTTATATAAAAAAATAAAAACGAATCAAACCACACCTCGGTATTGACTAGGAACTCAATATCGTTTTATTATCGTTTTATCATCACAAAGTGAGATAGTGTACAACAATCCATCAAGCAATCCATCATTGTCGTGAAGCGCTGCAGCGGCCTTGTGAACCCGATAACGAACAGTCGAACTTGCCCAATATATAAGATTAATTGAACACAGCCTCCGGGATAAGTGTTGTTAGAATCATTAAAAATCTCTTGGTTGTATGAAACTGTTGCTTTTTAAACGACTTCAAAACAACTTTATTCGATCTAATTTCAACTAACTTCGCCTATGTAATATAATTAAAGTATAACATTTCAAAAGTGTATTTGTGTCTGTTTATCCTAGAAATATGTCGGAAACTATAAGACTGATTGCAATAAATATTTTTCTATTCATTTAGTGACTTTATCTTAAGTTTAATCAAAATCGGTTCAGTTAAACAAAATATATAGTGTGTTTATGGTATATGTAAAATAAATAAGTTTTTATTATATTTCTTATATATATTCCAAGATAATTAAATAAATAATTAGGATTTTATTTTATTTCAAATTATATATACGTAAATACGTTAAACCTACTCGTAACACAATCCATTAACAATGTAAGGCAGTTAGTGAACACTGTCTTACCTAATACAAAGAATCTTAAGCACCTCAAATACAAAACTGAGACGTTCATGAGATTTCAGCTTACAGTTTAATCCACTTATTCCTTAACGCTTCACAACTTGATGTTTTAACGGGAGTTTATCTTTGTCTTGAGATTTGGTCGTGATTTCTATAAGAACTTGGAACTAATTACTTTTCTTTATACATTATGTACAAGCTTAAATTTAATTTGAAAGTTTATAATTAAAAAGAGAAATATCATAAAAAATATAAATAAAACAACAAAGAATCAAATGTAGACATAATATATATTTATACTGATGTCCTTTTTATAACAAATTTATATATCTATCCATGTTTCAGATTATTTTCATTATTATTTATTTATGTACGTACTATATTTAGTGTTTGAAAAAGATTAAGATATAAAAAGGAATACTTGATGAGGTTATCTGTAAAGAGAGATCTCTACTATTTTATATTATTTTACGTAAATAAAATAACTAAATTCTATACAATATAACTAAGTTATTGCTATGAATATAATTTACATTATATTATGGTGTTATAACTTGATCACAATGCAGGATATGGATCTATAAAGTATACATTGGAATTAAGACAATGAAAATGAAAAAAATATTACTATAGTATTCAACGGACTATAAGAATTAGGAAAATACATTATAATGAAACAGAATTTATAATTATAATCAGTTAATTTGTCCAAAGTATGTAAAGATGTAATAAAAATAATATATACATTTTTTTATAAGTTCTCTCTTTCTATAGATAGATATATCTCTTATAATCTCTTCTTTCTATAGATAGATATAACATCTAATGTAACCATTTGAGACTGCTACCATTCTTATCTTCATAAGATGCTATTTTTTCATATTCTTCATTACTCGTTATTGACTGTACTTAAAAATAATCGCTTGAATTAAACAATAATATCCAAAATGATTTTATTATCCAGTACAAAACTAATTCAGCATTTCAAAGGTAACTCTATTTGAACAGTCAATAATAAATGAAGGAACATTTATATTTATTCTCTCCGTCCGATACGGCCAAATGGAGTCCTTACGACTTTGATTAATAAATAATCTTATAAATAATTTTCTTTGTCTTACTTACCTTCGTTGCTTTTTCTTAACAAGTAATAAATAGTTTTATAGAAAACATAAGAGTAAAGTTCTACCCGTGGAAGTAATTTTTTGACAATATTAATTATATAATAAAGTGTAAATAGGTTTATTTGTTTATAATATTTATGATATGGTTTAATCTTTTGCACAATAAGTCCTGAACTAACAAACTGGGTCCTGATATCATTGGTTAAAACGCAAACTTGGAACTAGAGCATTTGTGTTGTATTATTTATGACTGAAAATCCACTATGAATATTGGCCAGCCTTGGCCAACTAACAATATACGCATTGTTTTATATGATAATTTAGTACTAGTTGTTGTCCGCGACTCCGTTCACGTGTACTACGGAAAGGCGTTAACAAACATTCAGATTTGAAATACTATATATTTGTTTAAATGAAAATTTCTTACACTATTCAGGTAATATGATATTATATAACCATCAGTACCATATTTGGCTACAAAATAATTTCAAATTTGACTCTTAATTCCAGAGATGTAACCATCTAACGCACTCCTTTACTGCTATTGTATAAGTATATGAAATCCCTTAATATATTATACTTGATGAAATAATTAATAATAAAGATGATGAATCCATCAATTTATTATTGACTTTTTAGACACAAAGAAAGACACACTAACGGTAAAACTTCCCAAAACGAGATGTTTATATAACTTTTGAAATTTTATTAGAATCTTTGACGCAATTTCCTTGATAAAGGACACGCAGGTAACAAAAAAATCTTTTAATGACATTCTTTCGTCAACAGCCTCCAGCTCGTTGAGTTGAACTCCTTCTGCAATAGGTTCTACTAAAAATAATACATAATTTACTATAATACCATAATTGTGAACAGAATAATAAGAAAAGTTCATAATAAAAAATTAATAATAAGGAAAAAGGGATTTATTTATAAAAGAATTTGATCCTAGAATGAATTAAACGGTAGTTTCAAATATCAAAAAGTATATTATTATTTTAAATGAAAAAGAAAAATAATAAAACTGATATAAATATTTAAATATATTTGAAATTTAAGTTAAGATCTTAATCCATGAGAATATTTAAACATTGTCATTGTTCTTTCGGGGTGTTAATTTGGGTATATATTTCCGTATCAAACGATACCGCTGTCATCTGCGATACTCATTCATATTAATGATTTAATTTAACAGAAAGGCTAGAGATATTAAATTTTGAGGTCCTAAGAACACCCCGTATTTTATTGTATAACTATAAAGTAAATAAATTTAATATTTTGGGTTTTCTATAATAATACCGTTATAGGAACGTTCATTTTAGTTTTGTAGTAATTTACATATTAAATTTCCATATGTTCTAGGTACCAGATAACAGGTTAAAAAGTAAGTTAAAATGTAAAAAAAATGTTAAATTGGTAAATAAAATATTGTAAAGTTAGAGTTGACTAATCGTAAATGGTTCTCTTAATATAGTGTCGATCTATTTAAAAAAAATAATAATATATATATTTTTTAATTTTTTTTTTAACATCGGCAACAATAAAAATATTCAGCATTGATATAATTTAATATACATATATATAAATATAATTTAATTTAATTTTTTTTAAAAAGGTATATTTTTATATTATACTTAAGTTTTTTAACATAATAACTATGGGTAGAATAACGTTTATCAGTTTGGAGTCCCGTGCATAAAGAACCTTAAGTTAAACCAAAAACCAGTTAGTTTTTAAGTTATAGCACACATTTGAAGTTTCATCAACATTGAAAACAATTACGGTAATTACCTAACACCACCGATAACAAACACCTTATGCAAGCTGATAAGGGCTGAATGTAAACAATTCTTTCACTGTTGAAAACCTGTTATTAAAATATAGTTGCAAAATGTGAGTACTTTGTATAGATAAACAAAAAATAAGCAAATAATCGTAAAGTTAAATATATTTTTACATTTTTGAGTTAACTTGAGCACGCAAAGAAAACAATAATCTCTTTTTTCTAATAACAAAAATGACATTATGATAAATACAGACCAATAAATTGACATAAGGTATTTCCATTACCACTAAAACAAAGGTACTAAATTAAAATAAGAAAATGTATCTAAAGATTTAATAAAAACAAGCAATCTACACTTCACTTTACACTCATTATAATATTCCCTATTGATTTTTTTGTAATCCACAAAAAATAAGGTCACTGTATATCGGAAATCATTTTATGTAGTTAGTAGCCTTCACGCCCTTCGTGTTTTGTTAAACCTGGTTTTTCATTATCATTTAGGAAGAAGGAAATGCACCTGAGTGACCTCGAAATGCACACAATTTGTTACGGACGTTGCTTCTGCGCCGTTTACAGTTGTTTACTACATTTAGGTAAGCAAAAAACAGAAAATACGAAAAAAACTTTTAAAGGCCATGGAAATATAGTAGATTAATAAATATGGAGTTTCTTTCAACTTCAGATAAGGTAAGTAGCTCTTACAAGTTTTGATTGCTGTCATTAGAGAGCATAATATTCTATTTGGAGCTTGTGATACTTAGATTACTACTAGAAGATATAGCACATGTATAGCTTAATTATAACTCAATAAATATTTCATTACGTTAATAGAGTTTAACAGCTATACATAGCAAAGGTTATTTAGCGACATACATTTGGTTTGAATAAAATGTTATCAATATTTAACACACAGTTCCATCAACGCTATTGAAAGCCATCACATTTACATTCACTTCCTCATACCCTGGTACTGAATACAAACGTCATGGTGTCATTAATCAAACTCGCCCTCGTGACCTGGCACATTCAAATCAATACATTATATCATTGTAAATTCTACGTGATTTAACTGAAAAGAAAATCTATCTAATAAACTAACGCCGCTTTATTCTCTAGACCCTAAAAAGGTATAGATTTTATTAAGTACTCTGCAAATGGAGCCTCGAGCGAATCAGGCTTTAAGATTTTATATTTTGTAAAAGTATCCATAACTTTTTCCTTTAACCGTGTTTCAGATATCAAATATCGCTGGTTCTAAAATACAGTCTGTAAAAGTTTTTATTGCGCCGAAAAGAAATGTAAAACTTTATACATTTACAGAAAAAATTTAAGAACTGTTTTCCGTTACAATAATTTTCAATACCTTTCAGGTGTACAAAGTATTTAAAATAAATGTTATAAAGTTGTTAAAAAGTAAATAAAACTAGCAAATTATACACAAATGGTTGAATGTATTGTTGAATCTATTATTTTAATATAAAAAAGGAAACGGAACGAAGTACGATAATCTCAATTTTACTATAAAAATAAGAATTTATCTTGTAAAAGGATGGAAATAGAGATTAGGAAGTAAAAGATAAAGATAAGCCGATTTCTTCCAACAACTTTAGATAGGAAGATATTACTTTAGAAAAGGAATATTTTAAAGAATCAGTTTGATTTGAGGGTAAAAATAAAATAAGTATTAAAAATGTATAAAAGATATTTAAAGCGAAATAAATAGTAGTAACAAAAATCATAGATCAAAATTACATATAGATAATTAATAAACGTTCACGAATAGTGAAATATATATATATATATATATATATACATATATATATATATATATATATACATTTAATCCACTTATGCATATAAGTTTATTCACGTTATATATGACAAAATTATTATTATTATATATAAAAAATATATGTCAAACAGAAAGAAAGGACTTTCTTTACTATTCGATATTTATATTTTTAGTAATCTTTCAAAATTAATATTAATTAATATTATGTCATAAATTAAGGCCTTTATCTTAATTACAAAGGTCAACCCAATAAGCCGCGTAAGCTGTTAATCCCAAAGGTCATAATAATATGAAACATGTTCTGACTTGTCCCTACCACACGAAGGACAGACGTCAATCCATTAATATCTTGGATATAGGTCAATTGGATACGTTGAATATTACTTTAATCTCCCCCATTTTAAACAAACTCCTTAAAGTTTATTAAAAAATATTACACTTCTTCAACATTTTCTTTTGCTTCTTGGTTATAACTTAGTTTATTATTAATTAGTTTTAATTAAACTACTTTACTTGTATTATTATATTGTATGCAACAGAGTGTTTTACATACAATATATGGTATCACTAACGAGATTAGCGACGCAGTCTAGTCTATTTATCTTAAAAATGAATTATCTTTTTTTATCTCAATGATGTAATCTCAAAGAAATTTTCGTTAATTAATGTTATAAAGAGGGAATTGTGGTTTGTTTGTATGAACCGATTAAATAACATCACTTTTATATATGTATCAACGAGTAACATGGCTATCTACGGATTTACGCAACCAAAAAAACCACATCCAAAGAGAAATACACTAGGGGCGCTAACAGACCCTCAAGCCGTTTGCAAGCCGTTTGCATATTGAGCGAAGCAAGCCCAGTGTAATAACTCATCGTAGTGGACAATGTTGGTACTGTAGGAGATTTCAGTTTTTTGATGATTATTCCTCAACGACATGACAATTTTTTTTTAAACCATAACCTAATTTATGTCTTTTTGATTGCAAAGTTTCATATTTTTCCGTCAAGTAGTTTTCGAGCCTATTCGTGACAAAAAATGTGAAAAAATCTCCAATAGAGCGCTCCGCTCGCTTCGCTCAAATAAATCCTAAACTTTGTATTAAGAACTACATAGTATTATTTCATCAGTAACTGTTTTACAACCAGAAAATTTGACACGGGTCAGCAAGTTAATGCAATTATTCGTTAACTAATAAGAGATTTTTAAATATCTCAAGATATATGACAGATATTGACAAAAGTTTTGTAAATAAATAAAATAACGGTAAAATATTACTAATATTTTTTCCACGACTGCAACACTATAATTACTTACTACTACTACTAATATACGACTTTACTACTTTTGTATCCAAACTGAGTTTTCAATACATAGTCATATAATAGTAAAAGAAATTGAGTATTAAAATATAAAAAGGTAATATATACTTGAAATTATATATTTATATATATTTTAATTCCTCCCCATTACATGTATAAAAATATTTAAATTAACTTAATAAAACTATGCTCCACTATACATTGGGGCGGGAACGCTAACGAAATTTTAATAAAAACTTGAATTGATTTGTTATTATACATTTCGCCCAAATAATGAAATTCCCTTTGGAGATCCTTTTTGTTATGTTATTTACATATATATGAAATATAAATTCAACTTTGACCTTAAAGGAAGTTTTAGAATTATAATTTACATTTACAATTTATATGTAAAAATAAGTTTAATTTTATATTTATTAAACAATAAATAAGGAAATGTATTGTTACTCCAGGATTCAATGAAATGCTTCTCGACAGAAAAGTTATATATATGTTAGAAAGCGTATTACTTATTTAAAACAAACAACCAGAAAATAAGACAATATATGTACAGTTGAAGTGTACAATTTGTGAGAACTTCTTAGAACCAATTTTCTGAGGCATGCATTAGAAAAATTGTTATATGATGATAGCACATAATAATCTAACTAACCACAACAATAACTAATATTTTATTATGTATAAATTGTTTGTCTTTGTCTATATACTATTGCAATACGTAATGCCTGTTTGTGTGTCCTTCTGGCAGATTAAATTTATTTAAAGATAGCTTAGAAGTTTGTCAGGAAATTTCAGTTGAGAAATTCCTCTCATACAAATAAATCTGATAAAATCAAGTTCTGAGTAAAATAAGTGTTTTCACAAACTTGAAAAGTGTTTGAATAAAATATGTTTTTAAGCATTAACATATATAGTTTTATAGTCGATAAATTATAAATGTTTTGAGTCCACGGCCGTTTTTAAATTCTGTTCAGTGAAATAAACATGTTTGTTATCGATTATTTAAAATGCTAAATTCATTAACACGAGTCCTCAAACCCGCGACCTCCATCCCCAAAAGTCTAACAACTGAGGTACCATGTCGGCACTCTCTTTAGACTGTGGATTAGAGACTTATGATAACATAGAATTATACATACAAAAAAAAAATTACATACATGACTCCTTAAATGTTAAAACCGCAGTTATGAGGAGCTATGTTAGAATCTATTTCCTTTATTATTTAGAAAAAAGCCTTCAGAAATCTACTAAATATTTCATCAAATTTGTCAATTTCTCTTTAAAATAATAAGATTAGACCGTCAGTTTGATATTTACTGAGAGCGAAATGTCGGTTATTATTATACCTTTTTATTTGTAAATCAATTGTTTTGTAGCGACAGATAATTTGTTACATAAGTGTAATGACAGGACTCTATTAGTCTTGGGTGAGTCTAAGTCAAAACACAGACAGTAGGTACATCAGAACATTATATATAAGTTCGCTGCACGTATGATACATGCGAGTAAATTAGTTCTAAAACTAATCTCCCAGCTGACTTTTTCATTTTCTAAATTTGTCATGTGATCTTAACTTTAAGCATCTTAAGGATAAACTTGCTTCATTTATACAGATAGTTAGTTTTCGATGTGATCAAAAAGTTTGTATGTTCGAATGGTAAGTTCAGTGAACCATATTCTCTTAAGTACCTTAATACTAATAAAAATATTAATAATTTACAGTTGAAGTAGATTTATACATATATATATATTATCATTGTCATTATCTTTTGCCCAGTGTTCGAACAGGACAAGACGACCATACTAGACTTAATCATAATAAAAAAATTAAATTTCAAATACTAGTCAGGGGTATAATTCCTATCTGTAAATATACGTAGTAAATAAATTCCTTTTAATTTTTTTAAATATTTAGATTCTAATTACTAGGAGAATTGCTTATATTCTTTTTCCGCAGTAATTTATAAATCTTAAAAAAGTGATAAAATAATCACACACACGTGCCTTCTGTACATTATATATGCATTGGAATTAAAATAATACGAAAACAAAACTACCAAAACATACAAACACACATACTATATACATATAAATAAGTTTTATTGATATTATATATAGCCTACCATTAGCCCAATCACATTACTATTTACAAACTCTCAAGGTCGATAAAGCCGTTTTTGAGTTATAAATATGTATTGATGACATCTATACATCTAAATAAAGTGGAAGTGTCTGTTTGTAATTCCAAATTAATTAATTAATTAAACCTTTTCACTAAATGCATATGAAACTTACGTATGTAAAAAAAACATTTTTTAATTTTTTTCTGTCTGTCTGTCTGTTAGTATGGTTAATCTCTGAAATGGCTGAACCGATTTTACAGGATTTTCACTGAAGGATAGTAGAGGTTATAATAAGTAACTTAACATTCCGCGCGAACAAAGTCATGGGCACAGCTAGGTCATATATAACATAATATGTATATATTCTGTATTTCGTAATGACAATGACATTACGTTCAATGCTTTAAGTAATAGTGGTGAATTATGTTAAACAATGGCAACTGGCCTCGATACAAGTAACTACTAATTCAGATCACAATGTCATCATTATTGACTATACATATGTTGATAGTATATAATTAATACTAATAGAAGCTAAAGAATAGACAGAATTAACAGTCCATGAAATAGAAATAAGAATATGATTGAATGATATATTTTTTCTTAAATCAATAACTTTATTATAGCTTTTACACAACATATTTTTGGCTATTCAAACCTACCACCAGCAAAACCAAAACCAAACCAAAAGTCAAACCTACCACCAGCTCGGAAATTTGTTTGTCATAGACCTGAGAGAAGCGACAGACTCTTGGCTTGTTTTATGTTTTTTAAGCCATACCTAAATGTATATTTAAGGATTTAATATAGGGTTGACAATTTATATCTCAAAGTGTTTATGTTGAAATGTCAGCTGGTGTAGTTAGAGTCGAGATAAGTCATTTTCAGATTCCTTTGTTGGATAAAACATTGTATGAAGAAATCAGAATTAAATGGAAGATAATGAAATTAATATTAACACTATGCTGTTATTTTAAACTTCTAAATCGTACTAATATTATATGTTTGTGTTTTTGTATGTATGTATGTTTGTAACGTTTTCACAAAATCTACTGGAACGATTAACAAAAATCATTTAACCATTAGAAAACTGCATCTTCTCAGAGTGACATAGACTATATTATATTTAAAAATGCAATAAACTGACCTAAGGTATGTAAAAATTGGTTATAAAAAATCTGTCATGGCGTGCGCTGCGGAAAGTATTGATGATAGAACAAAAAAATGTTCTACAGTGTTATACAATTTATTAATCTCTACAAGAAAATCAGCGGTACCATATATCCAATTACTGTAATTATGCCACTATAACAATTATTTTACATGTTAGAGTTGATAAAAGTGCCGACTATAATCAAACCATACTATTCATATCTCTGTACAAATCCTTATTCCATTTAGTTTATATATTAAAGATCGTTTAACACCTATTTAAAATTTTAAAACATTCCATTTAAAAGTCCATTACCACATGATCTACGCGTGTAAAACCGCGGGGCATTGCATATACTTGTACTTAATAATTAGTTTATTTTAATCTTTTCGAGTGCTATTATTTTAATACAAATATGAAAAACTTTTTAAGAAAACATTTGAGGTAAATATCATATTATCGTAAATTTTAGTATGAATTGTAATTTTAACTTCGGTTAGTACAATAGCAATAGATTTTATAGTTATAGCTTTAGTCACATTTTAGTTACAATACATTATGCAAACACGTAATCAAACTATAAAATAAATTATTATTAATAATTTTAATCTATATATAAATAAAATTTAAGTGTCTATTTGTAATTCCATTAACAGCCTTTCACCTATCGTATATGAAAGTATATAATTTAAAAAACAAATTTGGCATTCTGTTTGTATCGACTACTGAAACGGCTGGACCGATTTTAACAGAACATTCACTAGTGGATAGCTGGTTATAAGGATTAATTGAAGTTACATTTTAACGAAGTCCTGAACACAGCTAGTCATTTATAGTATTATTAATACATTAGAGAAATCGTGTAATTCAAATATATGTTCAACAATTAATTTATGGGTTTCAAAGCATTTGTCACAGTAATTAGGAGCTTAGGTAAATACATTTATAGAAATATTAGTTTCAGTAAACATTTCATGTATAACTTATCATTATGTATGTAAAATTATACTGTCTCTATCTCTCTCTCTCTCTCTCTCTCTCTCTCTCTCTCTGTCTATTTCTCTCTCTCTCTCTTCTGTAAAATTTTATACAATAAATCATTATTTGGTTTTTGATAAAAGATATTGTTAATTGGTGTATTTACACGAATAATTATTCGAACATTTATTTATTAAATAATATATTAAACACATTTAATATGCAGACTATAGTAGTTAAATATAAAACAAACCCAAACATGATTCTTTTGAATGATCTATTTATTATTTTTATTACAAATAGAGGATTTCGGTATATTAATTGTAAATAATTTTCTTATATTTTCTGTATAAAAGGAATAATCGATATAGTTATTTTTAGTTTAAATTTAATATTTTATGAAATTTATTTTTATAATTTCCATCAATGTTCCACTTATTGAGAAAGGAATTAACATAATAATAAAATATTATAACATTATAAGAAGTGACCTATTTAAATGTAATGTCCAATTGATTTGTCCATTAATCTTTATTGTGGTTCAAAAAATAATATCTGAATGAAACGAAATTCCGGCGCGGGCGTTGGTCAGATCTTTATCAAAGGTAACATTAACCAAGTACGTCACATGGCTACGAGACCGTAGCGGGTACAGCCAATTGTGCGACCATCTTACATTAACGTCCTTAAACTTGTCAAGTGTGCATCGCGGAGTGAGTGCAGTCCCCGTGACCTACATCCGACGACCCTCGCTCGGGAAGCTTCTAATTTCCACTGTACGTCACGGCGGGGGACGGGGATATGACGGCCCGCTGACTGCTCGCTGCTCAGACCAGTCCGCCGCCCGACGCCGACCTGCGAGCACGTTCAATCCAACATCCACCGCGAACTCGCGAAGCGAAACCTCAACCGCCTGAACGAAAATATTCAGTGTCCAAATATTTTTTTAAGTGCCGTGTTTTTTTTTTCTGTGATATATCAGGCGGGTTAAGGCTCGGGGCGCGCACCGCTGACACACTGGCTCAGTCAGCCGCCGGACGCCGAGTGAGCACCATCGATTTTCTCCACACGGCTGTACGCGAGGTACGTAGCATCACGTGCTCGTATTTTCATAGTTCCCATTTCCACGCGCCGCGTATTTTCGAACGATCTGCTTAGCGTTCAAGGCCGGGACTGTTTATTCAGGTTCATGTTTGTGACATCTGTGTTATGATCTGTTACTTTAATGTCTACAATGCGTTATAATATTGTGGTTAGAGGAAAACGAATCACTTTCACAGTTTACGATCTTCTGAGCGCACTTGGAATAAATAATGCGATAACGTTCTGTCCAAGGTTGTGGCTTTGCTTCTACGACGTGTCATATTTTTCTGTTATGTTAATGAGTTACAGTATGCACGAATATTATAAATAATTTTACATATAACAGATAACATAAATTATTATTTACTGTATTCAAAAACATATGCGCTATGCGTTTTATGAGTTATGTACTGGCAGATGGCCGCTAAAGACTTGATCTTGACCTACAGGTAGAGCTAAATGATACAATTGTAATACGCAGTTCTGGCATTCATTCTGATAAATATATTAAATATATGACAATAACTGTAATCAAACATAATATTACTCCATTACACCTAATATTATATTGTATATATGTATATAATAATATTTTTTTATTGCTTACAGTATTATAGCTATATATAATATATTGAACACTAATAATTATTATTAATAATAAATTATTAACAAAGGACAATAAAAATATATTAATATTTTATTGTAATATATTTTGAAATTAGCCTAAAAATTTTAAGAAAATTAATAATAATATATATTTGAGTAAAAGGAATTAATTAATTTGTTCATAATAACAATGAATTTATTTTAAAACAATAATAGTATACCGGATATTCACACGTTTGAAAAGATAATAAGTTTCCCAAGTGTTTCCTATTTCTAAGAATTGTTTATAATTAAAAAAACATATCATAAGGTTGTATATAATATTATTTGAGTAAACCTTTTTACCGTATAGTTTGATTTTATCGTTCCTTCAATTGTTATCAACTAAAACTCTCAATATATTTTACGTTTTATCGGTTTTTTACATTGCTACTAGTTTATAGTATTTTTATTGTTTTATTGAAACAGCTAAAATACTATAGATTTATATATTTAATTCGAAGGTCACATGAATAACACTTAATCCCTTCAAGAGATAACCTTTTAGACAATAAGATCGCCCTTCATTAAGTAAATTACATGACAACTTAGCACACGTCTTAGTATATACAAACACACAAACATTTTGATATACATAAATACTGGTAGATATAAATTTTCATATAAAATTATGAGTTTTTGCACTCTTTAGAATATTTAAACTAACAATTCTACTCTATAAATTACAAAAAGTGATAACAATATTTTCACATTACACTCACTATGAAACTCACTCAGACTCAAACCCACTTGATTTCAAACAGCTGTTAATAGAAAGGTTATTTAAAGTATCTTTAAACCAAGAGTTAACTTTTCTAAACCCTTTATTAATGCCTGAATGTTATATTTAACTATTGAAGGGCTCTCCATCAATGTATCCACATTGACCCAATTACGATTATGACCTCACGCAATCGCATTGGACTTTTTCCTTTCCACTTTCTTTAGGGAAATACCTTTTCATTAATACCAATTAATTAAAACCTTTATAGTTATGGTATTTTACAGAAAAGGTTTATTATTTTTTATGGCATTTTTATTGTATAATTAATTAATTATTTTTTGTCCAAAAAGGGTAAAATTGGCGTCTTAATGTTAAGCGTATTCTCTACCAGTTAGAATGGAATAAAAGATAAGACAAAGAAGCGATATACATATTTACAGCAAATATAAACAAAATTTTTCTAATTTTAATACAGATATATTTAAAAATATTAATTATTATATAACTAAACTAACAATGATTACATTTATTTCGGAGTATGTTAAAAATAGCGTTATTAGTTTTTTTATTAATCACCCACAACACACACATACACACACACACACACACACACACACATAGACCAATTTATATGCGATTAGAAAACAAACATTTCGTGTCTAATTACGTTACCACCTGATGTTAATCACGCAATTCAACTATTTACTGAATGGAAGGCGATCTTATCTTCATACAATTACTATTCAAACTATTAATACCATTACTAGTATTGATTGTGTTTTTTAATCAAAGATTTTTCCGCTTTACATTCTATTAATATTAAATGTACTAGATTATATATTATATTTATTGTTATAGCAATATTTATCGTACATTTATATATTGTATCCATTCTCAAGTAGAAAGCTTCTTACCGGTAATTAATACGTGAGAGAAAATGAGCCAAGTCTCAAATTATATTATAAATGAAGTGGTTTCAAGGTTACTGCCAAGATAATAACATATTTTTAAATATATTTAGAATATTAAAATAGTACACATGAAAAGGAACTGAAAATATCATGAGAAGATATATTCTGCTGTAAATTCAAGTTTCTGTTCGATATTTTCCATCATCGCGAGCTCAACATTATATATGCATGCAAATTTGTACAAAGGCCTCAATCAGACGCGGGTCAATAACAAAAAATACAAAAATCACAATAAAATTCTCTTTCGAGACAATCATTTTTCATAACCATAACAATATTAATGAAACGTACCCATACTCTAGTTACTGTTTTTTCTTATTGTTATATGTAAAATATACTAAAGCAATAGTATAAATACATATGTACAAACACAGCAGACATATTTTAATAGTAATATGCATATGTAAATAGTGTTGAGCAACTAGCGCGCTAGTGCAGATATTTATACCAAGATGGTAAAACAAAGTGTATTATTTTATATAGTTTACTTTTACAATTAGATTACTTACAAAATTACTTCAGTATGGATTAATTAACACTAATTTTTATAAAAATCTATATTGTTTACAAACATTACAAATAAAATGAAACAATTATCTATCCCCAATATTTATTAACGTACTGTCCCCATTATTTGTATAGATACTAGCCCCAAAACTTGTTAACGCTCTAGCCCCAATATTCATACACGCACTATCCCCAGAATATGTAAACACGTTAAACATACCCTTATCTAAATTAGAGGTAACAGAACTATACAAAGCATCACTCCGCTGCCAAAAACGTGAATGTAGTTTCACAAATTCCACTGGCATGTTATCAAAACGAACAAATTTCCGTTCGCTCGTTCCAACTCCATAATATCGATAACTGCTCTTACTGCCCTTGATATTATGTTATAGTTTAACCGTTATTGTGATACTGCTATCTCATTGTTTTAAAGAAGTTCCCAATACAAAGTTACAATATAACCAAAGTCATCTTAAAATCATATAAACAATTGTTCTTTCTGGGAATCGAACTCACGACCTTCGGCTTGGTAGTCACCGTCATTACATAGACGAATAGACTACCTATGTGACAAAGTAAAATAAATAACTTTTAAGATAATAATAAAAAAATTACATCCCAAATTATGTATCTTATAATACGAGTTACTAACATTAAAACTAGGTACGTTTATCAAAAGCGAGAATATTATTTCTATGAAGCCAATCTTGTTAACTTAAATAGGCTTAGTGTTTACTCACAGACGTCCCTTCAGTCAGTAATCCCTTGAAATATCTTATCAAGTATTAATAAATTAACATTTGTAATACATTTTTCAAGGGCAAGTTTAAAATACATGAAAATTACAAAAATAGTAAACACGTAGTACAGAATGATTGAAATCTAAATTAATAAATTTCTAACTTAACAAAGATAACATTTCTGTAACCTTTTGAATGATGTTATATTAAGATGTTAAATCAAATCCAGATTTGAACCAGCGATAGTCGAGTGCAGTGAGATGTAACCAGTTGGTAACGAACGAGGATATTGGATGATGAGGTCGCCTACGTGACCTTTAAACGCATCCGTCACCACTAATACATTTTGTAAACTTCATATTAAATAACAATGTAATATTATAAAACTGTGAATATAATAAATATACATAAAATTGAAGTATCCGTTTGTAATTCTAAATTAACAGCTTTTCACTAAATGCATATGAAAATATACTTATATAAACAAATATGTTATTTGAAATGGTTTAGCCGATTTTAATAGGATTTCTACTGACGGATAGATGACATTATAAGGAATTATTTAGGTGATTTTTTTTTTAATATAGCGAACGAAATCGTGTGTACAGCTAGTATTGTATATAAGACCAGCCTTGTTCGAAAGGATATCTTATCCCCGGTATAATACAATCTTTGTTATAATTATGACTTGTAATATATTAAATAAAGTGGTTCATTATAATAATAATTTAACTAATTTAAACCAATATATACATTGTAACTTTAAAAAAGCTTTAAACATATTATATTCTGTGTATTTACATGTACAGACTGTGAGGTCATATTATTTTCATGGTAAATATATGAACGATAATTCTTACTAATGTTTTTAGCCTTCAGACGATCACATGTTCATACCACGTTATAAGTATGTTACAAATTATTTGAGATGTATTAGAATTGACACTTCAATAATTATAATAAATTCTATAACCTCATTTATTGAAATCACAACATTAAGAAAATTTCGTAACATTTTAAATGTATTACTGCAGGTTAAAGTTATTTAAGGACAATTCCCCCCCCCCCCTTTTTTTTTGTTGTTTATAAAACGCTTTACAAATTTAATTATGTATAAAATAAATTAATATTCATCTTCACTTAATAAACATGTGAAACTTGCAGAACATGTGATATATTTTTATATACATATAGTTCCATGACGTATTTAAGAATATCTGTAAATATTATGTTATAATAATTTGTACGTAAATTAGTAGACAAACATACATTTAAATAAACATTTGAATTTGTAAATGCGTAGGATATCAACAGACTGAATACATATCAAAATATGAGTCAGTTTAAACATAAAGTCTTATATCTTCATTTTCATACTCGTAATTAACTATTATTTGCTTCTCTAAAACTGCAACTACTTATCAATACTGAAAATCTAACTTAATTAATAAATATTAATAAATATAATATGATAAAATTATTATTAAAATTATTCTATAACCATTATCAGTATCAGTGCCAAATAACAAACTAAGACCTTTACGTTCCACTGCGTGGTTAAAATGGAAAAAATATATACAAAGCCTCGTCACGCATCGGAAATCATCCGAGCGTGCCAACTAGGGAATACAATTGATACATTTTAATCCCGCTATTAAGGGATTGCAATCCCGCTCTATTGACACATAAAAAAAATATTAATAATAATTTAAACATGTAAAACATAATACATATAAGTACACAGTGTACTGTGATAGCAATCCCGGCTTGTCTATTGCCAATAACGAACGCGTCGGTCAGCCAATGCTATGCGCCAACCTTGACTTGTGATCATGTATTTTTTATAACGAGTGTTTAGGTTGCGGCATATTACGTGAGTTCATATAACTGTTTCGTAATTTATCCCTCCAAAGGTGTTGTTTCAACCATATGTTTCAATCAGCGCTGACCTTCCTCGCTGACCTTTAATATTAAGGTCAAATTCACTTAGGTTTACCTGCTTTAATTTAATATACTTATGTCGGGTATTTGTAATTAAATACATAGATTAGGATGACGAGTTTCTTGTGTATTTACAGGTTATATAATTTAATGCTCAGCTCGTCTGACCTTGTGATGTCACGGCGCGCTAGCGTGACGCTGTCACTGATGACAGTTGAAAAACAAATGCGTTTATGAATCGACCTCGCGAATGTCATGTTAGTTTTGAGGATTTTGGTAATCCAATTAGTTTTTTACGTTCTATAATATTTATATCTTTTAGTCTATAATTATATGTCTTAACACGACATACCTTCATTACAATTATTTTTATGAATGTTTCGATAAACAGAAAAGATAAAGAGACATGAATAGTTGTAAGATTATTGTATCTTACAATATCCTGTACCGTTAAGGTTGCTTATAAAGGCTATAAATATAACCGAATAGAACAAAAATTCAATACCTTTTATTCATAGTCACTCATCCAATAACACAAATCCTCTGTTCAATTAGGCGTTCAGTCGAAATATAGTTTTTAAGGTTTACGTCATAGTGATGGACAAGGTTAAAATAAAACATTTTTGTTCATTTCATTAAACCATATTAGACATATAATGTAAATCCTGTTCACTCCTTTTCATAAAATGTTAAAATATTCTGAAAAATGAATATTCACTAAATCCGAATATTAATATTTATGTTTAGTATTATAATTCGGATTTTTCATCTCTGGTTTCGCAAATACCGAATATTCGTATATTACTTATTCTTTACCGAAACGAATTGTGTTTCATTGTTTATTATCCATTATGTTTACTTGTTATAGAAAATACAAATAGCAATTCCATCCAATTCATCCAGCTCCATCTATCACAACCATCCGAAAACATAACGAAGGAAATGAGGGCAAATATAACTTGCGTCCTCCGATCCCACATCAATCACGTTTTTCTCTGTCCTCCGGGATACATACAGAATAAATGGCTCGTTAATCATTATAGATGGACACTCTTCCAGTTACTAAGATGTCATTTTATCGATATATATCGGCTTTTTAATCACATCACTTTACGACAATAATGTCCATTAGGACTACATTTTTAGGATACATTTTTTATACTTTTTGCGGTATGATGTACTAAATGTATGTATTTTTTTAATATTGACGCAGTCGTTACTAACTTAACCATGTGTATTAATGAGACTACACAATATTTAAAAGAGCGTGTCCGTCCGTATTATATAATTTTCATTGTCGGTAAATGAGAATACATTAAACGTGGACAGAAATCTTCCTCTTGTTATTATGTAAATTTATTCACAATGATGCAAATTATTTTCAATCAATAGCACAACTATAGCAAACCTTAAAGACTAATGGTTTCAGGAAAATAAATAGCCTTCGGATAAGGAAAATGATAATGACAGAACAGTTTTGCTAAAACACCACGTGACCTCGATTTTATCAAACGTTTCAAATCAATATCAATATACGTTTCCTTTGATCATAACATTTTCTGACAAACTTATTCCAAGTTTATTCATTACAGAAGTTTGGCAATTAACATAGATCTTAATATACCTTGAACTACAATTCATTTCTCATATTTCCGCTACGAATATAAAACATAATTATTAAGTTTCCACAGACAGGATTCGTTTCATAGCTTCGCAATTACGTCATTACTTTTTATTGTGGGATTAAGAACCATATGAATATAGCAACAAGTGCTAGTATTCGTTGAACGCAATCTCTGCCTCCCCTCGACCGAGACCCACTGCCTACTGCGAAAACTTTGACGTCATCGCCCCACATTGCAAACTTGCGGAGTAAGGGTTGCTTTATATCGAGCTAAAATGAATTTTATAACCGTCATAATTTTCAAATTTTGGCAATATTTTTCTATATAATCTTATTATATTATAATAAATAATTCAATCCGTTCCCAATCGAGGTCTTTGGAATAATATAAATAAAATATATAATATTGTTGGTAGTAGAGATATTTCTGACACAAATGTTTATAGTCCAAACTAGAGCCGACACTAGAACGTAGTAGGGGTTGTTAGGGGTTGTAACACAGTCTCATACAGTAACCCCTAGCTACAAGTTTGTCCTGTTCATTCACATAAGTACACCAAAACGAACGCGCCCTAACCAACTTTCTATAACATATGTTACTACGGCCTTAATGTGTTTTTTCTTGTTTTATATCACTGAATTGTATCTACTACTGAATTGTTTTTTAAATTATTGTTTACTGTTTTCAAATTAATTAAATTCTTGGATTTATTATTGATTAATTTTATTTTGTTAAGGACGTGTAACTAACTGAACTTGGATTTATTTTTCGATGTTATTTCTTAACGTTAAAGTTTTTTCGATGGACTATTAGAGTAATTAGATGTATTCAATTAGTTTAGATTCAGAACTAGTAAATGTTGATAATTTTTTTGGTTATATGATAAAACTATATACTACCTACATATAGGATATTAGGATATTTTCTGCAACATTTCGGTGCCCCCTATCTATATATAAAATTCCTGTTTATATGTAATACGACAATCATAAAATTAACTTCGTACATTCACTACCATATTATATTCAAATTACATTTAATTAAAAAGAATAAAGACTGACAAACTTAAATTACAATTAGGGTACATATAATTAAATGATTCAGAATTTAAATTAGATTTTATTACAGCGAAAGATAGGAATAAAGTCTAGTTAACAAGATAAATGTAGCACGAACGTCAGCAAACAATGTAACTGATACGAATAGATAAGGAACAACGTTTTTATACTAAACTTTTCTTTGCACTAGTTATGTCCGGTGACTTTGAAAGATCTATAAAAATACTTTAGCGACCACCAAAAGGACTTTTCGATTTACAGAAAAGATTACAACTATTGTTATTAATTACAAATAATTAATTTATACGAGGTATGCCCTCGACTTAAAGTAACCTAAGTTACTCCTTCTACAAAAAACATCAGCTATCCGCTAATGAAAGTAATTTTAAAATCGGTACCGTTTCAGAGATTAGCCAGAACAAAAAGACAGACGGACAAAGATATTAAAAATAGTTTTTTTTTTGTAAGTATCGCACTTTCTTATATATTTAGTGAAAAGGTGTTAAATTGAAATGATCAACAGACACTTCAATTTTATTTATATATATATATATATATATATATATATATATATATATATATATATATATATATATATAAATGTACTGTTAAAACTCCTAAATAATATCTTAAATATCAAAAATAGACATATTTTGTTTATCAAATGAATTGTGATGATTTTCCGTCTATCTAATCTAACATTAATTTAGTTTCCATCGATCAATACTTGTATCCTTCTAGATGTTTTAGGCTTTTGCTAAATCATCAATCACGCCTGACATAATTGATGTTCAAAGTCATGTGACTTGATATAACAATATGTATGTATGTGTATAAATTGCTAGCTTTTTGTCTCGGTTTTGCTTCATCGATATGGTTTTTGTTTACGGCTAACGGGTAACGGCTATAGAATATCACCAACTTACTTACGAAGGGAATTAATCTGTCTTAATAGTAAAAGGGAACGCATGCTCAAAATTACAGTGGACCAGTCTTTATGTATACAGACATACAGTTCTGTGCAGGTCATAGGATAAATTACCTTAAATAAATATTATATTACATTTGAATGTTCGTACTTTAGTCTATTATTTATATGATGTAACGGCTATATTTGGCGTGGTATTGATATCATCTTTACATATTATTAATCGAAGTTTGTATTTGTATTTTCAAACTAACAGATTTTCAATAAATGCATATGAAAGTATTTACGGTACTTAAATAAAAAAATAATTTAAAAAATATATACATCTGTCTGTCTGTTTGTGCCGGCTACTTTCTGAAATGACTCTAACTTGTAACAGGACTTATGAGGGGTAACTATGGCTACTTTTGTTTAAAAACATATCAAACGAAGTCGTTGGCACATCTACTATAGAATAATTTTGACCGTAATAAGTGTAACTACATCTATACCTTCAACTGTTTATACAATACCTTCTATTGCTACCATAGAAAGACAAACAAACAAAAATCACAATGCAATCTCAGAGATAGGCGTAGTTACAAATATTCAAAGGTCATCACAACTGCAGTTACAGATAAGACTTTCAGAATGAGGTTATTTTGTAGAGCTATTTAAAGACTATATTACTTCAGCAATATTATTAGTTTGTTTGTTTAAATACTGGGTCAAGCTCTGTTTATTCTTCATCATCATACCGTTTATTTTAAGAAATGTACACACAGCTTATACGATATAAATTATAGACTTGAAGCGACATTCAATTAAGGCGAGCGTGAGTTTTTTAATAAGAAAATTATATGTACCATCCTTTAATAGAAAGCCTATATTTAATTAATTATAATATGTATATATGTATTTTGAAATAATAGCACTAACTTTGACACTTGTACTCGTATGAAGCGTCATTTAATTAACGGAATTTAAATATCATGACGATAAATAAATGTGTCTTCTAGTTACACGTTCAATTGTTTTAAATATATTATTATTAATTTTAGTGTTTCATTAGTCGACATTCATTACACGACATTATATGTACGTTTTCATTTGAAGCTAACTAAAACGCTCATGAAGCGGTAGTTTAGTACAAAACAAGCAAATACTACAAAATTCCAATTAGCTTTTGAGTAAAACATGTTTTGAAATAAGGGCATCGAGTTTGTTGAAAAGAGAACCTTAACGCAAGGACTGAAGGTTCATTTAAATTTATATATCACGCGGTTTCAAAACAGATAACCCACATCACTATCAGAAATATCCAAAAACATGTGAAAGTTCGTAGACAAGAAAATTTGCATAGCGATAACGAGCTGCGGTAACGCATTGAAAATTACTGAAATCGTGCAATTTTATCGTTTCATTCAGATTAGAATCGATAATTGAAATTATAAAACCAGGTATACTTGACCCCTGTCAGGGTTCAAGTGTACCTGGTTTTAGGTATATTAAAGAAAAGCAAAATAAATTATGGTACATTTAACAGATACAGTTACTTTGGTGATAAAATAACTTACTGTTGTATATATTAAAACATCTCTCATTCGAGTGTGAATGAACTTCTAACAGATGGCGATGGCTTATAAATTGGTCATATCAACCCCAGCAGGAAGATAATTAAGGCTTATTACACATGGATACCTTTTAAATAGCCTTCATGACCGTATCATTGGCTTAAGTAGAAATATTAGGCAGGAAACAAAGTAATTTCGGTCCTTCGAGCCGGATGGTGGATCCATTAGGATGCATTAGGCACGAATCGAGGAGAACGTGAAACGTAATGACTTTCTGCATATATAGGTTTTAAAATATTTATTTATATTGAAACTTAGAATATTAAGTTACAAAATGTAAACTTACACTTTTATAATTATTATTAATAACAGATTATAAATAAAACCAACTTCATAAACCAAAGTCATTTTAAACTGATACTTTAATCCACGTTTTGTTTAACCATAAGTGTTGACTTATGGTTAAATGACACTTACATAAACAAGTTAGGCTTGCATATAATTGTTAGGTAGCTTAGTGTCCTAAATCAAGGCAACAATTACACCACACGTGAGCTAGCATTAAGTGGTTATGGATATACGTGTAGATACAAACTGAATCTCCTGAATCCTGAACTGAATCTACAAACGTAATCTTCTACTATTATTGAAATATTAAAAAAAATCTTATCAAGATTAAGCAGGCTAAATATAAGCTTATATATAAATATGTATAATTAAGAAAAACGTATTTCATATTTTACGATAGCTAAAGTATTTAACCTTACGCAGTGATAAGAGAGCCTTGGCTTAACATTGCATTTATCGGGAAATATCAGCTTATCATAGTTAGTTATAAATGAAAATTAATTAAGTTGCAACCATTTATATGAACTAGCAGATTTATTGGATGTACACGACACAGACAGACACATAGTATTTTTTACTTTATTTGTTGTAATATAACAAAACTAGCTTTGGGGTCGACTTCGCTTGGGTGGAATATGTTTTTTTAGATAAGAGTAGCCTAAGTTAATCGTTATAACATCAGCTATCCGCTCGGCTCAACCGTTCCAACTATTCCAGCCGGAACAAACAGAAAGACAGACCAACATTTTAAACATTGATATATATAAGTGCCATATATACTTTCATTTGCGTTTAGTAAACATCTGTTAATTAGGATACACAAACAGACACCTCAACTTTATTTATATGTATTGATAGATAATTCGACTCAATGCAGCTTTATATAACTATTTTTACTTATTTATTATTAGTTCTTAAATGCATTGTTTTTAGTAGAAATAGAGAAAAATATTTCCTTGAGCTCGTTCGTCACTTGAAGCTCGCTCAAACAACATTTATCTATATTTTCTTAGTGCTTTATTTTATTTATTTCTATCCAGATAAAGTCCTAGTCTTCTCTGTATTCATTATTTTCAAAGCAACAACAATTACGGGCCATCTGTAGTCATTTAGAACAGTTTATTTTATTCTATAATTAATTTAATTTGATAATAATTTATTTAATTTATACATAGTAAATATTTTTGAAATCATTGTAGATAATATATAAATATGCTTATAGTAAACTAAGCAATAACTGTTGCATCTGAATTATTTAATTAAAAGGCATATATCGTAAAATAAACTACCAATTTATGCATTTTTTATCAAATTTTATCCTATTTCGGGTGAATTTGTTCACACATGGATAACATATTTTTAATTACGGTCAGTAGTCGAATTCCGTCTCGACAGTTTTAACAGTATTTATAAATGTACACAGGAATGTGGCCTTTAATATCATTGTTATAAGTGTTTTTATTGAGCGTACTAAGTAAGGGGTTGTTCAGTGGGGCGCCGGATCGATACTGGGTTACTGATATAAATAGGGCAGAACTTAAAGGCCGTACGCCAACGCTCAGTTTCGTTGTCGTGAATCGATTCCGAGATGAGTTGGATGCTGTAAAAACGTCTGCGATCTCTCGAGTCGCAAAATTTTTATGAACAAATTTCTTACGCTATATTTTCTGAGCTGTCGTAAATATGTAAGATACGTTTTATGAATTAAACATTACTTCTTTATATATACATATTTAAACATATATATATATATATACATATACCCTCTTGACTTTATTCAAATTATTAAAAATATAAACACATAATTTCAGTTCCTTTTCTTAATATATAATGTACAATATACTTATTATATATCAATAATTAATTACATATAATGTTTAATATTTAATTAGATCTTGTCTCCGTTAAACTAAACAACTAATCTGTGTAAAAGTGCTGCATCACTGATTAAAAATAAAATAGATTGTGAACCATGAACAAAATGTACAAAAAAGCAACAAAATATAACAGCAACTCATCCAGTTAGTCTTTCCAGGTGAATAGTTCCACCGTTTTACCTTAAACCCTCGTCAAGAAGGTCACCAGTGTGGTTATGGCACAAATTACAGCCTTCTCATTGGTGGAAAATATATTGCTTTTGGTTTTTTCAACAATCTTATTTGTCAGCCATGTTTTTAATGACGCGTAAATGATATAGAACATTCGCAATATTTTATTATAATAGTAAATTAATTTGTATTTATGTATGTACTTACTTATACAAGACAATACGGCTAAGAGGCAAGATTTTATTGAGTTCACATATGATGAATGCAGAATAGAGTAGATTGAAATATAGTACAAAACTGAAATAATACAATGAATGGCATGTTCTAGTAAATACCACCTCCAATTATTAGGTTCGGGGTTTTAACAGGTGACAACCATAGGTTGTTAGTTTTCTGTATGATTTATTCAGGAGTTATCACCATATATCAATCACTTTTTATATCAAAAATAATAAAGGTGACAATTTTAATTATAAATATTAAATCGCGATCGCTTATGGTTTAATCCGCCCGATCTAGTTCGGAGTGCCGAAACGTTATGATGTATGAAGGTCGACACCAGATATTAATCACTCGTTCTATATTTACTTATATCCTAATGGTCTGATTATATTGATTTAGATTTGATTACCAGGTACTTATAATTGTTTGGTCTGACTAAATATTACGTGAGGAAACATTCAGTTCTATTTAAAATTCTTAAATATAATTTAAAGCCTTAAAATATAGGTTATAAAGGATACTGAAATTTTGTCTATAAGTTATTTTGACATGTTGACTAGTTAGACATTGACCATGACTTATTATAAACTAAGTAAATTGTAAACACATACAAAATATGTGATAATTATATTTGCGTATCCGCAACACGAGAATTCGTGCTGTATAATACAATGTATATATATACATATATATATATATATATATATATAATATTGTTTGTGATATCTTAAATATTTATAGAAATAAGTATAATTATGTGACAGAGGTCTAACTGGATTTTACTTTAAGTTATTCTGTTTTCAAATTGATTTTGATTTATTTTTATTGTCATAATAAGCTATAATAATTAGATTTTTCTCCTAATCTGAATTTAATATGTATTAAATGATTGTATATAATAAAATATTATAATTACACAAATTACAGGTATTGTAGAATAAGACCTATTATTGAGTGAGAAATATCCAAATACCTATTACGTAAACAGAATCTATATACGAAAATTAATCTAAATTTATTCTTTAATGTGTTGTAATAATTCACATCTATTTACTTTCACGTGATAATGACGTGAGAACATGCCATTTAGTCGTTTACGAGGTTTATTTAAAACATTATTTATTACCCGTCGATTAACAACAATAATAAAATAAGATATTGCATTCTCAATTGTAATATTATATCGTATTCATATTTTCGTTGTGTCAATGTAATTTTATATATTTTCTTGTTAATTTAACTCCGAGTTTGTATCGCTATAATTTTATAAATTTTTTTATAATTCTATATTCAAAATCTAAAATTTTGCTTTCATTAAATTCTTATGTAATATTTAATTACAACAAAAAAATGATTAATAATATAATATCGCTTAAACTCTAATATGGTAACTACTATTACCTATAATGCGTTAACCCCTAACTTTTTAAGGGTAATTTACCCCACAAATTACCCTTAAAAAGTTCTATGATCGGTTATATAATTGAAGTAACGAAATCCATTACCTGTTGATACAGTTGATAGATTTTGATTTATTACGGCTACTGTGATTTATCGGTGAAACCTTTTAGTACGTAAATCAAACAAAATGTTTATTAAATATTGGCTTACGGATGTGCTTTTAAATGAAAATGATAAAAAATGTTACAGATTGGCATTCCTTTGATGTTGAAAGCTTTAACCAATATTATAATTTCTTTACCTATAAAATATATATGTATAAAATATATATTGTATGAGATTGATCTTTAACATTTTGTCAAAGGTCAGACGACCTTGGTACATTATTTGTATCATAAGTTTTCTTGAAATTAATTGTCATATAACTTATTAATAAACTCTATTTTTTATATATATAGCAAGAAACTTGAGTTGACCTTATTTGGAAAAAGGATTTTATTTTTTTTATAAATATTTTTGGTATAATTTTGTAAATCATAGATGAGATAAGTTAGCTACGTGAGATAGACGGAATTATCAACGCAAAATCGGTCACGTTGGAAATAAGTTTTGTATAAACTAAAATTACAAATATCAGAATGTAGAACGTATTTTTATATATTTACTTTTATGTATATGATAGTTGAATATAAATATATAAATAAAATTGAAATGTCTGTTTGTAATTTCAAATTAACAGCTTTTCACAGCATATAATTTTTGTTTTGTGTTAATTTTTTGTTCCGACTAATCTCTGAAACGCACCAATTTTAACAAGACTGACTGGCTGATGTTTTAAAAAATATATTTTTAAAAAAATATTCCGAACGAAACCGTGGGCGCAACTAGTATAACAATAAAATTGACTATAATAAATACTTTATAAAAGTAAAATTTTGATACATAAAAAATTTACATTTCACGATTTTCCATATTATATAAGTATTTTCCTTGACAACAAATCGTCACGTGGTCGTAATGTAAAATGCCACCGTACAGAGCACGTGACGAACAAAACAATGTCTGAGACACAGTAAAGCTATTTACATACATACACGTTTCTTTATATTTGTAGTAAAGAAAATGATGATGATGATGATGAGTAAAAAAATCTGGGATATGAATATGAAATAAATATAAAAATTATAGACATGATAATTTAATATTCGAAAATAGTTAAATTGGTTAATTGGTTAACATTTATTTCTAAACAACTTTTAGCCGCTTTACATTTTTCGTTTAAAACAAAAATATTGTGTGTGACATTTTCTTTGATCTTTTCTTAAAAATATGCTGTATCTGAGGAAGGTCATTTAATTTAATACAGATAAAATTAGACGAGGAAAATATTAAGGTTAATGACCGCTTCTATGATATTCAAAATTAATATAAATATAACAAAATGATTATGTTATATACATTTCATTATATAAGCTCTTGTAGGATAGAAACAACACATATAGTGTTGTTTACTAAATCAATTCTAAGTCGCTAATAATATATCAGACTTTTCGCAGAATCGATTTAATGTGAATCGATTGGTTGAAATTAACTCCTATAAATTCATAATGAAGGAATCATTTGTTTAATCTATACAAGTACATATAGCACGGAGATGTGTTGAAAATTTTTGTTTAAACTAATTGCCTGACAACTCAAAACAATGGTTTTGAAATCGTTATTTTTTTTTCTTTTCACCCATAACTTAATAACTAAAAATATCATGTATTGAGAAGCCACGCCTTCATTTCATTGAAAAACCTATGAATATTTATCAAGAGACAATCTATATTTACATATTTAGTAAACCAGCAGCTATCTGGTTCTCTCATTTATCGTTGAGATAAAAATACATCGATCTTTAGATAATTTGTGATTCTGACGATATATCTCACGATAAAACTACTTGTGAAACTCGATCCAGACGATATGGTAGTCAACTTAACATTTGATTCGGACCGTTATTTATAAATACTTTTCTTTGTTTACAGTAAAAAGAAAAAACGATGCATATTGAAGTACAAGTAGCCCTTAACTTTGTCATATCGTACCTTTACAATAAACTGCCAAGACGACGAGTGAATATCTTCGGGGAGGAATTAGAAAAGGCGTTGAAAGACAAATTCAGGGGTCACTGGTACCCTGACAGACCATGCCGAGGGTCCGCATTCCGGTGCTTGAAAACAGGAGGTCCATTAGACCCAGTCCTGGAGAGAGCTGCCCGGGAATCCGGCGTCCCAGTCCGAGACGTGCTGGAACACCTCCCAAGAGATCTCGCTGTTTGGGTTGATCCAGGTAATATATTATATTGAATAAAAATCACTTATATAATAGCTTTTATATTTATTTCTAAAGTCGTTATCTCGTTTCACGGCTATTTTAATTAATCTACTTAATTTTATGTGTGGCTTCAATATTACAAGAGCGGATTATTCGCATTGAAATAACCGTTTTTGATACAGTCCTTGTCAATGGCATTGTTTAAATTAGTTTCTTCCTATGAAACCGACATTCATTAAATACATGCTTATTTAATATGACCTTTGTACTTAGGAATTAGGAGCAATACATAATACCAAAGATTGAAAAAATGACAAAATTAACTTTAATACGATGTAATTTGTTACAAAGATAAACACAAGTCTGCTTTCGAGGATTGAATTAATTCGGTGTTTTTATTTGTTACTTATTTATATATATATTTGGTATTTAAACAAGTGTCATCTTGGTTTCAGGTGAGGTGTCGTACCGTATTGGTGAGAAGGGCGCAGTGAAGGTGCTGTTCAGCAGCGACGAGCGCGCTGCCGACGAGAGGACCGACAGAGAGGTACTTAGAACATGAAACATGTTCATTTTATCTTACGGACACATTTTTAGGTCACGTGCCTTATCTTTACATCTTAACTTTGTCGGCTGACAATGAATAGTAATATGAAATGAAAGATACAAATTTAACATTAGTATATTTTATTTTGAGTGTCGTTATTTTTGTACAATTTAGTACAAGGTTAGGTTTATGTCCAACCATATAAAATAAGATGTCTGATTTAAATTATCTTTTATTCTAGGTGACCCGCGCATTTAACCCAGAGGCACAGTGCTTCCGGCCCGTGGAGCCGGTCGCGGCTCCCTCACCGCCAGCGCCGGCGGCCTTCTCTCCCGGCCCGCCCTTCCGCGCGCAGCCGCTGACTTTCACCACTGCCACATTCGCGCAAACCAAGTTCGGCAGCACCAAGCTGAAGACGAGCAGCAAGCGCGCCAACCGCATGTCGCCCACCGAATTCAGCAATTACATCAAGCAGCGCGCGGTGCAGCAGCAGCTGGCGGCGCGCGCGCTGTCCCCGGCCACCGACCCCGCGGCGTACTTCTTGGCGCGGCGCGAGAGTGCACCCCCCGCGCCCCCCGCGCCCTACGCCCCCCCCGCCCACATGCTGCTGGCGAACTGAGCCCCTTCCGCGCGCCCCTCCCCCCGCGCGGTCCCCTCATAGAGTTTACTTTTTTACGACAGAGACGCGCGCCGCGATTTATTTTTTTATTTTTCGCGGGGGCGTCCCGCGCCGCCCGCCGCTTGTGATATCCGTACGATTTTCCATAACTTTTTGTATTCTCGTTCGTTACGTCGATGTGTAAATTTATCGATAGGAGCAATAATCAGCCGCGCGACTCGCCGGCGATTTATTTTCGTACTATTTAAAGCCGAGTCGACTTTTGGATGTCTTCGTTCAATATCGATATATTATTCGTAGGATTTAAGGGATCGAAAGGCCGAGAGGCCGCGTGCGCTTACGACGACGTACCTTCTAGAGCGAGCCTGTATACATACGTCCTCCGATCTAAATAAATACTGATATTTAAATATGTATACATAATATAATATATTCGTACGCGAAATGTCTAATTTTTCACGTGAATGTAATAAAGGCCAATAGAGAAATTACGTATTTTTAATATTGAAAATTCATACTTTCTAAGTGTATAGTGGTACCTAACTACCGGTACGTGCTGTACTCATATTAATAAATATATAAATAATTGCATATCCGGTCGGACGCGGTCGGACGGCGCGGCCGCCCGAAGGCGTCGGAGATCTCACCTAGTGTAATCATCACTTGTACGATTGTACCCTTATAATATAATTATAATATACATAAATATTATAGGATTAGCTACGTTTCAATCTAACAGTATTTTTTTAAGAAGATATTAGTCCTTGTGTACATCGCCGGTCGCTCGCGCTGGCGACCCGCGGCGGCCGGTCTTAGTCTGTACGGTATATTTATATAATATTGTTATAAAAGACATGAATATGGAATAATGATAGAAAAATATTTCTCAATTCATAAACTAACGGGTGCATGCAAATTCATGGGAATAAAATACTATGTGTTATTTATCTTTTTTATATTTCACTTGGCATTTGAGTTCAGTGTTTCAATCGAGGTCGACGTTAGCGATAAGATATTGTGCTTAGGTATGCGGGCGTAGTAGTCAGCTTGTCGTTGCTTGCGACAGTCGCGTCGCGTGACGTCACCGATGTGTGTCCACACGGCGTGCATTCGTATTTCTTTTGATAGTTCAGACTAGGTAAATTTTTCAAAATTATCTGTAAATTGCTTTAATACTAGGCGTGCGCCCCGTGTGGACCTCTCACGTTTCAATGCACAACAATGACAAGTTGTATACGGAAATGTGCAACTATTTTTTTACTATTTTTATATTTTGATTTAGATTAAGTCTAGTTGTATGATTTCAGTAACTTAATATGTACTTTATTAACGCCCTATTCTTATTGAAACTATGTAATATAACTTTAGGAGCTCGATTGAAACACTGGCCAAGATGTTACAGTATTTTGTAGATAATATGACGTAAGTTTAATATAATACAATTTAGTGTAATGAGATTTTTTATTAATAAAGATACTTTTTATTTTTCTTTTTTTGTAAGATATATTCGAAGGAAGTGTTAAAGATAGTATATTTGCATAATATAGTTAAGCGGTTCTCCTGTCCGCGAATATAAATTAGTCAATAATAATTTTTCATATTGTTGTACGACTTTTTAAGTTTATATTAAAATGTTTTGTGCAATCTATAATGTGTTTGTTTTTAAAACCATACCAATAACAACTTCAATGGCTTGAGGGTAACTAAAGCCGACCTTACAAAAATACCACTAACTAACATACCAGTCATATTGTTAGTGTACTAACTAAAAATATATAAGCATTATGGTATAACCACATAGTCTTTAATATAGCTGAAATCCTTGAAAATATGTGAAATTCATAATGCAGACATAAAAAATAACCTTTTCAATCAATAAGTATCAGCTCAGAAGTTTATTTGTTATAAACGTAGGAAGAACCGACTAAAGAAATTAGTATCAGACGAAATCACTGTCTATTGAATAGTATAACAATTTTTTTTATGTATAATAACTTATGTAAACTACAATGTTTCTGGAAAGTAGTAAAATTTCGATACATTTTGCTTCAAAAAGACAATACACTCTTGATAATGGGTGACACGGCCTTGTCATAATAAATAATAATAATAATTTATCTCTTAATTAATTTCTACCCCATATTGTAAATAGCAAGTATAGATCTTTTATGTAAAAACATTTAAATTATATTAATATGAGCAGCGCCACCCAACATAGAATACGATACTTATAATGCCATGAAAATGACTACTATACTCACTTGGCAATAGCATCAGTAAGAGGTAGATTAATTTTAGCTACAAAATAATCATATATATATATATATATATATATATATATATATATATATGTATTTAAAGGGGTACATAATTTGGTATCTACAAAGATTATTAGAACAAATTTGGATTACAGCACTTCCATGTTTCTTCATTCATTCATTCATGTTGGTCATCATTTCATTAAATTGGATCAAATATTAAAGATAGATTACCAGCGTATCTGTTTAATGCATTATGATATTGTTACTTTCTAAAGTGTATTAGTTATTGAACTCAATAAACACCCTTGTTTGTTTCATCTATGTAAAAACATGAACAGGACTCGAACTTGTGTCCTCATAAGTCCAATCCAATGGAATAATCCGTCACAGCCTTTAAGACATCAAATTACCATGGTCTGTAAGTTATTTTGTTCATACTTTATACCTACCTATCAAGAGGCCTTACTAGATATCCCAGAAGCAACTAGTACGTTATGAAGTAATTAAAAAAGTTCGATGACAAAATTCCTTCATTTTGAAACTCACCAAGGACACAAAACTCTTTTTATGGCACATACAGAATGCAATTGTTAGGTCAAGATAGTGTATTTTTAAAATATATATAATAATTATAGTATAACAATTATTCATAAGAAATTGTATTTCATTGTATGAAGAATTGGATGAATTATTGTACCACAAGGAAATTAAGAACTTAAGATTTTATAACCTTTTACTTTTTTTGGCAAACTTAACATTTTGTTTTAAGATATAAACAAATAATCAAGCAAATATACAAACAATTCCAATTTGAAATATTTATTTTATTTCCAAAAGCAAAGCATTTATATAAGTATTCGGACATTGGATATAGATCCTACATTAATTTTATATAAAAATCCCGTGTCACGATGTTCGTATGCGCTCTATGAAAACCACTTAACCGATTTCAATGAAATTTTGTAGATATGTTGTTAAAAATTTCAGGTTTTTTATACTTTAAGGGTTTAACACACTTTAAAATTCTACAAGTTACCAATAGATGGCGTTGTTGATAAAAATTGATATTAAATAGTTATTGAGGCAGCAGAAGCTAGTAATACATAAGAAATAAAAAACCATTTATAATTAAGTCACTTTATTGAAACCACAAAGATGACAAAAACAAACCTCATCTATGGACATATATATATATATATATATTCTAATAATTACAAAATATTTTAGTATTTAACACAATTTTTAAATATTTCTTTGAACGTTCATAATTACATGAATTAATTTAACAATGGATTTAATATAAAACCATCTTGTATAATATATATACGTTGCAGAATATTTAACATGCCTTGAAGATATTTTATTTACAATTTGGACATTGAATGGATTAAAAAATGGTATTTATGTGACAACAATATGGTTTTATTAAATATTACAGCATGTAACTGCCCCGTTAGAATTACTTATAAAATTTAATATTTTATAAAATATACAACCGTACAGGAGTCACGTGCAAGTCTATTTATTTAAATATATTTAGTTTTTTTAAAAATAAATAATAAACATATATGTGAAGAAACTAAAATGGAAATAATTGAGGGTAAATATAAACATTCATAAAATATTAGTCACATTTTTCAATGATTTTATTTACGGTTGGAATCTCATAATTCATTAGTCCACAATTAAGAAAACTTAGGCCATAAAGAAATCACCATAGATGAGGAGATGCCCTTAGTGGTTATTAGTTTGTATAAAATATACATTTGAAATTACTATAAAATAATCAGTACATTTTAATAAAACTTAAACCGACCTCGCCTCGCCTCGCCTCCCGCAATCCAAATAATCAAATTACTATTCAATAAACTATTTACAGTCTAAGGTAAAACAGAATCATATTAAAAAAAATAAGCAAACGCCGAGAGCCGACGGTTATAAACCTAACGTTACAATCAAAGGACATGTCATACTTACATATAAACAGTCGCGCTCGGCGACTGTTACTGACTATAATCAAAATTTTGGCCCGATTCAAATATTCAAAATATAGAAGAAAAAAAAGATAATTATTCCACTTAATTACCACATTAAAAGTAATCACTAAACTATCCATTGTTTTCGATACTGGCGCGTAAAGAAACATTACATTAAAAAATATTTAATATCCACATCGATGGAACATAAAATAAATAATAAACACGTGAGCAAATACCTATTAATAAAAAAACCATTAAAATAAACCATTAAAATTCTGCTCGCCGCTCGTCAACCAAGGAATGATACATCGGTAGGTACCGTCTCGCTGAAGACACTCAACAGTTATTACAAATATTATATACAATTAGGAAATGACACTCTAATATCACTTAGTTTGACAACTACTCTTTAACTCGGAAAACATTTTCAAGACACTCTTTTTTTATCAAACGGTGGACTTAGCTTAAAGGGATGTAAAACAAAGATCAGTGAGCCATCTCGATGTGGCGCTGCAAACTCTTCTTATTCATGTAGAATCGGTCGCACATCGCGCAAGGAAAGAACACTTTATCGTTGTCAGAGTGTCTCGCTCGCGTGTGAGAGGACAAGTCCAGGGCTCTCGCGAAATATACTTTACAAATGTTACAGAAGAATTTGGTGGGAGTGGCGTGCATGGTGCGATGTGCTATCAAGTCTCGCGGAGTCGCAACCCCATCTCCGCATTGGGCGCAAGTAAATTCTCCAGGGGGCAGGATAGTCGCACCGCCATCGTCTTCAGATTGGTCAGATTCTTCCTCCCCGTGGTGCATATTTTTGTGAGATAATAAAGATTTTGCGCTATCGAAGACGCTCCCGCAAACGTCGCAGGTGTGCGAATCGTCGTCTATCTGAGAGCCCGAAGTCCCTTCGCCGCTTTCGTAATGCTTCTTCATGTGAACGATTAATGTAGATTTACGTGTAAAACTCTTATCGCAAACGGGACAAAATACGGAGTTGGGTTGGTGCACTTCATCCATGTGGCGTTGATAAGCCGCCCGCTTTGTGAACTCTTTATCGCATATGTTGCAATATTTATCTTCAGGTCCACCGGACGAGTTATTCTGGTGATCTAATTCGATCGAATCATCTGACCGCAGTTTTTTATTAGGGTTTACGACGGTTATTTCAACTTCCGGTGGTAATCTTCTTTTAGCAATGCTGGCGGGCGTTGTGTGCTGAACACGCGCGAGTTGAACGGGATCCACAACTTCATGTTTGCTGACTTTGGTCGTTACCTTGTTCTGTGGCATCCAAAGCCCAGTATTGTTTGCGGCGGCTTTTCCGTCCGGGGAGCGCAAATGCCATCCACGGTGGCTTTTCAAAGCGGCAATGGACGTGTAACTCTTGTGACATATCTCACATTCAAATGTTTGTGGCTGTGACTGGATCTGATTAATACACTGATGGTTTTGCAAAGCTAAGAGCCCAACAAACTGCTTGCCGCAGGTGTCGCAGGGGTATCGAGCTTGGTAGTCGACACTTGGATCGGCCGAGTCTTGGTCTTCGTCATATTCCACGTCCATATCTTGTGCAGCATCCTGAGACTTGCTAGGCCCTTGATTGGCGTTGTAACCGAGCAGTTCACGGGAATGTGCAGCTCTGAGGTGCTCGTATAGTTCGAAAGTAGAGTTCAAGGGTTTTCCACATATTTTGCACATCTGTACGGTCGACTTGTGTACATTTTTTCGATGGCGATAATAGGACTTCTTATCGGAAAACGTAATTTTACAAATGGTGCAACTCGATCTTCCCTCCGCCGATGATGGTTGGGTTTGTGTTTCTGAAGGACCACCAACGTTGGGCTTTGAAATTCCGTGCTTGGCACGTTTGTGTTTCCACAAACATGTCCTCATCGGAAATCGTTTATAGCATATTTCACAAGAATACGGTAGAGCGTCATTGGTAAAATTGAAACTATTAAATTGCGGAGTTGACAAGATTGCACCATTTTCGTCAACATTATATTCATCTTCCTCAGTGGACGCGTGCATGGTATTTTCCTCGCTGTCATTCCTATCGTTAAGAAGATCGGCATGAAGTACTTTCTTATGTTTCCATATGTTCTTCTTATGCATGAATCCTTTACCACAAATATCACAACAGTAGGGTGCATTTGGAACAAAAGGGCTGAAACCAGGTTGCATAGAAAATTGTTTTATGGGTTTACCGACTATTTGAGGAGCAAATCCTTTAGATTCTCCAGGTTTCCTGTTGGTAGTGGGAACTCTGGAGTGAATACGCATGTGGTTCGAGTATGCTTGACGACTCTTGAACGATCTTACACATATATCGCAATAGAAATCGCTATCACCCCCGCGTGTGGCACTCCCGGGATGCATTTGCTGCATATGTTCTGTTAGCTTTTGGGGAGTGCTATACGAATTGGGACAAACTCCGCAAGGATAAAATTTAACTCTCAGGTGAGTATTTTTATGTTCTGCAAGTTCCGATGGACGTAGGAATTTCTTTTCACATTGGTCGCAGTGATGAGCGACCTGGTTATGTTCGGCTACTTGGTGATCTGTCCACGCATCCACAGTTTCAAAGATAGCATTGCATTCTGTACAAGAATAGTGGTATTCCTCCGCCTCTTCTTTAACAATTGACATGTCAGGCTCAATGGATTGCATACCCAAACTTCTATCAGAATGTTCCATATAGATGTGCTTGTTAAGATCAGTAGTTTGTTCGAATTTAGAGTCGCAGTGTTGGCAATGGTGAGGTTTTTCTTCGTTGTGTACAGCTTTTAAATGTTTCACTAAATTGGGATAACTACTGTTCTTCTTGCCGCAAATGGGACAATCGGTCGGTCGACCGTCGACACATTTAGTTTGATTTTCCGGATCCAAATTGCCGGCGTGTACAGAAACTGCATGATCATTGAAATCTTGCATGTTCATGAACTTATCAGAACATAATTCACAAGCGATGTAAACAGTGCAATCTCCATTGCGAATGTGTCTTTTTCCAATATTTTTGTCTTTAAATCTCATTCCGCAGTGGACGCAAGAAAAGGGAACGCGTGATTGACCATCTTCGTGGACATCTAAGACATGCTTCATTATAAATTGTTTCAGCTGAAATTTAGCTGGACACAATTTACAGGCGTATGATCTGGCATTGACAACATCTTTATACGGAATTTTATTGTCAGGTTTATCTTCCAATACAATATCGTCGGTTATGCCGTTTTCGTTATAAATTATTTTCCATAGATCTGTGCAAGTGTTAGATCTCATGTGGCTGAGCAAGGCACCGATGTGTCCGAACGTAACAACACAATTATAGCAAGTGTGTTTCGGAACCTTATGTCCATTTTTCTGTAAGTGTTGTATAACTGCTTTCCGTCTTGGATGTTCTTTATTGCAACAAAGGCACCTTTTGGTATTAATTTGTTGAATAATATCACGGTATTTCAGAATAAAATCTCTCTGAGTTTTAGTGATGTACACTTTATCGGGGTCCAAGTCCTTTTCTGCTTCATCACCATCGACTGTGTCGTTGGGGTCTACAGTTTCGTCTGCTTCTTCTTCTTCATTCGCATCGCTGTTGTACGAGTTTGTTTGCATATCTTCATTTATCTCAACAACTGGCGCTATGTTTAACGCTGGCATTTCTTCGTCCTCTTCGTTATCTTCATTTTTTATGTTTTGGTAATGTTCTTTCTCGGCTTCATCGTCTTGACTTTCTTTGGCATTATCATCACCGTCCCCATCCACGTTGTTCACTAAATCATCCTGTCTATCCTCGTTATCCTCGTGGTCATCTCTGTCATTCTCATCTTGATTTTCCTCCATATTGTTCTCTTCGTCGTGTTGGTTTTCTTCGGTATCAATCAGGGGATTTTCATCAATATCTACATCGTTTTCGTTCTCTCGGGCAATTTCAATTTCGTTATCAGATTCCATATCCACAGTATCATATTGTTGTCCTTGGTTATCATTGTCTCCTTCCTCATCCTCTTGTTGTTGATTAACAAACCCATCTGGCTCCGACAGAATTGTCTCCACTTGGAATGATGCTATTTCCGGTTCGGAAATTAATGTCTCTGGACTCTCTGGACCAGAGTTAATTATTTCTGGCTCAGATACCAAGACTTCAGGTTTAGATGTCAGCAACGTCTTCAAAATTTGCGGTTCTTTCTTTTTAATTTGTAAATCTTTCAAGGCTTTTATGCGTAGAGGGTATGGCAAATTATTTTGCGACGCTTTCGATGTTTTGATCGGGATCGGTTTGGGCGGCGCAATAATTCTCTGCGGCATAATTCTTCCCGGCATCGATTTTGCATGATATTGCATTTTATGGCTAATCGGATTTGGCATTAAACGAGCTTTGGGGTTGAATGGGTTCGGCCTGAATTTTGGTTGCATGTGAGACTGAGATTTTTTATTTGTTATTTTATTTGTGTACCTGTCAAAACTGTGTGCGTTAAGTTCGTGTCTTCGCGCGTTGTGGGAGTATCTGTAAGATCGACCGCAGACGAGGCAATCCTTGGAGGCGATTTCTTGTATGCCTTGACGTGCGTGAAGAGTTTCACCACTCGGTCTCATGACGGTTATTGAAACTTCCGGCATACTTGGAACATTGGAGAACTGTTGCTGCTCCATTTCCTCTTCGTCTTCGTAGTCCTCGTCTTTTTCACTATCCATCCCCTGAAAATATTTAATTTATATATGCATTATTTATTATTCAGTATGTTGTGGTCAGCTTAAATAAAATAATAGTTTTTAAAAGATTTATGTATTTTATCTTAAAATTATCTCCACTCCTCTAAACATTTCTTTTTATAACTTCAAAGTATATGAATACAATATTTAATTTAAATTTTTTATGTATACATTTTAAAAGTACTGGATACAATTGTCTTTTTTGCAAAAATAATATAATCAGGTGATTAATTTTACTTAATATTATAGAAAATGATGAAAATCTACTTCATCTTTACTCTAATAATTATGGAATCATAATAAAGTATTAATAGATGCATTAAATTTGAATTTTTTCCTGAATATAGTAGTCTAAGTAATGGTGTTAACAAGATACTCTAAGAAAAAATTTAAGGTTTTCTGTTACACCAATTATTAGAATAACCAACATCTGTTTTATATACTACCAAATTATTCAAGTAAATAAAAATATTAATAGTAAATTTAAAAAAAAAACATGTAATTTGACACTTCCTCTTGTTTATTAAAGAGATATTATTGCAACAGATAGTGTAATAACATAACATTATGATACACAATTAGTACAGTACAGTATTGTATGCTCCCTACATATGTAGGTACCGCATTTGGAGCACATTTGTTGTGTTCTACGATCTCGTTTAGAATAAATAATACAGAGTTTGCATCTTTTTCTACACTTAATAACAGTTAAACTATTTCTGGGTGAGATTTTTCTCTTCTTCTGTTCAACATCAGTGAAGGTGGGCATAGGCTTATTTGTTTCCATCAAACTTAGGGCCAGTTCTCTTATAAATAAACGACGCTGTACCACGTCACGCCGCTGATGCATACTCCAGATAACTTGAGCGTTAATTGATGCTACATTGAGAAGTGTGAAAAATAATGATAACGTCCAGTCATTTGTGTGTTGCATCGTCGTGTAATAATGCATCAAAACATCCAACACTTCCACCGATGATTGATATTTCTTGTAAGCAGCGGCCGCTGACCACTTGGTAGTGTTGCCTCGCTTATAATATTTAGGATCATTAGTGAGAACATTAATGACTCTTGATTGATTTGAATAAGAACTCAGGGTCATATCTTTATCTAAAAATCCATTTATACATGAAATATCTTTTCTGTACTGAGATAAAAAGAGTGGTGGAATAATTCCATCATCGTGACGAAGAGCACCCATGCAATACAGGTTGTATTCACTTTTTAACTTTTCAATAAATGTAGGCAGTTTAAACCAACTATCCATTATAATAGTTCGACCCGTGCCAGCTAAATGCTGAACTAACTTTGATACAATATCCTCACATCCAAAATAAGGATCCGTTATGACATCCAAATTGGACACATAGAAGTTGACTGGATCAATTAAAAGTATAATTTTAAGACCATTTTTTATATTTTTGCTCCCCATATTGTATCTAAATGGGCAAGGTCCCTGTAGAGGTGCCATGATTTCATCAATCACTACTAGATTGCCTACATTTAATGCATTTCTACAATTCAGAGCAAATATCTCAAATACTTCCCTCATGCGCTTCATGACGTCAAATTGTACAACGCTATTGTTGCCTTCATTGTCAAAGCTTAAATTTTCTAGTAAAAATTTAAAGCGTTCATATTTAACTCCATTTCGAATGCAAACTGCTCCATATTCATGATGCCAGAGGTCGCTGCACTCCTGATGTGTGGGTCTCATTATAGCATGATAATATAAAATACCAATTATTGTTCTGATTTCACTAATACTAGTAGCTTCCACTCCATTATTACTTCTAACTATCTGTGCATTCGTTGAAGTAACAATAAGCTCCAATAGGTCATCGGTAAACAGCATTTCCCAAGCATTTTTAGGTTGAGGGCAATTTATAAGTGCTGGTAAATTCCGTTTCCTCAATTCGGTAACTTCTTTTACTTTCATATTTGTAGCGACAGATGTTTCTATAGGATTTTTTGAAAGGATTTGCCCACTTTTACATTTATATCCATTCTTATTATCTAAGAAATCATCAATAGAATTATTACATAATTCTGATTCAGAGTCTGAATCGTGATCAGAATAATGTACCACATCACATTCTTCCATAGACTGAAGTGAGTCAATGACATCACATTCTTGAACAATATTCAAAATGGCATGAACCCGTTGCCAATCCATCCTTGGGTCTACATATTTCTGTGGACGAAATTAATTCAGTTAAACTATTCTCTAACTAATGTCCAAAACATCTGTTAAATGCTAATTCTTACATTTTAAGTGCAAGCTGAAGTGTCATATTACATTTAATATCAAACAACTGTATAGCACTCAATGATAAGGAATTGGACACAATCTTTACCTTATCACTTCTCGGTGTGAGCCCCAGCGATGCCAATATGGGTGGTCCCTCCGGCTGAACTTTACTCGATGTGATGGCATTCTGAAAACATAAATATTTTCTTAATAATTATCTTATACATCACATCTTACTTATAATGTACTAATAAGATTAAACTGAATAAAAATATAAGCATTTAATAATATAATTCAATATAATATTATTATACTTGTTTTCTTATAGAATTGATGATACACACTCAGTTCTAAGTCCTTGACACTAAATGTAAGGTAAAATCTATCCATATAAATTATGCCTAATGATAAAGATTGTTTTCATATGAACAAGAAACAACAAAATCATATAAAATTACTTACTTCACTGTCAGGATATGAGCCATCAATAACCACTCCTTCATCATAAGCTTCATCAGATAAAGGTTCATTTTTTATTTTCACCTGAAAATCCATAAAAATAATTTAAAAAACCAACTCACAATTTTAAGCATACAAAAAATATATAAGCTTAGTGTACCCACCTCTTCTAGTTGGTTACTCTCTTTATTTAAAAATGATTGTAATTTGTTTTGAGTTCTTTCACATACTGTTTTAAAAATGTGCCAGTTATTGACATTGTCCATACATTTCCTGCAGACATTAGTTGGCAGGTCGTCATTTTCGCTTATCTGAAATAATATAACCAACAATCATTCAACGGAAAGCAAATAACGCGCGCGTTTCATCATACTGTAGTCATACAGAGTTGAAACCGCGCCTCGTATAGATACGCGAGGAGAAACTAAGTAGGCGTAGGTATAGCGAGCGACGAGCGTCTGCTGCTCGACCGAATAAGTAGAAGCGAGTCGAGTGGCAACCAGCCGCCAGCGAGCCCCTCGAGGTTTACCGCTCGATATAGGTACACACACATGCACGGCGCACTCACGCCGACACCGACGCTCGTTCCGAGGGACGAGCTGCACTGGTCTGCTCGTCCGATAAATCAATACGCCCAATGGCCAACGCCATGCAATATCTAGGCCCTTTCCCAGTCGAACCTGCGGGAATAATACCAAAACCGACCCTCATCACGCGAGCATTCCTCGCCGGCTGCACGAAGTGCGACGCGACACGGCCACGAGTCGAACGATAGCTTTGGAGCATTACAAAATGGTGGACGTTCTTACGACATCTCCACCTAGACGCAGCGTTGCCTGTCATTAAATGAACTGAGCCGGATGACGAGTTCTCACGTACACCAAGGGTCTACTTTCACTCAAAACTCCTTTTTGATACATATTTAGCACATTACATACCTGAACTGACACGCAATCATTAATCTTTGAAGCGAGGACAGGAGGTTCCAAATCATCCGAACTGGTGGTAGGAAATATCGGTAATAATTCGCATCTAGATGACAAGCACAGTCGACAAACACGGTCATAATTCACATTCATTGTAAATAAACAAAATTTTGATTGTTTTAACACTTTTAACAACACTTAAAACACAAACGCCATGTCACCACGACCACTTCAACACAAAGCACTGCATATCGTTCTTGCTTGGGCACGATAGCGGCTGATGATGAGCATGAGAAGTCGATGTTCGGTCGGAATAGCTGGGTCGAGTCGCCGACCACCTGTCGTTCTGCGCATGTGCGCGTAATGTGGCGTCAAGCATACCAACATTAGCAACCCTAAAAGTGGGACTTGTCAGAAGTAACAAACTTTTTGCTTATCAGTATATATTTTTTAATATAACACGTATGTAATTAAATTATTAAGTAATAAAATGTGTACCATGTTAATACTTTATATTTTTATCATGAATTACAATTGATAAACGATGAAGGTGTTACTAGTAATAAGGTAAGATTTAACTCTATTAAGGTAATTCTTATTTTTACTTGTTCTAAGGCTGCTATTAGAAAAAAAATGCTATTCAGTACTAATAAAAAACTTTGAGTCTATATAGCTAATATATAAATATCTCTTTTTTTTTTATTAATTCTGTGTGTCTGTTATGACAGCTCATCATTTATATACCGCTGTATTTTTGACATCTTTTTTACATTGTTGTTTACTTCAATGCAGGTTATAGATATGTTACAAAAGTCCGACGATTATTATTTGAGCAAATCTAAAATTATTTGACAAGATATTTATATACTTCAAGATAACATTTAAATTTTTTATTAAATTGAAATAACCATTCTTATTACTTACAATATTTAACCAACATCTTTGCAGTTGCAAAAAAAAAAAAAAATGCAACTACAGGCATTTTTTTATAAAGTTATAATAATTAACCTCAAAAAAACAAACATTTTAATTCGTCTAAGAACAGTTTACGATTTCTGACCGATTCACTTACGTATATTTCAATGTTGGCATTAATGTGTGGCGCCAAAATTCAAATATCGATAAGAATGACAGTTTGAGAAGTATGGCGGGTTATTTGAAAATCTTGATTTAAATAAATACAATATTTTAATAACGTTTGCTTACGGCTCTTATTTGGTATTTGACTTTTTTGATTTTTAGATATTCAAGGCTTAATATTTTTTTTTAAATACTATATACGTACTATTTCTTATGAGGAATAATTTTTCAGGTTATATGTATATGTATTAATAAAAAATATATATATATATAACGGGAAGATAGAAGTTTTTTATAGTATTTTGAAATGAAAAAAGAGATATTAATACATGTATTTCTCTTTTTAATCATTAAAAATATGAAACATTTATTTTGGATGGTGCAATCAAAATTAACAAAATAAAAATAATGAAAATCGAAATATTGTAATTAAACTGTTCCTAAAGACAAGAGATATAAGTAGAATAATATTTATATGATTTATTATTAAAGACTTGTCCTTGATTATGTTTTATTAACTAGATATTTTATGTCTTAAGTGTCCAAAGTTTTTAATTTAAACTTTGATTTGACTCTGTACATGATTAAGAAGAATTTATCTGTAATTTTAAGTCAAATATAATTTTATACTTAATATTGAATTTGCTCTTTAAAGGATGATGGAATCGCGGAGAGTTCACGCCAAATAGATTTAGAACTATTCAGGAAAATATATGTAATAGCAAATGTAATTATTTTACTACAGCAGGCTACTTAATATCTTTATCTTAAGCCGGTCAAAAACTATTAGTAAAAAATTGTTTTGGGTGCGGTTAAATCTGTGGTATCTTTTAATATATTGACGTTTGTGAAACAATGATCACACAAAAAAAACCACGCTGAGTTTATTGTGTGGTTCTTTTCAAAGCAGGGCGCATTTGGAACCCTTGTAGATTTATTGTAAATTGGAGAGTGTCTTTATAGAAGGGCTTATTTCGATAAATATGGTATCAAAATAGACCCTTCCGCCATTCCCATTGGATATACACAAGCGATTAACACATATAAACGTACACAAATACATACGTATATACAAATTTACTCAAGTATACATAAATATGAAATAATTTAGTCTCATATGTTGAGATAGTAATTTTTCACCTGTATCTTAAGATAATTGAGAGAATATGCTCTTCGAATAGTTTGAGACATTTGGTGCCATAGTTGGACAGCGAATAGGAAGGAATCAGACATGAAACTAATTTTGTGTGTAAGAATAGGTAACATTTTGTTTGTTCTGGAGCGTAGGCCTTGTTGGAGCATGAGTATCAAGTTGAAATTAATTTAAAATATATTTGGAATAGTAGGGATTATAAAGGATAGAATATATGTGTATTAGTTGCTGTGGGCTGCCAAAAATAGATGCCTGACAATTTGAAGGTCTAAGGTGGTGGTGTGAGTTAAAAAAGGAAGTAATAGAATTAATAAACGTTGAAAACAATAAGGGAGACAATATTTCACCTTGAGGTACGTCTTTAGTGATCTTACAGCAGACATTGCGTTTGTCCAACGCGCACAATAGGCTGGTGCCCTCGAATATAGAATGAAAATCATTAAAGCAGAGTCCGAGATTTTAATTTGGAAGAGAATAGAGAAGACAAGATCATGATCAGCGGTATTAAACGCATTACTAAAGTCAATGATAACGAATGCAGTAGCATATTTATTAACCAAGACTCTAACTGTCTTAAACCAGATTGAAAAGTATTAAATGAATCATAAATAGTGAAATCAGAGATCTGGGGATAAACAATAGAGTCTATAAATTTCGAAAACAAAGAAAGTGTAGAGTTTGATATTTAAAAAAATATGTAGGAGAATATAGACAAAATATAATTTAAGTTATCATATCAAAAAGTAAATGTAATGATGCCATTAGCATGAATAAAATTGAATGTAATACTACCATATTACATTTAAAAAGGCCTTGCAAGGCCCTCTAAGCGCGAGGGCGTGGGTGAGGGCCCACTTCGCCCACGTCTAGCCACGCTACTGGTTAAAGCCCATGTTAAAGGAGAAAGCACAAGTGTGAGCCTTAAAAAGCCTTAACAACAAAACCATTTATATTATTGAATCAATAGTAATGTAATTTCGAATCCAATCTTGAATTCGGCTATAACAGACAGATTTGGTATACCTATTAGTAAGAACAATAATGTATTTATATTGCGTTCTTTGTTGTTTATATATTAAAAGAGTTAAAAGTAAAGCAAAAAAAAAACTTTTACATACTAATATATTTTTTTCATTTTTTCAACAAATATATAAGGTAAAAAATGCAGACGCGTCGAAAAGAAATGCTGCTCCCTAATTTTGTGGTCCCTTTTGAAGTCGTTAGAAACCGTTAAAATTTTAGGGGACCGGAACGATGGACGAACACCGTAGGATCAATATTCAGAATTATGTATATAAAAAATTTAGATTAAAAAGAACATATTCCACTTATCTGACCTTGAGTTAACTTTCAAAAATATGTCCTAGTGTCTTAGTGAAAGCTGTGTGTTCATCAAGTAAACCCTAATTAACATCAGATATAGGTCATATATATGTCACAGGACATTTGATTCATAGTTACATCATGACATATAATGTCTCCTGTGTAATACCATGAAATAATGAATTGTCTTATAAATAACTTATATTGAATGTATTTATGAGTCAATTCTTATATAAGAGATGGCGCTTTGCTCAGTCTGACGTAACAATTACGTAATAGGGTTTACTTGGCAATTAAGCGGGAGAATTTAATATTGCAAATTGCACTTAAAAAACAATACTTCATTATTATGAATAAGACATCATACAGATACACACACACACACTCACACACACACACACACTCACATAGTCCCCAAACCCTATATATGAAATTAAGGTTTTAGAAACAATACCTTTTTTATTATAATTACAATGTAATGTAATAAATTGGTTTAGTGAAGTGTATTATTTGTATATTACCATTTTTTATGTAAGAGGGGGGCAAAGGAACTGGCGGGTCACAGATGGAAATGGCAGTGGCAATGATACTTCCACTAGATGAGTTTGAGGTCAATAAAAAAATTTAATATCTTTAAAACTTTATTATCGCGTAAGCAACACTCAACACAACAGTGAATGGTTATTAAGATATAACATCAATCCCCTTATAATATGTTTTATTTAATATATGAACTAACAATATATATATTTATTGTATTTTTTTAAATTAATGATATCAATGTATCACACTTTAAACTTTTAAAAACACGTCTTTAAATAATGTTGTAATAAATTAATTTTATAATACCAAAAATTTAAAGATGGAGGAGGAGGAGCTGTTTTTTTGTATCTATGACTCTAAAATAATACTTCTGTCAAATGAAATATAATTATAGTCATAGCAATTGTTGCAAAACGAACATATGTTGCTTGGATAAGAGACTATAAACACATTATTATGTTCCTATATTTACGATAATACTTGTCTTTATCCTAATCCTGTTAACGGGAAAGACGCATAAATGTGTCACGCGCCCGTTGCGTAATATGCACGGGAACTCCCCGGTTAACAAGTTAAGTAAAAATACAATATAATAAAGGCTCCACTGACATTTAAACTGATATATTAATGAAAATTTATCAGAACTCTTATCAATTTTAATAGTGTCCAATATACATACTCATATAGGAATAGGAACTGGTAGTATAAATAAAATGTATATTTTTTGAGCGTCTTAGACAGCGAACTTAATAATAAATTATTATGATTGTTTAGATATTATATGTATATAAATTAATATTGTGCATATATTTGGCGTTCTTTACAATCATACATAAAAAATGAATTAAACTCTTAAATAATAGAAATAAAAGAAATAAATATAATTTAATAAAATACATTTCGTACATTAAAAATAATTCGTATAAGCAAAATTATACAAATCTGATCTGTGTTCTTCAAAATGTGTTCGAAATTTAAAATTTTCAAATTGTGTCAGTATTTTTTGCACCAAAACTATCCCATCTCGTCATGTCGACGAAGACAATGATCTTTGTTAAGATATAAATACGAGTGCACATTACTGTAAACATTTTATTCTTTTATATATATAAGACAGAAGATTATTTACCGTACATTTTATATAAATAATCTTACATAATATACAAACGCTTCCAGCAATACATTTAACCCATTAGAAGTCACCGTACTCATTTGAGTACAGCTATATTTTTAGGCATATATTCCAGAACTCTTAAGTGTGCGTGGGGTACTTCATTATTTTACTTAATTATAAGGTCCTTTAAGTGTATTCATAAATAATAAGTGGATAGTGCGACATTTTTATTTTAAAAGTGTCGGTTAAAGTTGTGTTACGGAAACGTCATCGAGATAAGTACATTATTTTAGATTTTTTAAAGTAATTAGTGCTTCTAAGTGTTTTATTTCGATTTATTTCGCTAGATTAGATGTAAAGGAAATATATTAGAAACTGTTAAATTAATTACATATTACTAAAATAAAACTAGAATCTTGTAAATGTAACTGTACTCAGTTGAGTACACTGACAACATACGTAACTAAAATAACAGTTTTTTCTTTCAGATACTTTGCAATGAAGAAACAGCGATTTACAGCTCAAAATAGTTACCATAGGTTTCAGGGAGCTATCGAAGGTGTGTTACAGGATATTGAAGATAATGAACCTGACCTGGCTATCATACCACCTGATTCAAGTAGATTGACTGATGAAAAGGAGGGTGCCGACGAGAATATGGCGGCGTGTCCCATACCGCAAAAAGTACCTGGTACTATTGAGATAATTAGGCATCGCGAGGATAATGGTAGCGAGGAATCTACGCACAGTGTCAGTGATAATGCTACCCGCCAATCTTCTTTGAATCGGAATCCAAACTGGTGCAAATGTACCCCTTCATATTCTTTGACTTTTCAGAGTTCAACTGAAGTCTCTGATAAGAAAAGTGCTATTGATGAACAACTAAAGGGCCTCAACCCTGTAAAAATATTTGAAAACGTAATGGATATGATAATATCTAATAGCAAACTATACGCTAACCAAAACAATAGATACGAGTTTCAGCTAGATTCCACTGACATGACAATTTTCTTTTGGGATTTTGATAATTTCTGGCTACCATAAGCTACCTCGAGAACCAATGTACTGTTCGTTAGATGAAGACATACCACGTTTGTTCTAAACTTATAATAAAAATATGGGAGATGTTGATGAACTTGACTAATCTGTCTTATTATATAGAATTGGTGTTCACGGAACAATAGGTGGTGGTGGGTTATATTTACATATATGATAGATATAGCTGTTTCTGATGCCCGGCACTTACATGTAATGTGCAGTAATAATCCTATGGATCAGCTCATGTTCCGACGTCACATTGGACGACGTCACATTGGTCGACGACAACAGGGTGAACAAAGAAAATCAAGGCAAGGTGCATAAATTGTCGAAGGCCTACGTCAAAATGGAGTTGGCTATTATCCCAACAAAATTAATAAACAGCTGCGGTGTGTAGTTTGCAGTTCTAGAGTGCTTTGGCAATGTAAGAAATGCCTGAAAACACTTTGTGTTAAAAAAGCGTGGTTGGATAATTTTCATACTTAGGCGGTCAGTGTACTCAATTGAGTACACCCCTATATTTTCGTGAAAAACAAAATTTTTCATATTTTTTTTTAATTAATATTTTCTTTTTTACTTACTTTAACATAAAAATAACAAAAAATCGAAAATAATATTTGTAGTTTTCATTTGACCTTTAATGGGTTAATAGCATTTATACATAATACAAATACATCAATATATATACACGTCAAACACGAGTTCGAAATTCAAAAAGACCGCCAATTTACGAGCATTGCGGACACGAGGAGCGGTGTTCTTGTGACGGCTGCGCGCGCACCGCCAGTCTAGAACTATCCACGGGGTTCGCTTTCGCCACTAAGGAGCGCGCCACGTGCGAGAACGCGGCCTCCACGTTCAGACCTGTTTTCGCTGAGGTCTCCATAAACGCGACTTGGTATTCCCTCGCCAGTCGCTGCCCCTCCTCCCTCCGCACCGCCCGCTCCAGCCCGCTGTCTGATTTGTTACCTGGAATAGAAGTGCTCCACTTATCTCGGTTGGTGTATCTTTTTCTACGGTTTGTTTTCGCTAGGAATGTAACTGGTATTTGGCAATATAGATAATATAGGATTTGATATAATTCATTTCGACCTTTAAGATCTATTTATGACTAAGTCTAGATCAAAGTATGTTACTTTAATTAGACGTACATTAAACTTATGAAATGGCTTTAGTTACAAGATTACAAAGCTTTGGTACATGGAGAATTGGCAAGAAACTCATAGAAAGATAGAAGAAGAAGAAACGAAATCATAATTGATATGTAAGAATAAATAAGAATTGCAGTAAAGGGTGATACCGACATTAACTCATCATACTCTAACATTAACAAGGGATTTGAACATTCAAAATCAATAAATAATTTTGAAATAAGAATGCTAGCAGATTTAAAATTATTTAAAGCCTTTTTCGTCTGAACTGTTTTGTCCGGGTTCCAATACAGTCAACCTTCATTCTTTAAACGGGAATATAAAAAAAAGAAAAAGCTGTTTACAATGCAAGTGTAGAAAGTCACTTTACCTAACAACATAATGACAACGTCGTCTTGTGCGTATTCTCGTATCTCACCCAGCCATGCGCGTATGTTGTCGAAGCTGGTCTTGTTCGTCACGTCGTATAACAGCAACAGTGCTGAGAGTTACATATTACATTTTAGTGCTTCTTTATCAGATATAACTGATATCAAGGTGACATACTTTACTTTTATGTTATAAGTAGTTTTTGAGTCTTGAATTTAGTCTTGTCTATACAAATATTAATTTTACATAAATTGTAAAAAATCGTATATAAAAATATTGTTTTAAAGCAGATTGTCGGTTTAGTACAAAATATAATTACAGCTGATAATTTTGTAACAAGAAAAATATAAATTTTAGTTAAAAAAAAAATATATGAAATTTTTCGCGGCAGTCGACATTATAAGTATTTTTCGCTAGATGGCGGTAGTAGTATCGAAAATAATTATTTAGGTGTTTATTTCTTTAATTTATTTATCTTTATTAAACAAGAGTGATAGATAAAAGTGAAAATGATTAAATACATACCGTGTGCATCTCTGTAATACGCATGTGTAACGCTCCGGAAGCGTTCTTGACCTGCGGTGTCCCAAATCTGAAGCTTCACCTTGATTCCGTCCACTGTTACTACCTTATTCTGCAAATAGATGGCGTTAGTTGTAATATTTTAAATACACCTTATAAAAAAGTTCAACTTATTGTTAATTAATAATATAAGTAGGTAACTATACCTTCAAACTGTGTTAGAAATACACATTAAAATAATACTATTTCTAACAAATTGTTGGACTTATCATGCGCTTTATTAATATAATATTATTTAAAAGACAATACTATGCTATCATAATTTGTAAAAGATAATACATTAGAAAAAAAACAATTTGTTTTTAAAATAAAAGCAACTGAGAAAGGTCCTTAAACTAATAACAGTTATGACTTTAACGTCATACACAAACCGTAATGTTAATTTAAAAAATCATTTACATTTTATCGGAATCCCATACCATAAATTAAAAAGGGAAAAAAATGTTCTAACAAAAAATAGACCGTCAATAAATCACTCTGCGGAACAGTCAATTCAATCACAGCTGTCATGACTGAGGGGCGGGATCGAAAAAAGCGCGCCAAACTTTAACACCAATAGCGCATCGACGTGCCGGCCGCGGGTCTCCGTGAGTGGCCCGTTTGAACTTGGAACCCCTGACAACCATTTATTTGTTTTTTTTTATGTTTATAGGTTACGAATAAAAATTATCAGCCCGCGTCATGTTTTATTAATACCAAAAACCTTTTAATGACCGTTAATTACAATTGTTTAATGAATATCATTTGAGATTCATCATAATTGCACGTGGACTGGATAATGTACCCGGAAGTCGATTCCAACGGTGGATATGTAATTGCCGGCGAGGAAGGTTCCATCCCGGAACCGGACAAGCATGCACGTCTTCCCGACGCCGCTGTCACCGAGCAACATCACCTAGAAATAGCAACCTTATTATACATAAATTGTAATTATTTTATAGTGTTAATATTTAATATTATTTGTCAAGATTTTTTTATTACCTTTCCAAAGACATCATATCTGCCTTCCTGTTTCCCATGCTGATCCCACGTGTCAGTTGGGGAGGGTGGATCACTATGGGGCATGGCTCCCACCTCTTGTTCAGTTTTATCTTCATCTTCTCTAGTCTCTGGAAGGTTCCGAGCCCAAGTAGGTCTCACTCTCCCCACCACCACGCGCTTCTCCATGTGCCGATTGTCTATGGCGTTTGGATTCCACATTTCGTCTATTCACTTTAGTCTATTGGTTTATACGTTTACTAAACTTTTTCTTTTAGTTATTATTAAAAAAACATTATTTTATTTTTGGATATTACTTTCATGATTATTTTGGATATATTAGGAAATCTATATCGTACCTACTTTGATGATTATTTTAGGTTATTTTAAAAACATTAAAAGAAAATCATTAACGATAGCGCGCGTTTTTTTGCACTCAATATACATAAGTAAATCTGTGTGTATGTAAAATGATTTTGGTACCTACGTAATAGTAAGATCATGTTGACTCACGAACCAACAGATTGTCTTATAACGGTAACACAATTTATTAACACTAAACCTACCAAGTACCGGTCAAATTGACCGTTCTTAAACTTTTGTAAAACTTACACATTTTTAAACGTTATAATATCGTTATCAAACTACATGATAATTCTTAGAATATGCATATAATATTTTCTTCACTCTTTACTTATAGTTATTTCCATTATTACCTGCGTTATATAATAAAATAACTTTTAATTACCGGTCAATATAACCGCGTGCGGTAGGACCAGGTATACAAGAATTGTCGGTAGGTTTAGTGTTAAATATATGTATACGTATTCAATTAATAAATAATCCCAATCGGATTACGTCTGTTTCAAACACATCACAAAGGTATAAATGATATAATTTTCCTAATTAAGTAGAAAACGGATTTAAATAAAGCCTTAGGCGCGCTTTGAACTTCCATATTCTATTATATATGTTTGTATTTTGGATATGAGAATTCACGCAGATATTACAATTCTGAAGTATATCGGAAATGTAATTTGCAGCCATTTCATTACCCAATCTACCAAACCCTAACTCATCTAGCATACTAACATCGCATAGTTAAAAGGCTGTTAGTGAGGTGTTAGTAAGCTTGTGTTTAGTGGCTTCATTAGCTGCTTACAGTCAATTAGTGTGCTTAAAATTGAATATTAAAAAATAGGGTCTTTAATTGTTGGCAAATATTAGTTACAACAACGTATCACAAACAACGAAAAACACAAAGACACTCTCTGACTGACTCACTGACTCATTCATCGCTCTACAGCCCAAACCGTTATACCTAGAAAGCTGAAATTTGGACACAAGACTCCTGACATACTGAATAGGTAAAATAAGAAAGGATTTTGCAAAGGTCCAAACCGTTCCAAAGTTACAGCTAAAAAACTGCAAAAAATATAACGCGCCTGTTTGTTACCTCCTAGGTGGTGTGGAAATTCCAACAAAATGTTTAATCATTGTCGCCGTCCGTCACGAAGCACGGGTAACCTGCTAGTCTGTCACATGCTATAGAACTCGTAAACCTATCAAATCAATAAATACAAGACTTATGATTTGTACAGTGGTTTAACTATAAACCAGGGTCAGAATACTTCTTCAAAAAAGGATATGTCTAATCACAGGATACTTCTTTTAATAATAACAAAACGTGAATTTTTGAGGTTACACCGTCCTATTGTTAGATCACTTTTTATTTGATACTTTTTAGTATTTGTACAACTCACACTTATTGCATAACACATTTGTTTCATGCGAATTCACAAAACAGTGCAACCGAACATATAAAAGAGTACAACAGACATAAAAAGAAAAAAATAAATAAAGAAACCATTGCAACACCATGATTATTTCGATGATTCTTGTTGTAATTTGATCTAAGTATCGATATTATAGGCTTGAATTCGGTAAAGGTGTGTAAACTTAATTAAGTAAACAGTTTATAATTAATCAAAACTTGAGATATATTTCAAGGTTCGTTTCTTACGTTGTATTCGTAAGAAACGAACCTTGAATAAACAGAGTTAGTGATCTAAGATCAGATCCAAATTCAGTATTCAAGAGTTTTCTAAGTAACAGCTATTTATTTGGTATAAATGATTGTTTTGGAGTTATTAATAATTTAAATTTCAAAGAAATAAAATATCTTCAAATTAAGATACTTTTACCTGAAATACAATATAATAATATTTGTTTTAAATTTGAAGAATACGAACATAGAGTTCAATATCTACTATTTGTAATTGAATATTTTTATATAAATATTTACTAAGTGACCTCTTTGAACCCTCAGCGAACGAATGCTTCCTATAGGTAGTATCCTTCCTGTCCCCGGATGTAGCCGGAAATTAAAAAGTAATGAGGCCTTTGATATTCCGTGATCGTAGAAAAGCTTATTACTGAAAATCACTTACACTTTCAATAAATCTTATAACCGATAATGTAAATAGGTATCGATGGAATCTCTTTATTTATAAATAATATAACAACTACATCAAAAAACTAAAAAATATTACTAGAACTAAAATACTTTGAGATACATTCTTAACACGATACCCCTTAAGGTTCGCTTTGTTGTATCTCTCTGTCTGTCAAGACCGTTTTCCCTAAACACTTGGAGGTATATAATGTTTATACAGTTTATAGACAGTGATAATTTACACAATTAATAATAATTAGCAATTTTATATAATATATCAACTAGGATAAAGTAATAAAGCAAACAGGTTAGGTTAGTTTTATTAAATTTTAATCTCCTTTGCCAACCCAAGAACAGGTGAGAATTTAGCACGCACAATCTTTGATAGTGTGACGCGGCAATGGGCTGGAGTTAACCAAGTCAGTTGACTGTATTTGTTAATTTGACTAACTTTGACCCGCTATAATATATATATTAATAAATATACGGATAAAGTGATTAATTGATCACATTGTTATTGTAATAATATTACCAGTCATTACGCATAAGGGCTATTTATTCACTACAACTGTAACATTCTCACCTATACGAATTAGGTTTTAACTTCTTAATTATCTTCAGATATTATAAATTTCAAATTTCTTTCTGTATTAATCATAATTTTCAAATAATTTGTCCGTTCATATATTAATGTATTAAACATATTAATATATGAACGGAGAGGAACAGGGAATTTGTTTAGTAGTTGAAGAGATCTCACATTTCTCTATTTGTGTAGGTCCCGTTATTAACAAACGTCACCCGCACTCACATACGTACACACACGTCTGTGTCATTTAACGTAACGTGAGAGACACAGAAGATATGAGTTATATTTACACATTTATATTATTCTCTTATCCTTTAATGATAAACAAAAAGTTATATTTCTATAAATGTAAGTTACTATTAAACTTTACTACCATCTTTTACACTACATCTGTGTTGCTGTCCCTTCTGAAATTGACCTAAGTATATTGCTAAGTACACTTCATGAAGATGTTTTTATTTTACGCGTTACTTTCAATAACATAGCATCCCTTCGACCCTTAGCAATATTAGAAGCCATCTAAAATACACAGATAATCATTATAAGTGTCACCAACAGACATATGTCAAAAGAAGATAATACTGTTTTTTGAATGTTAGATTTGAATTTCAGAACAAATTTTCTTGTCATTCGTCATTATATTCAAATTTTAGAATTATTTTTGAGTGAAATGTTCTGCCTCTTTGACCTGTCTGCTCCCGTTACTTGATGTATTCATCACAATACATCCCATTGTCCTCGGATTACAGCGACTTTATTCCTCACAGAGATAAACTCCAATGAAATATGCACGAATATCGTTTTTATTTTGTTAACCAGATATCTTATTTATGGTAAATATTTGGTAGTTTTATTAACATACTTATATTTGGTATCTGCATGTCTTTATATTTAACTACAAAAGGTATCAATTACCTTTATTAAAAAGTATCTTAATTAAGAGTGTCTTTAGATAAGATAAGAACAGTTATAGAAAGAATGTGTTTCATCGACACAGCCCTTTTATAAGGGTGTAGTAAGAATTTGATTTTGAATAGTGGTTACTTTAATCGTATTAAAGGAGCAAATATCCTCATTTTATATAAAAATACTAGCTGAAGCCAGTAACTTTGTCTCCTACTTATTAACTATTTTACAATAATTAATATATTATTATTAACGCTGCTATCTATGTATTGAAAACTTAGACGTGAATTAAATAGTTACTATATAAAAACAATTTGGAACAAAACATTGAAATTGAATAATATTAATGGAAATAAAAGCTATCCTATTTTTTAAGATGGAACAAACAATCCAATTCCACTGAAATTAGTTAAGTGGGTTTGAAGATCAAAGGAAACGAACAAGGTATATATACATCATGACTCATAAAAATGTATGTATTATATTAGTTGGTAGAGCCTTTTAGTGTGTAAGTTATACGTTAAGTGTCTTCAGTGGGTTGTATAGCGGGTGTCATAAGATGTTTAATTATCTTTATATTATCATCCTCTGTTAAAGTTATTTTCCACGAAACTGATATACAGGAGGTATTTAATAATCTTATTATTACGATCAAGCTCATCATTAATTAATGCAACTTTCAGGTAAATATTTTAGGTTTTTTATTTTAGTATAATGCTTAAAGTTCTGGAAAAAGTATCGAAATTAAACAAAAATATATTGAACTAAATTAAACTAAAATCCATGAATATAGGACTTTATTTTACCTGTTAGCTATCATTCGTCAATTAATAATATATAATACATCAATTGTCACAGTTCTGACAAATTTCATAATGACACCATTGATTGATTAAGTTTCATTTCAGTCATTATTATGGATGGAATGAATTTTAAATACACGTAACATATTGTACAGGATTGCAATCACGAATACTGGGAAATTATATTGATTGATTATACCCATTCATATTATAACTAGGGGCGCCAACAGACCCTCAATTTCGCCACGCTGCGCTCGCGAAATCTAGGGTGCCGGTTGCATATTGAACGAAGCGAAAAATTCTTCACTCGCATTTCATTATAAAGCAATTTTTTTGCATATACAGGGTGGGCCAAAAATTTTTGCAAATAGCAACACTTGATTTCTCCAAAACCGTGAGAGCAATGGGCGCGCGGGTGGCGGGGAATTGTGCGTCGTTTAATGCAATTTTAGTCACAATGGAGCGCTTCACGGGACAACAGCGTGCTTTTTGCGTAAAACAATTTTACAAAAACAACGATTCCTACGTTACTGTATTTGCCTTTAGAGTTGAATACGGATTACAACGTGTAAATGAGTGTCCAAGTGTTAATTTAATTAAAGCTTGGGTTAAAAAGTTTGAGCAAACGGGATCGACAACGAATATTAAACAAACTGGGCGACCACGTTCAAGAAGAAGCGAAGAGAACATTCGGGAGGTTGAAATTTCTGTAAGGGACGATCCAGAATCATCTACGCGTAAGCGGTCGGCGGCTCTTGCTATACCAAGAACTAGTCTGCGGCGAATCTTGCATTTGGACCTTAAACTGCACCCATATAAGCTTCAAATTGTACAGGAGATGAAACCAAACGATTACATTCAACGCAAGTTATCTGCTGACACTATACTGGAGCGATTCTCTAGCCTTGAGAATGTATTGTTTACGGACGAGGCCCATTTTCACATTAATGGTCACGTAAATAAACATAATTGTCGATATTGGAGCACGGAAAACCCTCACTATAAACACCAAAAGCCATTCATTCACCAAAAACGACAGTGTGGGCTGCCATATCCGCAAAGGGCATAATCGGTCCATACTTCTTTGAAAATAATCAAGGAAATAACGTAACTGTGAACTCAGTGGAATACGTGAAAATGTTGCGAGAGTTTTTGACACCACAGTTGCATGAATTTGAAGGATATAATAGCCGGACTTGGATGCAACAAGATGGAGCAACATGCCATACATCAAACGTGACTTTACCGGTGGTCAAAGAAATGTTTCCTAATAAATTGATTTCTCGCAGAGGTGATATCCCATGGCCTCCCAGAAGCCCGGACCTTACACCATGCGATTTTTTCTTGTGGGGATATCTGAAGAGTCGAGTATACCTTAATAAACCGATGACCATATCCCAATTAAAAGAAAACATCCACGAGGAGATAGCCGTGATTCCTCGCAGCATGTGTCAACGAGTTTTCCAAAGTTTACATAGTCGATTGCAGGAGTGCCAACGACGAGACAGAGCACATCTCGACGATGTCATTTTTAAAAAATAAATTTTAATAAATGATATTTACGTTAAATAAATCATAAACAAAATAACATTTGTACTTTTATTTCTAGACATGTTTCAAAAGTGCAAAAATGTTTGGCCCACCCTGTACATAACATACAAAGTACTTACACACAGACGTGGTGCAAAAATACATGGATCATACAAAACTTGTCTCGGTGGGAATCGAAACCACTATATTTGTCAGTCACTAACTAACCACTGCACCATTAGGTTGTGAGATACTAATCTAATATGTATATAAAATATAATCCAATCCTCAGTAGTCTTCATCTGTCAATGACGTCACAAAATGTGTTCCAATTAATGAGATTACGAGATCATCCGGATATTGATACACTGGTAACAGAATTATAACCCTTAATATAAAACCCTTTACTTAAGGGATGGAAGTTAGTTGATGAACAACTTGATAAACAAACGGTGGGTGATGTACTTAATACAACATTGTTATTGAAGACGAAGTATCCATCCACGATTAATAAAGCTATCTGTTGGAAGTAAATTGACTCCAATTAGAAACTTATAGGCTTATTCTGATAAGGATCATTAGAAAATATAAATATAAAAGTTTTGGAGTAGTTAGTTAAAGAATAACTTATAATTTAATTGGCATAACTTATAGTTTATTATTATTTATTTTAGCATTTCTATTTATATTTCTTTGACATTTTGTCTGGTATTTGGTTTATGAAAAATAAAATTTCAAATAAATATTTTTTACGTAAAGCAGTTGATAACTTCAAACTATACATAATAAATATATTAATATTTTTATTTGTTAAGAATAATCATTATACATTTTTTTTTACTTTCTTATGATCTTAGTTTTAAGTCACTTAACGCAATCGTTCAATATTATTTACAAAAAAAATATAAAAATATAAAACATTATTTTGTATATTAGACACCCTAATTTTAGCAATGAGCGAGTGAAGAATTTTTCGCTTCGCTCAATATGCAAACGGCATCCGATATTTCGCGAGCGCAGCGTGTCGAAATTGAGGGTCTGTTGGCGCCCCTAGTTATAATATGTATAGGTATAATCAGTCAATATAATTTCCCAGTATTCGTAATTGCAATTCTATGCAATATGTTACGTGTATTTAAAATTCATCCCGTCCATAATTATGACTGAAATGAACCTTAATCAATCAATCAATCAATGGTGTCATTACGAATATGTCAGGACTGTGACAATTGATGTATTATTATTATTAATTGACGTATGATAAATAACAGGTAAACTAAAGTTCAATACATTTATTCATTTTAAAACTCAATATATGTTTTAATTCCTTAAATTCTCGGGAATTTTAACCGTTAAATAAAAATAAATAACCTAAGAATTGAAATATTATAATGATGAGCTTAGTAATAAAAATAAGACTATTAATTACCTTCTATGTATCAGTTTCTATAAATAACTTTAATAGAGGATGATAATATAAAGATAATTAAACATCTTAATGACACCCGCTATACAACCCACTGAAGGCACTTAACGTAAAACTTACACACTAAAAGGCTTCACCAACTATTATAATATATAAATCTTTATGAGTCATTATGTATACCTTTACACTCGTATATAAAAATTACGTGTCACGATGTTCGTTTGCTTTGATCTTCAAACCCACTTAACTAATTTCAGTGGAATTTGATTGTGTGGTCCATCTTAAAAGATACGATAGCTTTTATCTCTATTAATAGTATTCAATTTCAATTTTTTATTGCAAATTGTTTTTATATATTAACTATTTAATTCACGTCTAAGTTTTCAATACATAGATAGCAGCGTTAATAATAATATATTAATTGTTGTAAAATATTAGATGAAGTAGCAGGCGAAGTCACTGGCAACAGCTAGTATTATTATATTTGTGCATATTTCATTGAGGTTTATCTCTGTGAGGAATAAAGTCGTTGTAATCCGCGGACAATAGGATGTATTTTGATGAATATATCGAGTAACAGGAGCAGACAGGTAAAAGAGAAAGTATATTTCACTCCAAAAAATTCTAAAATTTGAATATAATGAAGAATTACAAGAAAATTTGTCTATAATTTCAAATTTAACATTCAAAAAAGAGTATTATCTTTTTTTGTCGTATTTCTGTTGGTGACACTTATAATGATTATCTGTATATTATAGATGGCTTCTAATATTGCTAAGGGTAGGAGGGATGCTATGTTACTGAAAGAATTGCGTAAAATAAAAACATCTTCATGTACTACATACATGTGTACTTAGCAATATACTTAGGTCACCTTCAGAAGGGACGTTTAATATTATCCTACATTTATAAAAATATTTTTTTTATTTATCATTAAAGGGTAAGAGAAAAATACAAATGTGTAAATATAACCCATATCTTCTGTGTCCCTCACGTTAAGTTGAATGCCACAGACGTGTATGTGGGTATGTGACGTTTGTTAATAACTGGACCTACGCAAGTGGTGTGTGATCTTTTCATATTGCAGATACTAAGAACATATCATATATGAAAATGTTAAATATATATATATATATATAGATATATATATATCTTTTTTATATGACTTCCTATCAAAAATGACTCCACCCTGCCTGATGTTAAGCAGTCAATGAGTTCCAAAAATAGATGCCACCAATTTCATTCAAACAAAACAGAATGACGAATGGTGGCCTCCACTATGGCGGCCTTATGAGACGCTTTTTCACGCCCCGCTTAAAAGACCCTGGATCGTAGTGAGAAGGAAACACGTGCCGTGGTAGTGAATTCCACATTTTGACGGACCGACATAAATATGATCAGCTGAACCTTTTGGTTCGTGATGATACCGACTCCACCGTTAAGGGATGGCACTTCTGTCCTGCACGTGTTGTTTTGGATCGGAAAGGAGAGGATAAGTTGGAAAAGTTCGTCGGAGCACTCGCCGTGGTGTAAGCGATAAAAGACTGCCATAGTGGCAACGTCTCTACGTAATTGGAGAGGCTCCAGGATCTCTACGACCTCTGGGCTTCCAATAATGCGAACTGTTCGCCGCTGCAACCGGTCGAGGTTGTTAAGCAAGTACTGAGCTGAGCCATCCCAAAGATAAGAACAGTACTCCACGCAGGAGCGAACCTGCGTCCTATATAAAAGACACAGCTGCTCCGGCGTGCAGAACCTTCGCACCTTGTTCAACACTCCGAGCTTACGTGAGGCTGTTTTAATGACACTCTCGATGTAGACCTTTCGGTTGAGGTCCCGGCTGAGGTCTACGCCCAAGATGTTGAGGCTGTCCTGGAGCACTAACTGCGTGCCCCGAAATGAAGGAAGAGAAAGGAACGAAGACTTTTTGGCGGAAAACGCGCATACCTGTGTTTTCTTATCATTGAACTCAACCAGGTTCTCATGACCCCATCGTGAGACAAGGTTGAGGACCCGGTTCATTTCAACAACAAGATCCTTTCGTTTCCCCTCAATGTCAGTCTACTTTGCCGCAGGGTGTCCGAAATATCTCCCGTGTACCGTGGAATCATCCGCATAGCAATGAATGTTGCCTAGGTTCAAAATATCATTGATATGCAAAAGAAACAAGGTGGGCGATAGAATGGAGCCCTGAGGCACACCCGCATTTGCCTGCCGAAAACTGGAGGCCGATCCGTTGCAAAGGACTCGGATTTGACGCTCATGCAGGAAAGCGGCAACCCAATTGTACAAATGGGGTGGCAGACCGTAAGCAGGAAGCTTCGACAGAAGCGAACGATGCCAGTCTCGATCGAAGGCTTTGGAAATATCAAGGCTAATAGCCAGAGATTCGCCATGTCGATCCATAGCCTCACCCCAGAGATGCGTGATATACGTAAGAAGATCACCCGTGGATCGATTTGGTCTAAAGCCGTATTGACAATCATTGATTAGAGAGATTATAGAGAGAGATCTTCTAGATATTGGATCAGTTATTTGTTGATGATTCGCTCAAGCACCTTAGAGAGAATTGAGGTGATGGCTATTGGACGATAATTTGCTGGATCAGACCGATCCCCTTTTTTAGGGATCGGTTGAATATTCGCCTGTCTCCGAACCTCTGGCACTGTTCCTGTGGAGTAGGATTGGCGGTAGAGGCGCGTTAGTGCCGGAGACAACTCCGCTGCACATTTTTTGAGTACTACCGTGGGAATACCATCCGGTCCATCGAGTGACCGTAGTTCTGCTCGGACATCACATTGCCTGATACGAATATCCGGCATGGTGATGTCACAGGTTGAGATATTGGGTGGCTGTGTACCATGGTCATCAATGAGGGAATTAGCCGCAAAGAGATTTACCAGCGCAAATTTGCCTTCTCTTGCGGCTCATGGGCAAGCGATGGGTAAGCGATTAAGAACATAGAGGACAATACGAAATTTATTTAAATTTATAATATCTGAAGATTAGCAAGAAGATAAACCTTAATTCGTATAGGTGAGATTTTGATATATAACACGGTATAACCGTGCATAATGTCCCTCAGACTAGTTACTTTATATTAATTTTAAATATAATACTTTATACCTCTACGTTTTCAGAGTAAAGTCTGTTTTCTTTTTGAAATGTTTACGTTATAATATATTTCAAAGTGTTTTAGAATTAATCAAATAGAAAAAGTCTGTTACAATAATAACGTCAATCATTCTTCAACCGCAGAAACTAATAAAAATTGCTGATAAATTTCTCGCTTTTCAAAATGTGATATAATCTGTTGTTAGTAATTAAAATAATACAAGAATACAAATAACTTTTAGATCGAGTATCTATCAAACAATCTGGATGTATTTCAGTTTGTACATCTTCGATTATAAGACTGAACTATATACCAAACATCACACTGCACGTTACCGCAGTGAGTTGAACACTTAAAGTTAGGTACGGATAAACATTATATATTATCTATACATCTCGTTTTGCCGTGAACATGTTTGAATCAAAGAAGTCAGATTAAAGTTATATATACTCGTATATGAAGAAGTCATATCCCAAAAAGACTTTTATTTAAGTGTGTCTGTGTCTGTGTGTCTGTGTTTTCATGAAGTCGTATCATTAACAGGTAATGTCTAATTAAAACTAAGTTATTAATTGTAAAGTCTAAATATATTACAGAAATATCTCACAATTATAGTTTTCATAAAATTTTTCTAAAATATTTATATTAATAAGATAAATACTAGCAAAGAGTATTAAAAAAAGAAATCAAATATAAAGTACTATTTCAAAGAATCATCTTAAAATCTCTAAAATCTCTGAGTCAACAAGTCTTAGGTAAGATAATTTCGCATCTATAAATAAAGAGATTCATCTTTACTCAAGTTGTAAAAGTAAAAGATATTTTAAAGGAAGATATAATATTCTATCGTCTTATCTGTTGTTGAAAGAGACGAGGACATCAGTTATATTTTAATTGAGCTATAATTGAACACACATACGCTTGCCTTCATTCTATTGAAGTGGGAATCTATGTATCCACAAACGGTTTATTATTTTACACACACACGTCATGTGCAATAAGCGACGCCTTAAACCGAAGTCTTGAAAATAATTTTGTTCAAGATTCACATACTGTTCTCTTAGGATAAATAGTGAAGTCGTATTTAGAAAATAGCAAGGAACATATTGATGATAAAATGACAGATTTTTTAAATTTATATTATAAGTAATAAAAAATATTTAGTTATGAATATTGCATTGTTAAAAATATAGCTCAAGAATAGTCGTACCGACTTATGAAAATAAGATTTTCATAAATTCATTACAATTTAATACAACAAGTATTGCTATTGAAAACTAAATGTTAGTTAGTTCAAAGCTTGAAAAAGTCAAAAGAGCACAGGGCTCGCTGTAGAAAAAGGAAGGTAATTTAATATCCGAGAACAATAGGTACGGGAGGGACTTGAAAGCTTTTCCCTTTGATACTCGCATGGAAATTCACCGGTGACAGAACAAAGATAATTAGGTTTTACTCAATAATAACGGGACAGATGTGTGGATCTTTTAATTGCACTGTAATAATATATATATACAACTACGTACAATATAAATATGTAGCCACAAATATAAATATTACATTTGTAACGAACTAAAAATTCATAAAGTTTTGAAAATCTTGGGGAAGCATCAAAGACCGCAGGAAGCATCAAAGGATGAAAGGAGATGTACGATCGATAAACCTTACCTTTCATGTTTATCCGACACTTATAACAGAATGATTTCTTTCACGATCTATTAATATACAATATTCAAACTTTCTATTTATAAAAAAAAACTTACAAAGAAAACAATGCATATTAAATATTCTAAACATATTTTTTGCTTCTTCCAAAACGTATCTTCGCTTATCTTTACTTTACATCATCTATCATAATTATTTATGATACATATAAAAGATTAAAAACAATTTTATTCAATTGATAACTGAGAAGTATCAATAATAATAATAATACTGATCAGATTACGGATATTCGAATTAATATTTCTGATATTCAATATTCCCTGCAAGTTCCGTTAAAATGTTTAAATGAATGAATAAACCAGGACAGTCTGTAATTTGAGAAAAAGCGACATTTTTTTTTTCAACCTTCAATAATAATTTTATATTACATTAAACAAAGGACTAAGTAAAGGCTTAGATGCGTTTTATTTTATTCAGAGCAATTTGTATGAATATTATTTTATATATTTTTAACATATGCGATAATAATTTTTCCCATCATGCTCTTTGAATACACGCTAGCGAAGAGAGCTTTTAAGGAACATTAGACAATATAAATTTACAAAAGTTTTAGAGTAGTAAGAAAATCTTATAATTTTCAAAATTAAGTAATTTGCAATTACTTACTCATTCAGACACTATTGATTATCTAAGGTAAATAAAACTCTTTGCAAATACTTTTATTTGTTAAGAATTATCACTCTACCATTTTTTAATTTCTTATATTTTTTTTTTACTTTACTCACCTAATCGTTAACTATTATTTCTTTTAGTATAAAAATATATTCATGTAACATATAAATAATTTATTTTAGATATCGGATACGTTTGTTTACATTTACAACAATGGAAATATAACTGAAACAAAACTTCCATATGGTGTTAATAGGTACATGTCGAGTTATGAGTGTGTTTACAAACCTTTATCTCTGTGACGTCACAGGCACATTTACAAGAGGGTGTAAAATTAAAAAGCTTTCAAGTTTAACCCTTATAAGCTATGATATAAAAATGTTTATTATTATCCCTTTATACATTGTTGTTCTATAGTTTTTATATTCACTTAATGTGAAAAATGCTTTAAGAAATTCATTTATATTGATATATATTTTTATATCATTACAGTATAATTATTAATAATGTTCCTGTTCCCAATAAGCTATTCTTGTACGTCCCGACTGTGCATAGTATTACGCGTAGTCGTAAAAAATATGAGAAGCATAAAATTTCGGATAAGTGTTTTTTTACCGTAGGTTTTATAAATATTGTTTCTAAACAAAGCGATTCCATTGATTTTTTAGGTGGTAGAGCCTAGCTGTAGTTATCTGACTGCAGCTCGTATTGGGCTGGCTCGACCGGGGAAGGACCACCCTCTCACAGAAGACCGACGTGTAGTAACCAAATCCGAAGAGAATCCGGAAGCCCAAACCCCCCCCCCCCCGCCAAACATGAACGCGATGCATAAAAGAAAAATACCCCAGGAGGGTACCGGCTTTGATGAAGCCGGGGACCCCCTCCCCGAGCAAAATCGGGGGAATGATCCTCGGATTTTGCTCGGGCTGCCCGTCGTATCTGGGGCGGGCAAAGTATCGCACTTTATGTTTCCTGAGGGCAAACGACGGCAAACAGCGGCACCCCGCTCCACTCTAGATATACCACACGCCGGGGTATCTGTGTTCGTAAGGGAGGATATCTGCTACCGTCGCCTTCAGATTTTTGAAGGTCGAGACCTGTCCGTGCTCTGGCTGCGCGTGGACATGGACGATCACGTCAGATTCTACGCGTGCCTCTACAGGTCCCATAGTGGTAATGCACAAACAGATCAACTGTTGGGCCACGTTCAAGCGAAGATTGACGACCTGCTTTCTCAGACTCCCTCCGCCGAAGTCGTAGTCCTCGGGGACTTCAACGCGCACAATACCGGATGTGGACAGCCACATGCCCTCTTTGTTGGATCTTCTGCTGACTACACATCCAGAAAAGTACCAGGTCACTGTCGAGGCTCCCTTAGGGTCCTCTGATCACTGTCTGGTACGGAGTGTAGTGCCCATACAACGGTCGGCTCGCACAACACCTGCGACTCGACGCGTTTGGCACTACAAGTCAGCGGATTGGGATGGAATGCGGTCCTTTTTTGCATCCTACCCATGGGGGCCGATTTGTTTCCCTTCCGATGATCGTAGTGACTGCGCTGCGGCTGTAGCTGATGTGATACTACAGGGCATGGAACTATTTGTACCAAGCTCTGTGGTACCACTTGGTGGCAGATCACGGCCTTGGTTTGATGCGTCTGTCAGGGCTGCAGCAGCTGGCAAACGGCAGGCTTATCAAGCTTGGGTCAATGCGTTAGTCACTAAGGATCCGAACTCTAGAGTTCTGAAGAGGAAATATAATCGTGCCTCCAGATTCTTCGAACGGCAAATCGCTAGAGCAAAGTTCAAGCATGTCGTCAAAATTGGGGATCAGCTAGCAAAGTACCCACCTGGCACGCGCAAATTCTGGGCGCTTTCAAAGGCCAGTCTGGGCAACTTTAGCCAGCCGTCCCTACCGCCGTTGCACATGGGGAATGACTCTCTGGCCCACACGGCAAAAGAGAAAGCCGATCTCTTGGGCACTCTTTTCGCCTCCAACTCGACTTTGGACGACCAAGGGAAGACACCGCCTATCATCCCGCGGTGTCAGAGCTCAATGCCGGAAATAGTTTTTCGGCAAAAAACTATCAGGCAGACTCTATGTTCCTTGGACGTTCATAAGTCGAGAAGGCCGGATGGCATTTCTCCACTGGTGCTACGAACGTGTGCCCCTGAGTTGACTCCAGTGCTAACGCGTCTATTTCGGCACTCCTACCTTAAAGGCGTAGTCCCGGTCTCATGGAAGTGTGCCCTTGAAGTGTAGATTATCATAAACCGACAGGTCCTAACGTACCTCGAGGATCACCAGTTGATCAATGACCGGCAGTATGGCTTTCGCCATGGTCGATCAGCTGGTGATCTTCTGTTATATCTCACTCACCGTTGGGCAACGGTTATTGAAAGCAAGGGAGAAGGTCTGGCAGTTAGTCTGGATATGGCAAAAGCCTTCGATCGTGTATGGCACAAGGGGCTTCTTTCGAAGCTACCTTCCTATGGGCTTCCCGAGAGTTTATGCAAGTGGATAGCTTCCTCACTGGGCGGAGCATACAGGTCTTTCTCGACGGTTTTTGCTCGGACCCCAAGCCCGTGAACGCTGGTGTACCCCAAGGCTGCGTGCTATCCCCAACTCTGTTCCTCCTGCACATCAATGATATGTTGGATATTTCCAACATACATTGTTATGCGGATGACAGCACTGGGGATGCGGTATATTCCGGTCGTGCAGGTCTCTCTTGGGAAAACGTCGATGAGTGCCGAAAGAAACTTGTGTCTTCAATAGAGACTTCCCTGGGGATGGTCTCTGAGTGGGGTGAACTGAGCCACGTTTAGTTCAATCCCCAGAAGACACAGGTTTGCGCGTTTACCACTAAATTAAACCCCATTTGTCGTATCACCGCTCTTCGAGAGCACTCCTCTTATTGCCTCGCCAAGTATCAGAATACTGGGACTCGACATTTCGAGCGACTGTCAGTTTCGTGGTCATCTGGAGAGCAAGGCCAAGTTGGCCTCGACGAAATTGGGAGTGATCAATAGAGCGAGGCAGTATTTCAAACCTGGCCAAAGACTTGCGCTCTACAAGGTGCAGGTCCGGCCACACATGGAGTACTGTTCTCATCTCTGGTCCGGATCACCCCAATATCAGCTTCTACCATTTGACCGCGTACAACGGAGAGCCGTTCGGATTGTCGGGGACCCGGTGTTCTGCGAACGGCTGGACTCTTTGGCATTGCGTAGAGACGTGGCTTCTTTGTGCGTCTTCTACCGCATTTACAACGGGGAGTGTTCCGAAGAACTATTCGATCTGATGCCTACCGCCGAATTTCACCACCGCACAGCTCGCCATCGCCTCCTTTACCATCCATACCACCTGGATGCGTGGCGATCTTCAACTGTGCGGTTTTCAAGGACTTTCTTCCCACGTACCACTCAAATGTGGAACGAACTTCCTTCGGCGGTATTTCCAGATCGATACGACATGGGTACCTTCAAAAAAGGCATTTATTCCTTTCTCCAAGGCCGGCAACGCTCTTGTGAATCCTCGGATGTTGCAAGAGTTCATGGGCGGCGGTGATCACATACTAACGGTGACCCGCAAGCTCGTTTGCCCTCCTATAATATAAAAAAAAATAAAAAAAAATTGATACCTATCGACAATAAATCGGTTATAAAAATTATTGAAAGTGTAAGTGATTTTCTGTAATGAGCTTTTCCACGATCACGGAATATCAAAGGCCTCATTACTTCTTAATTTCCGGCAACATCCGGGGCCAGGAAGGATACTACCTATAGCAGGCAATCGGTCACTGAGGGTTCAAAGGAGGTCTCTTAGAAAATATTTATATAAAAATATTCAATTACTAATCTTTGATACTGGACTCTATGGTTATTTTGCTTTTCAGGTAATAGCTTCTTAAAATTGCGATCGATTTCTTTAAAACAATATTTTGTAAGTTTAAGACTAGCTTATAAATAGTTGTTTATAATAAACAGTTTATTTAATTAAGTAAGAAAAAGATATTTCAAGAAACCATGTCACTTTCACTTGTCTTTATAATATACAGAGTTAGTGACCGAAGATAAAATTAATCTAACAATAAGTATAGTGTTTTCTAAGAGCAAGGTGCTTAATGTACAAAATAATGTTTTATATACCATATACATATATATTTTTTGTGTAAATAATATTGAATGAACGTTAAGTGACTATAAAAATAAGATCAGAAGAAAATAAAAAAAAATGGTATAATGATTATTCTTAACAAATAAAAATATTAAGATATCGTTTTTTTTTTTAATATTCAATAGTTTTTATATAGTTTGAAGTTATTACCGGTTTTACATAAAAAATATTTATTATTTGAAATTTTATTTTTCGTAAACCAAAAAAAAATACCAGGCAATATGTCTAAAAATATAAAAATGTTGAAAAAATAATTATAAACTGTAAATTATGCCAATTTATTAAGAAAATTATAAGTTATTCTTTAACTAACTACTCCAAAACTTTTATATTTATATTTTCTTATGATCCTTATCAGAATAAGACTATAAGTTGTTAATTTGAGTCAATTTACTTCCAACAGATAACTTTATTAATCGTGGATGGATACTTCGTCTTCAATAACAATGTTGTATTAAGTACATCACCCACCGTTTGTATATCAAGTTGTTCATCAACTAACTTCCATCCCTCAAGTAAAGGGTTGTATAATTCTGTTATCAGTGTATCAACATCCGGATGATCTCGTAATCTCATTAATTGAAACTCACTTTGTGACGTCATTGACGGATGAAGACTACTGCTGATTGGATTATATTTTATATACATATTAGATTAGTATCTCACAACCTGATGGTGCAGTGGTTAGTGACTGGATTCAATGTCTGAATATAAGTACGAGCTTTGAATCCACTATTTACATGTGTATCAAACCTCTCTCGACACGGCACTACTTATCCTGATACTGAAGGTACTTGTATGAAAAATGTACAAAATTGCTAATATTTGCAAACTCCCTGAACACATTACATAGTATTTAAAACTATTTATTATTAACATTAAAATAATATGAATAGGTATAATCAATCAATATAATTTACCAGTATTCGTAATCGCCATTCTATACAATATGTTACGTATACATATTTAAAATTTATCCCATTCATAATAATGAGTGAAATGATCCTTAATCAATCAATCAATCAACCAATGATGTCATTACGAAATATGTCAGAACTTTGACAATTGATGTATTATATATTATTGATTAATAACAGGTAAACAGGTAAACTAAAGTCCAATATATTCATGGATATATGTTCAATTTCGATACTTTTTCGGAAATTTTAAGCATTATACTGAAATAAAAAACCTAAAATATTTAGCTAAAAGTTGCAATAAATTAATGATGAGTTTAGTCGTAATAATAAGATTATTAAATACCTCCTGTATATCAGTTAATGGAAAATAACTTTATTAGAGGATGATAATATAAAGATAATTAAACATCTTAAAGATACCCGCTATACAACCCACTGAAGACACTTAACATAAAACTTACACACTTAAAGGCTTCACCAACTATTATAATACATAAATCTTTGTGAGTCATTATGTATACCTATATATTTAAAAATCCGTCACGATGTTTGTTTTGCTCTACTCTCCGAAATCACTGAACCGATTTCAATGGAATGGATTGTTTGGTCCAACTTAAAAGATAAGATAGCTTTTATCTCCATTAATAATATTCAATTTTCATTTTATATTGCGAACTGTCTCCTATAGATAGCAGCGTTAATAACAATATATTTATTATTGTAAAATAGTTAATGAATTAGCAGACAAAGTTACTGACTTCAGCTATTATTTTTAAATAAAAAGAGGATATTTGCTGCTTTAATCTGATTAAAGTAACCAATATTCAAAACCAAAGTTCTTAATAAACCCTTATAAAAGGGCTGTGTCGATGAAACACATTTTTTTCTACATCTGCTCTTATCAATTACCATTATTAGATTGATACTTAGATATAAAGACATACAGATACCAAATATAAGTATGTTAATAAAACTACCAAATATTTACCATAAATTAGTTATCAGGTCAACAAAATAAAAACAATATTCGTGCATATTTCATTGGAGTTTATCTCTGAGAGGAATAAAGTCGCTGTAATCCGAGGACAATAGGATGTATTGTGATAAATACATCAAGTAACGGGAACAGACAGGTCGAAGAGAAAGTACATTTCACTCAAAAATAATTCTAAAATTTGAATATAATAAAAATGACAAGAAAATTAGTTCAGAATTTCAAATCTAACATTCAAAAAACCGTATTATCTTGTTTTGTCATATTTCTGTCGATAACACTTATAATGATGTATTTTAGATGGCTTCTAATGTTGCTAAGGGTCGAAGGGATACGAGGTTATTGAAAGTAACGCGTAAAATAAAAACATCATCATGTACTACATACATGTGTACTTGGCAATATACTTAGGTTACCTTTAGAAGGGACAGTAACACAGATGTAGTGTAAAAGATTGAAGTAACGTTTAATAGTATCGTACATTTATAGAAATATAACTTTTTGCTTATCCTTAAAGGGTAAGAGAGATAATACAAATGTGTAAATATAATTCAAACCTTCTGTTTCCTTTAATTAAGTTGAATGACACAGACGTGGGTGTACGTGAGTGTGGGTGACGTTTGTTATAACTGGACCTACACAACAAGAGATCTCACAACCAGGAGGTCTTCATATTGCAAATACAAAGAATAAACTAATATATCATCGGACGGGGAGTTTAAAAATGTAGAAAAATTATGATTAACACAGGACAATACGAAATTTATAGAATCTGCAGATGAGCAAGATGATAAACCTTAAGTCGTATATATTCGGTGATGTTTTGCTTTACTTTTTATGATATATACTCTATATTAATTTCAAGTTTTATTTGCTTAATACCTCCACGTTTTCAGAGAAAAGTATCTTAATAGACAAAGAGATACTAGAGAGATCCTTGAAGAAGTCTGTTTTCATTTTAAAATGTTTACGTAACAATATTTCTTAGTGTTTTAGATTTAATAAAATAGAAAGTCGATTTCAATAATAAGTTCAATCATTCTTTAATCGCAAAAAGTTATAAAAATTGCTGATAAAATTTCTTGCTTCTGAAAATGTTAACTAACTGACTAAATTACTAATTGTAAAGTCTAAATATATTACAATAATACATTAGACATAAAGCTCACAATTACGGTTCTCCCTTTAAATTTCATAAAATTTATCTAAATAATTTTATTTATAAGATAAATACTGGCCCAGAGTATTAAAAAAGTAATCAGATATAAAGTACAATTTCGAAGTATCTTTCATCTTAAAATCTTTAAAATCTCAGAGTCAACAAGTCTTAAGTAAGATAATTTGCGTCTATAAATAAGAAGATTCATCTTTAATGAAGTGGTAAGTAAGTTTACAAAGTAAAAGATATTTTAAAGAAAGATATAATAAGAATATTATAGACGCAAGATAGAAATCTTACGTCTTATGTGTTGTGTAAAGAGACGAGGATATTAGTTATATTTTGATTGAGCTATAATTGGACACACACACACCTTCATTCTTTTGACATTGAAATCTGTGTAACCACAAATGGTCTGTTATTTTTCACACACACGTCTTGTGCGACGCCTTAAACCGAAATCTTCAAATTAATATTGTTCATCATTCACATAATTTTATGTTGAGATAAATAATGAAGTCGTTTTTGAAAATGCCAAAGATCCTATTGATAATAAAATGTCAGATTTTTAAAATTTTTATTATAACTAATAAAAAATATTTAGCTATGATTATTCCATTGTTCAAAATATAGCTCAAGAATAGTCTAACCGACTTTTGAAAATAATATTTTCATAAACTCATTCATTTAATACAACATACTCGTATATTGGTACTGTAAATTAAGTGTTAGAATTCAAAGATTTAAGTAAAAAAAGAACACAGCATTCGCTGTAGAAAAAAAGAAAGATAGTTTAATATCCGAGAACAATAGGTACGGGAGAGACTTTTCCCTTTGAAACTCACATGGAAATTCAAACTCAAATCGCATGGAAATTCACCGGTGATACAATAAAGACAATAAGATTTATGTGGATTTTTTAATTGCACTGTAATAATAAATATATACAAATACTTATATTACATTTTCAAGCTTTTTTCATGCCTTAAATATTCATAGATTTAGCTATCTAGGTTTTAGTTCCAAAAGTTCTACGTTTGAAGTTAATGAAGTCAATCAGTCAGTATGATTCAAGTCAATAATTGGGTTACTGACTAGGTTGAAGGAATGGATATACATTGCAAAAAGTTACCCTTCTGTTAATAATTGTAGGTAGTTCAGAGTTGCGAACGAAAGTATAACTGTTAAACAATTTTAATTTTTAAGTTTTAAGAGTATTAGACATACATAATTTAAATTACTTCTTTAAACAAATACAAGTCAATAAAGACTAACTTCATTATAAATATGTAGCCACAAATATATGTGTATATCATATTTGTAACGAACTAAAAATTCATAAAGTTTTCAAAATCTTGGTTAAGCATCAAAGACCGCAAAAGGCATCAAAGGATGAAAGGAGATGTAAGATCGAAAAACTTTATCTTCCATGTTTTTCCGACACTAATAAAAGAATGATTTCTTTTACGATCTATTAATATACAATATTCAATATTTCTATTTATAAAGAAAAAACTTACAAAGAAAACAAAATACACAATTATAATAATATTAATCAGATTACCGATATTCGTATTAATACTTCCGATATTGGATATTCCCTGGAAGTACCGTTAAAAAGTTTAAATGACGGTAAACTGAATAAATCAGAGCTGTCTGTAATTTGAGGAGATTCCTCTTTTATTTTTCAACTTTGTTTTTCAACTTTCAATAATAATTTGATATTACATTAAACAAATGACTAAGTACAGGCTTAGATGCGTTTTATTTTATTCCAAACATTTTGTATGAATATTATTTTATAATTATTTAATATATAATGCGACAATAATTATTCCAAGAAGCTTGAAAGCTGTGATTCTGGAAATGAAAGTGTTGAAGTATGCTGGCAGAACCTTAGGAATGGTATGGTGAAAGTAGCGACAGAGGTATGTGGTAAAAGGAAAAGAGGTTTTAGTAAAAAGCGCAATGAATGGTGGGATGATGAAGTGAAAGACGCTGTGGAGTTAAAGAAGAAAGCATGGCTGGATTATAAAGCCTCGGGTAAGGATAAAAGTATGACAGAGATAAGAAAAAGAGAGTACAAGCTGCAACAGCACAAAACGAAAGCACTTATAAAGATGAAGCGTGAAAATTCTGAGAGAGAAAGGGATGAAAGGTTGACAAACAACTTCCGGGAGAACACGAAGCTTTTCTGGCGAGAAGTTAGTGATTCCCGGGGTTGTTCGGAAACCTGTAGAATGAAAGGGGTGCTTTCAAAGAACGGTGATATTTTAACAGAGCAAGCACACGTTTTGCAGCGGTAGGCGGAATTCTACAAGGAGACGTATGAATGTGAGGACACCTCGGCCTCGAGTACCAGCAAAATGCTGAGTCCCGATGTAGCCGATGGTGAAATCAGTTTGGAAGAAGTGGACAGCGCAATTCGAAGCCTGAAATGTGGTAAGGCTGCGGGAGCAGACGAAGTTACTGCCGAGATGATCAAATATGGTGGGCCACGCGTCTTGGACTTGTTCTGGTTTTTGTGCAATTTGTGCTGGAAATCAGGGGAGGTCCCAGACAATTGGCGAGGTACAGTCATCGTATAAAGGCAAAGGTTCACAGATAGACTGTGCAAGCTATAGAGCTATCAGTTTGATTAGCTTGGGCGGTAAAGTTTATGCTAAGATATTAGCGAGAAGAATGCAAGAGAAATCTGAAAGGCTGTTGTGGGAGGCCCAAGGAGGTTTTAGACCTGGAAGGGGGTGTATAGATCAGATCTTTTCTCTCCGCTTGATCACGGAAAAGTTTTTGGCCCTAAACCAAAAGGTTTTCTGTGCTTTTGTGGATTTGGAAAAGGCGTTTGACAGGGTTGTGAGACAGAAATTATGGGAGATACTGCCCCGATACAATGTGAGCGGACCCTTTCTACAGGCTGTTAAGTCTCTTTACAGAGATCACTCAGACTTTGTGCGAGTAGGAGCTGACATGTCGCCCTGGTTTGACATCCAATCGGGTGTTAAGCAAGGTTGCGCTATGTCATCTTGGTTGTTCAACTTGTATTTGGATTGTTGTCTCCAAGGCGTGAAAGACAGTGACATGGGAGTGAAAGTAGGTGACGTTAAGGTCAATTGCTTGCTTTATACAGATGATGCCGTGCTCATTGCATCATCAGAATGCAATTTGCAGGCATTGGTCACCACTCTGAAAGATGGGTGTGAAAATAGTGGTCTAAACCTGAATGTAGATAAGACGAAGGTTCTGATATTTGAAAGAAATGAAGAAAGGACAGAATGTAAGATCAACGTGAATGGTAAGATAATAGAACAAGTGAATGAAGCGATATATTTAGGAAGTATGTTTAGCAGAGACGGAAGATACGAAATGGATGTGGAAAGGCGTATTGCTGCCGGTAACAGAGTCAACGGTGCTTTGGCTGCATTGTTGAGACGTCAAAACGTCAGCATAGCTGCACGTTTGGCTGTACACAGTGCAGTTTTGCTACCGACTTTGTTATACGGCAGCCAAACGTGGGTAACACAGAAGAATAATGTAAGAAAGATGAATGCTGTGGAGATGCGATCTCTTCGCGAATATGCGGAGTCAGTTTAGCTGACCGAATCTGCAATGAAGAGATCCACAGAATGGCAGGTACTAGCGAAGATGTCCCGGTGAGAATGAAGAAGAACGTGCTCAGGTGGTTTGGGCACGTCGAACGAATGAGTGATGAAAGAATGGTAAAAAAGATTTATAAAGGAAAAGTGAGCGGTAAGAGTGATAGGGGGAGGCCTCGAGTGACCTTCGAAAACTCAGTAGCTACGATACTAGAGGAAGGTCACGTAAAAAGCATGAGGACCCCCCGGAGGGCATGTATGAAGAGGTTAATGTCTGTGGTCGAGGCGAAAGAGGTATGCAGGGACCGTAGCGTTTGGCGCTTCGTCGTCTCTGGCTACCCCGCAAGGGATATGGCGTGAAGATAAATAAATAAATAATTATTCTCATTATGCTCTTTGATTACACGCTAGCGAAGAGAATCTTTATCATCATCATCAACATCATCATCACCAGTATCATCATCATCATCATGTCCTTATAAAATACAATGGAATAGTGTATGTATATAGAGATATATTCTAAAGTGCACTTAATATATGAAATATAACATAAACCTGTTAATAATTCTGACATCCATATAATTGAGTTACTGTCTGTTTGTGCAGAGGCAGAGTTATCTATCACCCACGCTAATATAATTTGGTTATCCGTGTATCAATATCCGGGATACCTCGTAATCCTATTAATTTCGTTTTATAACCAATTTGCGAGTGACGAGGTTACGGTGAAGTGCCGATAGAGCGCTGCGTTTGTTAAAGCTATATGAAATGTGTATGTTGAAAATTAATTTAACAATTTACATTTATTTTAGGCTAGCTTTTCGAAGACATCATTATTTTGTATATATAATCTTGTCTAAGAGTCAATAATTATTCTAAAAGCTAGTAATTGTTCTAAGAGCTATGAATTTGTCTAAAAGCCAATATTTTAGACATTCATAATGTTTTTTTAGTCTATCAGCTATCTAATATTTAAATTTGAAAACGAGAGTAAGACGCTGAGAATAAACACAATTTTATTGGTTCATCTACTGTAATATTCTAGATGCTGAGTGGGTTTACTACACAGAGTGCACTTTTATGATCTTATAAACGAAGGCTCTTTAAAAGATTATCTTAAAATAATATTGATTTTTTTATGTAAAGGTTAACCACAAAATGAATAAAAAAACTAAAGATATATTTAGTCTACTAACTAATACAGAATTACAAAATAGCCTGAAATAGTCTCAACAACAACGGCGTGGACGTAGTAAATTTCTGTTCCCTTTTGGGGTGCTGGGTTAAAGTGAGTCCCCTTGCCTTTTTCTTGCCTCTTTCACCCCTTAAGAGCTAGTAAGGGGGTGCTAGCGGGAAAACGGGCAATTAAAATTAGTTTTTATTGTCATATTCGGTTTCAGCGATCCCAAAAACCTAAGCATAATGGGGTTTCCTCTCTGGTTCATGATTTTTTTTTGTGTGCCTGTTTAATTATTACCAAAACCTAATCACAGACAAACATCAAAACAATTTTAATGTGTGACTAAGTATTTAAATTACTGTAAAATTTAAATTTCTACGTTATAACACATCTTTCGAAAATATTCAAACCACAAGCTTAAAGAGCGAATTTAAATTACTGTTCGTGATGGAGATGAGAGTGTGGGATGAAACCGAAGTCATAGGCAATTGTTTATATATAATAAATAAGTCTATTTATGACTGTTTACGGTGGAATGATGAAAGGGATGTTTAATGTGGGGTGAATCGTAGGAGCCTCGATAATCACGTGTTATATTTAGATAAGGGTAACCTGATGTACTAACCTCAGGTCGATGTTTATTCAGCTTTGCAAATCATAACTCTATCTCTATTTCTCTTTATTTAATGAGCATTTTCTTTATATATATGATTATGTTGTTATTTTTAATAACACTTGAGTTAAACTAAGCATTGTATATACGTAATAATACAGGAGATGGAATTATTTGCATTAAACACTGTGGTACCACTTGATGGCAGCTCGCGGCCTTGGTTTGTTGCGCCTGTCAGAGCTGCAGCGGCTGGCAAACGGCAGGCGTATCAAGCCTGGGCTAATGCGTTAGTCACTGTGGATCCGAACTCTAAAGTTTTGAAGAGGAAATATAATCGTGCACCCAGATTCTTCAAACGGTAAATTGCTGGAGCAAGGTTCAAGTATGTCGTCAGAATTCGGGATCAGCTGGCTAGGTAACTGCCCAGCGCGCAAGTTCTGGGCGCTTTCCAAAGCCACTCTAAAAAAAAATGCCAGAAATTTTGGCCATCCCTACCGCCATTGCACACTGGGAACGACTCTCTAGCCCACACTGAAAAAAAATTAAGCCGATTCTTGAGCACCCTCTTTGCCTCAAACTCGACTTTGGATGACCAGGGCAAGACACCGCCTATCATCCCGCGGTGTCAGAGGTTAACGTCGGAATTAGTTTATCAAAAGACACAATTTTGCGCGTTTAATACTTTTCGAGAATATTCAGACCATAGTAAAGTTAATTCTCGTATACGTAATACGTAAGTAATATGTATGTAAATAAAATTAATATCTATTTACTTCTAAACACTTCTTTTCATTTTAAGATTGTTTTTGTGATTAATTCATTAAAATAAGGAAAGAACGCTAAATATTTATTTATTCATAATAAATAAAGAAGTATAAGCGAAAATAGAGCATCTTCCTTGTTCGGAGAATTTGGTTTCTATAAAAAGATAAAATGTTCGTATTTTTTGAAGCAAATTTCTTTTAAAAACTTGTTTTGCGGCCTTCATTCGTAAAATAAAGTGTCTTGTTAACGTCGTATTAAGATTGAAATTTCCCTGGCAGGTTTTTGGATACAACTGTTTGTCAACAATATTCTATGATAAATATGTCATTTTCATGGACAGGAAAAAATAATTCCTTCCCTGTCGATTAAATAAAATGGTGTTTATCATTTTTATTTTTATCTTTTTTATTTATCTATTTTCAAACCATCACGTTTCTTTCCCCATGCTTAAATTTTTTCCTTTATTTACCATTAATATAATAATATATTTTATTTAAATATTTCGTTGCGGTTAGAAGTCACTACATTTATTTTATTGAGAATATTCTTTAAACTGGTTTATTTAACTTAATTATTTTATTTTGTCATTAACTTTAATACTTATTATTAATAATAATTTACTAAAGCAATTATTCAAAATATACTAGTCTTCATTAACAGCACTAAAAGTCAATGTTTGCAAAATTGTATTCCAAAAGTCTTAGTTCCTATAAAAAGCAAAACTTCACTTTTATAATATTTGTGATCAAAGTTTGTATTAACTTACATGAGCTAGCTCTGAGTTAACATGAGTCTATTGCACTTATATACTATAACGAGGGATACATACACATACTGACTTTATATAATATATATATATTTTATTGGATTATACAATAGTTGGGACATTCTGTGAAATTGGGTATTTTAATTTTTGTCGAGAGAAATAAACAGTGTGTAGTATAGGTTAGAGTAACCTGCAAAGGTTTGTGTAAATGTATTGAATAAATCTAGTCAGGTTTGTAGCAAACAGCAAAATCTAATCAGTGTCTGTCCCCAACGCGGTTTCATTTTATTGAACCATGACTCTGTTGCAATAAATGAATTGTGGTGAAATTTAGTGAACCGTATTTATGTTTTATTGATATATTTAATGTGATTCAAAGATATTATGTTGTGAGGTAAATTGATTTTAAATTTCTCCATATTAGTTATCAGTCTGGTGTGACATATTTGTGTATGTGGGAGTGTGTGTATGATTATAACACACACAACACTAACCGAAAACAACGAACCACAACATTTTGAGTGACATCCTATATTTATTATGTATTCTGGATTTATGAATTTAACTCAATTTGTTTGGATCCATTTGTTTAAATTACTTTGATTTTAATATATTTTATATACATTTAATTTTATTATTGTATTTTAATTCGATACATGAAAATAATTCACTTTGGAATACTAATTTCCTGTCTCTCATTAGTTTGGTCTGTCTCGAAATTTCAGCGTGATTTCGGATAAATTTATTTATTATTTATTTATTCTTTAATATGCATTATATCAAAATAATAAGGATGAACTTTGAATAAGTCATTCACTTTCTCATCCCTAATTAGCGTTGAAAGAACTAATTAAGCTACCAATTCCATAATTCGTCAGATACTTTTTAATTTTAATTTCGTGAAAGATAACTCGGCCTTACAAATATGTTTTCTTATTTGATCAACCATAATTAATTGTATGGTAACTAAGAAAAAAATAAAAGTTTTAGATGAATTTGTTGAAAACAGTAGCTTTAAAGAATTACACAGTTATTATATTAATATATTGCGAGGAAAATAAATAATTATATTGAACATGGACACTAACAATGCCATTTTGAACAGAATTGAAACTCACTAAATACATTGACATTTGTGAACCAGTGAACACAATAGAAAAACCCGTCTGAGTTTGTTGTGTGGTTCTTCTCAGAGCAGGGCGCGTTTGGAGCACTCGTAGACTTATTTTAAGTTGGAGAGTGTCTTTACAGAAGGGCTTATATCGTGACATACATTTGACATACACAAATGATCACTGGTATGAATTAATATAAATAAATAAATAAATGTTATTGCTACATACGTTTTAAATATATTGATTAGGAAACACCGGTATTTATAAGAAGAAATATTTATTATACAAGGTTTTAATAAGTATGCCGTTGGAAGTTATATAAGTCGTTGACTAAAGAATAAGCACAAAAAAATAAAAATATATCTAATAATCAGATTAATTAAATGTATATAGAAAAATATTGTCGGAATTATTTCTTTCCATTTATTTGAAACATATATCTTAAAATTACATAACTTAAATTAAACTCTTTATGTATAAAAAACCTCAAATTCGTAATAAAAAAAATACCGAGATAAAAGCTGTCCCATCTTTTAAGTTGGATCAAACAAAAGATATCTACAAAATTTCATTAAAATCGGTTCAGTGGTTTGGGATATTACTGAAACGAGATTTTTATATTTAAATATATTTGATAAACTAATATAATTTCTCATTATAATATTATAAATTTATTTAACTGTGAACTGAACTGAGTTTTGTGAACAGGAAGGAAGCTATTCGTGTTGAATATATCATAGTAATTATTAGGGTAATTAATAAAAGGTAGGCTCTATATAACTGCTGTAATATTATGTTATTTGTATCATAATGCGTTGCTATTCTATTGTATCATAGAATACAAGAAAAAGAAATAATTATTAAACATACATTTAAGTTATATTTAACAGCAAAACGTTTTTTTCAATTTAATTTCAAAATAAATATATGTAGTTAAAACTAACAAAATGCTTTGGAGAGTAGACTTGTTTGAACTGTTTAATTAACTCCGCTTTGACACTAAACGAATGTGTAATCACAAGGTACGGGACGACCTCTCTAACTACTGTTTTATACTACTCCTCTTATGTGTACGAGAGGGAGAGAGAGAGAGAGAGAAAGACACCGAGAGAGAAGATAGAGAATAAAAATAAATACTAAGTGTAAATAGCACCTAATATAGGGTAGCTGTGCCGACACTTGAGAAAGTTTAAATATTGCACTAGTAGTCATTATTTTCTTCCATAGGAAATATATGTTTGTAAATGTATAATAGAAAAATCAGGAAAATATAATAAGGTTCTTGCAAGTTAATATATATAAACTTATTATTATATAATTATATTATATACATATGTAAATCCAATAAAGTATGAGAGAGCATTTAATTAACGCGAAAGTAATTATCGGTTATTTAAAAATAAACCAACACCGAGCTTTAATTTTATAGCTATTGAAAACAGTACGGCTGTTGGTAGCAGAATAATGGGAGCCTGTGGTTGTACATGAAATAAAAACTTTGTAAGAATACTTCGCTAAGGCCTGTACAAAATGTACTTAATGTAATGTGTTATAATTGTGAATTGAAATTACATTTTTTTATATTACTTTTAAAGATTAAGGTTTTGACATTAAACCTTTTTTATTATTTACTAGGAATTTATTTTGGCTTCGTCCCTTTTATAATTTGACTAAGTGAGATAAACAGAACTTAAATCGATGTACTTATAAGAGTAAATTGAAGAAATAAAAATAAAATCAAAGCCTGCACGAGGAAATGTAGCGTCTTCTATTTTATATTTTAATTCCTCTACATGTAGTTAACTTATATGGAGTTAACTACATGTAAAAAACTTTGTTAATCTAAATAATATTAAAAAATGACTAATTAGGGAAAACTATTTAAATGGCTATAAAGCTGCATAACTGATATCACGAATACTGTAAAGGCATATTCATACATCAAAAAAAAAAAAAAAAAACCGAATAGGATCTACCCAAATATAACTGTTTTGAAATTAGTTAATTCATGTGGAGTTAAATAGTTTTTCCCAATTGGTAATTTTTTTATAATATTTCAAATAACATATAATAACAATAATGTAAATCAGATTTCATTTTCAGTGATGCGGAAACGTACAGACAAGATTAGAAATATTTAATTTTTTTAATCTACTGATTTGAAACAAATATATTATAAATATAGAAGACACTAAGTTATTTTGATTATAAAAGTCAATGAATGAAAATAAATTAAATTGAATGAGACTTCGAATTCTGATTTCGAATTTGATATTTTCATTTCATTACTTTACTTTGATAATTCAAGATGTATAAGTTGAATAATATGCTACAATAACCAGATAACAACAAATAGATAAGGTGTAAATAAATAATAATTATTATTATATTACTCAATGTTTGGACGAATATTTACTTTTATAGACAAACAAACAATAAGTAGTATTTCGATCTGTATAATACTTCAAAAGTAGCAGTCGTTATTTTACAATTATTGCTTAAATTTGTCTCTTGTATATTATATTAAGTATATATGTATATATATCAATAATTTTAATGTACAATAATTTTTTATCGAGTTGATTATTAACGATAGAGAATATTAAGATCAACTCGTTAAATTTATTTTTATACACTGTAGTATCCATATATTACTAGGACACGCCAACCGTGCGAGGCGGGAGTTGAGCTGAGCCCCTCATCTTTCTCCTTTTCTTGATAACTTTTAAATTACTAAACATTTTTTCAATCTGTTTTCGCTATAACATCCGCGTTCGGCTCAAACATACATGAGAAAATTTTTAGCTAATTATCTCGTCGCATTCTGGAGACAACTAAACACAAAAAAGGTCTCCCAAACGGTTAACAGCTTCGCTTACGCTAGGCTCAATAATATGGAATAAACAAAATATAATTAGATGTATTTTAGTATTTGCATATGTTTAATTGATAGGTACAAGGACAGATCGCTTATAGGAACAAAATACAGGGTGGGCCAAAAATTTTTACAAATAGCAACATTTGATTTCTCCAAAACCGTGAGAGCAAGGGGCGCGCTGGGCGCGGGGTGGCGGGGAATTGTGCGTCGTTTAATGCAATTTTAGTCACGATGGAAAGCTTCACGGGACAACAGCGTGCTTTTTGCGTAAAACAATTTTACAAAAACAACGATTCCTACGTTACTGTACGACGTCTTTTTAGAGTTGAATACGGATTACAACGTGTAAATGAGTGTCCAAGTGTTAATTTAATTAAAGCTTGGGTTAAAAAGTTTGAGCAAACGGGATCGACAACGAATATTAAACAAACTGGGCGACCACGTTCAAGAAGAAGCGAAGAGAACATTCGGGAGGTTGAAATTTCTGTAAGGGACGATCCAGAATCATCTACACGTAAGCGGTCGGCGGCTCTTGCTATACCAAGAACTAGTCTGCGGCGAATCTTGCATTTGGACCTTAAACTGCACCTATATAAGCTTCAAATTGTACAGGAGATGAAACCAAACGATTACATTCAACGCAAGTTATTTGCTGACACTATACTGGAGCGATTCTCTAGCCTTGAGAATGTATTGTTTACGGACGAGGCCCATTTTCACATTAATGGTCACGTAAATAAACATAATTGTCGATATTGGAGCACGGAAAACCCTCACTATAAACACCAAAAGCCATTCATTCACCAAAAACGACAGTGTGGGCTATCCGCAAAGGGCATAATCGGTCCATACTTCTTTGAAAATAATCAAGGAAATAACGTAACTGTGAACTCAGTGGAATACGTGAAAATGTTGCGAGAGTTTTTGACACCACAGTTGCATGAATTTGAAGGATATAATAGCCGGACTTGGATGCAACAAGATGGAGCAACATGCCATACATCAAACGTGACTTTACCGGTGGTCAAAGAAATGTTTCCTAACAAATTGATTTCTCGCAGAGGTGATATCCCATGGCCTCCCAGAAGCCCGGACCTTACACCATGCGATTTTTTCTTGTGGGGATATCTGAAGAGTTGAGTATACCTTAATAAACCGATGACCATATCCCAATTAAAAGAAAACATCCACGAGGAGATAGCCGCGATTCCCCGCAGCATGTGTCAACGAGTTTTCCAAAGTTTACGTAGTCGATTGCAGGAGTGCCAACGACGAGACGGATCACATCTCGACGATGTCATTTTTAAAAAATAAATTTTAATAAATGGTAATTACGTTAAATAAATCATAAACAAAATAACATTTGTACTTTTATTTCTAGACATGTTTCAAAAGTGCAAAAATTTTTGGCCCACCCTGTAGTTGTGTAATACTTTTTGAAACAATGATGATAAAACTTTAACTTAACTTCATAACATAATTATTTAATATAATTCAAAATTTAGGGTATAAAGAGCAGTAAAACTAATATAATTAATAATATAACAAAGTAGTTTGTGACAAAAATTATAGATTACAATTATTGTCTATTAGTTTAAGATTAAAAAAGAAGTCGCTGTAATCCACGGACATTGGGATAATTGTGATAATACATCAAATAACTTGAACAGACAGCTCAGAGAGAAAGTACGTTTCACTCAAAAATATTTTATTATTAAAAATATAATTTTAGTATAATGAAGAATGACAAGAAAATTTGTTCAGGATTCCAAATCTAACTTTCGATAAAACAGTATTATACTCTTTTGTCTTATTTTTGTTAGAAAAATGTAAAATACCTTTATAGATTTCTTAATACTGCTTCTAATGTTCGAAGGGACGTTATGTTACTGAGAGTAACGAGTAAAAATTAAATCAGCTTCATGAAGTATACTTAGTAATATAATTTGATTTTTGAGGAACAGTATGACGTAGTGACATTTTTTAATGATATCTTACATCTGTCTAGACCTTTCTGCTTAAATGTGTAAATATGACCCATATCTTCTATTTCCCTCAGGTTAAGTTGAATGCCACAGAAGTGGGTGTACGGATATGAGTGTGGGTGGCGTTTCTTAATAACTGGACCTACACAAGTGGTGTGTGATCTAATCTTGAGACAGATACTAAAAATGTATTAATATCAACGGACAAGTTATTTAAAAATTATTATTTTCATTGAAAACAGTATGAAATGTATAATCTAAATGTATCTGAAGAGAAGTAATAAGTTAAAGCTTAATTCATAGAAGTGCTAACCTGCTTTAGTTTTTTATTTTATATAAATATCTCGTAGACCAGTTACTTTAATAATGTGTCTTAATTATGTATCTCAAAAAGTTTTAGAGTATACTAGAAAAAAAATAAAATAATTCTCTTACCGTTGAAATTAATGAATAATGCAATTTTTTTTTCTACTAAATATTGAAACTATATTAAATGAAACTATTTTACATATGTCTGTGAAGACAAATAACATAATAAGTGACATACCTATTACTTATCTTTCCCTGTACTATTACAAAGTATTTATTAGAAATGTCACGTTCAAATTAAAAAAAAATAGATGTACATTATACACTATTAGAAAAAAACATATACAATATGTCATATCTTTTAGTTAAGATACATTACATCTTTTGCCAACTTTAGACTTGTCGTTAATTATAAACTCTTAATAGAATTTAAACTGAAGCAATTGCTCTATGCTCCAGAAAAAAATAAAAATTTGATCCAATGAACTGTAGAAAAACGTCTCTAAATATATAAATATTATAATAATACCTATATAGGATATATCTCACATTTTAGGTATTCATTTAAATTAATTTATTAACTTATTAGTTTAATTAATTTATCTTGATAATTATATAAATAAATACTACTACTATGAAATAAAAAAACCGCTTGGATTTGACTTAACGGTGAAAAACAGTTAAATATCATTTCAAAGAATCTTTCATCTTTTAATCTTTAGAATTTATAAGTTTTAAGTAAGATGATTTTAATAAAGTGGTAACTAAGTTTACAAGGTAAGGAGTTTTTAAAGAAAGATAATATTTTATCTTACTTCTTTTATTTGTTGTTAAAAGAGTCATTCTGTAGTCATTTGTTGGTTATACTCAGGATACATTGAGGGTACCAGCTCTAAAGTTGAAAAGCCCACCTTCATTCTTTTGATTTGGGAATCCGTGTGTTCACAAACGGTCTACTATTTTTCACACACGTCATGTTTTATGCTGAACCACTACTTATAATATCAATAAATATTGGTATACTTTTATGTTTAAATAAATGATAAAGTCGTATTAAAATGACAAGGAGCATTTTGATAAATAATCGCGGAGAAGCATACTTTATAAAAAGTTCTATAATAGCGAAAACAAATTTGATGTAAGCATTATTCCTTTATTATTATATTATAAATAGCTCAAGAATAAGCTAATTTAGAAAAATGTTGTGTTTATAATTTCATACAACATGTTTTACTATTGAAAATTAAGAGTTAGTATTCAAAGCTTAAAAGAATTCAAAAGAACACAGCGTCCGCTGTAGAAAAAAAGAAAGGTAATTTATTATCCGAGAACAATAGGTACGGGAGAGACTTGAAAGCTTTTCCCTTTGATACTCGCATGGAAATTCACCGGTGACAGAACAAAGATAATTAGGTTTTACTCAATAATAAAACAGATGTGTGGATTTTTTAATTTCACTGTAATAATAAATATAGACTAATATGTACATTATATTTTATATTTTCTACCTTGTTCATATATGTCGTGCGTTCTTGAGTCTAAAATGAGACGGTCCTAGTTCCAAGACTCCTAGGTTTGTAACTAAGGAAGTCAATCAGTCAATGTGTCTCAAGTCAATAATTGGTTTGCGGACTGGGTTGTCTTAAACAGGAACTGAGACGGAATATCGTTAATAGGAAATGGATAGACATTGCATAAAGTTTATCTGTAGGTAATAAATGTAGGTAATTCAGAGGTGCCACGAAAAGATAACTGTTACTTTATAATTTTTAGGTTTTACCTGAAACACATAATTTCAATTGCTTTTTAAAACAAATTTAAATTATAAAAAAAACAAGAACGTTATTATAAACATGTAGCTAAAAATATATATTCTATTAAAACGTAGCGAGGCTTCAAAGACCGCAGGATTAAAAGAGAACTACCATTGAAAAACTTTATCTTTCATGTTTATTCGATACTAAAAACAAAATGATTTCTTTCCACGATCTATTAATCTAATAACATAAGCATATTTTTGCTTCTTTTAAAAGTATTCTCACTTATTCTTACTACACATCATACATTATAAGAAGATTAGTGTTGATTCTACTGAGATGGTAATTAAGAAGTATCAATAGTAATAATGATATTGATTACATTACGGATATTCGTGTTAATACTGCCGATATTCGATATTCCCTGTAAGTTCCCTTAAAAAGTTTAAATGACCCAGATATAAACCAGAAAAGTATGTAATTTGAGTAAAATCCACTCTTAGTTAATAAATTTGTTATCGACCTTACTTTTCTACCTTCAATAATAATATTATATTACATTAAACAAAGACTACAGTTTTACCTGCTTTTATTTTACTCACAGCATTTTGACTATTTTTTTATTATGTCCTTTGAATACACGCTAGCAAGGGAGTTGTTCATCATCTTCACCATCATCACTAGTATCATCATCATCATCATGTCCTCGAGTATAGAATTTTTTGAATTGAATTTTTACTTGCTTTTATGTATTAATATCTCATTTAACTTAAATATAACGTCAGCCTGTTAATAACTCTGACATCCTTATAATTGAGTTACCGTCTGTTCGTGCAGAAGCAGAGTTATCTATCACCCACGCTAATATAATTTGGTTATCCGTGTATCAATATCCGGGATACCTCGTAATCCTATTAATTTCGTTTCATAACCAATTTGCGAGTGACGAGGTTACGGAGAAGTGCCGACAGAGCGCTTGGTTTGTCAAAGCTATATGAAATATATATATTGAAACTTAATTTAATAATTTACGTTTATTTTAGCTTCTTGAAGGGATCATTATATTGAGCATATACAATATAGTCTAAGAGCCAATATTTTTAGACAATCATAATGTTTGTTTAGTCTTGCAGCTATCTGATATCATCTTCATATTTAAATTTGAAAACGAGAGTAAGACGCTGAGAATAAACACAATTTTATTGGTTCATCTACGGTAATATTCTAGATGCTGAGTGGGTTTAGTATACAGAGTGCACTTTTATGACCTTATAAACGCAGGCTCTTCAAAAGCTTATTTTGAAGTATATACAGTGAATGCTTTATTATATAAAGGTCTAACCACAAGAATAAATGAAAAAAGTAAAGACTCGTGTACACAAATACTTCGAGAGGCTACTTTAATTTATTTGTTCTATTAACCAATGTACGATGTGGAACTTAATAACCTGAAATTAGTCCATCTGTAGCCAAGTACATCGTCACTTAAATAACTCTGTATATATTCCAACACACCTAATACCATGTTCCTACCCAAGTGCATACAAATTGTTTTCAAATGTCATCATAAAACGTCTTCATAAAATAATATTTTTTACCATAAAAATTACATGCACATTGTATTATAGAAATAAGCTAAAATCCTAACATAGTTATAAAATACTAATTAAAGGATTTTTTGTACTACATCGCTCGGCTCCGTCCCCGTGGACTATAAAAGAGTGACAAACTTTCGGGAAGTCAGCCAAATGGCAATCGTTTTTTGATGATGCAATTAAAGTGTGTTAACATTGTACTCGATTACAAGGAAGGACACTGCTACTTGTCTAAGCTGACCAATAACACCCAGAATAGGTATGAAATGAATTTGTTCTATCTACTACGACAATGTTCAAAACCAAGCCTGAAAAGCGAACTGCAAAAAACTCTTTGTGGAGAAGTGAATGTAGGAACGAACTGACGTTACTGGCAATAGCTAATATATATACAATAATAGCTAATATATATCATAAATATATATTTATGACTTATTTACGGTGGAATGATGAAAGGGATGTTTAATGTGGGGTGAATTGAAGGAGCCTCGATAATGACGTGTTATATTTAGACGAGGGTGACCTGATGTACTAACCTCAGGTCGATGTTTATTCAGCTTTGAAACTTATAATTATATCTATGTCTATTAAATTAATGGTCTATTGCTATTTTTAATATGATTTTATTGAAAGTTTGAAAAATACTTCAGTTAAACTTAATGTAGACATTTGAATATAATACAGTTAACATAGTTTATTGAAAATAAAAAGCTAGTGAAGTATGATGTAAACATGTTGTTTATATTTATGAAGTGTGAAGTAAACAAGGAATCAAAACCCATTATCCTCTCTCCGATCACGTGTGTAAATGTTTTGTTCTGTATAAAAGATATTCATTTGACCGTAAATGTTACAAACTTCAATGGTTTTGTATAAAGTGCTTTGACAGTTTTAAATTAGCTTTTGTAACGATTTCAAATAGTTAAGTGTAATGGGAAGTAAAATATTTTATTATAATGTGAAATTATTGAAATTTACATAGTAATAACTTTATTACTACTGTTCAGAAGTAAAATTAAAATAAAAACCACTACAGTAAATATTCAAATCATAATAAAGTTATCTATACGTATGTATATATTTGTGTAATATCTTATTAGTTTTAAGCATTTCTCTTTATTTTTGTTTTTAATTCTAGGATTGTTTTTGTAATGATATCATCATTAATATTATACCAAATATTTATTTTTTCAAAATAAATAACAAATAATATGATCAAATGCAATTTTGCATCTTCCTTATTTGGGGAATTTCGTTTCTACAAAAACAACACAAAAAATCTACAAAAAAAATTCGTTTACCGGCCGTCAATCGTAAAATAAAGTGTCTTGTTAACGTCGTATTAGGATTCCTGGCAGGTTCTGGAAACAAGTACTTGTCAATAATATCCTATGATGAATATGTAATTTTCATAGAAAAAAATTAACAATTCTTTCTCTGTCGATTAAATAATGGTATTATATTTTTATCGTTTTCTTGCTTATTTTTTTAACCCCACTTTTAAATAATTACTATATACCTAATTCAAATTCAAATTCAAAATATCTTTATTCAAGTAGGCATTTACACGCACTTTTGAATCGTCAATTATTACAATACAAAAAAAGATCAGTGTAGTCAGTCCGTAAGTAAGCTACCACCGGCTCGGAATGATGCTCTGTTGAGAAGAGCTGCCCAGAAACTCAACAGTTGCTCTTTTCAAAAGAAATATAACAATCTCATGAATTCGTCTTCTGGCTCGTAATGTTAGTGGCAACAGATAAATCATGGGGTCAATTTATTTTTTATTAAATTAGGTTTCAATATATTGACATAACATTAATCTGCTTTGACCATCTCATTCAATTTGTCATCCCGAATTAGTGTTAAATAGATCATTCAATTTCTCATCCCTAATTAGTGTTAAACAGATTATTCAATTTCTCATCCCTAATTAGTTTTTAAAGATCTAATTAAGCTGCCACTTTACTAATTCGTCAGAAACACTATCTTATTTATTAAGTTGGACCTAAAAATAGGTATTTACAAAGTTTCATTGAAATCGATTCAGTGATTTTGGAGATTAGCGTAAACAACACGACACGACAGGGTTTTTAAATATACAGATATGTTATATACGAAAATTATTTCTCATTATATGTTAAATAATATTGTACATAAATTTAACTGTGCATTGAACTGAGTTTTGTGAACAGGAAGGAAGCTTCTCGTGTTGAATATATCATAGTAATTATTAGGATAGTTAATAAAATGTAGGCTCTATTGTACTTTACTGTTGTAATAGAAATTTATACAACTTATATATAGTACTGAATATGTTTGATTTTCTTATTACAAACTAGCTGTTGACAGCGACTGCGTCTGCTCCACCCTACACATCTCTATTAAGATATACCAATCCATTTATTTAAGAATTTATTGTAATATTGTATAGCTCAAAGCAATTGTTATTTTTGATTTTAAATATGAGATAAATTTCGTGCCTCACGGGGTGATAAACTTAAAAAATGGAGACATTATGAACTTAGACTGGGAACAACAACCTGTGGATCACTTGACCAAAACCCCGTATGGGAAACGAAACTAAAACAAAACTTTAATGAGTATAATTAACTGTTATTAAATATATAATCAACATATATTCAATATACTGAATTGATATCCATAAGGCTTTTTTCAAACCCAAATAAAAATAAACAGATGTAGTTAAAACTAACAGAATGCTTTGGAAACTGGACTTGTTTGAACTGTTTGATTAACTCCGCTTTGACACTAAACGAATGTGTAATCACAAGATATAGGGACGACCTCGATAACTACTGTTTTAAACTCTATTCCTCTTATGTGTACGAGAGAGAGAAAGAGAGAGAGTGAAAATAAACACTAAGTATAGATAGCACCTCATATAGAATAATCGTATCGACACTAGAGATAGTTTAATTATTCTACCCGTAGTAATAATTTTCTACTATTGAAAACAATTTAGTAAGTGTATAGTAAAAATATCACTATTTCTTATAGTTATGTTAAAATATATAAGGTATTATATAATATATAAATGTAAAACCAATATAATATGAGGGAGCATTTATGTAGCGCGAAAGTAATTATAGTTCAATTAAAAATAAACCAACACCGAGCTTTAATTTTATAGCTATTGAACAGTACCGCTGTTGGTAGCAGAGTAATGAAAGTTGTATATACATATACGTCTATAAAATATATACATGAAATATTAACAATACCTTTATAAGAATACTTCGTTTAAGCCTCTACAAAAATAGAAATTTAAATAATAATAAGCTTATGTAAAACTAAAAATCTAAAGAACTGCAAGACAAAAATGATAGCACGTTCTATATAAATAACAACACCATCTAGAGGAAGTTAACTATGACGCAATTAGCTATGAAGCAGTTAACTACGATGCAGTTAACTAACTATAATACAGCCATGTTAGGGGAGGATAATTTGTTTTAGTTTTTCTTTCAACACAATGTCATATGTGTCACAATATTCAATATTAATTATATGATTTTGTGATATCAATTAGACATCCATTAATTTAAATATTTTTTCTGTAACTTCAGCTTATAATATTATTAATAATGAATGAGATTTGGTTCTGTCGTAGAAGAGATAAAAAATATAATCTTCAGTATGGAATATTATTTTCCTTTGATTATAAAAGTCAATAAATGAGAACAAATATTATTGGAACATGATTCCCTGATTATAGCTTTTGATGACAATTCTCTCTCAATACTTTTTATTTGTTTACTTTACTTTGATAATTCTTAATCTAAAAAGTTAATGAATAATCTGTTTACGTAAAATACATAAAGCTTTAAATAAAGTAATATTTATATTACTCAATGTTCTCATGAAATATGATAATTTTAATATTAACATATTGTATGAGAGAAATGTTTAGACAGATTTATTCATTTGTTGTTTTTATTTGTTTAAATAATCACACGAATCAGTTATTAAGTTATTGATATAACATCATTAAATAATATAACAAAGTAGTTTCTGACAAAGATTATAAATAAAAATATTAATATTGTTTATTATTTTACTACTTAAAAAGAAGTCGCTGTAATCCGCGGACAATGGGATGTATTGTAATGAATACATCAAGTAACTGAAACAGACAGGTCAAAGAGAAAGAACATTTCACTCAAAATTTATTATTAGAAAATAAAAATTTTAGTGTAATGAAGAAAGACAGGTAAATTAGTTCCGAATTCCAAATCTAATTAGGTATTTTTTTTTATTTTTGCTGAGGACACAAAATAAATTTGTATTTTTAGATGAATTCTAATACTGCTTCTAATGGGCGAAGGGTTGATATGTTACTGAGAGAGTAACGCGTAAAAATAAAATCAACCTAGTAACATAATTTGGTCAAATTTTGAAGGAACAGTAATAAAATTATATGATGTAGTGACGTTGTTTAATGATATCATACATTTGTGTAGACCTTTCAGGTTAAATGTGTAAATATAACCCGTATCTTCTGTTTCCCTCACGTTAAGTTGAATGACACAGACGTGGGTGTACGTGAGTGTGGATGACGTTTGTTATAACTGGACCTACACTAGTGGTGTAAGATCCCATCTTTATAATTTATTAATATCAACGGAGAAGTCATTTAAAAATTGTTATTTTCATGGAGAACAATACGAAATGTAAATATCTTGAGATAAATAAGAAGTTGAAACTTAATTCGTAGAAGTGCGAACCTGCTTTAGTCTTTTATTTTATGTGAATATCTCGTAGACTAGTTACTTTATATTAATTTTAAGTATTAATTGCTTTATTCCTCCACCTTTTCAATGAAAAGCATCTTGACGTGCAGACAGGTATAACAAGAAGATCATGAAAGGAGTTTTTTTTTTTAATGTGTACGTCTCGAAAATGTATTTCAAAAGATTTTAACTTAATATTATAGAAAAATAAGCTATTTAGGTAAATCATCGTCTAACCGCTGAAATTAGTTAACGATGCTGAATACATTTTTTGCTACTAATTATTTAAATTAAAATCCGTTACTGATAATTATAAACATGTTATAATAAAATCAAATAATCTAGAGATGGATTGCGTTTGTTTGTTATAAATTTAATTTTGTAGATCGATTTTTATTTTTATGAGTAATACTAATATTAAGTACGGATATACATTATATATTATTTATACAACATTTAAATAAAACTGTTTTAAAAATATGTCTATGATGAAAATTACTGAATTACTGACTTACTTACGAGTATATATTATCTTTCCGTGAACATGATTGCTGTAAAATATTAGACACGTCAGATTAAAATAAAAAAATAAATGTACATCGGTAAAATAATTTTATTTAAGTGGGTAATACTCGAGAAAATGTTTTTAAAATTTACACATACAATGTGTTAATAAAAATATAAGTGAACTTCTTCGTAGTCGTGTATTATAAACATAATTCGTACTTCAGACTTAGTTATTATTTGTAAAGTCTAAATGGAACGTTATTTGAGATAATTGATACTCAAGAACAATTTAAGATATTATGACCTGTACAAAGACATCTCCAAATATATTATTATATATAAGACATATCTCACGAATTACTACTACTAAGTAATAAAAACCGCTTGCATGGGTTAGGCAATTTTGCAAAGGCTTAAATCAGGTATAAAGTATAATTACAAAGTATCTTTCATCTTTAAATCTTTAAAATCTGTGAGAGAAGAAATCTTAGGAAAGATAATTGTGAAAATGAATACAAAGATTATTTTTTAATAAAGCGGTAAATAAATAAAATATTTTATTATAACTATTACGTTGTTAAAAATATAGCTCTTGAGCTACTCGTGTATTATTAACTTAATCGTCTTACCCACTTATGACAATCTTATCATTGCAATTTCATACAACATGTTTTACTAGTGAAAATTAAGTGTTAGTATTTAAAGCTTAAAAGAATTCAAAAGAACACAACGCTCGCTGTAGAAAAAAGAAAGGTAATTTAATATCAGAGATCAATAGGTACGGGAGTGACTTGAAAGCTTTTCCCTTTGACACTCACATGGAAATTCACCGGTGACAGAACAAAGATAATAAGGTTTTACTCAACAATAACGCAACAGATGTGTAGATCTCTTAATTGTACTGGAATAATAAATATAGTCAAATATAAACATTATATTTTCAAGCTTTGTCCGTCTTTTAAGTATTCATTGATTTAGCTATTTACATTAAACCTTGTTAGTGTGTGTCGTGTGTCTTTAAGTCTAAAATGACACGGTTCTAGTTCTAAAAGTGCTGGGTTTAAAGCTGAGGAAGTCCATCACTAAATGTGACTCGTCAATAATTGGTTTGTGGACTGGGTTGTCTGAAACAGGAACTGAGACGGAATATCGTTGATATAAAATGGATAGATGTTGCATAAAGTTTCTCTATAGTTAATCAATGTAGATAATTCAGTGGTGCCACGAAAAGATAACTATTACTCAATAAACCTTTTTACTCAACTTTTAGGTTTTACTTGAAACACGAACGTTATTATAAATAAGTAACTAAAAATATATATTCTATTAAAATTTAGCGAGGCTTCAAAGACCGCAGGATGAAAAGAGAACTACCATTGAAAAACTTTATCTTTCATGTTTATTCGAAAAGTATCGAATGATTTCAAAACGATTTCTTTCTAGGATCTATTAATCTTATATCAAAAATCACACTTGCTGTTTATAAAAAACTTATAAAGAAAATAATGTATACAAAATCTTCTAAACATTAATTTGCTCCTTTTACAATGTATTCTCACTTATTCTTACTGTACATCATACATGATAAGAAGATTAATGTTAATTCTACTCAGATGGTAATTGAGAAGTATCAATAATAATAATGATATTGATTACATTACGGATATTCATATTAATACTTCCGATATTCGATATTCCCTGTAAGTTCCCTTAAAAAGTTTAAATGACCCAGATATAAATCAGAAAAGTATGTAATTTGAGTAAAATCCACTCTTAGTTAATAAATTTGTTATCGACTTTAACTTTTCTACCTTCAATAATAATATTATATTACATTAAACAAAGACTACAGTTTTGCCTGCCTTTTATTTTACTTACAGTATTTTGACTATTTTGTTTTATGTCCTTTGAATACACGCTAGCAAGGGAGTTTTTCATCATCATCATCTTCATCATCATTTCCTCAAGTATAGAATGCACTGAATTTTTACTTGCTTTTATGTATTAATATCTGATTTAACTTAAATGTAACGTCAGCCTATTAATAACTCTGACATCCATATAATTGAGTTACCGTCTGTTCGTGCAGAAGCAGAGTTATCTGTCACCCACGCTAATATAATTTGGCTATCAGTGTATCAATATCCGGGATACCTCGTAATCCTATTAATTTCGTTTCATAACCAATTTGCGAGTGACGAGGTTACGGAGAAGTGCCGACAGAGCGCTGGGTTTGTCTAAGCTATATGAAATATATATATTGAAACTTAATTTAATAATTTACGTTTATTTTAGCTTCTTGAAGGGATCATTATATTGAGTATATATAATATAGTCTAAGAGCCAATAATTTTAGTAATTGATAATATTTGTTTAGTCTAGCAAATATTTAATATCATCTTCATATAAACGCAGGCTCTTCAAAAGCTTATCTTGAAGTATATACAGTGAATGCTTTATTATATAAAGGTATAATCACAAGAATAAATAAAAAACTAAGGACTCGTTTACACAAATACTTCGAGAGGCTACTTTAATTTATTTGTTAATAGAACAATGTACCAACCAATGTAGGATGTGGAACTTAATAACCTGAAATTAGTCCATCTGTAGCCAAGTCCATCGTCACTCGAATAACTCTGTATATATTCCAACATACCTAATACCATGTTCCTACCCAAATGCATACAAATTGTTTTCAAATGTCATCATAAAACGTCTTCATAATTTCCCGACACACCAGGACGTTTGTTTACTACACGGACCATCAAGAAGATGCGCTGGCGACGTTCATCAAAGACAATGTAAATACGGACAAGACAATAAATGATTACAACTTGAAATTAGCAATACACAACCGAGACCAGAAGGTCATTACAAAATTAACCGAAACAGACAAATAATAAACATTGAAGAGTACCTACTTTGGGCTCTAAGAAAATAAAAAAAAAAAATTGAAGAACCACAATTGAATAGAATATTTATTTATGTATTTCTTAAAGTAATTCTTGTGCCTGAATACACAGGCAAAAATCTCAAAAAAAAGAAATCAAATTAATAATTATAAAACAAATTAAAAATGGCATGTTCTACAAGTACAAGGATTTTATATACTCGGCTCCGTCCGCGTGAACTATAGTATAAAATAATATATAATATATATAAAAGAACGAAAGAGAAAATGGTAATCGTTCTTTGATGATGCAGTGAAAGTGTGTTATCATTGTATTCGATTAAGGACATCGCTACTTGTCTAAGCTGACCAATAACACCCAGAATAGGTATGAAATTAATTTGTTCTATCTACTACGACAATGTTCAAAACCAAGCCTGAAAAGCGAACTAAAAATATTGTCTGTGGAGATGAGAGCGTGGGACGAGACCGAAGTCATAGGCAATAGTTTATATATAATAAATAAGTATATTTATGACTATTTACGGTGGAATGATGAAAGGGATGTTTAATGTGGGGTGAATTGTAGGAGCCTCGATAATTACGTGTTATATTTAGACGAGGGTAACCTGATGTACTAACCTCAGGTCTATGTTTATTCAGCTTTGAGACTTATAATTATATTTATGTCTATTAAATTAATGGTCTATTGCTATTTTTAATATGATTTTATTGAAAGTTTGAACAATACTTCAGTTAAACTTAATGTAGACATATGAATATAATACAGTTCACATAGTTTATTGAAATTAAAAAGCTAGTGAAGTATGATGTAAACATGTTGTTCACATTTATGAAGTGTGAAGTAAACAAGGGTTCAAAACCCATTATCCTGTCTCCGATCACGTGAATAAATGTTTTGTTCTGTATAAAAGATATTCGTTTGACCGTAAATGTTACAAACTTCAATGGTTTTGTAAAAAGAGTTTTGACATGTTTACCTTTTATAACTATGACAAATAGTTATCTAGTGGATGTAGTGTAGTGGAAAGTAAATTCGTTTATTGTAATGTTAAATTATTTTTTTTTATTGTTATTTCAATTTCTATAATAATAAAATTATTAGTACTGTTCAGAGGTAAAATTAAAATAAAAACCACTACAGTAAATATTGGAATCAATGAAGTTATACTTATATGTATGTGTAATATCTAATAATTTTAAACATTTCTCCTTATTTTTGTTTCTGATCCTAAGATTGTTTTTGTAATGATTTCATCATTAATACAAAATATTTACTTTTTCAAAATAAATAACAAATAATATGATCAAATGTAATTTTACATCTTCCTTATTTGGGGAATATCGTTTCTACAAAAACAACACAAAAAACTACAAAAAAGACTCGTTTACCGGCCGTCAATCGTAAAATAAAGTGTCTTGTTAACGTCGTATTAGGATACCCGGCCGGTTTTTGATACAAGTACTTGTAAATAATATCCTATGTTAAATTTTCGTAGAAATAAAATTAACCATTTCTTCTCTGTGGATTAAATAAAATGGTATTATATTTTTATCGTTTTTCTGCTTATTTTTTTTAACCCCACTGTTAAAAAATTACTATATACCTAATTCAAATTCAAATTCAAAATATCTTTATTCAAGTAGGCATTTACACGCACTTTTGAATCGTCAATTATTACAATACAAAAAAAGGTCAGTGTAGTCAGTCCATAAGTAAGCTACCACCGGCTCGGAATGATGCTCTGTTGAGAAGAGTCGGCCAGAAACTCAACAGTTGCTCTTTTCAAAACAAATATATTAATCCTAGGTGATATACATTATAATATAAATCCTGCAAATGTTTCAACAACTTAAGTTCCACATATTTCGATCCACAAAAACACTTGAACGTTATAGTAAGATTTAATTAAAAACCGAATTTATAATTGTAAATGTGATTCTTTCTCATTTTATTTTGTCAATTGACTTTAATACTTATTATTAACAATAAACTATTTACCAACATGGTCTGATTAATAAAATATACGAGTCTTCATTAACAGTACTAAGAGTCAATATTTGTAAAATTGTATTCCAAAATTTTTAGTTTCGTTAAAAAGCAAAATCCACTTTTAAAATACAATGATAATAATCAATATGTATTAAACATCTGTGGAGTGACCTGCAGGTTACTCTAAATGTATTAAATAAATCTAGTTAGGTTTGCAGAAAACAGCAAAATCTAATTAGTCTGTCTGTCCCAAACGCGGTTTCATTTTATTGAACCACGACTCTGTTGCAATAAATTAATTGTGGTGAAATTTAGTGATCCGTATTTATGTTTTATTGATATATTACAAGTAATATATTTATAGTGCGTTAAATTGATTTTAAATTTGTCAATATCACTAGTCAGTCTGGTGTGACATATTTGTGTGTGTAGGAGTGTGCGTATGATTATAATACACACAATAGTAACTGAAATCCATGGACCATACTATTTTAAGCAACATGTATAACTATTCTATTTTCTGGCCCTCATGAGTTTGTCCTCTGACTCGTAATGTTAGTGACAGCAGATAAATTATGATGTCTATTTATTTTTTATTAAATTAGGTTTCAATATATTGACATAACACGGATCTGTTTTGACCATCTCATTCAATTTCTCATCCCTAATTAGTGTTAAATAGATCATTCAATTTCTCATCCCTAATTAGTTTTGAAAGATCTAATTAAGCTGCCACTTTCCTAATTTGTCACAAACTTCCAAATTTTAAGATAATAAAATATAACTAGGTTTTACAAATATGTATTTTTTATCACTACCCTACAGTAATTAATCCTTTAATAAATAAGAAAAAAAACGTTAAAGTGTCAGATGAATTTGTTGCAAACAATAGCTTTAAGGAATCACCCAAATACAAAAGAAAAAAATAAAAAGATCAATATAATTTTAAATAAAATAATTTGAACCTAAATAACGTTTTAATGTGATGTTATATAAAAGAGGGGGACAAAAAGAAGACCGATGGAGTGCGTGAAAAATGAAACGGTAAAGATATCTTCACTTGAGATGACTTATGTTAAAAGAGCTTGGAAGATATTGGTATATTTTGCGGACAATCAATAATTATAATGGATTTGAATACTAACAATACCATTTGAAACAGAACTGAATAATATTGCTAAACAGGTTTTAATAAACTTGCTTAATTAGCAAACTTCGTTAATTATATGAAATATTATTATATAAGATCTAGTTACGTACGCCGTTAGATGTTACCTGCTATATCGAGTATAAGTAGTTGACCACTAAAGAATAAGCACAAAATGAAAACAACACGACTGTTGTATACTAATAATATTAATACTATAGTGTTTATAAAAAATATGTTCATAATTATTTTCTTCTCTTATTTGGAAACATATATCTACTAAGATTAATAGTAATTAGTATTATTCCAAACTCATCAATACACAAATGTATAGTAATAAGTATATGTATACGAGGTGTTGACAGCGAATTCTTCTGCTACTTCATAAACTATTTTACATCATTTAAAATTTTATTATTAACACTGCCATCTATTGGAAACTTATTAAACTTAGAAAATAGCGTAAATGACACGATACGACATGGTTTTTAAATATACAGATATGTTATATACGAAAATTATTTCTCATTATATGGTATATGATGTTGTATATAAATTTAACAGTGCATTGAACTGAGTTTTGTGAACAGGAAGGAAGCTTCTCGTGTTGAACATATCATGGTAATTATTACGATAACTAATAAAATGTAGGTTCTATTGAACTTTACTCATGTAATAGATATTTATACAACTTATATATAGTACTGAATAAGATTGATTTTCTTATTACAAACTAGCTGTTGACAGCGACTTCGTCTGCTCCACCCTACACATCTCTATTAAGAATATACCAATCCATTTATTTAAGAATTTGTTGTAATATTGTATTGCTCAAAGCAATTTTTATTTTTGATTTTAAATATGAGTGAACTTTCGTGCCTCACGGGCTGACAAACTTAAAAAATGGAGACGTGATACTTAGACTGCGAACAACAACCTGTGGATCTCACGACCAAAACCCCGTATGGGAATCGAAACTAAAACAAAAGTAAAGGAATACAAATAACTATTATTAAACATATGAACAACATATATTCAACATACTTATTTGTTATCCATATGGTTTTTGTCAAACTCAAATTAAAAATAAACAGATGTAGTTAAAACTAACAGAATGCTTCGGAGACTGGACTTGTTTGAACTGTTTAATTAACTCCGCTTTGACACTAAACGAATGTGTAATCACGAGGTACGGGACGACCTCGTTAATTACTGTTTTAAACTCTACTCCTCTCATGTGTACGAGAGAGAGAAAGAGATAGAGAGAAAATAAACACTAAGTATAGATAGCACCTCATATAGAATAATCGTATGGACACTAGAGATAGTTTAATTATTCTACCCGTAGTCATAATTTTCTACTATTGAAAATAAATTAGTAAATGTATAGTAAAAATATCACTATTTCTTATAGTTATGTTAAAATATATAAAGTATTATATAATATATAAATGTAAAACCAATATAATATGAGGGAGCATTTTTGTAGCGCCAAAGTAATTATAGTTCAATTAAAAATAAACCAACACCGAGCTTTAATTTTATAGCTATTGAAAACAGTACCGCTGTTGGTAGCAGAATAATGGAAGCCTGTGGTTGTATATACATATATTTCTATAAAATATTAACAATACCTTTATAAGAATACTTCGTTTAAGCCTCTACAATAATGGAAATTTAAATAATAATAAGCTTACGTAAAACTAAAAATCTAAAGAATTGCAAGACAAAAATGATAACACGTTCTATATAAATAACAACACCATCTAGAGGAAGTTAACTATGACGAAGTTAACTATGACGAAGTTAACTATGACGAAGTTAACTATGACGCAGTTAACTGAGACGCAAGTAACTTACTATAATACAAACATGTTGATGGAGGATATATCCATTTTAGTTTTCTTTCCAACTGTATGAATGTGTCACAATATTCAATATTAATCATATAATATTTTGATATCATCTTAGGCATCTTTTAATTCAAATAGTTTTACTCTAACTTCAACTTGTAATATTATTAAGAATAACATAGTTTTACACTGTTTAAGTCTTCTAATCGTCAAAACTCATTCATTTGGTTCTATTTGGTTCTGTCGTAGAAAAGATAAAAAATATAATCTTCAGTAAGGAACATTATTTTCTTTTGATTATAAAAGTCAATAAATGAGAGTAAATATTATTGGAACATGATTCCCTGATTCTAACTTTTGAGGATAAACTCGATTCCTTCTCGATATTTTTTATTTGTTTACTTTACTTTGATAATCTTAAATCTAATAAGTTAAATAATAATATAATAAATATTTTTACGTAAAATACAAGAACCTTTAAATAAAATAATATTTATATTACTCAATGTTCTCATGAAATATGATAATTTTAATATTAACATATTGTATGAGAGAAATGTTTAGATAGATTTATTCATTTGTTGTTTTGTACTTGTTTAAACAATCACACGAATCAGTTATCAAGTTATTGAGGAACACATAAACATATATATAAGACATAAATCATATTATGAATATAATATATGATTAAACTAAATAAATAAATACATATAAATATATAATAATACATAATGTACACCAGGAATATTTACTTTTACAGGCAAACAAACAAAACCTAATTCGATCTGTGTAATAATACTTAACAGGTAGCAAGCGTTGTTTCACTATTGTTTAATTTAGTCTCCTTCATAATATATTATATGTATATGTCCAATAAACAAAAAATTGCTGTTCGATACCAAATATCCACAGTGGAACATGGCGGTGACAATATTATGGTTTGAGGAGGCTTTTCACGCCACAGAGTTTGACCATTAGTTAGAATAGAAGGTACTCGTAACGTGAATAACGAACATTGTTGCCGACTCATGTCTTTAAAAAACCCGTCACAAATCATCACTTGTATGTAACCAACTCGATATTTATGTATTGCCTGCTGGCAAAAGAAAATGTATTGTGGTAGATACCTACCTACAATGTGCTTTTTAAGTGCCATTTCCAAAAAAGAATAAGTATACCAATGTATATATGTAGGTACATAACTACCGAACGAAATTTGGCTCCACCAAATAACAACGGAGTTATTCAACTTTAAAATTTTTGATAATTCGCTATGGTCGCCATTTTGGATTTTGGAATAAATAAAAACCGTTTTAGATTTCGGCAAAGAATACTTAGGTGAAATTTCAGCCCGCTAGCTGCCGCACACTCCGTTTTTGTGGTACGGATCAGAAATCCGCCATTTTGAAATTTTTCGCCCAAGCAAAACAACAGCTCGACATAAAAAATTAAATAATTCAAAGAACACACCTACCAATTTTCATGACGATTGCAAAAATAATACGCCTGCTACGCCAAAACAAAAACTCAAATCACAGCCATTTTGGATTTTCCTTCCAGTAAGAAAAATGGCCAGACAAAAAAAAATTAAATAATTCAAAGAACATGATCACCAATTTTGTGGCGATCGGATGAAAATTGCTCCTGCTACGCCAAAAAGAAAAGTGAAAAAATCCGTGCCCGCAGGGGGACACGCGTGGGTAGACCTCGTGTGTAACTCGTTTAAAATATAAGTCACTACTTAAGAATAGCACATGATGCCGTTGTTGACATCAAAAATTTTCAAGCAAAAAGCGGTTTTTATTTTTTTTTTCGGAAAAGGTATCTTGTTTAGAAATACTTTTGGTACTTAAATTTAGAGTAAGAAATAACCTTTCTATTAAAAATTTTTGCGAGGAGGAAATGTTTACCAGAAAAAAGTTGCTGTGGTTTTACCTACCTTAAACTTTCAAGCAAAAAGTGATTTTAATTTTTTTTCTCAGAAACGGTACCTTTTACGGAAAACCTTTTGGTACCTAAATTTAGAATAAAAAATAACCTTTCAATTAAAAATACTTGTGATGTAAGAATGTTTACCAGAAAAAAATTATGAATTTTTTTCCAAAAATTTTCGGTTTTTTTACCCCCAGCCCTAAGTTATTGAAGTTAGGTTTTCGGTTTATCTACATTAGTTATAGGTATTTATCAAATACATCATATAATATGAACGCGATTGATCTTCTTTGTATAGGGAAAAAGTTATGGTTGAAAAACTGAAATCAGAAAAAGTGAGGCCCTAGCGCTCCCTGTGGCCGGATTTCTCTGGTTAAAGCTACCTTGACTTTCATTTTTGACCTTCATTTTTGATGGTTGATTTTTGTGCAAAGTTTGAAAGCGATCCAAGCGAAAATGCGGCCGTTATCGTGCTGACAAAAGTCGAATATGGACGCACGCACGCATATATATATAAATTTTTTGACCAATGGTCATTTCGGACTCAGGGGGATAAGGAGACCTCCTGTGAAAAAATTTTTCCAAAATTCGAAAGCAGGGTACAAATGAATGGGCAGACCGAATTCTTCGAGGTCTACCCAAAAACCCCGCCATACGGAACATACGGAAAAATAGCAGAATGGGCCGATGAAGTAGGAACGTAGTCAATTACAAATATATACTTCAGTTTTATTTGGGTATATGTATAAAAAAGATTTGATGTTTTTGTATTTTAAATTAGGAGATAATGTGGCCGTAATTGGTAAACACAGTAGCAAAGGTGGATGAATTAATTTGAACGTGTTAATTACCTTCGCTATAACGATCGTACGTTTAATGAATAGGCACTAACTAGGACCTTTTTGAAATAAATGGTCAAACTTCAACTTAACTTCAAACATTATTAATGTAATCCCAAATTAAGGATATAGCATTATAAAACCAATATAAAAAATAATATTCTATAACTAATTAAATAATATAATAAAAAATTATAATTAGAAAGACATAAAAGTGATTTATGATAGAAAAATAACATTTGTATGTCTGTTTTCTGATATAACCCAAGCAAAATAGTTGGCATGAACTAGTGTTGTTACATAGCTACATATTGTTTGCTTTTAAATTACCTTATCATTTTAAAATAACTTTATTTAAGATTCCAAAATTTGTTCTCACAATCAAACAAAAACGGAAATGCAATATATATATTAATATTATTATTAATATATATATTGCATTTAGTATTATTTATTAATATATATATATATATATATATATATATATATATAATACATATAAGCAATATTAGTAATATACACGCGTACACAATTATTACGTGTTTGAAGACACACTGGCGTCGAGATTAAATCGTTAATTGACATTAAAAGCTCTGGTGTAATTAATTTTATACATAATGCCATCTTGTAACTCGTGGTTTGGTTTGACATTTACAAACAGACTAAAATAAAACTATTATCTATATAATCTGAATACCAATAACCAATAGCAACAAATTAACGAAGTTACTAATCTTAATAAAATTAATTATGACTGTAACTGCATAGTCAATGCTACAAAAATTATAGACGGCTGGTCGTATATTATTTCTTTTTTTTATTATTATTAACTAATCGTTAGGTTCGCTTACCGAATCGATTGCGATGGCTATAATTGTTCGTATATTGCTCACTAAAAATAATGACATTTGTGAAACAGTAATCACAATTTTAAAAACCCGTCTGAGTTTGTTGTGTGGCTTTTATCAGAGCAGGGCGCGTTTGGAACACTCGTAGACTTATTTTAAGTTTGAGAGTGTCTTTACAATAGGGCTTATTTTATGAGTATGGTATCAAAATATTCCCTCCTGTCTCTCACATTTGATACACCAGTGATCACTGGGATTGATTCAAAGTGGAAAAATATAAATAAATAAATATTAAGTTAAAATAATATCCTTGTATTTTCTTTAAAGTTCTGTGCAACAAAATTTCTATTAATGCAATAAAATGAAAAAAATATTGTTCATAAATTTAACTGTGCATTGAACTGAGTTTTATGAATAGGAAGGAAGCTTCTCGTGTTGAATATATCACAGTAATTATTACAATAATTAATAAAATGTAGGCTCTATTGAACTTTACTCATGTAATAGAAATTTATACAACTTATATATAGTACTGAATAAGATTTGATATTGTGACCTATTCTTTCTTATTACAAACTAGCTGTTGACAGTGACTTCGTCTGCTCCACCCTAGACTCGGAACAACAACTTGTGGATCACACATCAAAAATCCCGCATGGGAATCTAAACTAAAACAAAACTAAATGAGTACAAATAACTATCATTAAACAAATAAACAATTAATATTCAACATACTTAAAATTAATATCCATATGGCTTGGATGTTATTGGCATTTTTTTCAAACACAAATTAAAAATAAACAGATGTAGTTAAAACTAACAGAATGCTTTGGAGAGTACCTAGACTTGTTTGAACTGTTTAATTAACTCCGCTTTGATACTAAGCGAGTGTGTAATCACGAGGTACAGGGACCTCGATGACTACTGTTTTAAACTCTACTCCTCTCATTTGTACGAGAGAGAGAAAAAGAGAAAGAGAAAATAAACACTAAGTATAGATAGCACCTCATATAAAATAATCGTATCGACACTAGAGACAGACAATATTTTACATCAATTAAAATTATGTTATTAACACTCTATAGTACAAATATCAATAAATTATAATAAGAACACTAGTTTTTACTTTAATTAATTTAATATATATAAACTATCATATAATATATATATGTAAAAATATAATATGAGAGAGCATTTAATTAGCGCCAAAGTAATTATAGTTCATTAAAAAATAAACCAACACCGAGCTTTAATTTTATAGCTATTGAAAACAATACAGGTAGTTGTAGCAGAATAATGGAAGCGTGTGGTTATATATGTATCTATAAAAATATATACATCAAATATTAACAATAAATTTATAAGAATATTCGTTTAAACCTCTACGAAATTTAAATAATAATAAGCTTGTGTACAACTTAAAATCTAAAGAACTGCAAGACAAAAATGATAGCATGTTCTATATAAATAAAAACACCATCTAGAGGAAGTTAACTATGACGCAGTTAGCTATGACGAAGTTAACTTTAACGCAGTTAACTAAGCCATGTTAGTGGAGGATAGATTTGTTTTAGTTTTCCTTTCAACTGTCACTTTCAATGTGTCACAATATCCGATATTAATTATATATTGTGATATCAATTACGCATTTTTTAATTTAAATAGTTATTCTCTAACTGCAGTTTTTAGTAATATTTAGAATAACATATTGTTATATTACATTTGGTTCTGTCGTAGAAAAGATAAAAAATATAATCTTCAGTAAGAATTATTATTTTCTTTTGATAGTAAAAGTCAATAAATGAGAATAAATGTTATTGAAACATGATTCTCTGATTCTAACTTTTGATGATAAACACGATTCTTTTTTGATATTTTTTATTTCTTTACTTTTCTTTGATAATTCTAAATCTAAAAAGTTGAATATTAATGTTTTTTCGTAAAATTCATGAAGCTTTAAATAAAATAATATTTATATTACTCAATGTTCTCATGAAATATGATAATTTTAATATTAACATATTGAATGAGAGAAATGTTTAGACAGATTTATTCATTTGTTGTTTTGTACTTGTTTAAACAATCACACGAATCAGTTATCAAGTTATTGAAGAGCACATAAACATATATATAATGCATAAATTATATTATGAATATAATATATGCTTAAACTAAATAGATAAAACCAATAAATATATTCTCATAATACATAATGTATACAAGGACTATTTAATTTTACAGACAAACAAACAAAAACTGATTCGATCTGTGTAATACTTAACAGGTAGCAATCGTTCTTTAACTTTTGTTTAATTTAGTTTCTTTCATAAAATGTTATATGTATATATATGTCCAATAAACAAAAAAAATGCACTACCATGTTACTTTTCCACACTCCGTCCGCACTCCGCTTCCGCACTCCGTCCACATCTTCGGACGCACTCTTTTCTCATTCTCAAACTTCCACATTTATACTTAAATATATATTTTTGGTATATATTAATATATTTATTATAATACTAGCTGTGACCAGGACTTCACCTGCACGTAATATGTTTTTTAGTAAAAGTAGCGTAAGTTACACCTTATAACATCGCCTGTTCCAGTGAAAGTCCTGTTAAAATCGGTCAACAAATAGACAAACAGACAGGGAACAAAATAAAAATTATTATTTTTTATGTTATTACCGTATTTAGTTAAATATAGAATTTCATGTATTTAGTTAAATATAGAATTACAAATAGATACTTCTGTTATATTTAGGTATATTTAAAAAAAATATGTATTTTTATTTTTGTATTTCAAATTAGGAGATAATGTGGCCGTAATTGGTAAACACAGTAGCAAAGGTGGATGAATTAATTTGAACGTGTTAATTACCTTCGCTTTGACGGTCGTATTTTTAATGAGTAGGCACGAACTAGGACAATATCCTGTAGGAACAAAACAGTTGTTTAATACCTTTTTGAAATAAATGTTCAAACTTCAACTTAACTTCAAACATTATTAATGTAATCCCAAATTACGGGTATTATAAAACCAACATCTTAAAAATAATATTTCGTATTCAATAACAAATTAAATAATATAATAAAGATACATATTGACATTACAATGGCATAAACGTGGTTTATGATAGAAAAAACATTTGTATGTCTGGTTCAACCCAAGCAAATCAGTTGGCATAAAGTAGTGTTTTTACAACGCTCTATAATTATGTAAAAATATACATACATAGCTACATATTGTTTGCTTTTAAATTACCTTATCATTTTAAAATAACTTTATTTAAGATTCCCAAACTTGTTCTGTCCAACAAACAAAACCGGAAATATAATTGAGCTGAGCGTAAGCGAAACTCTTAACCGTTTGGGAGACCTTTTTTATGTTTAGTTGCCTCCAGACTGCGACGAGAAAATTAGCTAAAAATTTTCTCATGTATGTTTGAGCCGAACGCGGATGTTATAGCAAAAACAGATTGAAAAAATGTTTAGCCATTGAAAAGTTATCAAGAAAAGAAGAAAGGAGAGGGGCTCAGCTCAACGCCCGCTAAGCACGGTTGGCGGATCCTAGTATTAATATATATATATTATATATTTACAACATTTATAAGCAATATTAATATACACGCGCACGCAATTATTACGAGTTTGAAGACACACTGGCGTCGAGATTAAATCGTTAATTGACATTAAAAGCTCTGCTGTAATTAATTTTATTCATAAAGGCATCTTGTAACTTGTGGTTTAGTTTGACATTTACAAACAGACTAAAATAAATACATACTAACGAATGATAGCAACCATTTAACGATGTTTCTAACCCTAATAAATGATTTTCAAATATGACTTATGACTGTAACTCGGCGCTATAAAAATTATTGACTGGTCATCTTACTGACCAAGGTTTTATTTTTTCTTATTATTAACTACTCATTAGGTAGACTTATCAAATCGATTGCGATGGTTCCAGTTGTTCCTATATTGCTCACTAATAAAAGATGTCCGACTAGACCATCCCATTTCTTAGTTTCTTTATTGTATGACCCATATCCATTTCCTGGTACGATTTCAATTATATTGATGTTTGTGAAACAGTGATCACAATAAGAAAATACTCGTCTGAGTTTGTTGTGTGGTACTTCTCAGAGCAGGGTGCGTTTGGTACACTCGTAGACTTATTTTAAGTTGGAGACTGTCTTTATAGAAGGGCATATTTTAATAAGTATGCTATCAAAATAGTCCTGGCACTCCCATTGGATATACACAAGTGATCACTGGGATTGATTCAAAGTGGAGAAATATAAAATATTAAGTTAAAATAATATCCATGTACTTTCTTTTAATTTCCGTGCAACAAAATTTCTATAAGTGCAATAAAATTAAAAACTTTGATTTTGTCAATTTATTATTAATGAAAAGAGGAATATTTAATTACATTACTTATTTTATTGTTATATATTTATATTATAATATAATATTGTTTCTACATTTAAATATAATAGCTCTTTGAGGTTACGTTGAATGAAATAATAGGTTCTGAATTTTTAATCCCCTTTCTTCGGCAAATAAATGAAAATAAATATCGCGAACTTCAAAGCTTCATAGTTTAGTAACTTTTTAACTTTGTAGATGAATTAAATTATATATATTTTTTGAATTTTATATTATTTTATATATTCTCTTTGAATCTCTTGAGCAAATTAACTTACTTTGATAATGTGTTTACTTTGATCTTGCATAAAGCACACGATATATTAGATACATATTGCGGATGTGAAGCTGCGGTGAAACTATAATTAATACGCCATGTTTATAAAAAAAAGGAAAGATTAAAGATATTTTCACTTAAAATCTATTACGGATAGAGTTTATTTCAATTACAAAAATTCCTTTCAATATTTAAAACTTTTTTTATCTGTTACAAATATATAAAGGATAGTTTATTTCAATTATAAAAACCCCTTCAGTAATTAAACCTTTTTTTATTAACTAATACAAATATAAAATATTTCTCAACCTACCCCTTAATTATAGTCACCCAGATTTGCCCCCACACCAAGGGGGCCCGGAATAGATAACAAAATATAGTTTAAATGAAAATTAAATTAAGTAAATCATTGTTATTTTGGAACGAATTATTTATTTACTATAAGCAATAAACAGGGGCCCCTTATTTCACATGCTCAGGGCCTCTATTAAAACTCGTCTATCTCACATCTAATCCTCATAAGTCAAGTCATCTCTATCGATAAACCAATATTTGCTGCATAACCGTCTCCAATATGCACTTAAGCTTAGAGAAGCATATTGTTCCAACAGATATATTGAGACCCTCATAATTGGTTCCGTAATCATGATCTCAATTTACGGAATGAAATTACGTAATATATTCCGTAACTTTATCCGTTTAAACGTTCGCCAGACTATTACAAGTACTTTTTAAAAATACTATTATTATAATTAAACAATTAAAATCTTTAATAATTAGTTTCTACTTTATTTTTAATGTTAATTAATCTTTTTATTATAAAATTACAACTTTATCAAAGACATTATTCTGACTAATAATAAAGTTAAATGAGGTTAAACCGTAATAAACTGAACTGTTTATTTATTGAGAAAGTAATTGAAGAATCTTAAGTATATATGACATTATTATTACTACCTTTATCCTTATTATTTGGGTCCAATATGTCAATGCCTTCTATCATACGTCGTCTCAGCGGAGACTTGGCTCTTTAACATTTCTTTACAACACTCTATCCATGTCTTCGGTCGCATTATCATAAAGCAATATTGTGATTTTAAATTAAACTATTTAACCCTTACCGACATTATTGAGCGAAGCGAGCAGAGCGAGCGGAGCGCTCTATGTGAGACTTTGTACATCCCATTGTGGGGGTTCACATGAAAACGGCTTTACCGATCTTAATAAAATTTTGCACATTTATAGCAATGGTTATTTCAATTAAAAAAAAAAAGTGTAAAAAGACACATGTCGTTTAGGAATAATCACCAAAAAGACAGTCCCATAGACTTCAATGTAAAAAAATCGCGCCAAAAATTTGGTTTACAAATGGGATGCGCGTGTCGAATTTTTTTAATTTAAACGACACTTTTATAATTAAAGTTTTACAAACGTTACTATGTGATATTTGATTATTCTATATTTTTTGCCTGTCGGTTTCAGCTTGAACGCTGAATTGACAATTCGCTCAATTCGCCGAACTCTAAACTCCGAACTCCGAATTCCGGTTCGGTTCCCTAGTATATTTATTTTAACCGTCTCTGTTAATATTATTGATAGCGATGTATCATCTCATCTTTGTCATATAACGTGGTTTGTTTTACATTTTTTAAACTAATAAGAAAATATTTTTAGATATTAATATGAATAATCCAGAATTACAGATTAATTATGAAAAATAATTAATAGTTAATTAAGAGTTTCGTTTTAAGAAACGACTACATACAAAGTTATTTATACATAACAATAACTAAACAGTAATAAAAATAACTTTCGAATAAAATAAATAATAATATTTTTATTTTATTCATTTGGAAGTTATATATAAACGTATTTCTTTAGTAAATATTTTTTTATATACTGGTTTTATCAAAATATTTTAACAAAGCTAACAATTTCGGGATTAGGTTGTGGTATTTTATTTGTTAATAAAATGCCACAACCACACCTGTTTATATTTTATTTTTAGTCAGTTTATTCTGTGTAAAAAAAATGGCGCGCAAACGAGTAGAGGCCATTTTCGCGGGCCACTGGACACAATAAAGGCCACACACACTAACACGTGTGTCTACATTTAGTCTATGTAGTTGTGAACATGGCCATAAATTATTTTTTTATTATCTATATATAACAAATAATAATTATTAACACCAGTTCAATGAAGTTTCAAGTTCTGTGTTCACTGTCTTGTATTAATGTGATCATTGAAATATTATTTTCTAAAGGATCGTTTCTCTTCAAAGATTTTAATATTTAACCGTGCTTAATTGTGACAGAATATTAAATTAAATTTTAAGTAAATTAGTTAATATATTGTACAATAAAATTACATGTAAATGTCCCTACGGTGTATCTAACAAGCCAATATCTCGTTTCATTTCACGCGGATGAGAAATCCAAATTGTATTATTCTGCTCTGAAGAATTTAACTGTAAATAAATGTAATTTCTTTATATTCATATTTGTTAATTTTCTTGTAAGAAAGTATTAAAAAAAAATATCAGACTTAATATTAATTAATACAATTAACTTTTCCTACTTTTATAATAAAATATTTATTTTTAATTTGTGTTAATACTTTTAGGTACCGAAAACCAATATTGCTTGCAAGTGACATGCGCTTAATTACACTCTTTAGAAATATTAAAAAAACTTATTTCTTTATAAGTAATTTAAGTTATAATTACTTTTAACATAAAAAAGAAAGGTAATTTTTAGTCTTACCAATTATATTATATTCAATTAATTAAAAAACATAAAACCAAATTTGACACTACTTGTAACTGGCTGTTAATAAACAAGTCAAAAACACTTCATCAGATCTAAAAATAAAAGAACTGTCACCAAAACTTCGCGCCACTTCCCGCGCTCCCGCGGGACTGACAGTTCGCCGAGCGTCGTGTAGCGACTGCTCGTGCCTCGTAAATCCTAGATATCCCGTCTAGGGATGCCACCCCTCCCCTCCCCGTCGCTCCGGCAACGGCATTGAACTGAGTTTGAGTGACAACACAGATTGGTTTATACACGCTCATAATTGAGACTAAATGTCTCTTAATATGAAATTGGTTTTTGTAAGTACATGAGCGTATATTTATTAATATATTTTAAAATAATTTTTTTTCAAGCACCAAAAGAGAAAATGTTAAAGAATATATTAGATAATAAACAATATTCTTTAAGCTAAGAAGCATTTCATAATATTAGAGTGTTTTAATAATTCTATAACTTTATAAATTCATACATAAGAGCACTTAATCGAGTACCTTCAAGAAACTAAGTCCTCAAAGCAATTTATAAAATCGATTCACTAAATAATCAAAGATTAATTGAAACTCGATTTTCCTTAACATTATAATCAAACAGTTTAATAGGGTTTTAAAATTGTAATTAGTTCGAACAGTGAACAATAGTTAAGTGTTGGACTATTTGGACATTCAATCTAAAACTACAGAGTACTATTAAGTGGTACTGTGACCACAAACAATGATTTGAATGGTTTTAAGTTTATATATTATGTATAAATACTAATTAAGCTTTACTAATAATTAATACTTTGTTCTAAATAAATAGTCGTAATATTTACGATGTCACTTTATAAGTAGGCAAGGTTAAATAATACGATAAAGACCTTATAAGGGCCGGGTTTTTTTGAAAACCCTTATAAACTAATTTCTTAACATAATTTATGACATCATTATCAGATAAACTATTTACATTTAAACATAAAATATTTTACAAAGCAAGACTCTAACAAGGCCAGTTACTTATAAGAAAAATTAAAAAATGCGACTCTGGTCCTTATTGGGCATTGCTTTTTATTAGCTTTTAGTAAAGAAAAGCACAAAACGCTACTAATCAGTCTTTTTTTCAGTCTTAAAATTTGACCTTATATGTTATTAAACTTCTATAATTGTAGTATGTACCTTATTAGGTGTTTAAAAAAATAACAATCATGACAACCATAGCAGCTTAAGCAGCGTAAAAGATAAATAAGTGTAAAAATTATTTACTATGTTTACTTACTTATCTTTATATATATTGTTCTGTTTGATAACGTTAAACGAATAGGTAAATTTATTTCGAAAGTTGTTATAAGACTTAGTAACTGTAACAAGGTCCGGGCCTTACTTCAAGACAACAGCGTGGACCTTGTTAAGCAATCAGATATTATTTTAATAATACTACAACAGAATTGATTTATTACTAAACATAGGAAGAATTCAAACAGTATATTTTATAAATTGACACTCGTTGACCGCTCCTGTGGTAATATAAAGAGCCACTAATAAAATGGCAATCACGAAAGCAATAAGCCACTGCTTTTTTGTTTAGTTACTGGGCATAGCCCTGATGTCCCTTTTGATATAAAGTCTAATTTCGGGAAGGTGGAAAAAATGGACCGTATTTGGAACAAGTCCTTATTAGGAGAACCCACTTTATAATAAATATTGTTATAAATCAGAAACTGACAAATCAGTATCCTTTCGATAAATATTTAAAGTGAGTATTAACAATTTAATTAACTAAATATTTCAATTATAATCAACATCTTCATCATAGATAGGAAATCACTAAAATAGTTGAGATGAGCGTATAGATTGCGTGCTCTAAAGTAGAGGAAGAACTTTACTGCATGTAAGATGTTTTAAATACCTGTAGCTAAAGTGTTAAGACGGAGAATAGTAACGGGAATTATCTTGTTAACCTTCCTAGGTTCTATTATAAATATGTGCACTGTTCACTGCCAGCTTCGCCAATAAATATATACTAACGATGTTAATATACATAAAAAAATATTCTTTATTCTATAAATTAAATAAAATCATACATTTATATTATTGAAAAGGAGTTTTCACCTTACCAGTTTGAATAGTTGAATTAAATCTTCAACCAGCGTCACAAACTATTCAGAGGTATGTTATATAGTTGTCAGACGTTTATATAAAAATTATATACTGTTATAATCTAAAATAGGTTATATAAATAATAAATGTTTTGAAGTTAGATTTATTTAACATTTTGTTATATATAAACTACTTTACATACATTAAAATTGTATCAACAATGCCAATTCGTAACTTATATAACTTAGAAGTTAATTAAGCTCTTTATAAATATCTACTTCGAAATAAGAAAGATAATTAATTAAGGAAAAAACTATTCTTCCTTTTTAGTTGGACCAAACAATAGATTTCATTGATCGGATCAGTTGTTTTCGGATATTAGCGCAAACAGACAACATGACATGGGATTTTTATATAAAAATATATATATATGATAAAGATAATGTTCTTGTTTAATATGACAAGGTTCCAATACAATATACTTAATAAGGGTAGGTGGAGGAAGAAAATAGAATTGGTAAAGATAAATTGATAATTAAAAAGACTTACTAAGTAACAATTTATTAGTAGCTTCTTATATTCCACATCCATCTATTTATATATATCTATATTATTAGATAGACAAGAAAACTTTAGAAAATTTTAATATTTTAGTATAAGCGACTTAGTTACCACTTATCTATACGTATATACTCGTATATATATCAGCGATTTACCACTCACTGACTCATCACGAAATATCCGAAAGTATCTGTCCGATTAACTTAACATTTTACATAGTTACTTCTTTTGCGAGGTTGACGTCCAATGTGAACGGATTACGGAATTCATATGTTAACGGATTTCAACTTCTTGTATTTCGCCAAGTTTGAAACCTGTAGGAGCAATACACTTAACGCTGGGGTAAGAGTTACTATAGCAACGGTTACGATGACAACGGATAATATGACAAAGGTTACCACAACAACCTAAGTTCACATCCATAATATTATATATATAGTATACAGTTAATCAATAATTTGTCAATATTTATATATATAGTATACAGTTAATCAATAATTTGTCGATCTATTGCATAAGAAACATATATTTTCTCATTGGTTAAGAAACAAATGTAAAATGAAATAAAATAAATATACCAACAAGATATAAAATCAATGATATTCTGTTAGTTCGCGCGTGTAGTTTTAACACACGAGTGGACACGTCACGTAAACTACCTTTGATATTACACACATACACACACACATACGTAATGTAATTATCTTATATAACGAGAAACATTACTTTAAAATTATGTAACTTTAATAAAACTAAAATTACTTCACCTGCCTCTAAAATTATGATTACGTAAGTTCTAAAACAGATTAAAATTAAATCTTAAGTTGTGTTAAACTTAAATAATGACAAACTAAACAATCTTGATCCATTCCATTACTAGTACTTAGAACTTGGTTATATCTAGAAACCTACTAAAATATTATAATAGTATTATCGTGATAAACAACGTTTCAAACTCGCTGACCCAAATCCTATATGTTACGGTCCCTGCATTGTCTTAATAGTCAATTATATTGATAGATTGATCAATATTTATCAATGTAATTGACGTTTGATAATATATACACAAATCGATTTAACAAGTTTCAATTTAATTGAAAACATCACGTATTTTTTTAGTTAAATCTTAAATAGTCGAGATTGATCAGTATTTCTTAATATAATTGACGATTGACGACATCTATAATATTTGAAATTGATCAATATTTGTCAATTTAATTGACGATTCACAATACCTATACAAATCAATTTCAGGAAAAATCATAAATTAATAATGGTTTGATTTAAAAACTTCCTTTTGGTAAAAATATATTTTTATTTAAAATTTCCATGAACCAACGGACACATTTAATGAATCTAACTTTCACTGTATAACATAAATGCTTTGACAACTGGAGCATCAAGCAATTAGTGCGGCGGCCATTTTGTTTACTTTTAAACAACTTTAATTGAAAGTTTGTTTCATATTCACATTAATATATTATTACTTTATTTTACCTTCATAAAGATTATTTATATTTAAATTTATTATTATAAGTAATATATTTCGTTAAGCCTTATTTTAAGGTACGACCTTATTCGAAATTCCGACCGTTATTGTAAAATAAACGAGGATAATCCGGTTACATCCGGATATATCTGGATATATTTGGTTATTCAGTAAGTAATAGCTGATTAAAAATAATTTAAAAAAATTGCCATATAACATAAGTAGCACTTCAAGTAAATGTTATGTTACTATTGAATATTGTTATATTAAAATAAATTGCATATTTTATGTAGATTAAATTCGTAATATAAATTATGATAGCATAGATATCTCGGTTCTAAATCTAAAACTAATCTAAATCAGTTGTAGTTCTTCCCAAAGTGTTCTAAAAATATTTCTTCGAATATAAAAGTTAAATTACTTACCGTGAATCCTATGCCGACGGTCGCCGAGAAGTTCCCGGGCTGGAACTTTCCAGTCTCAAATTGAACCAGCAGAGAAGTTTTGCCTACCCCGCTGTCGCCCAGCAGAATAGTCTAAAACAAAACATGATATAAATATTTATTTTAAATTTCGCATATTTCTTTTGCAAATAGTTTTTATGGGTACGATATTTTTTTTTCGCCCTCTTTTTTCTTTATTATGAATAAAAATAGAATAAAAAACGTATATTATATTAAAATAACACACACAATTTTTTATGTAAAAAGTCTAAGAATGGAAAACTAAACATTTGTGGACTGCGGCTTAAAGAACCTTCATTGCAACCTTAAATTACAAGCCGGATAAAGAAAATATAAAACGTAAAGAGAAGCCGCACTGTAGGGAGCCCGGGGATGGTTGACCAATTTTCATTTTAAAAGTTAATATTTTTATTGCTTTAATGATTATTTTTGTGAAAAGCAATTCCATTGATAGTGACACTATTCAGCTCTAGAAAGAAATTACAATAAGCGCGATACCTATTAAAACATAGTATATAGGCTCGATTTTATAGATCGGGAAAAACGAGTCAACCTACCCCGTGCCTGGGGCAGGTTGACTTGTCACTAGGGGTAAGTTGACCTAAGAAGTAATGAGTACCAAGACTACGAAGGAACAAGATTAAAATACTAAAGTAAATGCAGTCATCATTTTTAAGAACATCTTCAACAACATTAAACATCGTTAAGAACCTATCAGTCCACCTCCTGTTTAAAATAGTCTTTGATAGTCCTTTAGTCTAAAATTGTCCAAATAGTATTTATAATGGGAAAACGAAGAACGGAAGGACCATATTGCCGAGGCCGAGATAGCAACTGCGAAGGTCACCAGCGAACCTCGGGCAGCAGACGTCATTTTTCCCAATTTTTTGGTGCCAAGATGAGCTATGTCTCTATCAGGAATGTGAACCGTTGTCAGTCCTGTTTCATCTACATTCCAAATATACCTAGCGCTTAAATTTAAACGTAGGTAAACGGTTATTAGGTAATCAAAGAATAACTGCTCGTTGTTTTTGTTGAAAGAAGTGGCTCGAAATAAACTCGTAACTCGTAGCTAAGGAGATCGAATAGAGAGAATAGGGTGACGTTTAAGCAAACTCCCTACCCAATCTTCATCAGCAATCTGTTTTTTATCTCATGATTCAGGAAAACATTTATTATTTTTTTTCGCAAATTCATTTGTTAGTTTTCGGGACTCGTAAGGCGTTAATCCATAATGAACATCAGCAGCTCCCTTATGGGCAATCTTCTGATGCAAGCTCTTCCTCGTCACTGAATATTTGTCTGTTTTTTATGTAGCCAACGCTTTCCAAAGTCAATTGAGATGTAGACAGACAGGGATTACATTCTTTTTTCTTCATATTTACTACATGGCGATATTTTATATGGTATAGCAAATTCTTTGAATTGGTACTTTTTTCGGCGAAAATAACTTGTCGACATACTCTCTCCAGTATGTCTTTACGACGATTTGACTTTCGTTTATAGATTCGCAACGTTCTAAACTGGAAATATTAGGTTAAGAACAATAATTTTTATACGAATTTATATCTAGTATATCCAAAATTGTATGGGGCAGGTTGACTGGATAGTCAACCAACCCCTTTTTAAATGAGTCAACCAGCCCCAAACAACCTAGAAATTTTTAACTATTTGCCTAAACCTTAAAATGGTGTCGTAATTAAAAATAATAAGGAAGCATACAAAGTTCGGAAATCAAACATTCGTATTAAACAGTTTGACAAGCAATCAAAACAAAATGAAAAGAGTTATAACAAATAGAATTAGGAAAAAAATAGTTACTTAAGTGTCTTGTTTTTGAACAATAGGCTTTAGCTGACAAACGGTTTGGGTCTGCTCCGCGATTTTTCTGATGATTGTGCGCGGGGGAATAATGGATACGCTCACCTAGTCGGTCGATGCAAAAAGTTTGCCTAGCTCGCGTTTTTGACAATTAGTCTACCTGCCCCTATAGTCAACCATCCCCGGTCTCCCCTACTGAAGGTTATGTTATTTGTATTTTAAGAATATCTTAAAATAACACCTGTATATAAAACATCAAAATAATATTATATTCTTTACATGTTACCACGTAACATAAATAATAGAAGACAGACAGATTAAAAATATTATAATTATTGATTGTCAGTTTTGAAATACGCTAAAAATATTACCTATAGTCTATGGTTTTGTTTACATCTAATTCAATTACTTATTATAATAAAGAGGTAAAATTTGTAAGTTTATTTGTAGCGGTTGATCTTGAAAACTACTTATCATAAAAAATTCTTTCACCAAGTACCTACTCGATAAAAAATGGTGGAATGAATTTTGTTACTTAAAACACTGTCTGCTGTAGTCAACGCGGGCAGAGTCACGGGCAAAAGCTTCTATACAAATAATAACGAGATTTATCCTACATGTTTAACTATCATAAGAAAATGATTTTTTAATTTTGATCTAGAACTAAACTAGGACAGTATTTTCTAATTTTATCCCCAAAGTGGGGATAGGGGATATGTATTTGTATTGAAAAACAAATAGTAATAATGCTTAATACTATGTATTCGTCTGACAGAGCCGTTACCAAATTCTAATCTAGATTCAAGAAGCATCAAGTAGGTACTTGTAATATATAATTCATTTAGACCTAATACTTGAGCTAAGTAATTACTTTGTTAGTGCTCTGGACAGTTTTCATTAAAGCTTATCAAGAATTAAACAGTTTTACTTTAAATTTTAGTCAATTTAATCATAGAAGATATGTAGGTTTTTGTCTGATATCTCCTATTTCGTTGTCTCATATCTCCTAAACTCATTTTTATCTTAATTGAGCGAAGGGAACGAAATGAGCCGAGCGTTTTACTGGAGACTAGAGTTAGAGAGTTTTTTACATTTTTTGTCACGAATTCGCTCGAAAACTACTAGACGGAAAATTATGAAACTTTGCAATCAAAAAGACACACATTATGGTGATGGTTTTGAAAAAAAAAATTATTGTACTCAAAAAATTATATATATATATTTTTTTAATATTATGTCAAAAAACTGATAACCCATTGAAGTCAATGGGAATCGATGATTCAATACACTGGGCTCGCTTCGCTCAATATGCAAACGGCACCCGAGATTTCGCGAGTGCAGCGAGTATTAATTGAGGGTTTGTTGGTATGTATCTTTGTCCTTGACAGACATACAATCCAATATTTCAACAATATTAAGGTAATCCTATGTCTAACTATACTTCTAAGATACTAAATCATCATCCGCCTACAGCCTACAGAATAAACTTACTAAATTTACTAAAATACTCTGAAATACGAGTAAATCAAAGACTTGACAGTGTCTTAGCCGGTCTGAGAGAAACTTAAGCCTTTCACAAATAAGCTTTAGAAAACAGAGGGAATAAGATATCACAATATATTTTATTTGTAAACTGATAAAGATATTTACTTTTATTGTCACTTTTAAGTCATATTTACGTCATATTTTGACCAACGCTATTATTTTATGTTTATTTGGTGTACGACTCTTAGTGTGAGGTGTAGTGAGGTGTTGGCAAGCTATTATTTATTCGTTCTTTAACTGACTATTTTTAGGGATAAAGTACGCTTAATATTGTATAATAAATGATTTCATAAAGATAACACTAACCTTGTGTATCGGCATGTCATCGTCGAGTGTTGTACGTAGGGGGGTGTCCGCGGGGCGGTAGTCCCTGTAGCCGGTGGGGGAGGGGGTGTTGCGCTGCGCGGGCGCACGCAGGGTGTCCTCCTCAAACACATCGTCACTCATACTGTCGTCTGTACCACCGTGCTATATACATTATACTTATTAATATTATGTAGTTAATCATATTTATGTTTATTAATTAAATTCTGTTTTTTTTTTTTTTTTATTTAAACAATTTATTCAAAGAAATTTTTGTAAGTATCTATAAGGTCTATAGAATAGAGTAGGTACGGGTCATTTCTATTACTTCAAACTATATAATAAATTTAATGGTATGATATAGAATATATATTTTATATTATATTGAAGTAATACTGAAAAGTATGAAGAGAAATAAATCAGTCTTTCTGAGAAATACAAAAATGTGGTCGAGCAATCCCATTAACGTACTATATGTAATATACATTTGTGTGTATAAAAAAATAAAGTTGGACATTTTCTTGCAATCCTCTATAAAATATTAATATATTTGTTTTCTTTACTTCAAGTTTTTCAATACAGTGAGAGAAATTTGATAGTGTGTCTCAGCCCTTATCTAGTTTATACAATGTATAGGTATTAATATTAAGCCTTAGAGACGTGGTTAGACAATAATCTCCATCCAAGCAAAGATAATTGTTCAGGAACGTTTAGTCTAACATGTATAGACTCTATATCAAATATGTCTGAGTGTATCAAAGGCACACATATGGTGTGTTATATGTTTTAGTCATGTACTTAAGTGTAGAATGTAAATGTAGTGTGTTTTATTTGAATGTTCATTTTTTGTACCTCGTTGTAGAGATGATTGTGCCAAAAATGTGTTCTTGTTACGTGCGTGTAATAATTATAATAAACACTGTAAAACTTTAGATATATTCAACATGGAAATTAGTAATTATAAGGAAACTTTGTGTAAATTGTTATAGGCTGTAATATTTAAGATTTTTCATAGTTTTGTTTTCACGTTTTTAATTTTTGTATTTTTTGTATTGAGTTTCAATTATTTGTTTTAATTTTCAGTGGAAACTTTAATGATTTATGTTAAACATTTTGTAATTTTTATTGTATAGGTGCTATTATAATTGTATGTTTCCCAAACATAAATAAATCAATAAATAAAATAAATAAATAAAGATTGGCATCACACACGTGTAGTGATTTTTGTTGTTCGTTGTCACATACTATTTTTTTATTATGTTATAAATTTAACATTATATTGTTATATTCTTGATAAATAATAGGTAAGTCATGTTATTAAATTTCTCAGTTCATTAACGGTTCAGGTTTACAAATACCACAACCAAAGACCACAATGATAGACCACAATTCCTCATAAATATTTTAGTATCAAGACAGAACTTACTATTACTTATAACTGTAGCAATTCCATTTAATAATTGTTTTGAGGCAACATTCGGTATATATCGTTTAAAATGTATACAAATTTTTGGTTTCATTGTAAGATGTACATCTAAGTTAAGAACTCTGACAAGTCACATTGAAATTCATAAAACTGTCTAGTACTATGTATTATAACTACAGACCGAACCGAGGAACTGCTTCGGTTTTTAATGAAAATGGGAGAATTTTAACCCTAAACCTACCAAGTACCGGTCAAAATGACCGTTCGTAAACTTTTGTAAAACTTACACATTTTTAAAGGTTATAATATCGTTATCAAACTACATGACAATTCTTAGAATATGCATATAATATTTTCTTCACTCTTTACTTTTAGTTATTTCCATTATTACCTGCGTTATATAATAAAATAACTTTTAATTACCGTTCAATTTGACCGCGTGCGGTAGGAACAGGTATACAAGAATTGTCGGTAGGTTTAGTGTTAAATTAAAAATTAGTAATCAAGGTTTGATGACACATTAACAAAATTGTAATATTAAAACTATATATAGAATTATTATCAATGTTTTTTTATATTTATTGTTTAGATAAGTATATATATTTTCTAATTTAATATAAATAGTGCGATCTGTTTTATACACTAACGCCATCTAGTTATACTCGCAGAAACTCAAGTGTATTCCGCGTTTATACTAGCACTTTTTAATAATTATGTTGAATGTTTAGTTTCAAAGTTATGTTGGAATAACAATTGAATAAAAGACAGAGAAAATAAATAACATTACTATAATGTGTTTGAAGGATTATTTTTTTTTGTATAATAAATGATTATTAAAAATAAAAAAATACACATTTTAAATTTTTTACATTTTCCATTATCTTGAAAAAGGTGGTTTTTTAATATTATAAAAATGTATTGATATAAAAAGAATTTATTTTATTTTTTATCACTTTGAGACGATCGACTTATATTTTTTTGTAAATAAGCATTAAATGTATAAATATATTAATAATATACTTAATAAAAGTAAAAAAGCTATCGTATGACCATCAAAATATATTATCTTTGGGAGCTTAATTTGTTCTGTTGAAGGCGCGGGGTAGTTTAATTTCTATTAAAGCTCTCCCCGTTCACAGTCCACCTGAGACCGCATGGTTCAGAACTTAACAACTTCACTGTTAATAAAACGTACACTAAATAGTTTAGTTTTATTTAACTATTAGGGATATAGTTAGTTTCACTTAACATTATCTATCTGAATATAAACTTTTATTTGTTATGAAATAAGAAACCTTATAGACAGAGAAACGTATCCAGGATTATTCCTGATTAGGATTAATGATTATTCATTAATAATTAATCTATAAAAAATATTTAGAAATAATAGTGTTTTCATTTAAAAATAAATGTAACTTATGAATTTGTACTTATTATTTTTTGGCTACTTATTTATTAATAAATTAAAATTTAATAATAATTCGATATTAAAAATAAATAATTTTTATTACAATTATTAATTGAATTAATATTTTTTAAAGTTTCACTTTCTATGTTTATACTTCTCGAAAAGTTAATTAAAATAATTGAAATATTATATAAAATATCTTATATACCTAATTGAATTGACAAAATATATAAATAACTAAATATGTATATATAAAATGAGATTCTCCGAGTGTTACGGAGAAGATAATCAAATTCAAAACCAATAAATCCTTTATATAACCCCTACAAAAGTATTTCAAATAAATCTTTTTACTTTTACCACACATTGAACTTGAGACAGCCAGATTTAAAATACTATTATTTATAATATCACGATAAAATCATTTAAATAATCTTCTTAAAACATATTGAAATTATACAAGAGATATTCCATTATATATACAACTTAAAATACAATATTCTATGGTTTTTCAAATAATATCAAATTTTTATCGTTTTAATGAGTGGTAGCAAAAGATACTGTTTTCTGCAGAAGATAATATGTTACTCTCCCTTCATACTACATATAACAATATATTTAAACTGCAAATATCAATTAAATTATATATAAAATAAATTCCGCCATCACTAAAAGCAACCTTTTAATAAAAGCTTTCAACTTTTGATATTAAATTAACTCTGCCTATAAAAGGTTTATCGAATATTGTGTTTTTTTAATAATATTGAAATTATTTATATTTTTAAATATTCTTTAAATAATATTTATAGTATTGGCTCCAATAAATAATTTATATATTAATTGTAACAAGTTATATTTTTTGAAAATTGAAAACAGCGCCATCTCTCGTCTTTATAGTAAATTAAGTTACCTTAAACAAGACAAGACTGTAGTCTTTGTTATCAAAGGGGTTCTTATCAAATCATGAAAAACTTTAGACACGAATAATTTATATAAAAAAATATTTTAATATTATAGACTTATTAAAAGTATTTAAAATCTTATATAAATCCAGAATATAAAATATAATAAGAAATGTATTTCATAATTCTTAAAATAAATTTATTTTTATAAAAACGAAATAATAGCCAATTTAGTTACTAAGCTTACATAACAAATTAATATGAAATAATATTTAATGTTAAGGAATTAACTAAACTAACTACAAAATTTACTAACTTTTTAAACTACTATTCGGACTAAAACAACTAAATGTATTAACTAACTTCTCTGTTTGATTATTTAACCTTAAAACATTTAAAAGCACACCCGTATATAGGTCAATGTCGTATTCAACTGGTGTATCCCTCACCCCCTTAATTGAGCTTGTTTAGACATATTGATCCTCCCGATCACTCATCACTTAAAGAGGGCTTATATTTATAAACTACCCCTTATATTATAATGCTTTATTTGAATTTCGAATATTTATATATTTTTTTTAATGCAGTTTGAAAAAACAAAGGACAAATGTCGAATGTCCAAAGTAAAATTTTTCAAAAGAAGGTTTTAATTGAAATAATGTTATTTGAATATGAGCTTAGTTTAGAATTAGAAGCTTTTTAATATAACTTTTATATTAGAGCGTTGTGCAAGTGTGATAAGATAACGATAACCACAACACGTTTCGGCAATTTTAATGATTAATTAATAAATATATATAAAATAATACACTTAAAATATGTTTAAAATTAAATATATAATATATAATAATTAATCCTAATAAAATTTTTAAATCTAGATATGTAAAAAATATCGTTAAATTAGATTTATTTTAAATTTATGTATATATGTATATATATATACTTATATATATGTATATACTCACACTCATGTCTGTCGGATGTCACTTATAACAATTTCGTAAAACATGAAAACATTTTCACCAACCGGTTGACGCGAACTGAATTTCATGAAGACACCAAACTATCTGATATATCTATATCTATATCTACGAATCACACTATCACGTTATACAATAATCACCATTATCCCATCATCACACAATAACATGATCTTTCAAGTCCAAAAACTCATATTTTGAGGTTATCCCTCGGATCGGTAAATGTAGGGCATAGTGCTGACTGTCGGGACTTTAAGGTTCAAAATTGCATGACGCCGTATATGAGTATGTGTGTGTCAATGAATTCTCTGAATTGTCTACGTTGTATGCAGATGTGTGAGTGTGTGAGTGGGTTGAAGTGTATGTGTGAGTGAGTTAGGGTATACAGGGTATGTGATTCCCAAGATATGTGCGTTTAAATTTTTTTTGTTTATATTTCTCTATTGCACTTTAATTATGTTGAGAAATTATGATTTTGAATTTCTAGATGATAAAGATTGAAAGATTCAATGCGGTCAGGACTCGAACATGTGACCTAAGGGACATGTTTCGTCTGTCTGCTAACTGAGCTACCGTATCATTACGCTATTTGATGATCTAATCATTTTTATCAAGACGGATGACATATGATATTATTTTGTCTATATTTAAGTATTATGTTAAATAGTTCAGTTAAAACTGAAAACAATTAAGTAGATTCTAAGGAGAAGTTTATGCCTATTTATTATTAAAATTAATATAAACTTATCAACCTTAGTTAGTACATAGTAAATTACCAAGCCTCATGTAAAATTAGAGTTAACGATAGTTAACATATGAAACTAGATAATAAAATAAATATTAAGAGAAAGACCGAAGCAGGAAAAGAAGTGATAATAATATATTTGATAGGAATCTTGTTAATTTACTGTAAAAAAATTATCTTCAGATCGGACTTGAGGTTTGTTTCACTTGTAGACTCAGAATTCGGAAAAATCGATCCCGCCCATACCTAACAAGGTACCAGAGGTTCCAAAGTCATGCGCTGTTCACTTTTCGAGTCGAAATCTTTTTAACATTAATTTTATGTTACTCTATAAATTACATCTTCTTCGAGTTACAAGTGAGTTTGATAATGGTACTTTTGTAACTGCTTTTGTGTGGGTTAATTAAATTTACACACAGACACGTGATCAAATATCACGCACCATTTCCCTCTTCAAACTATTCAGAGCAATACCAACCGTAACCCCTTTACATAAAGTCCAATTTAAAAAATCGAATATTACTATAAACCTCGTTGAGGGTGAGTGAAAAGATAATGAAATAGAAATATTAAAATACGTATGTAAGAAAGAGAGGGCAATATAATAAAATTTAGGTATATGAGTCACGTTTGCGAATTCCTTACGTATTTACTTACGCGGATTTTAGCAAACGTGCCCTATCCCTTTTATCGTATCTTTTATAGAAAAGATATAAATCCTTATATAGTTTTTGTTTTTTTTTTATTATAATTTTCTAGAATATATTACTTTGTACCTAAGTTGTTAATTTTATAACATATTTTAATGATGAAATTTATTTATTTAATATAATATATTTTATTTATTTTTCTTTTTACATGTATTTTTCATAAAAGATAAGAGCTATCAAAACCAGCCTGAACATAAAAACCTTATGAAATTTATATAGGCCGTATGAAATATTTTTATGGCTATTACAGCGAAATTTACTTGACATGCGCCGATCCTCGAATCGATGTGAACCGTATGTTATTGTTCTATCCCTCTCGCACACAATGTACTCTTCACTCCACTCTGTCAAACGTCACTGTGACAGAGTAGCTTGTTAGTTTACCAATCTGATAATAGATGGCGTTACTTGTTCTTTTCAACATTTTTATTTTTATGTTACGTTCTTACTTCCTCATTTTTATATTAATAATTAAATAATGACAATAGAGAAAATTAATTTATAAGCGTTTTAACATATTAAGAAAAAAAACTATGGTTAAACGTAAGAGAAAATTTAATTGATTAGTCATTTTAATAGTTGTTTAATTAAGTCAACATATCTTCAATACACATTCCCACAAGCTGTTCAAAAGGTCTTTGATTAAACTGATCTTGCACAATAGCCGGAAGCGCGGGCTAAATGCAGACGGTAACAAAAACACGGCTAAAAAAACATCCATCCGAGCGTCCGCCTCCCGCAGCCAGAAATAAACCTATAAGTACTACGATTTATTATCATTTGATAATAATACAAAAACAAACCTATTTAAAGGTGATAAGGTCGATTTTCAATTAATCAAGGTTATATGGTGGGTGAAATTCAGTGAATACGTATTCGAGGAGCCATCTCTCGTCAAGTATCAAAACTAGAGAATCATTCAATAGCGGCTGATTACGCTTCTAGCTTTTGATAATCACATTTTTAGGACAGTATTATGTAATTACTCGTGTCATTGCCCTCATTTAGATTTGTGACGTCGTAGAAAAAGGGAGAAAAAAGATTTTTGTCAGTCAGCATTTGGAGCTTAATTATTTTTCTATAATGTATAACTTATTTGTTAATGGTATAAAATAATTTGTTTGATTCCCGAAATGTTATATAATTATGCAGATATAAGCCTATTATGCCTAAAATTACCTAAAACGTAAAAATATATAATTAAGATAACATCTGCGAGCCCGGAGCGACGGTAACACGTTGAAAAGTAGGTAATACATACGTAACTAAGTATATAAGTACGTAGCGATACCTGTAGGTAAATGGAGGGGTAATTTAAAAATTTATATGTATTAGGTACCTACGCCATTTTGGTCAATTTACTTTCCTTACACAAATATTTAGCAATATGCGGTAAAATCAATCATCTATTTGGAAGATTAGATAAAAATAAAATTACCACAAGTCTTAAGAGTTAAAAACACACACAGAAACCCTCCGTTTAAAAAAGTTCAATGATAACACAACACAAAAAAAATAATAAAACATAAAATTTGCTCAAATTTAGTTTTATTTGTAGAATAAGACTTAATTCTAGTGATTAAAGGTATTTAAAATATATATATATATATATATATATATATATATATATATATATATATATATATATAGTGTTGGTCTGTTACACATTCACAAAGTTATCGATGTGAATGAAATGTTAGATACATTTTTGCGTTATTAAGTTTTTTCGTCACATTTAATTCGATGAAACTGGATCACAATTAAATTGTAAACATTTATAATTATGTCAATTGGGTCTCAGAGAAGAAGAGACGGGTGAAATATATATATTTGAATAGGAATCATTTGGTGGTAATACAATTAATAATAAATTTGTGGTGGTGGTAATATAAATTTGGCGGTAGTGAGGGGGGGGGGGGATCGGATAAACAATCAGATCTTTGGAACACTATTCGTGTAAATTCAGAGATATGAAATTTCTATGCAATGCTTAGGATCATCAGTTCAGAGCCGAGGTGTCAAACTGTCTGAATGGAACTTCGCTGTACCAAGACAAATGGTACAAATAGTTATTGGGGTGTGGTAAAAGGATGGGAACAGCTCCATGTTCACCACTTCCAATTAAACGGAGGCTATCTTGACCTTGATCTCCAAATTGTCGCGACATTTACTATCACTTGAAATTTCAGTGTCCAGTACGCCTAGACAATATATATATATACTATATATATCACATGGATCTTAGCAAAGTAATTAAATTCAAAATGCTTAGACACCATTAATATTAACTATTTTCTTTAAAAACTAAAATATAGTTTCCGAATCAAATTATAATACATATATTATACATATACAATATATTACACTCATTTACACTTTCTTAGTTAAAATAACTCAACTAAATCCTATGTTTATTTGACTTTTAAATGAAATTATTGTAACAAAGAAAATAACAAACCGTAAATAATAAGAATTTTATAAATAACATAGTTTTTTAAATTTATTTCGTAATGTTTGTTAAAAGTGCTTTGAAGAATTTAATAATTTTCATATATATTATCTTATCTACGCCTGTCGTAATCTTCTTACGATAAAGCTTTGTTTTCGTAATATATAATTAAAGTACATGAAAAAATGTTAATATTTTTATAATAATACAGGTTTTTGCATCCGACTTTTCCTGCTAGTATTAATATTGTGTCTAATTTTAATAATTTTACGAGTTATGTAATAAATTTAATATTATATTAATTTTTCTGTTATCTTAATATAACAATTATTATGAAAAGTTACATTATACAGCTGTTAATTAGTTTGCGTCATTTATAACCTTATTACCTTATATAGTTAAAATATTTTTTAATAAAACTGGCGAACGTATTCAGTATTTCAGTTTGCCATTTGTCATATTATTGACGAATATTGGTATTTCATTACCTCTTTTACAAAAATGATTTACATTAAAAATATAAAAATAATTTTATATAAAATTAGACATATGTATTTTTTTTTTTTTTTTTTTTTTTTTTTTTTTTTTTTTTTTTTTTTTTTTTTTTTTTTTTTGTATGTCTCTGCTGTTAGCCCTACTGGCCATGACAGCGTCACCGGTGTAATGGACGGGTGCAGAGACCCGCCCTTGAAAAGGGGGGCCTGAAGGGCCCCAGGGGAACGCGCGTCCTGAGGGCGCCTCCTGTGAGGCTCGGACCACGGCTCAGGACGCCGTTAGGTGGGAAGCGAGGGTTGGATGTGGGCTAGAATTTGACACTAACGTCCTCCGACGGCAGACCGCCGGAGCAACGTGCTTGGATGGGGACCTCGTCTTCGCCGGCGAAGACGCTGTGTGTGTGTATGTGTAGTATTTATGTTCGCTTTGCCGCTTTTACGTAGCGTTCCCTAACGTAATCGCGTCGTCCGGGTCGAAAAGTACCGACTTGGGTCTTCTCTTTCTGACTTTAGGAGTCTTACGGGCCGTGTATCCTGTGGCCTTAACCACCAGCGGGTAGACATATGTATGTAAAGTACATTCGATACAGAAACATTTTACGAGGATATAATTAAAAATTTTTTGGCGGAAGAGTAACTCACTGTTAAGTTCAAGAGATGGCGCTAGTTGTAACCGTATTGAATAGAAAATAAAAACAATTTAATATTACGTCCTACCGGAATACAATTGTTCTAATTTTACACAATAATATATATTTATTATATAAACAGGATGTCATATGTAAATCTTAGGATATTAAATATTTTTCCGCTATCTACTAAAATGTTATAAAGAATACAGTTTAATACAGTTCCTTCTGATTTTATGTATAAAAAAATCATAATACAATAATTATAATAAATAAGTAAATTATTATTGAGTTTCTTTTAAATAATAAATTTAAGTACGTCTTTGTTTGTCACTGAACGTAACAATATAACAGCAGCCATGACCATACCCGGTAATATTTATAAAACTATAAGTAATAAGTGTTATAGGTATATAAATTGGTTACAATATGAACATGATAATATAAATAACACTCAAACAAAACACCATTATCAGTTAGTTATCTTAAATATTTTATCGCGAGTGAAGTTTAGTCGTAAAATATGTAATTATACCTAGACTTAACATCGTACCCGGCAAGGTCGCTCAATCACGTCGAGCTGGCAACCTCGCATTGTTAGACAGAGATACCTATATATATAAATTAGTAGGTTAGAAAGAGACAATATCATTCCCATTGTGCATAAGTACAACGTGACCCGAGAAAGCGAGCGAGTCGAGCCGAATTTGTAATTGTATAAATTAGAAAGGAGTTTTTATTTAAAATATATATTATTTATAAGGATATGGAAAGTTTTAGTGAAATTATCAGTGGTTTTATAGATATTGTGGACTGTGTGATCAAGTGTTACCGGTTTAGGCCTAATATCACGGGAATTTTTATTCACCTACCTTAATATCATTTTATTTTATTTAAATTGTTTTCATTCGACAAATAAGACTTTATTTTAATGGAAAAATGTATTTTTATAATTTTTATATCATTTAAATAGTAATTTTTGGGCCTCTGTTAGTTCCCGTAGGCCTATCTAAGATACGCGTACTTAGTACAAATCTTTTAAATCACAAATACTATAAATTAATGAAAATATAATTAAACATATTTTTTATATATTAATATAAAATTAATCTTAATTTATTTATTTAATTTTATTGTTTTGAAGTTAATAAACGTTATTTTATTTAAAAAACTTTATACTTTTTAAAATTATATTTGTAATTTCTTGTAATAATTATATATATATATATATATATATATATTTCTTACCTGTTTAATAATAGGTAAATATTAATTAATAATACAGACAAAGCCGCGGAACTAGGAACTATAAGTACCTATGCAATCTATATATATAAATATGATAATATCTGTTTGTATCCAAATTAACAGCTGTTCACTAAATGCATATGAAAGTACATACATTATATAAAAAAAAATATTTTCCTTATCTGCCTGTTTGTTCCGGTTAATCTTTGAAACGGCTGGACCGATTTTAACAGGACTTTCACTGACTGATAGGTAATGTTATAAGGAGTAACTTAGCATAGTTATATTTTAAAAAGCATTCAATGCGAACGTGGGCCGTGGGCACAGCTAGTTTAATATATAATAATATTAACACTAAACCTACCGACAATTCTTGTATACCTCTTCCTACCGCACGCGGTCAAATTGACCGGTAATTAAAAGTTATTTTATTATATAACACAGGTAATAATGGAAATAACTAAAAGTAAAGAGTGTAGAAAATATTATATGCATATTCTAAGAATTGTCATGTAGTTTGATAACGATATTATAACGTTTAAAAATGTGTAAGTTTTACAAAAGTTTAATAACGGTTAATTTGACCGGTACTTGGTAGGTTTAGTGTTAAGTTAGTTTTATTCCTACTTCTAGAATAATCTCTGTGTCGAGGAACCATTGAATAAACTACAATGAATAAATATTATATTAATATTAGCACTGAAGTGATGAATGAATGTGAAGTCCGTGTGTTGAGTCCCGGGTTCGATGCTGCGCCGGTTAAGATTTGATTTGCAGTGACACACTGACAGGATTAAAGTAGCTTATAAATATGTATATATATATATATATATATATATGAAACAGAAGGTCAGTTTTCTTTAACTAGGATCCGCCAACCGTGCTTGGCGGGTGTTGAGCTGAGCCCCGCTCCTTTCTTCTTTTCTTGATAACGTCTGAACGGTTAAACATTTTTTCAATCTGTTTTCGCTATAACATCTGCGTTCGGTTCAAACATACATGAGATAATTTTTAGCTAATTATCTCGTCGCATTCTGGAGATAACTAAACACAAAAAAGATCTCCCAAACGGTTAAGAGCTTCGCTCATGCTCAGCTCAATTATTTATTGCATATTAAAACTTAGTATAAAAATATCATGGTAAGTAACCCACTAAGCGTTTGTGGAATGGCATCGTGGGTTAAGTGCTATACTCTTTCTTGTTGGCAATAGTATAAGTATTGTTTAAAAATAAGACCTAAGTGTGATCCTAGCAACAGCTAAAGAAAATTGTATCCTTTTAAAAAACTATTAAAAATCAAAAAGAAAGATAATTTTAATACTATACTTAATAAAGCCTCCCCCCCCCTCCATTGCGCATAAATAATGATATGCTTCCGTACTTGCATACTCGTTCCGTCAAAGTCCGATAAGGCGGAGTACCTATTTCGGCAATCTATCGTAAAATTTATTTGCCGTAATATTTGTTTGTAAAGTTAACTCATATAAACACTTATATAGTGTTAATGTTAGTACGTCTGTGTATTATATCTGCTTAATAAATGTGGATTTCTCTAGAATTACAATAAGTTACCACCCCTTTTAATCTCTGCAGCCTTGTCCATATTTTAGTGTATCACCAACACGTTATTGCTGCTTCATATAAATGATACGCGATCATTCGATACGCGGTTGTGATACTTCAAAAACACTCTGTTTAATATAGATAATGTTATTCTAAGAGTAAATTGATTTTGATACTGTATCATGATACCGCCGTTATTAATATGTAAATGTTTCTTTGCAAATTACAGCGTTATTATGAATATTGGTAGAATAAATTAATACCTAAATGAGTTAGGTTAGGTTAGGTTAGGTGAGTTATTACCCCCCCCCCCCCCCGCGATCTATCAAGCCTGCCGACTATGGAGGGGGCCTCTCATTGCGGGGTGCCCTCTACGTGGTGTCCGTCGGGGTGCCGTGGTTGTATGCGCAAGCGTTCCCGCGGTGTGCCATCATGACGGCGACGGCAACCGTCTGGTTTAGTGAGTAGGAGTCTCACATATCCACCGCCTTCCTCCCCTGGAATGGTGGCACCCATGATGGGTTCCAGACGTTAAAAAAAAAAGGTGAGGTATTTCTATGTGAGTGGAAATTTAGTAATAGCCGGAACCACATGGAGTACTTTTCTCATCTCTGGTCCAAATCACCCCAATATCAGCTTGTACCGTTTGACCGTGTACAACGGAGAGCCGCTCGGATTGTTGGAAACCCGGTACTCTGTTAACGGCTGGACTCTTTGGCATTGCGTAGAGACGTTGCTTTTCTGTGCGTCTTCTACCGCATTTACTACCGAGAGTGTTCCGATGAGCTCTTCGCTCGATGCCTACCGCTGAATTTCATCACCACACAGCGCCTCATCTCCTCCAATGCCATCCGTACCACCTGGATGCGTGGCGATCCTCCACTGTGCGGTTCTCAAGGACCTTTGTTCCACGTACCACTCGAATGTGGAACGAACTTCCTTGTACGGTATTTCCAGATCAGTACGACATGGGTATTTTGAAAAAAGGCGTTTACTCCCACCTCCTAAGCCGGCAACGCTCTTGTGAATCCTCGGATGTTGCAAGAGTTCATGGGCGGTGGTGATCACACATCAACGGTGACCCACTAACTCGTTTGCCATCAACAACATAAAAAAACAAAAAAAAAGTTTTGCCCTTTAGCGGAGTAGGTAGGTATATACACACACACACATACATACTACGTACATACAAACATAAATAGATTACGGTGATTATAAGAATGTAATGAAACTGAAATCTTCAAACTCATACCTATACTAACTTACGCCTGTGTCTTCACCTGCACAACCATCCATTATTAAAATCACAAGTATTTCTATGTTAATCAAACCATTGTTTAAGTTATATGCGGACAGACAGAAATATTAAAACCAAGAGAGTAACGTGTAGGCCTAAACATTACGCGTCTTGGACAAGTTAATAAAATATAATACTATCAATTATTATTATACTAGGATCCGCCAACCCTGCTTGGCGAGTGTTGAACTGAGCCCCTCTCTTTTCTTGATAACTTTTGAATGGCTAAACATTTTTTCAATCTCTTTTCGCTATAACATCCGCGTTCGGCACAAACATACATGAGAACATTTTTAGCTAATTATCTCGTCGCATTCTGGAGACAAATAACACAAAAAACGTCTCCCAAACGGTTAAGAGCTCCGCTTACGCTCAGCTCAATTAATATTATTATATATAAATTAACGGTTTATTTGTAGGTACGTCTGTAAGTGTAAATCAATAATTGCTATATTGTTCAAATTCTGGGTGTTTCTAAGTGTCTTTTCGTATATTATTGTAAAATTTCTCCGAAAAAGAAGATTAAAAATATAATTCCTTACTTATATTATTACTCACAAATCCGTTTCTCAATATTATAAAGTCTATTATTAAATATGGAATATTAATCGATATTTTGTTCGTCTGTCTGTTTAAGTAACTAAGCAGTCTACTTTGCTAAATAGTATATGTAACTATAATATAAGTTAGAAGTACTTATATATGCAGCTTGTATTTGTAAGCCATTATTGTTATATAATAAAAAAATCTGTATTTTTGTAGCTTATAAAGTATTTGGTTTAAAACAATTTAGAAGATGAGAGAAGTGAGTCCGGGTAATTAGATAGTATGTCTGATTAAGGTGAGGTGAAGAACAAATGCCGGCAAAGTCAAGTAAAATCTCTAATAAATATCGGGGAAAGCCGCGAACAAAAGCTAGTATATATAAAAATAATTTCTTAATATATTTAATATATATCTATAATTAAATATTAATTGTATCTGAACTGGAATCTAGATTAATAATTACCATATAGGTATCTACTATGCTTTAATCTAGCACCATCTAGATCTAGTTAGCAGTACACTATGTACCTACTTTAGATACCTAGGTCTAAACCGATAGATGATAAGAGGAATTAGGTTGAGGTGTCTATAATTGCTTAAATCTTTTTAAAGTTCAATGAACCCAAATAAAAGCTATAAGTAAGTTTTGTAATAAAAAAAAGATTGCTTATAGCTTGTACGTTGTTGTCAAATAAAATAACGATTTACCATAAAAATAACTTACTTCACATTAATAATAAAGCTTTTCGTGCGACAATGACATAAAAAATGGCCACCCATCCAAAAACCGACTTAACCTATATGAGCTTAACATTTATGATACTCAATTAAGCTTAACAATAGGTATTATAAACTTATAACAAAACCAAGTGTAAATCTGTAAGTCGAGAGGCGTGTTAGTTCCCACCCGGGGGCGGAGTCCCGGGAGTCTCCGCCCCCGCCGCACCCTAAGCCCTTGACCACTCCCCTTATAGGGACCGCACGGTACTTTGGGGTCCGATTTGAGACTTCATTTTAATGATTAATGATTTAATCCAATACTCATTATGGTTAATATAATGTATTGAATAATGAAAGCTTTGACGTCAATTGAGATTACTGTTTAATTGTGAAATGATTACTTATAATGAGCTCATAATGAGATTATTACTTAAACAGACACATGACAGGTACATCTCAAATTTATTATACATACAGTTCATGTAGATTTGTATCTACATATAAATAAAATTGATGTGTCTGTTTGTATCCAAATTAACAGCTTTTAACCAAATGCATATGAAAGTATATGCGGTACCTAAATCAAAAAAATATTTTTGTTTTCTATGTGTTTGTTTGTTACGACTAATCTCTGTAACAGCTGGACCGATTTTGACAGGACCTTCATTGACGGATAGATGTTATAAGGAGTAACACATTCCGCGAGAACGCAGTCGCAGGCGCAGATAGTATAGTAAATAAAAGAATGACAGACATTCCTGAAGGTAAATACTAGTCCACAAGTATAAGTGCCATTAAAAAACAAAGTCCTTATACAAAGTGTTGACTACAATTATGTATTTGGATAGAGCCTGAATCGCCTTTTAGAAATATCATAATAAAGGTAAACCTCACCTCAAAGGTTTTTACCAAACGTATCTTACTGGTATAATTAATACCATCAAACACTTATCATAATACAACTAGGATCTGCCAACCGTGCTTGGCGGGTGTTGAGCTGAGCCTTTCCTTTCTTCTTTTCTTGATAACTTTTGAGTGGCTAAACATTTTTTCTATCTCTTTTCGCTATAACATCCGCGTTCGGCTCAAACATACGTGAGAACATTTTTAGCTAATTATCTCGTCGCATTCTGGAGACAAATAAACACAAAAAAAAGTCTCCCAAACGGTTAATAGCTTCGCTTACGCTCAGGCCAATTATTTATGGTAAGTTATGGTAAGGTAAGTTTACCATACATTTAAATTTATGCTTTTTAAAAAGGTGTCCTCCCGTTTTATCTTATTACTTATTGTACTACAGTTTTTTTTAACATTTTGAGTTAAAATTCCCCTTCCTTCAATTTGTACCTGTATCTTATGTTGTAAACCTAGCCTAATTCACGTTCTCCAATGTCTAAATAAAGAAATATATTATTATAAGATATACAAACAGTAATAAAATGTTATTAACTTAGCGGAGTTGTCGTCAATAGATGGCGCTGTCGGTTAAGAGAAAAATCATAGTAAGTATTTAATAAAAAAAGTAATCTACTAAAATAGAGATAATTAGGGAAATTAATTATAATTATATTTTATATAATTATAATTTTAAATTTATAAAAAATCAATTTCAAAATAATAAGTAAAAAAAAAATCAAATTTTTTCTTTTTCATAAAAGTTGCTAATTGGTTTAATTGAATTAACTTTAAATATTATTTTAATAAAAAACTAATCTGTATCGTATTTAATAACTGTAAGTGTGTGTAAAGAGTCAGTAAGTGTTAGTTACTGATTAGAGCCGACCAATGAGAACGAATTGAATTAACAAATTAAGTTTTAGATAATTACATGAATTATAAAGCAATTTGGTAATAAACAGTGTCTTGGTCTATAAATATGGACTTTCCAATGGTATCCCTAAGCGGAGAGGGCGTAGGGAGTGGGCGTGGCTTCGGATTAGCGAGCTTTTACGTCCGGAGCGCTTATGATGCCCTGGTCCTGTGACGTCACCCGCACTCGCTTGGCCCACGCTCTATTGGCATTTTTTTAGCCTTTTTAGGTTATTTTATAAATGCTTATAAAATGTAAAAAAAAATATTTTTAGGAAAGAATTCCAGAATGTAAAAAAAAGTGTTGAAAATGAAAAAAAAAATCGAAATATTAAATGTTACTTGAACATAAAATGTATTTTTGTATTTCCGTCTCTGAGAAAGTTACCTTTAGAAGATTTATAAGTATTTACTTAATAACTGCATTGTTAATAGTTTAACTGATAGGTTCTGTTAACTGTTAAGTTAGAGTTAGAGCAAGTACTAGTTCAAGTTAGAGGGAGATTCCTAAAGACTCCAAACTTATGTAAGTACTATATCAATACCACTTGTATGTCAGTTAGATACGGGGTTTTTTTAAACATTTACTCTTTAAGTTTAAATTTTCTTAGTAATTTCATTTTAAGTTGTTATTCAATAAAAATATGTTTATATCTTAATGTTTTGTGAATACATATACATTTTGTTTTGTATACAATCGTAGTTTTAGTTATATAACAATTTGGTGTATAGTATTTACCTACTGTATAAATGTGGTATGTGCTTTTACCCTTTAGTACACTATTGTAGGATAGAATACAATAAAACTGCTATTCATGTAATTATTAATTATTTTAACACAATACATATTTATTAATTAAAAATTGTAAAGTAATAAATTATTCACATGCTTGATTGACAATATGGATTATGTGTGACACGAGAGTAGTTTTTTTGCTTTTGCTATAAATAATGCAATCATGGCTTTATTTAATACAGATCCTTCTTATCGGAGACCAATGTCCAGTCTGCTGTCTCTGTTTAGAGGTATAGGACCTTTGTACTTCGAACGTTTTAAGTTAGCGTTTATTCATACACTACTAGGACCCGCCGTCGTGCGCTGCGGGAGCTGAGCTGAGCGCCCTCCCCTTCTTTAATACTAACAAACTTAGCATATAATATTGCTCTTTAACATGCTCAGCAACTATCGGTTTAGAATCTCAATTGAAAAGAAAATCAGTTCATCATCAATAAAATTATAGCCATATATCTGTCTTTTAAATGAATCTCAACTTTTTTACTAGACTGAATTTTTTTGTTCTGTTTTTTGCAGAACCTTTAGTAAAAGATCTAGCCATGTGCCAAATTCTAAAAAAAAACATTTATAGGTTTTAAAATTACCGATGTCGTAAAACAGCAAAATGAACGCTTAAGAGCTTTGCTTACGCTCAGCCCAATTATTTCTCCTACTCAGCTTTGGTAAAATGAATTTGGCCAGACCAAAATTAGGATTCTAGGATTAGTAGGGCCTTACTGCGAATCTATTCTATACCCGTGTATATCTATAGTTATATAGATGTAGATAATTAACTGAATTATTCTTCAAATACGAGGACTGTTCTAGGAAATAATGTTATTGCTGCTAAGAAACTTTAAATTTTGTGTTGTAGAATGTTGTAAATGAAAAAAATGTCGTCGCCGCCATTACATAAATCAGATTTTAAGGCAAATGGTACCTAATAATAATAATACCTATTCAATTAATATTGAGAATAGAACCTTCTACCCACATATTTAATATGGTCGGATATTTCACTATCACTAAACGATAACGGGTAGACGAAGTATTGTAATTTGTATATCATGTATTGTATGTTTCCCGCGACTCTGTCCGTGGGACTTTTGTTTTGTAAATTTAGACCCTTTCATTTAAAAACGGTAATACTTATCTTGTCTTAATCAACTTAAAAGGTTCATAATAATTAGTTTTTACGACTAGGAGTGTTCCGATGAGCTATTCGACCTGATGCTTACCGCCGATTTTCATCACCGCACAGCGCGTCATCACCTCCAATACCATCCGTACCACCTGGATGCGTGGCGATCCTCCACTGTGCAGTTCTCAAGGACCTTTCTTCCACGTACCATTCGAATTTGCAACGAACTCCCTTCGGCGGAATTTCCAGATCGGTACGACATGGGTACCTTTAAAAAAGGCGTTCACTCAAACCTCCTAGGCCGGCAACGTTCTTGTGAATCCTCGGATGTTGCTAGAGTTCATGGGCACGTATCATCTGTGACCCCCAACTCTTTTCCCTCTTTATAATACAAAAAAATGTAAAACAATAATTCTATACCTACCTATACAAAGTACAAAGTGCATATTTTTATAATAACTATTAATCAAGATATGCTATTAATAATAATTATAAAGACATTTAGTTTATGTGACTTCGGAAAGACTTTTTTTTTTTTTTTGTTTTAGTAGGGCAAACGAGCTTGCGGGTCACTGTTAATGTGTGATCACCGCCGCCCATGAACTTTTGCAACATCCGAGGATTCACAAGAGCGTTGCCGGCCTCGGAGAAAGGAATATATGCTTTTTTTGAAGGTACGCATGTCGTATCGATCTGGAAATACCGCCAAAGGAAGTTCGTTCCACATTTGAGTGGTACGTGGGAAAAGTCCTTGAAAACCGCACAGTTGAAGATCGCCACGCATCCAGGTGGTATGGATGGTAAAGGAGGCGATGGCGAGCTGTGCGGTGTTGAAATTCGGGGGTAGGCATCAGATCGAATAGTTCTTCGGAACACTCCCCGTTGTAAATGCGGTAGAAGACGCACAGAGAAGCCACGTCTCTACGCAATGCCAAAGAGTCCAGCCGTTCTCAGAGCACTGGGTTAAAGACTCGAATGTTAAACATATTGATGGTTTAAAAAATCAGTCTCAAGACGATAAGCTGCGATATTTAAGATTCAGTTGGAGTTAATAAATAATATATGTGTAAAGTTTCTGTATGTTCCAAAGTTTTAAAGGAGTGTGTTTGTTTGATGTAGTACAATTCTTGAAGGACCTACCAGTTGTACTTTTGTTTCGTTTGATCCGTCTTAGTTTGAAATCAAAATTCCTCTAATCCTCCTTCCGGTTCCTTTGAAGTCATAATGCAATACGCGTATGATTTTTTTAATAAACTATAAAATTAAATTGTGATAAATTCATACTTTATACAGTATGTGATATTTTTTACTTTATCGGTCATAATAAGGTCATTCTTATGTCAGCGTTTAGTATCCTACCACCCTGAACTCATGTTTTGTATACTCTTATTACCTTTAGTAAATGTAAATGTTTTCTACTGTATAAGTTAATTGTTTCTATGAATCTTAATAATGCAATTAGAAACAACACACAGACACACTCACACACACATTGACATAATTATAATGAAACACATTGTTTAAATGTGAACACCTTGATAAAGAGATATGATAATGATAATAATTACTTTTTAAATAGTACCTACACTTATTAGTTCCCGTGGTTTTACGTATTTTTTACCTTTATATTTTTAAGTCAATGATGGCTTTAATTAAACGATTTTAACAAAAAATGTATCTGTTGTTTCGTCTTTATTAGTGCAACGTATATATTATATATGTAATAATAATTGTCTGTCCTTATCTTTGCTTAAGGTTTTTATAAGGTTTATAAAATATTTTGAAGATTTATTTTTTTGTATGTTGGTATACATTTTATGCTGTTTTTACGTCTTTATTACTATCAAAAGCGCAAATGCAGACTGTACCTAATGCGCTGACAGATTTTTAATTAGTGACTCTGTAGTGATGTATCGATTACATTGCAGTAATTGATGTTTAAACCTATTTTATAATAATAAAGTGAATAATATATCCCAATATAAACACCCCAACAGTGAGAATGTACACCTGTATCAAAACAAACAATCCAATTGTCGTCTCTCCATAATAACTAGTGGTATTTATGAACGAATCGCTCATACATGAATTTATTAAACAGTCAAGGTGACGGGATCGATGGAGCCGCGCATGCGCACTCCCCGCGCTCCCACGTGGCCGTCAACAGATGGCGGCACCGGCCACTGCGCATGCCCGGTATTATTGAACGCACCCACACTTACACAGACGCGCACACACTCACAGGTATTATAAATCATATGTTTCGCTTCTAACCATACGGCATCAAATTACCTTCGCGGCACGTAATGACGCAAGTGGATTTCGTCAATGCATTATGTATTCTATTTAGATGTTATAGAGTGTAGTTTTGATTGCAGTGGATGTATTACAGAAGTGGTTGAGTGAACTAAATGGCCTGTCGTGCCGACGTCAATTACCGCCTTCATCTGGTCAACGTTTGAATGAACTATTTGAAGGCTATGCGCGTTTGTTTTGATTCAATGTAAAAATGTTATGAATTTCATGGTCGTATTGTTGACGAGATACGAGCGGCATTCTTATGGTCCGACAATGATGTGAATATTAATAAGATTTGTCATGACTTTTATGTGGTATAGTTCCATTGATATATTATTAATGCACACGTTTAATATACCATCGGTATATTTCCATATGAAAAGTACTTATTTCATACATTAAAACAAACAACAAACTTTAAAATTCAAGTCGTAAATATCATGAACAACTTCACAGACGCCAAGTTTGTTTGATATAAAACACTCCTTCATAATGAACGGCAAAAATTGCAGAGGCAAAAATTTTCGCCTTTGTTGGAAAAAGTTATGCCGAACTACGTACGGGCTGAATCGGACTTTTTCAACTCTCTTTGTAAATACAAAGTTATAAATCATATTTAATTTACTTAATTGTAAATCCACAATCATACTTAATAAAAAAAATGGAACAAAACCAAAAAAAGAAGACTAGAAATTCTATACTTTTTTTAAAACAAAAAAGAAATTATTGAAATAGACTTTAAAAAATATGTTCAGAGTAAAAAAAAAAAAGTAAATAAAAAAAAGTGTCACTCAAAGGTGACAAATGCCCAATCGAAACTGGTGACAAGTACTAGGCTCGCATAACGATAGAGGAGCTCTCTCGTTCGTGTCGTTTGTCCCACTCGTGACTCGACGGGAATGTCACTTGACTCTTAGTTTTTTTATATATGAAAAACAATCGTAACGCATGCATGCATTCTAAATTTAAAATTTCTTTGACATTCGAATTATAATGAGTATTCGAATTCGAATTGGTGTTCTAAAAACAAATATGAGTTTTATTTTTTTGTTAATATGTTTATTCCTATTGGCAGTTTTGTTGTTACCTACGAGAAATTAGTCATTTAATGTTAGATTTCTTGGAATCCCCTGTACAGAGAGGGGATCCGTGGGTGGGCGTATAGAACATTATTCTCGATGGGAGGCGGTAATTTATTGACGTTTTATTGTTATTTACTCAAAACCTTTATTTATTTATAGTCCGCTCAGATTAATGACAAATGATATCCAACGCGTTTATTGAGACGTTTGGAGAATGCCGACATGTGTTTAAGTACAGACAGAAATCAATATTTATTTAGGTAAGTATAGTGATTAATGTGGTTTATGCCTATAAGGTCGTTTAACATTTATGAATTTATTAACTTATATATCCCTGTATTGACGCATTGTCTCCAAGAGAATGTTATGTTTATGTTTTATTATTATAAAGTGATAAATCGATTATTTATTTATATTTATAGAATCGTATCATGCTTTAAATATCTATGCTATGAAACACGGATACGTTCACTGCTGAATCTGTTTTTTTTCCTTATAAGTATAAAAAATAACACCATACTTTTGAACTTGAATAAGAATAGAAAAAAAAAACCAACAAGGAACGTAGCATGATTTTGCGAACTTTATAATCCTCTAAGTCTCAATTGTCACCGTTATCAAAGTTTAAACCATCAACGCAAACATCGGCTAAACATCTGCCGATTTCTCAGGAACGTGCCAGGTCCCCTAATCTTCAAACCACAAAAGAACCAAACGGTTGATAGATAGAGACAACGATATACATCCACGCCAATACACGAAAGAGACGGAAAAGGACCGGAACATTACAAAAGTTTCGGTTGACGGGTCCCGAACAAAATGGCTCAGGAGCCGATTAAAATGCGCCGTAAAAGGAATGAATGGTAATAATAAAAAAGGTTTAATTGCGTAACATGAGGTCGTCGGGGCTTAAAAGGTAATATCGGTGGAGCAATCATTCATTCTTTATCTTATAATATTTGTCTAATAGCAACTCTGTTTATTCGCCGTTCTTTTGACTTTTTCGTTCGTTGACTTTCCGTAATTATATTTAATTTTTTTTCGTTCATTTCTTCTTATAAAATTTCTTCTTCTTATTCTTAATAACGTCTTTTCTACTGTTCATTAAATATTAATTTAAAGTCGTTTTTTAAGGAATTATTTCTCTAACCGTTGCTATTTCGTTCATAAAACCTTTGTATTAAGTATTTGTTTTTACAATTATTGTAAATAGACTAACAACAAGTTGTACAAACATAAACAAAATTGTAATTCTTTATTTTACCTATAACAAATATTTGTTAGCCGACATTTTGTATGTTTTACAAAAAGTATACGTTAAAATAGTAACGAGGACACGAGAACATAAATAGTAAGTGAAAATAACTTGTGTTAATATTCTTGCCCAAATGCAAGATTAAAACGAAAATTAGTCGTCTTAGTCTTGGTCTTACAGCAATAGTCTTGCAAGTCTTGCAATCACCTATTGGCCTATTGCTATTTATTATACACAGTTGATTCGTACATATTGACATAGACAGTCTGATAATAGGTTTTTTATAAAAAACTATTACAGCAACATATGGTTTATGTTACTTAATGGATTCCACTGGCTATCGCAAGAACTGTTAAATTTTGCGGATACACCATTTTTTAAAATATAATAACAAATATTTAAATCTAATCATGTTAGCCATGCTATGAATATTTTAAAATAATAAACAAATAATGAAAAATTTATCAACACGGCACTCGAACCTACGACCTCAGTCGGTCTGAGGTAAGTTATATGATGGATTTAGTATTCAATATATTACAATCCTTATATATTTATTACACAGATAAAGTAGGTAGCACGGTTGTAAGGACGGACGGACAAACGTCATAACTTCAACATGAATTCAATAAATATTTTAAAATAACTATTATTCGTTCAAGTTTTATTGTAATTTTATAATTGAATAAGTATATTAGATCCGTAATTTGAAATAACGAAGCGGTGTTGTCCTTAAGATATTCGGTGTATGTAACTTATCATTATTGTATTAAGTTATATCATTAAGATGACTTATTTATTATCAAAATCATTACAATAACTTTTAATATTACAAGGGTCTAAATTATTCTTAAAACGAAGAAATAATACTAGGAAAGTACTATATAAAACGGTAAATTTAGTGTTACTTAACTGCAAGTAGCAAATCATTCAGATTTAGTCTTGTTCTTGCTTTTTTTGAAAATGCAAGACAGGACCAAGACTGCAAGACTAAAATAGATTTTGGGCAACAAGAAACAAATATCTAAAGAATAGTCTTTAGCACTCGGCATCTCACGCAAAAACTTCAGAGCTAGGGTAGTTTATCTTAAAATCTGAGTCATATAAAATACTTTTTACAACGGATAATTTCTCATTTTTTCCGGAAAAATAAAAAAACCGCTTTAGGGGAGCAGTGACTAATGACAACTGACAACGATTCCCTAATGATATTAATGATAAGGACCCTTTTACACCAAGTTTTGGTCAAAAAACTTTATTTTTTTTGTCATATATTTTATATTTATGTTTTTGTTGGAATAACCAATCAAACTCTCCAGTTTATAATTTTAATTTATACCTTTTTAATTAGTTTATACATTAATTAATGACTAATGGGGTCCATTATTAAATAACCATAAAATAAGGAAAATTGGATCCCTGTATCTTATCTTAAGCTCTTTTTCACTCTTAATATATTTTTGAATCATTTAAATTAATTTTATATTTGACAATGCTTATATTAAATACGACTGTAGGTATTGATTTTGTTTTATTGTTTATTTTTTTTTTGTTTTTTAATGATGTGTGACAAAAAAGCAGATAGTTTGGAAGTGTGGTGCTGATATACTTTAATTTATAATAATATATTGAAAATAAGTTAAAAGAACCCAAAGCACAAGGAGTAGTGAGGATTTTCTGTGACAGGGTGGTATTATACGGGTCGAGCCAGCCCGTATGCGGGTTTTAAATGAAACTTCACACAAAATTATGGAAATTTAGGAGAATAGACAATAAACTGAACAGTGCAATCTGATAGCTTTCGTATCTATCATAATTTTTAATAATAATAATACCCTTAAAATCTTTTTTAATATGTTGTAGCTACGATAAGTAATAAAAAGCAGAGGATTTATTTAAATTTCCAATTCATATATTTCTCTATATATATATATATATATATATAAGCGATTTACCACTCACTGACTCATCACGAAATATCCGAAACTATTTGTCCGATTAACTGAAAATTTTACATAGTTACTCCTTTTGTGACATAGACGTCCACTAAGAACAGATTTTACAGAATTCCTATCCCAACGAATTTCAACTTTTTGCATTTCGCCAAGTTTTAAACCTGTAGGAGCTATACACTTAACGCGGGGGTAAGAGTTACTATAGCAACGGTTACGATGACAACGGATAATATGACAAAGGTTACCATAGCAACCTAAGTTCACATCCAAATTAATAGTGTGCCCACCGAAGCGGGAGGGAATAAGCTACTATATATCATATACGGTCGCTTCAATTATAACGCGGAGACATATTTAAATATATATACCTAATAAATAATATATAACTATGTATGTTTAATGTATCCACATTTGGTAGATAGAAATATGACAATTTTAGATTTTTTATACACGTGAAACAGAAATACTCAATATTATTATTATTTTCAGTATATTTGAAAAAAAAATTAAAGTGTAAAGAGCGAACTGCGTGAAAAATAATTTGTCCTTACAAATAAATGGAGACAGGAAATGCAATTATTTATTAGTGTAAGGAAATATTTAATACAACAAAACTGTTATATTTTAATATAATACTTTAATACAAAAATTTGCTTGTAATTTTTTTTTTATCTTCTTGCCTTATCCCTTGCGGGGTAGCCAGAGACGACGGAGCGCCAAATGCTACGATCCCTGCACATCTCTTTCGCCTTGGCCACAGACATCAACCTCTTCATACATGCCCTCCGGGGGGTCCTCATACTTTTTATATGACCTTCCTCCAGTATCATAGATACTGTGTTTTCGAAGGTCACTCGAGGCCTCCCCCTGTCTCTCTTACTGCTCACTTCTCCTACATAAATCTTTTGTACCATTCTTTCATCAGTCATTCGTTCAACGTGCCCAAACCACCTGAGCACGTTCTTCTTCATTCTCACCGTGACATCTTCCATTCTGTGTATTTCTTCATTGCGGATTCGATCAGCTAGACAAATTAATTATTAATATTTAGGTAAAAATACATATTATGCAGATAACGATATTCCAAATATTACTACTAGCTCAGCCCACGACTCCGTTTGCACGAAATATGTTTTTTTTTATTAAGTAGCCTAAGTTACTCCTTATAACAGCTACCCGCCAGTAAAAGTCCGCTTAAAATCGGTATAACCGTTTCAGAGATTAGCCGGAACAGACAGAGAGACAGAGAAAAAAAGTCTTTATGTTTATACTAATATAGAATGTTCATATGCATTTAGTAAAATGTAAATTTGGTATTACAAACAGACAAAATTTTAATATTATTTATATGTATACATTAATTAAACAAAGATGTTAAGTTAATTATTTTGCCACAGAAAAAAGTCTCTTTTAGACTAAAAACGTATTTCATTCATATTTTAAATAATCTAATAAATAAATGAGTGCATGATATTTAATTTAATATATGTTTACATGTTATATAACAAGAACAAAACATTAAATGAAAGACGGATAAGATTATCCTATCTCGTTCTAAGTATAGAACTATGAACACGTTATCACACGGAGTACTTTGTTTATCGAACTATCTACTGAGTCATGTGCTCCTGGTAATTAGAACGAGATAGTGTGGAAATAGAAGCGGCTTTTACACACATTGACTATCTATCTACGTTTGTATGGATGTCTTTCTTGTCTGTCGCTTGTTAGATTAATAAAAAAAGAATAAATACTTTTTTGTCCGTACTTTTTGCATGACCGTCGCCATGTTTAATAATTATTATAATAAGCAATATAAAATGAGGTTGCATCTTTATTGAGATGACATTATAAAAGTTAAAAGTAGTTAGTAATTTTGTATATAATTTATGTTAGTTCCCTGTCTGTCTGTCCGTCAATTTATAATGATTATAATTTAAAAACTTCACTCAGCTCAATGAAAGAAGTCAATAATTACGTTCAATCTCAGTATGTGTACATACTACGAGTGTCGTGGCCGGGTCGACGCCCGAACGAGCGAGACGCCCAACGCATTAATCAATATGAGTGAAAGGGACAGAGTGTTCGAGAAACGATAAATACGGTCGTAAGTAAAACTCGGCTTTGTTTTTTTATTTGGGTTGCGTTCGAGAAAATCCGCTCGGATTTGAGTTTTATCAGACATCCAACAACTATACTATTTCAGGATAAAAATAATGTTACTATACTATTTTACTTTATATGAAAATAGCAGAATAGCAAATACGGTAATTCCTTTCCTTCATACTCTCTCTTGAGGGAGACAATATCACCAACTAGCCATATTTAAAGATGGCCACGGGCGACAGTCACCATTAACCAACAGGGGACCGTCTGTTCGTTTATCCCTATTATTAGGGATAAAAAAAGTCATAGTGACAAAACCCATTAGGCGGTAATCATATGGAAGTAATTTACTTAATTTGATAAACTTAGCTAACTTTTCTTATAATGAAGATTGATAATTAACATACATAATTAATTATAATGAAGATTGATAATTAACGCATACATAAAAATGAATACTAAAAAAAATAATTATTATGTAAAGTCTATCATATCATAATGAAATATGTTGATTCTTTCACTATACTATACATATAGTTGAGAAATAATTCTAAAGCAAGGTTTACAATTATTCCAAATGCTGTATACATATACGTACATATAAAAATGTATACAGACACACAAAGAGATGGATGGATGGATGGATGGATGGATGGATGGATGGATGGATGGATGAACACTTAAAGTACGAACAAAAAGCCAATGTTTTTAATCCATCTATCGTTGATGGTAATATAGTTTTAAGATAACAAAATTTGTTTAACATGCTTTAATAAGCCCTTAATCTTCTCCCTTCAACAGCACACATAAGACTTCCTGTCTTCCTAAGGGGAATGACTGAAGGAACAACTAAAATAACAGAATAATGCAGTTGTTCCTGACAAACAGATGATTTCAGTGTGGCCGAGATGGATCTTCTGACAGCTTCACCACTCGAATAAGTGACCCGAGTGACCCCGGGCCTCCATCTTTATTAAGATAAAACATACTCTTAATATTTTTTGGACATAAATAAGAATGTGATGGTTTTGGTTTCAATACCATGAAATAAAATACAGTTAATACTCCTGAGAAGTTTTATTGTGCTAATGTTTAACAACAATGGGATTTTTAAAATTATTCATTTTACAAATAAGGCGCTGTCGCTCAAAATCAATCAGCAAAAGGATTGCAAATGTTATGCAAAATTAGGGATAGGAGAATCATAGAGGGATGTGTTTTAGGGATTGCGGCTCTATCCCGAAATGCGGCAACAATGGATAGGATATTTCACGGTAATTTTCTGTCGGAATGTCGGAATGTATTACTGCTTCGGTCCAGCCAGCCTTGCTGGAGTAGAATGATTGTAGTTAGGCCCGAAATATTAGTTAAAAAATCTACAATATACGATAATCCCTCCCAAGAAAGAAAGTATATGAAATTAAAATTATATTTAATAAATGTAATACGATTTTGAGGAATCGTTGATTCACGATTCTCATTAATAATAACGAAAATATCTATCAATTTAATAAATTATGAATTATCAATATATTCGGTAACAACACCAAAAATAACAACTTTTTTGGTTTTGTCTAATAATGTAATCTTCTCACGTAAACTCAATTCCCTCACAATAAAGGGCCAGCCCTCACAATGGTTCAGATGTAATCACGTAGGAATGGCTCACAGCATCCGGTGATAATTAGTGTAGTGGTATACATTAATTAGTACAGGTTTACTTACTAAGGTAAGGTTACTAATGCAAGGTTAGGTACGTCACTACTTGATTGAGTTATGGTAGTTTTTTTTGGACTAAAGAACTTAAAATGTATATTGTATTAGTCATGTACGAACATTTAATATTTTGTTTCACTTCAACAGTTTTTATGTTTTTTATTTAAATAAAATGGAGTCCTAATTAGGGTTTCATAAAGTTCTGCAACTGTATTATAAGGTTATTAATAAAACAAGTATTCCGTATATGTTATTGAGCTGAGCGTAAGCGAAGCTCTTAACCGTTTGGGAGACCTTTTTTGATGTTTAGTTGTCTCCAGAATGCGACGAGATAGTTAGCTAAAATTTTTCTCATGTATGTTTGAGCCGAACGCGGATGTTATAGCGAAAACAGATTGAAAAAATGTTTAGCTATTCAAAAGTTATCAAGAAAAGAAGAAAGGAGAAGGGCTCAGCTCAACACCCGCCGTGCACGGTTGGCGGATCCTAGTATTATATTTTCATAAATATAAATATAGTAAACGAACATATTTCATGTAAGTTTATAAGAAATAGCGTTATTGAGACATGTTTTTGAAAAAATGCTATTAATTATCAACAAGTCTCATAACCAAAACTTGAAATTGGCTAAATATTCCATGAAATCAGAACAAAATGAAATACTTGTTCCCATATAATACTGGGTACATAAAGGGATTATGATTTTCGGGTAGAAAAAAACAAAAAGATATAAAAGATATAGATAACGTAACCTTTATCATTGTTTACAATGTCAGTATTAAAAGATAAAGCGATTAATACATTTAGTATATACTAATGATACAATTTAAGTAACAATACTGTAATAATTGTTATGTCTTAATTTATATAATTACATATAAAGGTTTATAAAACTACGTTACATATATTTATAAAAAACTTGTATCTCTAAAAAATAGATAATTCACAAAGTTAAAGACAAAATTTTAAAAATAACCGAAGTGTTTTTTTTTCTTATCTATCTAAAATAATGTTCCGTGCACCTATATCTTATCTTGGCAATTATCACTATAACTTGGCCACATATCTTTAAGACATTAAATTTGACACTTCAACTTGGCTATACAGCTTTCATAGTCAACTTGACCATTATCACACTATAACTTGGCCATATTGTCTTCAGTCATTAAATGGCAACTTGGCGATTATCACACATAGCTTGGCCACATAATTTCAATCGTTAAATCCGACAACTCGGAATACCAAGTTGTCGGATCACTTATCACACTCGGCCTTATCACTCTGATTTAGCGAAACTCACACCTCAGTCGAATAAGTTAATCGACTCAGATGCAAGTCTGCTCCGGCGCTATCCACTGATGATGTTCACGTCTTCTTCCTCACCGATCTGCAGAATCGCCTTCTGGATGATCCTCTTCAACCTTTTGCGGGATTCATCTGATCGGAGAGTGCGGAGTTCTGATGCAACGAAGTCACCGAATATCTGAGAGCAATAACAATTAAATTTAATCATTAGGAAGGCTTATCGAATGCATTGCGATGGTACCAGTTGTTAGTACATCGCTCACTAAATATATTGAATTTTGTGAAACAGTGATCACAATAAAAAAATCTCAACTGTTTGTTGTATGGTTCTTTAGAGCAACGCGTTTGGAACATTCTAATCTTAATTTAAGTTCGAGAATTTCTTTATAGTGGGGCTTATTTCGCATGATATCAAAAGAGTCCCTCCTGCCACTCCCATTTGACATTGGTGATAACTAGTATTGATTCAAAGTGGAAAAGATATAAATAAATGGTATCTTAATTGTTAAACGTCTTTATATACGTATATATAATAAATAGCAATTCTGTTCGTGACACTGAAGAACTTGACACTACTTAACTCACAATATAAAAGGATTTGAGTTTTGCCGTCAAATTTTTAATAATCGCAGTATCAACCAATAATTGGGTTAAGACAATAATTAATAAAGTTTATTTCTATATAAGGAATAGTATTATATAATTAAGTATTCTATATCAAGCGATGCTTTACTGGTACATGGTATCATCAATTACCACTCCCTGGCATCGATAGACGACTGGGTCTTAATTTAATGGATAAGGAATTGTCAGTTATAGATTTAATGATTATTTTATACAATATCATTAGAAACTTCTAAATAAACAAACAGAAGTAATTCTATATTATATATATATATATATATAAGACATTAATCCGCTCACGTCAGGGAGAAATCAAATTAAAATTAATAATCTTTTAACGTCATTAAAAGTTAAAGTCGTCAGATCTGATGTTATCAGTCAGATGTTCCCTTATCACAGACAGTTAAATTTTGAAATTAAAAGTTATTCTTTTCTACCAAAACGACTTTCTCAATGTCATTTATTCAAAGTTTATAGGTATTTTTTGCCATCTAATATTAATACTGATATTGTGCTTAATAAATGATAATAAACAGTACATTAATCTCGTTCATATCACAATCAAGCAATCACGTGTTCGCTGAAACGAAACTTATTAACAATTATATCATATCTACCGCAAAATCGATAATTATGGAACTCAAATCATAATCGCTTTAAATATAACATTGTAACAATTATTACAAATAAAACCGAAAGGATAAAAATAATATATGTTGATTAAAAATATAATAAATGTTGATTACGGACTGTGTCATAAAATGTTTAATTACAAAGATTTTTATATGTATACTGTAAAAAAATAATATATAGACACACCTGGCATTCGTCCGCATTAATACCAGGTCGGAGCCGCGGCTTCGGCTGCTCGGGCCACATGAGGGGGTGGGCGCTGGGGGGGAGGGGGGGAGGGGCGGAGGCAGCCACCCTCTGCACCGGCTTGCGGACGGGCGAGCTGGTGGCTCGGACCAGACCGAACTCCACTTCTTCGTCAGCTTGGAATTCTGCCAGCTGTGAGTTATAAGTTATAATACTCGTTCTTAAAAAAAATATGGATTATTTTTTGCCATTCAATCAAAGAATTATCGTAAAAAACGCTAAATATATATATGTATATATTTAAATAAACATCTTTATTGTATTTCAATCACTACTAATAAATGAAATAATGCTATAAAAAGTTGATCATCATACTCATATTAACATTTGTACCTACAATGTAAACTGTTTCACTAATCGTATCATTCAGAAATAACATGTAGGTACTAATAACACTGTAATTTCTATACAATGTATAAATACTTAATACATTGTAATCGGATTCAAATTCGATCCGTCCGCAGTGAAAGACTTACAAAATAACAGTCACGCACTAATGACATTGGGTCATTAATTGTTTTATGACCACATAAACATGGCTATAAGGAAACTACCCACAAAATACATTAAATAACTATCAATAAACCAAACACATAACATAACTATACTATATATATATATAATATATTAAACTAAGTACTTTCAACATTACTTCAAATGCAATTTATTTAACTTGTTGCTAGAGAAAACAAACAGATGACGTAAGCCGCACGTGCGCGTGACGTAAGACGGTATCATGACGTAATAGTGACGTACCGCCAGATTGACTCCTTCCACGGTGGTATCGAGGGGGTCGCCGAGGGGTTCCCGCATTAGGAACGACAGGGAGTCGAAGTACTCCCACCCGCTGTTCCCCTGAGCCGGCTCCCCCCCCGCCTGCTTGCGTTTTATCTTCCTCAATTCGTTATTAAACTGCGTCCGTAAATTGTGTAACTTTCGACTAATCTCGTCGGATGTGGTCTCGAACATATTCGCCAGATAATCATGCTTGGCTTGTCGCGCGCATTTGTCCCTGTTCAACGGGTGTTTAATGTCCCATAGCTCTTTGCAATCTTTCTCGAACGCTTCGATGAGTTTCACCGTGTTTTCCGGGGTCCAATGCCACCGGGGTTCGCGTTTCACTTGACTTTCGTTTTCGAGATCGATTTCAATCTTGGTCCAGGGCAGTTCACACGAATTGGAATTTGAATCCATGACGATAGTGTCGAAGTACGTAGCGGTTTGATGAGCGCTCTAGCGAGACTGCGGGGCCCGCCGGAGAGACGCGAGAGCGGTGTCACGCGGAGCGGCAACGTCGCATCCAGTGTCCGCTGCACAGTAATAACAGGACGTTGCCGCTTCGCTCTTGTGATATGAAGCGCGTGTTTGTGTTGCAAATGGGACTGATGAGAAATATTCGCAATAAATTAATAATAAAACATACAATAATCATTACGTTTTCATTTACTACTATTAATTTCAAATACCTACGTTTTACCTGTGAAGTGAAGATATTATTTCATATAATATTATGTTTACAATTACCATTAGAAAATAAACAAATATATCGTACACTTATATGAGATTACAGTAGTTGCTTGCGTAATTGGCAGGGAGGGTGATAATCAGCTAAAGAGCTGAGACAGAATTAGCAATTGTTAGCGTACAGACAAAGGAATCTGCCGACGATAGGTGTCAATTGACGAGTACATACAATGTATATCATACAAAGTAACACTTGACCGATATACATGTAAGAAATTATATCAATTGGATGAAACGTGGTTTATATACAAATAATAAGCTAATTAGCTATTCTATATTATATTTCCTTTTCTATATCTTTCCCACTTTTCAGAAATGTACGCATCGAAATAAACCCTTCTATAAAAATACTACCTAATGATTAGTTATCAATATTAACAAAAATAAATTAGTGGCTAGCAAGACGACCGATCACTGCAAGCAGGGTACAATTATACAATAAGGATCGAAGCATCACAAGAAGACGAAATTACAAGATTACATCAAATAATAATTCGAGTACTCAATCACTTTAAAAAGTATCACAGCACGGAAGAATGCATCATGATTTTTTAAGCCATGATACCATGATATAACGATAGAATACACAAAAGAAAGTTATCAAAGACCAGCAAAACTTGGTGGAGGTGGAGGGGATCCACCACCCTTACTTTTTAATAAACAGTCTTCTAACCTTAATATAAACTTGATAAACAGTTAAACAAACAAATTTAATGAGAGCAAATCAGTTAGAACCAATCAAATAAAATTATAGTGTGATTCCGATTATGCGCAAGTTACTCACCACTTAACACCTTTCAAATTGAAGTTTGTTGGTCTGTGTATTCGGTATAATCTCCGAAATATTTAAAGTAATTTGTATTTTAATATTAAGGATATTCGGACAAAGTCGTGAGCAATAGGTAATAGTCTTTAAATGCACTAACACGTGTTATGTGATGGACTCGTAAAATGTGTCCTGTTTATAGAATAGCTCTATCCCGTGTTTACGTCGGGATTTACATTTTATTGCAGTTTTGTTTGTTTAGTAGTAAACATTGACGATCTTTGTAGAACATATCTGTCTATCGAATTGATATCTATGGCGCATGCATAGCATAAATAATATGCAAATATGCAATTCATGCTGTCCCAAGAGGTTCCAAAATCTTAAAAGGTATAAAGTTCAGCTTAGTTCATTTATATCCAAAGAATCATTGGACAGTAATGGATAGATAATACTTAATAGTTAGGTTTCTTCTTTTATTAATGGAATGCGGACTGATGAGAACGAAGAGCCTTCTTCAGAACATCCACGTGGAGTTGCTCTTATATTGATATAGATTGGATAGTCTTCGAGAGCTGGATTTCTAACCCCTTTCTTTCAGCCTCCTCCACAACACCTCTCTAATCCTAATGATCTCAAAATAGTCAAAGGTTTTAGATGTCCAAAGATAACAAATAAAGTTACAAAAAGTTGAACTACAAATAAAGTCAAGTATCTGATATCATCAGGTTAATCAGCAGACATATCGACTTCCGTAAATTGTATTCTGGAGAATAATTAATAATATTAACTCCATGCTTCCTAAACTCAATAATGATAATGAAAACAATGATGTTTGAAAAAAGGTTAGTGGAACAAAGCGGTAAAGCAGACAGAAGCGTGGTAGTTTTGTTATTAGAAGAAATATAAGGCACATTTTCATACTTATCCACAATAAAAGAAGAGTCTATATGGTCTACGAAGTCCTGTGGGGAGAGAAGCAGACGAGAAGGGAGTTTGACTCCCCTTTGGACTATCAATTTGATTCCATATATCTTTACCAATCGAGCGAAAAACAGACAGAAACGTGGTAGCTTTGTTATTAGAAGAAATATAAGGCACATTTTCATACTTATCCACAATAAAAGAAGATTCAAATATGCTGTACGAAATCCTGGGGGGAAGAAAAGCATACGAAAAAGGATTGTCTCCCTTGAACTATAAATTTGATTCCATATATCTTTACCAATCGAGCGAAAAACAGACAGAAGCGTGGTAGCTTTGTTATTAGAAGAAATATAAGGCACATTTTCATACTTATCCACAATAAAAGAAGAGTCTATATGGTCTACGAAGTCCTGTGGGGAGAGAAGCAGACGAGAAGGGAGTCTGACTCCCCTTTGTACTATCAATTTGGCTTCATATATTTACCAATCGATATTTACACCTTTATAGTATATAAATGATATTCAAATAAAATAAAACACAAAATCACCTTAGCATTCCGCCATTTTAATCTCACTTGGTAAAAAATCTGACATGGTAATACCAAATTTAATTATAAACGATGACCCTCGTGTATGGAGCGGCCAATTACGACCAAACAAACACCAAACAAGGGTCTGTAATGATTTAATGGTACTGACGGTGAGTACTTCATATTTAGTTTTATTTAGAAATGGTGCCAATTTGAAATTGTCCAAATATTTATATGAATAAAAATAAGTGTTTGTCTCCTCATATCTTAATTTGAAAGTGTTTTTTTCATATAAGTGTATCTTAATTTGAAAGTTATTTTTCTACAGTGACGTAGGTACAGTAGTATAGTGACCCAAAATTCTTTTATTTTCTATTCGTAAAGTGTGAAGCAAACAAGTATCGTATATTAATTATAACTGCCGGAACGTGACAGCGAGGAAAGGGCGAGGGCGAGGGAGAGGGAGAGGGATTAATATCTAAATAATGAGGCAGACGCCACGCCCAGGTACCGACAGCACAAACATTGTCATTTAGTTTAATATGTTATATTTAATAAACTATTTTAGATGTAGATGTCACTTGTTAAGTCAATTTTTCTAATGCTTAAAAGCTAAAGTGTGTAAAATTAAATATACTTAAGTTACCCATAACTTTATTTTTTTAATAAATATCCATACAATGTTAAAACAAAAATTTAAAATCAAATTAAAAAAAATATTAGTACTTATTTTTGAATCTTGTTGGAGATTATTTATTTAATGTATTTTATTGATTTAAATCATACCGTAAGTTTATTTAAAACCGGGTATTCATAACCGCATTTTTGAATTTAAAAAAAAATAGATAATTTTAAAGATAAAAAATGTATATTTAAATAATAAATGTGTGTTTGCAGACCGTACAAGTCACTATCTCTCGAGACAGCACTCGTGAGGGTGAGCGAAAAAAATGTCGTCCCGTGATTTAGCGCTGTCGATATCTCCCGGATTGCAGAGGACTCGAGCACAGGAGAGCTTATAACTACAATGTTTACACGCACTACGTAGAGCTTTAAAATACCTACTCTATATATCCAAGATAATAAATCGATAACTAAGCCATCCTTTGTACGCCAAATATTGAGCTATAGTTATACAAGTTTGGGAAGACTCGTCCGATTTCCCTTTGAATATTTTAAGGACTTTGGGGTTGATGACTCTTTGGACCAAGTCAATACACGTATATAACTCATAATAATCCTTTCACTAAATGTCTCATGAGAATTAGGTATACTTGCATTACCAAGATTATTTTTATGGCATATCGTAAAATAAGGGTTCATGATTAAGGGAGGGTTATTGAATTAAAATATTCAAAAAACGATGATACAAAGAGATATATTGATTTTATTGATAACATACAAACAAGTTCATTGAGTATGTATTTGTATGGAAAATAACTGATCAAAAATATTTTAACATAGTACCAAACATGGATAAGAGATGTCGCTACTTGTGTATTTGTCGCAGTACTAACTAAAGGTATCAATAAACGTTCAATAGGTTCTTGGGAATTGTAATATCAGATCAAAATAATTGTAAAATCTGTGTCTTTAATTAAAAGAAACAAAAACTCGTATCTCAATATAAGGACATCACTTAAAATAATTTTGAATGCATGAATGTTATAAAAAAATATTTTAATTAAAATTTCCATAATTCGTTGAAAAGCGAGCTCAGCATATCTGGAGTGTAAAGAACAGCAAAAACGGAATCTCTGAATATATTTTAATAGAGCGGTGACGTCTCAAAGGTGGTTATTTATTGCACGCCCTCTCCCATTGCTTCACCGCGCCGCGCTCCAAAACAACTTACATTAAATCTTAACAAACGAAAATTAACCTTATATCTATAGTCATACAGATACAATTTAATTACACCGTCCCGTGAATACGACTTTCAGAAACGAACACGTGAGGCTAGTAATCATTTGATGTCCGTTTCCAGTTTGTCTTATCGGTTTTAATGAACTATCTAAAAGCTACCGTATGTTTATGTTAATAGGGTTTAAATTAGTTTGTTGTGTTGTTGATATTTTGTTACTCGCCCGAAGTGGAAGACCGATAATGAATTGGCATCGAGCGAGGAACAAGTTCGGGGTAATTCGCTCGATTCATTTTGTCACGTAATATATAACTCGGGATAGATATTGCATTCAGTGCATCGATTACATCACCATCATCATCATCATTTATATCATCACCATCATCAATTAAACATCGTAGATGTTGTCATCAGCTTTAGGACGGTTCTGAATATTAAAGGCTGATTGATTTAAATGTCTGTACTTCAACTATCTGAAGCATCTCGTCCCATCCCCATACCCTTCCTGGATGCTATAATGCGAAGCGTAGGGATGAATGCAAATTATTCCATCCCTTATAGGTGATTAATTCTAAATCAATGTGTACTAGCATGTTTCACACTTGAAATAAGATTACGAGTAATGCGCAAACGCACAGAAAGACATACATTATAATAGGTTCGTAACGAATGGTGACGAACTGTCATTACGACAGCACTTATTCTAAATAGATACCTTCATATATTTGTTAACACTAAACCTACCGACAATTTTTGTATACTTGTTCCTACCGCACGCGGTCAAATTGACCGGTAATTAAAAGTTATTTTGTTATATAACGCAGGTAATAATGTAAATAACTAAAAGTAAAGGGTATAGAAAATATTATATGCATATTCTAAGAATTGTCATGTAGTTTGATAACGATATTATAACGTTTAAAAATGTGTAAGTTTTACAAAAGTTTGAGAACGGTCGATTTGACCGGTACTTGGTAGGTTTAGTGTTAAACATCGCTAACAAACTAACATACATCCAAACCAGGATTCTTTATTTACAATATCTGATACTGAAGAGAATACATACTACTAGTAGTAGTAGTAGTAGAATACTATACTACTGATATACTTTAATTACAAATTTCATCACTTTTACAAGTTCTACTTCCATGTATACCATATATCTGATACCCTCGGGAAAGTAAACCCTTATTTCCATTTGCAACCCTTTTTACATGGTTCAATAATACTGTAATAATGCAGACGTGTTTGTCTGTTACAACGAGCAATACTTCGAAACTAGCTGTCGGATTTGAACAATTTCTGCATTTTATAATCCGTTGAGAAAGTATAGATTATATCATGAGGCGATGTCTTAGAACCAGTGCAAGGAAGTACTTAAAAATATATTGGACATACATAATGCAATAATTTGGTTTGATTCCTGTATTTCCATCCCGGGTTCGATGTCTGTGTTACATCCAAGCAAAGTAGTGGGCAACATGTTATATTTTATACTTCAACACGTCAAATTAAATATTAATTAACAAATTTATTTAATAATACTGTTAAAGAACTAACAATTTAAACACACTAACAACAAAGAAAGTATATAAATTATTATAAAATAAATCTAAAAGTTCAAAGGACATTGACAAATTGAAGCAAAGCCATGAAACACTTATAATGTAACCTCTAATGGATAAACAAATCTGATCTACCCCAAACATAACCCGCGTATAAACAGACGGACGAGCTGGGAACATCACTTATTCAAAGGAAAATGGAGGAAAACAGGGGAGTGTGAAGCCGCCGTGAAATTGAAAGAATTCCCGTAAATAAGTAAAACAAACTCACCTAACAGGATTTGGGAACTTTGGAGAAAGGGACTCTTATGTTAAGAAGTTATTTTTATAACAAGACTTCGCTCGGAATATATTATTTAAAATAAATTTATCCTAAATTACTTATAACATCAGCTGTACAGTGAAAGTTTTGTTAAAATCGGCCAAGCCGTTTCAGAGGATAGTCGGAACAAACAGACAGACATACAAAAGAAAAATAATGTAAGCATTTAGTGAAAAGCCGTAAATTTGGAACTACTAATAAAATACAATATTCAAATGTAAACGAGTTAGTTTTGTAGATATTTCAAAGAATGCTTTAAGTAAAAGGTAAATAGAACCTTTAAGGTCAACTATTACTACCCGGATATCTTTGTAATAGTTAATAAAATAAATTTAATTTTATAATATCTTTTAAAGTATGTAATTAACACGTGAAACAGCAATGTATTAAATGTAAGTAATTCCTTTTTATACATTATTGTTAAATGACAAATAATATCATAATAATACCGGGTATCGCTCATTGTCTATTTAATCCAAAGTGAAGAGGGTCATTCCTTTGGGTGTAGTCAATTTCGGATGAAAAATTAAAACCCTGTTTGTGAATTTTCAAAATAAATTAGAAATGGTTTACAAATCATTTATATCTGTATTTGGAACACCATTTTATTTTATATGATTATGCATAACAATACTAAGTTAATCACTAGACTATTCTTACTGACTCATAGAAGATATTCTCTACGTAATAAATAAATCTATCGTGTGAACGCAACCATATTTGTTGATCTACTTATGTAAGCAGCCAGTCGGAATGGTTTCTTATGACATATCAAGTTCTTGAGGTAGGTCACATAATATCCTGACCACATACATACCTTTATAATTGAAATTATTAATAATATTTCGTACTAATATATTATTAAATAGACATTTATTTTTCATACAACATGTCCCTAAATAGAATCGATTTCAAAAATAGAATGTCTCATCAGTAATCAGCGCGCGGCGAACCTTCAGCAGAACAATAACTAGTTGTGCGGTGCGCGGTGTCGAAACACGAGGTCGCACGAGGTCGCACGAAGGTGAGCCGATTGCTAACACGTCTCTCACGACACACACACAACCACACCACGTTACCATTACGTCGTATTGCGTGTTTTACATTGCGCGTTTGGTATGCAATTAAAATGTGTATGGATGAGAAAAGAAGCAATGTATATTGATATAAGCGATTCGATGATTCATTGTATAAATAGCGGTCCACACGCAAGCAAAACACGCTGTCGAAAATTTTAACGTACTGTTGACAAAATAGTTTAATATCTGATTTTATATACTTATTAAAATTAATGATTAAATTAAAGTTGAATTTAAGTATAATGTGATACAATAATTTGTAGTACTTTATTAGCCAGTAAGGAAACAATCTCTATTTGTTTGTTATTAATAAATACATTTTAATAATAAAATAAATATCTAAAAATATATTGAAAAAAAAAACGTACTTTTTTTACCTGCACAATTTATTTCACAATATTAATAAATATATATAAAACTTAATTGCTGCTTTGAAAATAATTCTCACATAAAAATTTATATAAAATGTGTGTTTTGTGGACGGTACAGTTATTTCGACTCGATAGGGTGTCATTTGCATTGGTAATGGATGAACAGCGCCCGCAGCCACCCGCGGCCTCGGGCCGCTATCTCACTATTTATACACAGACCGTACATATATATATATATATATATATATATATATTAATGAGTATATATATATATATGTATATATATATATATATATATATATATATATATATATATATATACTCATTAAAACCTCTTATCTAAAAAAATTATATATATATATTTTAATTTTAAGTCAATGTCGTAAATTAAATACAAAATTCAAAATATCTTTCTTTATTCAACTAGGCATTTATATGCACTTTTGAATTAATTGTTACACTAAAATGTCAGTGTAGTAGTCTGTGAGTATGCTACCGGAATGCTGTTTGCTTAAGAGCCGGCCAGAAACTTAATAATTGATTTAGGTGCCATATATATATGTGTATATATATATATATATATATATATATACATATAGACATACATATATACATATATATATGTATATACATATAGACCGTTTTGTCATTCGTACACCACATGGTGTGAAGTACCATGTGTTTGATATTTCTGGTGGTTTCTGGTATCATTATCAACTGTCAACACTTCACGTAACTGGAAGATACAAAATATGGTTATAAGTATTGGAATAAAATCAATTTTCACAGAAAATTTAACATGATGAAGAATCAACACGAGCGGGACTCGAACGTGCTACCTCTGTTTATAAATAATATTGTGTAAATAATACATAATATCTTCATATTCCAAAACATCTTTAGATTTACGATTCAACCGAAATAGAGTTATGATGTAGACACTCGTAAAAGCATTTGAATTTAAAGATAATAAAACAAATTTACGGGATGATGGATGTTTACGGAAATAGAACCGGAGCCATTTAACACGACTTGTTTACAAGTGGCCACACTTGTTTACCAACGCTCAATGATAATACAAGAGATATTTCATAATTATTGATGATGTTTACAAAAAGAATTTATATTGTATGCCTTTGATTTGATATTTAAGAAGAATAAGTCAGATGTAAACATCAAATTGTAATAAGTCAGAAGTAAACATGACATTATGAGACAATGATGACGTCATTTATTACTTAATTATGAGATTATGTAAGTATGATGCCGTGAGAGCTGGCGGGTCGTGACGCCTGTTTCACGACACCAGTGCGGTGAGTGGATCGTGCGCGTGCGCAGACTCACTCACAGCATTAGAAAGCAGAATACCGAATTCGCTTTTCCGCGCCACTATACCGACTTTCCCATCTACAAGTTTGGTTTAATCTAATTATACACTATACCGGGTATTTTGTAGTATAGATCAATACATAAAAAATGTATCGAATCTTCAATTTTCAATTGAAACGGTATAGTTACGAAAAGTATTAAAAAATATTAATTAATAATATATTATGTATACACGATTATTAAATGTGTTTTAACAACGAAATTTTGTGTTTTAAAATATATTTACTCGGTAAAGTTCAATGTACTTTATTATATATAATTCATTGTATAATTGTATGGTTGTTACAACGTTCGTGATGCGTAGCTATCGCCTGTCGTCATTGAATACTATGATGTGATGGTGTGATGGTGTGATTCGCCATGGTGTTAGAGGTTTATGATTTCGCGGTTTATGGATACGCCAATCGATTTTTATAATAGAGAAAATCTGTAAATAATTTGATTTCAAATCAAAATAGATACCTATTTTACTTATTTTAATAAGGTGTATAATTATGACACGTCAGACGTCTAGTTGTTCCAAAGGGAAGGATTAAGAATCAGAAAGATATTCGCGTAATTCCCTGAAATATACATACAAATAAGATTAAATAGTAAAAGTTATTTTTTACCATGTATTTGAAAATTAGTAGTAATAGATTTAGTATATATATATTATACTATCTAGATATAGTGTCATCTTGACAAATTTATCGAAATATATTTAACGAGACCCCTAGAACTGCTCGTAAGAGTTAACGAAATATACCTTTACATTACGTATATATCAGAAACCTTTTACAACGATTTTCAATCATTCCATTTACCGATTTTAGTCAAATTATAACCTTTACATAACGTTTATTATCGAGAAATGTCAGGTTCCGACTTATTTTACGACAGACAGGCAGAATGTATCAACTTTTTTATATAGGAAATACGATTTTTTTTTTATTTATTAAGTACAAAAGCGTCAGATGTCTGTTAGTCCGTCTGTACCCTTCATAACTCTTGAATGCTTGCAAGTTAAGCATCCAAATTTTGCACACACAGCCCAAGATGTGGTATTAACACTTTGCTCAATCCATCCCCGATCGGAATTATGGATTTGTTGTGCTATCTTTATCAGTCGGTTTACTCATTTAATCATTCAATCAATCAATCATTCACCAATTCATTCATTCATTCAATGTTGACTTAGCATCTCTTCATGTGTTAAGCTTTATTAGCTTTGATCATTCGCTACTTTAAGAGTTTCGTGTGCATCAATCTATATTACAGTTAAAATCATTATAACAGAGTAAGAAAATTGGCAACTGCGTAATTGTAATTAAGAAAATTCACATTTATTATTTTACCTACTTAGATTCGTAGACCTTATCTATATAACAAAACTTATTGTAACTAATTATTTGAATTCCCTTCAGCAATTCATCTTATTATTTGGCAACTTTTGTTAATTACTCTGTGCTAAAGCATCTGTAAACTGTAAGCTGTATATCTGTAAATCTGTAAACTGTATATCTGTAAGCTGTATATCTGTAAATCTGTAAGCTGTATATCTGTAAAACTGTAAGCTGTATATCTGTAAATCTGTAAGCTGTATATCTGTAAATATGTAAGCTGTATATCTGTAAACCTATAAACTGACCATCCGTAGTCTAAAGACTATGGATGGTCAGTTAAATATGAAGAAAGAGGGTTGTTGGAGCTGTAGACGCAGCGCTAAAACGGACTGGTTCACCAGGTTATACGAAGAGTGGTAATAAATCTATATGAATTATATTTTATTGTTTCTTTTTATATCAATACAATCGTCCGCTTATCCGTAAAATTCTTTAAGTTGCTGAAATGTATTCTTCTGCAATTTAATGAATTCAAAAACAAAATCGTCGTCAATTTATATCGGAAAAGGTTCCATAATCTCTATTAAACTATCAGTTACACAGAAACTTATATATTATATACATAAGTACTGTCTGTCTGAGACAGGCTCTTAATACATTTAAACTAATAGCACAGATGATCACTAGATGATCCAAAACTAATACCAATAGACCAATGTTGGCGGATATAGGCCAATATTAACAAATATATTCCAATACGGATAGGCCTAGGCCGTAGGGGTAGAGACAGACAGATAAACAAGAAAACGTTCTTGGACGTGTCTGTTGTTAAGAAAAGTTGGGAAAGTTGTAATATTTAATGGTAAAGATTATTAGGGAGTAAAAGTAAGTTATACAAGAAACGGATTGAAATAATTGATTTTGAGTAACGAATACAAAATTATTACTAATTATAAATTTTTACTATTAATAAAAGTAACGCACCGCGTCAGTTTGTCCGCTTCTACTAAACTAACTAGGATCCGCCCATCTTACGTGCCGGGAATTGAGCTGAGCGCAGGAAAATCCATTAGAAAAGATTAAAAGGAAATAAATAAATAATAATAATAATAATAAACAATTAATTGAAAAAGTTTTGTTTTATCTTTGTTTGAGAAAAAAAGAGGGTTTAATCAGACATGATTATGCCACCCTCATTGGCGCACACACACCACACTATCTGCACAAAACAGCTTTGAAAAAGTTTGTCGCCATGAAAGTTAGACAACGAGCAACACAATCACGAATCTCTTGGTTTTTTCTTTATAACTTTTGATTTAATCAAGCTATTTTCATTCTGTTTGTTTTCGGTAGATGCTTATTAATTAGTTCTACATTCGTGCCAAATTTGAATAAAATCGTTCCAGTAGTTTTCATGTGATGAAGTGACTCAGCTTATTTTGAGGAAGACGATCGGTAAGCGCATGCGAGAACAATTAAGCTTAAGGGGATTCAGTTTTTCGATCATAACTTTTGATCAAATCAAGATTTTATCAATCAGTTTTTTTCTGTAAAAGCCCGTCAACAAGAGCTTTGATGAAGATCGACTGAGTAGTTTTTATGTGATATGGCGACATAAAATTGATTTCCAAACGGTTAAGAACTTTTACGCTCAGCTCAATTAATTGGTTTTACAGCTTTTAAGACAATATTAAACAAGTAAACTGTAGAGAAATTAGATGTTTGCTTAGACTTCAAGTCGTCGGTTCAAATGACTCTGAAAATGAATACTAAGAGATTGTAGACCTTTATATATTTTAAGATTCGTCATACCATTAAAAATACATATCATTAAAAAGGTTTGATTCGCGATTATAAATCAAACATTATGAATTACAAATTAACAAGATTTGAAAGCGATTGCAAAATACGGATTTGTCATCTGGTTTAATATTTTCTTAATACTAGAAGTACCTACTTTGCAGAATACCTAACTTTTAAAATACAAGAAGGAGGGGAAGGATGCCTGTTTACAAATATTTATAAGTACTTTAAAAAGGATCTTTTAATCCCGAGACAATTACATAATGTATTAAATGATTCAAATAGTAGTGTTTTTATACATCTCTAGCTTTTTCTTAATGAATTTAACGTGTATAAGACTACAAGATAGCTTCAACTTTTGAATTGATTTAGTCTCTCTGACAATACTCGTATACGTAATACGTACTTCAAATACAGTAAAGCCTTATATTCTAGCTGTGCCCCCGACTTCGTCTGGAATATGTTACTAAAAAGTAAGCCTAAGTCACTACTCATACCCTCAGCTATCTGCCAATGAAATTCTTCTTAAAATCGCTCCAGCCGTTTTAGATATTTGTCGAAACAAACAGATAGACAGACAGACATAATTTAAAAATGTATATTTTTATGTAAGTACCGTATACATTTAATAAAAATCTGTTTATTTGGTATTACAAACAGACACTTTAATTTTATTTTTATATATAGATATAATTCTTCGGTATAAAAAGAGATGCCAGGTAATGGTAGAAAGAGACTAAAACTTCACTTTCATCGAATGTAAATATCAAAATTGAAGAAATTAGTTTTTTTTACTGTTTTCCGAAAGAATAAAATATATTTTACTAATGTAAAACATTTAATAACACGCTAACTTAGACGCTAAGCATTCACGAAATCTCTAGTTTTAGTGATACGCAAAAAGACATACAAACAATATAAAAAAACTATTGTGACCATCACATTTATATACAATTGTATAATAATATATATACAATAGTTATAAAACATCGTTCAATAATTCCCGGGGCTAGCGTAGAGATGGCGCTAATAATGCTATTTGTATACCAAGGTTCAGAAGTATCAACTTTCAGACAAAATTTGATATAATTCGAAACATAACCCAGGAAGCTATAGTGGTCAAAGTGACGCTACCTTTGCAATCGTAAAAAAATAGACCAAAACGAGTTTCGTGTTGATAAGACATTGTTTTCTGATGGGAAAAAACACTGTTAAAGCATAGCAATGGCTTGAAAAACGTTATCCGGACTCTACTCCGTCGAAAACAACCATTTATCGGTGGTATGCTGACTTCAAACGCGGTCGTGCTGATACAAATGATGCGGAACGTTCGGGTCGGCCAAATGAGGCAGTAACTCCCGAAAACACCAAGCAAGTATTGAAAATCGTGATGGGTGACCGCAAAATGAAAGTGCGCGAGATAGCTAAAATGGTGAACATATCAACTGGTAGTGCATTTACTATTTTGCACCAAAAATTGGCTATAAAAAAGGTTTTTTCAAAATGGGTGCCGCATTTGCTTACAATGGAACAAAAGCAACAACGTATCAATGATTCGGAGAGCTGTTTGACACTGTTTGCTCCCAATAAACAGGATTTTTTTGCGTCGATATGTGACAGTGGACGAAACATGGATTCATCATTACACTCCCCAGTCAAGTCGACAGTCAGCTGAATGGCGTACGACCGGCGAAAGCCGCCCGAAGCGTCCAAAAACACAACAGTCGGCCGGCAAAGTGATGGCGTCCGTATTCTGGGATGCGAATGGTACAATTTTCATTGACTACCTCGAAAAAGGAAAAACCATCAATAGCGGCTACTACATGGTGTTATTGAATCGTTTGAAGGCCGAAATAGCGAAAAAACGCCAACACGTGAAGAAGAAGAAAGTTTTTCATCAAGACATGCCACAAGTCAATCAAAACGATGACCAAATTCAACGAATTAGGCTTCCAACTGCTTCCTCATCCTCCGTACTCGCCGGATCTGGCCCGCAGCGACTACTGGCTCTTTGCGGATCTCAAAAAGATGCACCAGGGAAAAAGATTTGGCTCGAATGAGGAGGTGATCGCTGCTACTGAGGCTCATTTTGAATCAAAAGACAAATCGTTGTACAAAAATGGCATTGAAAAGTTAGAGAAGCGTTGGAATGGATTCTGTTACTGGATTCTGAATAATAAAGAATTTTGCCGATAAAATGTTGTTTTCATAGTTAGACCCGGGAGTTAATGAACGATGTATTAACAAGTAAAAAATGCGAGGTCTCGGATACTTCCTGCTCCATTGCATTGAGATTCCACTCACTTAAGATGTCACTTGAATAGAACTTAGGACTTAGATACACCATATGCTGGACTAGATTACCGTTTGTACCTAACAAAGGAACATTATCATTTGATAATACCATCAATACATATAAATAAAATTGAAGTGTCTGTTTGTAATTTCAAATTAACTAAATGCATATGAAAGTATATACTCTTCTAACATCAAAAAAAAAATTTTTTTTTCTTGGTTTGTTTGTTCCGGCTAATATATGAAACGGCTGGACCGATTTTAACAGGACTTTCATTGGTGGATAGCTGATGTTAGAAGGAGTAACGTAGGCTATTATTTGAAAAAACATACGTCGCGCGAATGAAGTCGCGGGCACAACTAGTTGTAATAAATAACATTCATTTGTAGGTATCTTCGCTATTTGACAACACAAGTTGTGAAGTTGTGAAGACAATTTTTACTTAAGTTTCATCTCTTAGGCATCGCCCACTGTTCCTTGAACTTTCAAAAGGGGGTTTTCAAAAGGACCCCCTTCTTGAAGAAAATCACAAAAGCGGGACTGTAACCTTAATAGGTCAGAATTAAATTATAATTATAATTAAAGGTACTATTTTGAAAATAAAAAATAAAGTAACTTACATTTTGCAAAGGGCTAGGGGTAGTCTAAAATCTCATTACGTATATTAAGGGGGGGATGGAGGGGCTCAAAAAACATGTGATTAATAAAGTGTTTTAGTGTCTCACGTATTATATATAGCTTCTGTACGCGTCTTCGCTCGTGTGGAAAAAGGGAGAGGGCTAGTTAGATTAGTAGAGCTATAACGGTAAGTGTTATCAGTCTATAACTGCTTAGTTATAGATATAGGAAATTCACGACAATCTATTATTATTTATCTGTTAGTTATCTGTTTATTTTTATTTATAACAAACAAATTTTTTCTATACTGTATTAATTTAATATTTGATTGGAAAACATAAAATTATATTATCCAAAATTGTATGTCTGTTAAGCATATATTACTAAGATGTAACTCGGAAACTACAATATTAATAATTTAAAATATAAACTAAATGCAAAGTTTTGTCACTAATAAACAAGGAAGTGTAGTCAGTTGGTATGTCGGTGTGTTTATCTCGCTCTGGTTGCTTAACTCATTAACAACCATTCACTAAACACGCCGAGAATAGCCCTGTATGTATATATATCAATAAAGAAATATTAAAGTTTAACTTAAAATCAATTTCAGACCACCCATACATACCATATCAGTATAATTAAAATCAGTTGCTTTCAATTCGGTAATCACAACTTACTGTTAACCAAAAGTAATTTTACTTAATGACCGCGACAGAACACCGACAAAGGTGTTATGAATAAATAAAAGTAACAAAAAACTTTAAAAGTAAAAGAAAATATCTTTTATTGATGTTGCGCCGTGCTCTCGCTCTTCCGACGTGTTTCTTGATGCTATCTTGTTCTTGGAAGGTTGTTATCTGTCTCTTTCTTTCTCGGTGGTGTGTGTATGTTGCGGTCCCTTTCTAACGTCAATCGATACCCCTAGACACCCACGACAACCAGTTGTGAACACGGTATCGAAGGGCAGGATCGGGGCAGCGTTGGTGTTCATGAATTAATGTTTAAACTATATTTTTTATATTCATTTATTTAATTCTTTGCTGCACAAACAAATACAAAAAGTGGGGTTTATTCTTAAAGTCATATATACTATGATAAACTAACTAACTATGAGTAAGTGTTATAATTAATGTTAATAATATTAGAGAACATAATTACAGAGAACATTAGGAAAAATGTACATCATAATAAATAAAACCATCGTTTTAATGTATTGAATTAAATTATCTTCAAAATAATATAATAATTTCATTATAATGAACCTCAACCATAACTCGTTCCGTGTACAAGATTCCAATTGATGAGCTGAATGAAATAAACGCACCGGCGCTCGTACCGGCCAATTTATATCTTTTTTATTTATTCCCTCAAACTATTTATACTGGACCCGATACAGATTTTATGTATCTCTGGAATATAAAACAGTTTTGACTTAATTAACTCCATATAAAGAATTAATTACATCCAGTCAGTGTCCCACAAAATGATTTTGCAGAGATGAGAAATTTAGCGTATTTATATAAATTGAAAACTAAAAAAAAATACTTTTAATTACCTTAATTAAATCTCTAATAATAAAAAAAAGTCTGTGTTGTCATAAAAACAAGTTTCCTTTAAGAATATATCAAAACAATACTAAAAAATCACTAGATGGCGCTGCTTATACTAAAGAGTGAGGGCAGGTTTGACTAATTGACTAACCCCGCCGAGCCTACAATCACATGATCCCTGGGTGATCAAAATACGTATTATAATCCTCTTCCAACTCGACGAGTTGGATAACTATAACTCAGTAATCGCAATAACCATATCAATAAACATTAAATACAAAAAAAATGTAATAAAAAACACATAAACATCTCCACGGCAATAAATAGTTTAATTCCTAGCATGTGTGTCGTGTACGGCCGGTTTAATAACCAGTAATGGCCGGTAATAACCGGTAATAACCGGTTCACACTTCTTAATAGATATTTTATTGTCTTCACTGCGTTTGATACGGTATTGACGGCTAACTTTTTTGACGTATCACTTTTCCACACCACGACCGCGGGGATGTTTTTATTGATAAAGTTTAATATTTCAATAATACCCTAATACTTTTCTTTCTATCCGTTTAATCCGTTCAGCTTTACATGATACCTTCGTTGGTTCATCTTCTATTTTAGGTTAAATTAATGATGTGAAAAACCTTTATAAATTTGCTGTTACCCATTTGCACTTCTCCTCTACTCAATTTAGTGAGGAATTTGGATACTGGTTACTGGTACTTGGTACTGGTACCTACTGCTACTTTGTTTATCTGATAATGTCTTGTTCCAATTTGTGATCTAACATTCTAAGGAGTAAACGCCTCTAATTGCTGATTAGTCCGGAAACGGCCTCGAGTGCAAAGAGTGCATAGTGCAAAGTGCAAGTTAAAGTGAATCATTAGCGCAGTTATTGAATTAAGAACTGATCTCTTGGAGTTGAGAACATCGTTTAGCAAATAAATATGTTAATTCTTGTATAGGGATGGATGTAAGGCCAAATTCTTTGATAATATTCTTCGATAAGTGATTTGCGGCCATGTTTTTTCTACAATAGATCACAATTTATCGGATGCTAACAGTCAAACTCACTATATGTATTAAATGTCTATTGAGAAGTGTGTATGTAGGATAAGATAAGGTAAGTGTACTTCTTGTCCCGTTCGTGTATTATTGTTGATAACATTATATATACACAGGTATTTGATTGTCGGAATGTATCTGAATTGTTCGGATTCCGTCCGGGATCCGTAATCATGGGTTCGAAGCGTAACGACTCAATGCCAACTGCGCACAGACTGGAACAGTTTCCACAGTACTGATAAAAAAACATGGCCGGTCAGCGTTTTAACAATATATCAAATAATAATGTATATTACATTATAAAGAGCACTTATTTCTTACTTCTTCATTGTTAGATTTCATCAGTATTCAATTTCTTTTAAAAAAGCTATTATATAAGCTGGCTCTTCAACAGAGCAGTATTCCGGTGGTAGCTTACATACTCACGGACTGACTACACCTTTTTTATGTAATAACTGACAATAAAATAATGCGTGTAAATGTCTACTTGCTAACTTACTCACGGACAACAACACTGATCTTTTAATGTAATATTTGATTCAAAAGTGCGTGTAAAAGTCTGCTGAATAAAGACATTTTCAATTTGAGTTTGACCGTAATCATTGATTAACGGATAAAATATTTAATCTAAATAGTTTACGTATCTAATATTGTTTACGGAATATAAAATATAAGCATAAAACATAAATTATTTTCAGAAGCAAACCTTTGTTTTCTATTATGAGGTGGTTGGTACCTTGGACATTCACAGATAAGTTTAAGGGGGGGAGGGGGGGGAGGTCAAAGGGGAATATATGCTTGAGATAATGTGATCCTCCCCCCATAACACCAAATGCAGTACAGCTGGACCCTTCACCATTAAACCGGTCCCACCTAATACTCCAGGTGTCCAGGTCATAGTTACTAGTAGTTCATAGGTTTCATTCTTAAATTTTATTTACATTATTTGAAGTATATTAAATATAACATTTTAATACAATAATAATAAACAAAATATTTTTTTTTTGCATATTTAGATCAAAAACATTATTAATACGTACCTACTAACAAAACAATAAATTAGACCAAAAATATTATATTCCAATTTTTCTCCATCTCATACTATAAATAGCTACTTAATGGAAAAACTTTAATTCTGACCCACACCCGCTAAATCCATTCACTCGATAAACATACATACTTTAAAAATGCTGATTCTGAACGACACCCGTTAAGATTCACTCAATAAACATACATATAACATAGTTATATAAAAAGTTATGAATATAAAGTAAACACACCAACAACAAACAACAAAGGGACGGAGTTGTACGGTGTTTTGAACTTGTCTCCCCTCACTTTACCAAGTCCGCACAAAGAGTGCTAAGACGTAAAATAACTTTGACAGCGGACTACATTAAAGCGAATATTGACTTTCAAAGTTTATGGTTAAACATAAATATTATAACCGAAGTTTTTTTAATAAAATCAGCTCCATGTAGCTCCAATCTAATTTATAATATGAAAAACATGTTTCCCAGTTTACATGATGTATGTATGTATTATAATGATTATATCATAAACACTACTACAGATAGAGCACGTGCCTCCCCTCTGTTATCGGTTAGGGTTCCGCGCCCGGAGACAAAAACTGCTTTGGCGTTTGTTTGTATGCATATCATTAAAATATTAATTTATTTTTGTTTACAAATAAGCTACTGGAGAAAATATAATACTAATAATATACTTCACACATATATATTATTTTTCAGTTTTATCTAAGGATAAATTGTGAATATATTTTCAATAATACAGAAAAAATGAAGCCTACATACATCACTCATGCTGAAGCCTTACGAATTACATCAGAATATACTAAGTCCGCTTATACCTATATGTAAAAAGGTTTCTTGGGAACTTCGTGACGTCAAAGCTATTACATGCTATTGCCATCGACGACATCTACCCTCCCCCCTCCCCCCCCTTATAACTCTAAATATAAGCTGTATTATAGTTTATAAATATATATAGTGGGAGGACGGGTAGTGGTACTGTACTGTGGGTAGCGGTAGTGGACTTTGAATCGTTAAAACGTGAAGCAGCAACGGAAGAGGTAGCGATGTAATAACAATAATAGCAGTGGTGGTATTGGGTTAATAGTAACGGTAGCGGTAGTGAATTTTTAAAACGCCTCCAGCACTGTTACCGCTTCGTTCAACGCTATTTGTAATTTGGCTACCACTAACGTTTTTTCTACCGCACTACCGCAACCACTACCGGCTCCGCTGCCTTAACCCAATTAATATTATAACACCTCAATATTAATATAAAAACTATGTAAGGAAGAATTAAATTATAAAAGGTGTTTTACGTTTGACACGATTTTGGCAATAATTTGAAAAAAAAAAGTAAAAACGCGAAACTAATACAAAATGTTTTATAATTGTGAATTTAATTCATATTGGTATGTTACCTTTTATTAATATACAATTTTAACACAAAAACCTATTTTATTATCATTATTCAATGAGACTTCAATGAAAACTCATTCATTTACCAACTTTTGAGTTTTAACATTTATGTTATTGTACTCTTAACATCATATTTTGAGGTATATTAATATAACATTTCAACACTGGTTGGTATAACATTACAAACATTACAATACTTTCAATACAATGTTATAAAAATAATATATGTTATAATGAAATGTAATATGCAGTCATTATTTCTCTTTATTATATGTAATTTTCATAGTGATGAACAGACTGACGCTCTTACATACTTATATATAATATGTACTAATAAAGAAGCGGATTGTTGATTACTATTTTGATATATTAATCTTTTATCTTGAAAAGAGAAAGGTAAAAGATATAAATTGAAAATCAAAGTTGCTAATTGGGTACTTAACGAGAAATTGGCAATTAAGCGACCGCGTCCCCGTCGCGTTTAATTTACGCTCCCCGACAATCCCGGATCCCGGGACCCCCGGGATTAGGCACTTCCGACCCGGGATTATAAGAACCATTTTTCACACATACTTTTATGTCATCTTAATTTTAATTTAGGGATGTTTTATGTTTGTATTGATTTCTTCTATGTATGAAGATATTATTGTACTTTTTTTTTGTATAATTTTGACTTTTTCTTAATAGTTTTAATATTTCAATATTAATCATAAGAAATATTAATCATAACAAGCATATTTATTTTACTAGATGCATTTCTCCAATGGGGGGGGAGGGGTTAATGGGATTTACTAAAGAAATCATAAAAAATTAAGGTCAATTAAATCTATGTCAAATAACTTAAGTTAAAAGCTATACCTAGACTGAAATGGGAGGGTAGATATAGATATATTATTTGCAGCGGAGGAAAAGCCCCGGTAACTGTTTGTTAGGACGAATTGTCTTAAAGAAACATACATTTAATTATTTATTAATATTCTAATTAAATTATTTTAGTATTTGTAATATTTAACGCACACAAATTAAAAACATACAAACAAAAAAAATTGATAATATCATAAAATATATTCCACAGTCAGATCCAAGAATATTAAAAATATAAAAAAGTATTTACTAAAAGTCATAATATTATAATAAATAAAAATATATTTAAAATTCGTAGTAACAAATCCGTACCTCAATCGTTTAGTCCCTCGCCCTTACAAAGTAGGGCGAGTCGGTAATCTGATTTAGTTGGTACAGGTAAGTGCCTTATCACACAGGACGCGACTATTTATATAACATATGTTTTCTTATCACTTACATACAATTATCATTGGAACCACCTACTAATGTTGTAAGTTTGTACGGATATATGTATGTTAGTTTTTCACACCGGTCGAACGCGAACATGTCGAAGTCGTCGACAACACTGTTCGAGTCATGTGCTCTCAACCACCAGCAGGTCCCCCCATAGAGGAAACGAACCTCGAAGAGGTAACGAACCTAGTTAAGGCGCTTCACGCCAAAAAGTCGCCAGGATCAGATAGGATCACAAACAAAGTGATCAAACTCCTTCCGCCTCCTTTGCTTTACCTAATGGTTAATATTTTTAATGCTCTACTGGCCGGTTGCCGGTTTCCGGCCCAGTGGAAAGAGGCCATAGTGATAGGCATTCACAAACCGGGTAAGCCCCGGAATCTTCCAACTAGTTACCGTCCAATTAGTCTCCTTAGTTCCCTAGGGAAAATCTATGAGAGGATTATCCTCAGTAGACTTAAGTCAGAAGTAGAGAGACTGAACATCATCCCAAATGAGCAGTTTGGCTTTCGAGCCTATCATTCCAGTTCCCACCAGGTGCAACGCCTCACGGAGCACATCCTTTCTGGGGCCACTTTGTGCCGCAAGCTACGTAGGACAGGAGCGCTCTTCCTCGATGTAGCGAAGGCATTCGACAGGGTCTGGCACAATGGACTGGTATACAAGCTATACCAGTTCAGGGTGTCGGACAGACTCGTACTAATCATACGGGACTTCCTGTCGAATCGCTCCTTCCGCTACAGAGTGGAAGGCGTGATGTCGACTCCGCGCCCCATCAGGGCAGGCGTCCCTCAAGGTTCAGTCCTCTCACCAATTCTCTTTTCAATTTACTCCAGCGACATTCCTAGGCCGCGTTCTAAAGTAGAATTAGCAATGTTCGCGGATGACACCGCAATTTACACATCCTCAAGGGATCCTTATGAGATCTCTCAACGCCTCCAATCCGCAGCCGACTCCCTCGGGAACTGGTTTCGGAAATGGAGGATTGAGGTGAACCCGGAGAAGAGCACCGCGGTACTCTTTGAACGGTCACGATCCACAAGGGGCCCGGAAATTAAACTCTTTGACAAACCGATACCTTGGAAAAACAAGGCCAAGTACCTAGGAGTGACGCTGGACAAACAGCTAGTATTCACTTCACATATCGAGGACGTTCGCAACAGAGCGGCCTTTATTCTAGGGCGACTTTATCCCCTGTTAGGCAAGCGGAGTAAAATGTCCCTTAGAAATAAGGTCACACTTTACAAAGCCTGCATACGCTCCGTCATGTCCTATGCAAGCGTTGCCTTCGCTCACGCGAACCTGAAGCCCCTTCAGGTGCTTCAGAACAGATTCATGCGGCTCGCCACTGGAGCACCGTGGTATATGCGTAATATCGACTTGCACAGAGACTTAGATCTACCGACGATCGCACAGTATTTCAAGGGGCTCTCCAAAAGCTACTTTGACAATGCTGTGGGACACCCAAACCCGCTGGTGGTTAAGGCCACAGGATACACGGCCCGTAAGACTCCTAAAGTCAGAAAGAGAAGACCCAAGTCGGTACTTTTCGACCCGGACGACGCGATTACGTTAGGGAACGCTACGTAAAAGCGGCAAAGCGAACATAAATACTACACATACACACACACAGCGTCTTCGCCGGCGAAGACGAGGTCCCCATCCAAGCACGTTGCTCCGGCGTTCTGCCGTCGGAGGACGTTAGTGTCAAATTCTAGCCCACATCCAACCCTCGCTTCCCACCTAACGGCGTCCTGAGCCGTGGTCCGAGCCTCACAGGAGGCGCCCTCAGGACGCGCGTTCCCCTGGGGCCCTTCAGGCCCCCCTTTTCAAGGGTGGGTCTCTGCACCCGTCCATTACACCGGTGACGCTGTCATGGCCAGTAGGGCTAACAGCAGAGACAAATAAAAAAAAAAAAAAAAAAAAAAAAAAAAAAAAAAAAAAGTTTTTCACAAAATAACCGCTGAGCAAATTTCGATGAAACGTTACGATAATATACCTTATATTTCAGAATGTTATAGGCTATTGGAATATACAACTTATATAGAATTTAGAGCGAGCGAAGTCACAATGAAAAGTTAGTATCTTAAAAGGAATTATTTTATAAAATTAGTTCAAAACCTAACCAAATTCTTGTCCTAATTGTTAGATAGAGATAGGTAGGTTATTATAAAAATGGCGAATATTTCGCTTTTTAAATAAAATATATCTATCTTATATGAATACGACATACTTGCTATATATTTGATGTTGTTTTAAACATTTTTCATATCTTCAGACGTATCTATAATGAATAATTTATATGAAACCAACTGTGACTTATAGTTTAGGTATGATTCCGTAGTTAGTAGTGTACAAACAGCCAATCATACAGTTTAATTATGATCATTAACAAGATAGGGAGATGTTACCCCTTAACCTGTATAAGGCTTTATCAAACCTTTACAATTTTCGAACGCATAAAGTTAATTAAACACAAAAATCTCAAAAAAAATCTCTTTAATTCAAAAAATACAAAAATCTGAATTAAATAAAAAAACATACGAAAGAAAGAGAATTAAAACTAAGTTAAGTATAATAATATTTCCTTTTTAGTCTCCATTTATACTTAGTAGTATAAAATACTAAAATACTATATAATATTCAACTGTAAATAAAATACTTAAGTTCGAGAAACATTTCGATAGCGGTCAATTTCACGCGTCATTACTCCAACACGGTCTTTCATTCCGATTTTATTTAACGTTCACTGAAAATACGACCTTATGGCCATGAAATACGGTTCAAATTAACCTGTGTTATCCTTTAAATCTGTAGGGTTGTCGATTATTAATTCGGGGAAGTGTAAAAGCCATGAAAGGCCGCTATCATTTTGTTAGCGTTCAATCTTAATGGATTTAGTATTTATTTTGAGATGCGGTTATGTGAAGGAGTATGAAAGTAACGGTGTGTGAGATTTGTATACAATATACCGAAAATAAATATTATAAAAATGAATATTACAGTTACTAGAACAGGTATCTTTAGAGTAATCATACTAATATTATAAAGTGCAAACATTTGTGTTTTTGTATGTATGTTTGTAATGTTTTCACAAAAACTACTAAACCGATTTCAAAAATTCTTTAACCATTGGAAAACTGCATCTTCACTGAGTGACAGGCTATATTACATTTGAATAAAAATAGGGATCATAATAAAAATGCAATAATATGACCTGAGGTGTGCAAAAATTGGTTATAAAAAATCTGTCATGGCGTGCGCTGTGGAAAGTATTGATGATAGAACAAAAAAATATTCTACAGTGTTATAGAAGGTAATAATCTCTACAAGAAAGTCCGCGATACCAGATATCCAACTACTGTAATTATGCCACTATAACAACTATTAACTATTTTACATGTTAGAGTTGATAAAAATGCCGACTATAATCAAACCATACTATTCATATCTCTGCACAAATCCGTATCCCATTAAGTTAAATATTAAAGACCGTTTAACACCTATTTAAAATTTTAAAACATTCCATTCAAAAGTCCACTACCACAAGATCAGTATCTACACGTGAAACCGCAGGGCATTACTATAATTAATAACTGCAGTAGTTGAAGTATATTTTATTTCTGTTTATAAAAGTCATAGTAAATAGAATGTTAAATTTGATTTGAGTTAGGTTCCTTGTACCTTCAATATATCTCGTCCTCGCTAACCTTCAGTCTCGTAAATTGAGGTGAAGCCATAAATAACAATGAACAGCCACTTCCAGACCCAATAAAACCAATTCTCAGCGAAATTTGTCACGGGTTTGGGACAGTGAGGAGTTTTGTGGCGAGCGACTATTTTACTTACACATACAAATATATACTTATAACTTTTGTAAAAACCACATCTCTGGGTTATATTACTTGAGTAAGGGGGAGGGGGGAGGTTGGAGAGTGCTGGATACTAGCCAAGTAACTTAAAATGTTAAAAAGAATCATGTATGTTAGTAATTCTCGAGTTATTTCGAAAACAGACGAACAGTTTTTTTTTAATCAAAGGTAATACTTGGTTAGGCATTTTTGATGCCCCATAAATTGTTTAGGTCCAACTTAATAAAAAAGTGACGGTAAATAATTATTTAAAAAAATTGATTATCGCCAACCCTAGCAATAAAATAAAATAGCAATTTGCAATATTCGTCATGGCGACGCTACTACTACTTGCCGTACTTAGATTAGTACTCGTACGTCTACGAAGTAGTCCCATCTTACGTAACAGTAATAACTTGGTAAAAGTACTTGGAATACGTGATTTCATATTATAAATACTATTAGGAATTCTTAGATATATATATATATATATCTCGGGTTCTGTCTGTACATATACATATATATATTTCAAAGTGTGATACACAATCGTCTTAATGCATTGATTCGAATTTCAAAAATGTTTACTTTATGTAATTTTGTTCGTTAACGTCAGTGAAAAACCGCCATTTTGTCCTAGTTTTAAAAATACTAATTTTTTTACGACAATAACACAATTACCAATTTGATTTCAATTATTTTGTCCTATTACTATAAGACTTAGAATATAATTATTTCGATAATGATTTTACCACCATTTATTTTGTAAAATATATTTTTATTTATGACATAATTTTTACGATATTCATCAAAATTTTGAATACAAAAGAGACTTGTGCATTTTTAGCCTCATGAGTAAACTATTAAAATGATCTTTTTATCAATAGATAGAGCAAAAAACTTACCTAATTAACATGTTACTTTAACAGATAATAAATATGAAATAAAAAAAACAATCCGAATTTTGTTTTTTTCTTCGTATAAAATATGTTCTTACGAGTAGCCCTTTTGTATTCAAGGAGCGAAATAAAAATATTGTGGTAACAATAGTCTTAAGATGAACTAAGTAATGTCCTATATCTACTAATGATGTTATATTTGAGTCTCCTACAATCCAGATCTCACCAGTATGTATGTATGTATGTATGTATGTATGTGTGTATGTGTGTATAGTCATTGTTTTCACACGAGCAGTGAATGTTATTAATTACACATACCAAGTTTCAAAACAACTGGTCGCCGTGACTAAAGTTAAATACTTCTCGATCACTTGTGCAAACATTTAGTGTGATTGACCATTATAATTAGATACTTGGTAACACAAACAAAAGTATAGAAATACCTTTAATAGTTATTAAAAACAAAGTTATATTATTAAAAATCCATTCATAATCAGTAATGATGTGAAACATGGAGTGTGTGCGTCAATTGATAACGAAGTGATAAGAAACTAAGTAACTAGATATATACTTAATTTACTAGCTTATTGCTGTTACATGCTTTAATACTAGCTTCGCATGCGGCATTCCCTGTTTTAAAAAGAGTTCAACATTGTATCACAAAATTTGCAACAGACAAACAAAAAATCATCATAAAATAATAAGTATCGAATATCTATTAAAAATACTTATTTGTATACAGAAAAAGAATTTTTGTATTTAACATATATTTCACCTGCAGAATTATTATTTGAGTTAAATACGGGTTGAGACGGACCCCTATGAGTGGAGTCCCGAAATAGTTTTAATGATCCCCGACCGCAGAGTTACGCTGCGGGCGACCTGGATAAACTGTTCACTTTAAAGACAAACAAACACATATATATACATATATATAAATACATATATACCGCCGCTGCATTATTAACAAAATTAATGTAGGCACTGCCTTGTAGAGACGAAGCTTCTTAGCACTCCATGGATTCACCGTACAGGTGCCGGGCCCATCGCGTTGTAAGAGGAACGCAAATCCGTAAATATATAGAATTTTTTTTATGAATATTTTGAAAAATTTCTTATACTAATAGTAAGTTATTTGGAGTCCACCTCGTACATACATTGCTAATTTGGACAATTTTATCGTAAATATAATTCACGACCAATAAAACCTTACTGACAGCCGCCGCAGTAATATGGAGCTAAACTTTTCACACCATTACTCTGAAGAGGAAACGAGACACGAAACGGAATAACCAACCGTAACGCAATGGAGTAAGACTCATATTTGATTATATATTACACTAACTGTCTGAATTTAAATGACCAATAAAATTAGGCTTAAAACGTAAAACTATTCTTGCTTCTGTCTATTCTTGTTTATTCTTGTTTATTCTTGTTTATTCTTGTGTATTCTTGTTCTTGTTTATTCTTGATTATATGTATTTGATGTAATATATGAATAATGTGTTTATATTATGAATGTTTTATTAACCTTAGACTTCTTATCTCCATGTCAGTAGTAAAGCATCAACTCTTTATACATTTTTAATCATATTAAGCATATTTAATATATATTAATACATATTTTCACTATTAGACTGTCTAAAGGAATACACAAAAAATTTCTTCGGCTATTTATGTACGTATTACACAGGAACCTTATAACACTACCCGTTGCCTATGACTTTGTCTGTTACGACCCAAGTAATAACCCACCTTTATCACTTTACATTAATTCAAAGATATATATTTTCATTTTGTAGTCAAAATTATGAGTTTAAAACACCGATAAACCATCACCACACCAGTCACCAACACCACATCACCGGTTATCAATATCTGTCAACCATACAATATATCTGATCTGTAACACTTATATAACACGTAGTAATCATTTATATAGATATATTAATTAGTGTACAGATTCTGCTGCGTTAATATAAATTTATAGTTCAAAATTACATTTACAGACGAGATATCCTATCAGTTTTTTTTATTATATAATGGGTCTGCTAAGTGATGTCTTTGTGGATGAAAAAAAATATATAATTAACGGCGGGTGTTGTGCTGAAACATTTATATATATATATTAATATAACCTTTAATGTACCAACAGACAGACAAAATAATAATCAAATCTTTTTAAAAATATCTTTTTTTTTTTTATTATTATTTAAGCGGAGGGCAAACGAGCTGGCGGGTCACAGATGGACGTGATCACCGCCGCCCATGAACTCCACCACAACATGAACACAACACCCGAGGATTCACAAGAGTGTTACCGGCCTTGTAGGTAGGAATAAACGCCTTTTTTGAAGGTACCCATGTCGTACCGATCTGGAAATACCGCCGAAGGGAGTACGTTCCACAAGCGAGTGGAACGTGGAAAAAATGTAAAAAATATCTATAATACAGGCTTTTTAAAAACATAGTAACTTACATAAATTTATTATGAAAATATACGCGTTGTAAGATATATTATCATCTTTATTTGATTACTTTAGATAAAAAATATCATTACTTATAAGCTATAGCTTTATTCGTTACTCCGTCCGTGCAGAATTGAGATGATTTTTTTATTTATAATAATATTTTAACTTAACGAAAATAGTTATCGATTAAATCTGAATGGATTTTGATGAAACTCCAGCCAGAAAACTATTCAAATATCGTGCATTATAACTTTATTTTCTGTATCTGAGAAAGAATCTAAAATATTTACCAACATTCATAATTGTAATTGCAGATGTAAGAAACCTCCTAATTCTTAAAAACTAGTTCCGTTCTTCTACAACTTATAACTAAATAAATAATTAACATTAAAAAGTAAATCTGAAGATTGTATTTTGTTTGAATCTAGCTAGCCTTGAAATTTAAGATTTTTACCGTTGAATATACAACCTCTTGGAAGGTTGTATGATACTTTAAAATAATAAAGGCGCTTAAAAAGATATAACTCAAAGGAAGTACGTTATCCTATGACGAGATCAATCGGGAAAGTTCTGAACAGTAAAATTTTGCTAATACTAACAATAACGGTCCTTGAGTTACCAGGTTTGGAGCCTTGAATGATTTTTTTGTATATTTCTTTAAAATTTAATGAACAGCTGATTTAAATACATTATCATCTACGTAAAATTGACTGAACCTCGTTTATATCTTACGATATTTCATCGCAATTACACGCAGATATCGGAAGCTCGATAAAAAAATACATTAAATACCTATGTATACATAGTTTTATTACAAGTGACTACCCTATTAATAAAAAAAAGAAATAAGTATATAATGTATTAACAATTAAATTTATGTATTTAATATATGAGACGAAGCTTCTTAGCATTCCATGGAATCGCCGTGCGGGTGCCGGGCCCATCGCGTTGCAAGAAGAGGAGCGCAAACAATGCCTGGGACTTGCGACCCAGGTGTAGGTTTACTATGCGCATACACGCTCACCTTCACTATTCACGCTCCTCTCCCTACCTAACCAAATATCGTAAGAACCTGCTGAAGGTGCCTTTGAAATAGGTTCTACAAATGAACTGATGATCATTCTAGAAAGACCGAGATCCTTAAATAAGTTGTAGAGAGTTTATGCTGTTATACCACTCGCTTCTACTTCTACAGCGTACAAATTAACTATAAATTTATTCCTGATCAGTTCATTACACAGTTCGTAATACTTGTTAAGCTTAAATGTATGATCTTTGGGTATGTTTGTTTCCCAGGGTACAGTAAGCTCCACAAGTATAACGCGCCTTAGTTGTTTTGAGTACAGGAATAGGTCCGGCCTAGATGACGTAACGCAAACATCCCCGGGGATTTTGTATTGCCTTTCATACGTGTCCATCATGAGACTCCAATCAGAAGATGCGTCCAAGATGGAATAAGGTTTTAGTTTCGACTTTTTGGACGAACCTGCCTTTACGAACTCTACTGATATTTTGGTGGTTGTTATACCCGTCTGCGCTCTTGCTACAGAAAGACTAACCGCTTCTCGTATGATTTCTAATACTTTATCGTGGCGACGCGAGTATTTAAATCTATTTAGAAGTACCCTACACCCTACTAGCGAGTGTTTCGCGGTTCCTACTGTTTCCCCACAGATGTTGCAAGATTTTTCGGTGACTTTGCCCCATCTTACTAAGTTACTTTGATCTGGGAGAGTCATTTGGAATGCATTAAGATAAAATTTTAATAATGCTGAGGCCCCATCTTGAAGCAGGCTGCGCCATCTCAAACTTAGTGGAATACAAAAATCTCCTATGGTCACCGATTCATTTTGCAATTCTAGGCTCATCGCGTGCATCATCATCATCACAGGATATTATTATTTCTATGTCTTGTTCTTACCTACTTGATCCTTGCCCTGCTTTCTTTGTTAAATCGTGACTCTAGCTCTGCGGCAATTTTATCTTTTGGGAGAGACGTTATAGTATAATATCATCATTCGATTTTGAGATGATATGTCTTTTGGTCACTCTTAGGTGCTTATAAAGTTCCGATGGTTTAATTTTAACCCAAAATTGTGTCGGTCTCTAAATAAGGTAGAAGAGTCCACTGGATGCGCTAACCCGAGCCATGATTTTAATGTCCTTATGATGATGCTTGCATCTAACTTTAACAAAAGCATCTTATTAATATCATACACGAAGAAAGGCTAAGTTAGACGTGATGTTAAATAATTATCATATATCCAAGCCTTTTTGATGTTACTTATTTGTGGATTGTCTACCTAACCTAAGAATTTGATCGGAGCTGCGTCGGGAATCGTAGTAACACACTTACCGCCTATTATAAGACCCGGATCGTAAGAGGTATATCTGGTGTTCCGCCTACCCAGACATAGACTGTAGCATTTATTGGGTTTTGTCCTCAATCCGTCCGTCCAAGCATAGAAATCATCCGCAACATTTAAAAGTATCTGACATTGTTTTGGATTACGTGTCAGTATCGCGAGATCGTCTGCAAATGATAGTATGGATTCTGTGTATTTAACAATAAATACACAGAATCCATTTTATATTTGTTATAACTTTTTTATTTAGTTTTTCGACATTTTGTTTGTATAACATCTATCGCTCTCTTCAATGTCGTTATATCCGGTCTGGACTGTATTTATGAAGATAATATTGCTCTAGAAATATATTTCATTAATAATGTTACTTCTATGTGTGTCCGTGTGTCTAAGTGTTGTCCGAGCATTAAAAATATAAATCTTTACGGACTATGAAAGTAAAAAACTACGGATTTTTTTACTTCGTTTCTTATTTTGCAAAAGTAAAAAATGATATTATATGTTAATTTATTTAAAAGACGAAATCATATTTCCTTCCCAAAGTTGACTTTTTTCTTACTTCAATTATTTAGGATTTTTATATAACATACAACGTTATATACATAATTAAATAGGGGGTTGAACAGAAGTAGAAAGAGGGAGGTTGTTATAGCTCTGTCAAATATCTTATTAAGATACGTCACTATGTTGCTTTTAACTAAAACTTCTTAAAAAAAAAAATATACGAGTTGCTGTAGCTGGGCTCCACCACTCAATAGATTGATGATTATTTCAGGTGATGTAAGCAAGGAGACAGACAGACAACGAGACAGTTCCACACATGGTTAAATCCACCATGGTCCATTAATAGTTGTAATAAGAGAAAAACAAATGTGTTAAACCTATTTATATTTCAGCCAGGACTTTTTAAAATGATGACAGACAATGTAGTCTTAAGATGAATCAACCAGCATCCAGCAGATCATGTCAAATCAGGTCACTGAGGATATGACATGTGGGCATATTAACAATCATAAAATAAAAAAAAAATACATCATAAAGTAATCTGAAAAAAAAAACCGATTTTTCGAACTTTACCAAAATAAGAAAATTTTCTGTCAAAAAAACAACTCAAAGCCTTGTTCATACACTTATGATGATTATGTCTTCCATAAGTCATTATGGATTGAATGGTGAAGTGTTTTGTTATGGATAGGTCGGAGTCAAATAAAACGGTAATGTAAGTAAATGAGCGAGGCTGTTGAGTGCTAGCGGTGCCAGTGCCAGTGCCAATGAGCAGTGGGAGGTCACTCACAACTAGTTTACTCTAGGCCGACCGCAGACTTAGTTTTATTTTACAGTTTAATAATTAAAATTCGGATTATTTTATATAAACTATAATATTTATAATTTTTATTAAGTTGTGGTATTTTTATAAGTTAATATTTTATATGGGATTTTTCTATTGAGGTATATTACGAAAAATATCTTGAAATTTGTACAATTTACAATTTTTTCTTAAATATATAAAAAATTCAATATTCCTCTATAAAATAACAACAATTAATGACAATAACAATAAACATAACAGGTTATCTATAAGCTATCTATAAAAAAAACTATCTATAAATCTATAAAAAACACCTAAGACTAAGTATTCAATTCTCAAACATAAATATTCGACTCCAATTCTGCGGCTTCAATAATATCCGATTGCTTTCGCAAATATAAATTAATCATTAAATAATTGATTAACAACACGGCTGGTTAAATTCGTAATTGATATGAATTTTCCACATCATTTAACCCATTCATTCATTACAAAAACATACAAATCGTTGATACAAAAACGGCTTAAGAAAAACTGAATATATTTATAGAATTTTATTCACGGCTCAAAGAACTTAGTATTCAAATACCCTTAAGCCTCGAGCGAAACGTGTCACCGTCCTCAAAACGCTCAGCCGAGGGAGGGAGCGAGACGGCTATACTGTGGGTATAAGTGCGAGCGAGACAGTCTCTTCCGGGTCAATCTGAGTAAATTGTGTCATGATTGGATAATTATTTTATTGATACAGTTAAACGCTATTGAGACAGCGCCGTGAGGAGAATGGGGCTCCTGAGTTTTATTAATCATAATGAACTATTAGTTAGTGGTGATAAGAATAAATTGAATTTGTGATTTTTATTTAGTAATAACGTAAAAGTCATATGCAACCTTATAATTTTGATGTGTGGCTGAGAGATACAAAATATTTGAACTGTTTGAATAAATTTATATTTTACCGATTATGATAAGTATGAATTGTTTTTTAGGTAAAAATTAGTAAAAATGAAAAGAAATGTGATTGAGAAGATCACAAAGTATTCTTCTATCATAAAACATGAGCCTTCACATCAAAGATTTGTCAAATAATATAAAACTATACACCGTTCTCCCGCGACTTTGTCTACAATTGGTATTGTTTGTTATTTGTTTTATCTCTAAATAAAAATGCTATTGGTTTGTGTAAGATAAAACACAACAATGTCTCCACGGATTGCGCTCATATCTTGACAATATACAACCCGTTTCAGAGATGTTTGTTATCTATCTTATCTTATCTATATCTATATCTATTTTTTATAATTGTAACCGATTCAGTGCACATTTCTCTTTTACACCAAGCGTTAGAAAGAGTTTTTGGAAAGAAACAAAGAAGAAAGAAAAATTGTTTTTGCAATGGCGGACAACAATTTTGAAATTGGAACATTTTGAACACTTATAGATTTTGTTTTGTTGTTTTTGAAACACGTAATATTAGCTAACGATAACTATTTCTCACCATAGAATCAGAATGTACCACGAAGAGTGGCAGGACACAGCTAGTATTAGGAATATATATATATATATATATATTCAGATGAAAAGTATGTACGTATGTAAATATTTCTATAAACTAAATAATCTATATAAATATAAAGTTATAACTCAATAATGTTAACAGGTTGTACCTTCTTTTGTGTAATTCATACATAAAACATTATTCATGTAATCAATACATTAAAATATTTTCAAACAAACATACATTTTAATATTTACAATATTGCAGACACTGTATAATAAAAAAATGTGTAAGAGATTGAATTCTGTCTGTAGGAGTGTCAATGCCCCGTTGGTTTTGACTTCATCTAACTGTAATCTAGATATCTATAGATTATCATTAAGGCTGTGCTCGGATCTAACTGAGCAGTGAGTGATTGATGAGTTACCCTCTTCACTCATTAGCATGGTTTGCATGGAGGTCGTCGACCCCCGACTGATTTTCGTTGATGTCTAGAAATAGGGCTGCTATATTATTCAATTTTATTATTATTTAAATGATTTTTTTTTATTTTCATATCATTAATAATTATCGAAATATGATAATTTTATAATTTATTTAAATTTTTTTATCATAAAAATATTTTTTTATTTTCATATATTTATTTATATTTTTTTTTGCACAATAAAATTTAATATTATTAACTATTTTTTGTTTCTTTAAATTAATAATATAATCCACGGTATGTTTATTCATAATTTAATAATACTTTTTTATTGTTTAAGTGAGGGTCATCAAACCGTGAATAAATAAATAATATAAACATTTATATCCTCGTTCAGAACGCTACTTTCATTGATGTGATGTCTCGTGACGGAGACAACCCTAATAATGGAGCAACCGGTTAGGCCTCCCGCGGACTGGCGAATTAATGCATATTCAAAATTTTAATACTATAATTTAATAACGTTTAAGTGCATTTTAATTACTGAAATTGTAGGAACCCTTTTAGTTCTTTACAAGAATGGTACAATAAGTGTGCAATTTTTATTTTAAGCTATAAAATATAATTAAACAAAGCCCTAATTTACCAAATTAATAATTATTAAATAATTTATTTATATTTTATAATCGCCCAGTGTGTAGTGCACCTTATCTCAATTGCTCAGAGCGCGGTCAATGTACCTAACGTCACGCGACGCCGCTCGCTCTAATGCGCTTACATTACTACACAGCCACCACTTTAACTTGACCCCCGCTCCCACTGACAATACACCCGCGGGGTTCCGTTCAATAAGACAGCGAGCGGGACGAGGGAGATCAATGTAATTGGTTTGTAGTTTTGTACGCATTCGCAAGTATTGCGCGAAGTCAACTATTTGTTCAGGTTTCGTATATTGTTTGTTCGTTGTTCTATAAGGAGTGTTGTTTATATTCATACTAGCAGAGTTAAAAAAATGATGTGTGTCAAAATTATTATTTTTTTTTTATAATATAATTATTAAATACAAATTAATTCGTATCCGTGTTTTACGTCTGTTAAACCCTTAGCGACATGGGTTAATTATTCTCATTTAAATAATATTTGTATATATATATATATATTTAATATACACAAAAATCATCCCGGCGTTAATTAATCGAGATATATAATAAATATGATGAGAGTTCCCTTAAAGCGCGGTTGTTCCCGTCCGTTGATAATCCTCCCGGCCACGGTTCCCGCATTTAAATTAATGAATTCAACATTTCGCTCCGGGGATTTGACATTCATTATACAATATTAACGAGCTATCTAGCTTTTACTATTTAACTGTGAAAATACATAACATTTTTGTCTCTTTCACACCTATTAAAAAAACAAATTCTCTGACTCTTTCTAACTATTAAAAACATAAATATACCGCAGTTCTATTGATTTCATATTTAATTGACATTCATCTTAAAATTGGAAAATATCAAGTAATAAATCTAAGTAATGTTTCTTATATTAGTTTCCCGCGACTCCGTCCGTGGTTACAAAGGAACATTCATTAGGATCGCATTTCTTTATCAGTCACTTTAATAAAGTTTTTTATTTTAACAGGATCACACAGAATTCATTTCAAAATATGTAGGATAAATTAACCTTTGTTAGTGTCTGATAATTTAGCTTGCGATTTATGAAGAAATGTTTATATCCAGTAGTTTATGAGTTTACTCAATACACAAACATACAATCAAATCTTTTCTTCGTATAGTATAGATATGCAATATAAAAGCTTGGTCTGTCACTAATTGTTTGGTTTTAGAGAATAAAGAAGTAAACCCTTCGAGGAATTTTAGAATTGGATTTTTAGCAGTAGTATCCTTATAGAGGAAAGAATCCTACTTATAGAAGCTTATCGGTATGCTGACGTAAGCATTAACACTAATGGTCTCTCCGCCATCATATTTCGATATAATTGAAATAATCTTATAATAGACAGTGTTATTAACCTTACTCTTCTGTTAGTTTATGAGATACCATTACAAATTTCTATCGAATTTCTAACCTTCATTCCGTATACTTAATGTAATAAAAACAGTAAGTAAAGTAATTTCCTTCAAGAATAATATCAAGTATACTTAATCATATATACATCATATTAAATAAATGTTTGTTTGTTTGTGCACGCGGTTCTCATCCATTCATTTGATAGCCAGCTCTGTACCAGACAGAAATACCTGAATTAGATTAGTAATAAATGGTCCTTAATATCCCTGGGATCCCATCATGAAATCCTGACTTTGTCTCATAGGGAACACCTCACACTCTTTGGATTAAAAAATAATTTTGAAAATCATTCCCAAATTGACGGAGAACAGGGCAAGGTATGTAAAACATAGAACCTCCTATTTCAAGTCGGTTAACAAACCCAATTTTGCAAGCATTGGTAAAAAAATATTAATGAATTAAAACGCCAAGACATTAATTAATTCTTTAATGACATTGAAAATTAAATCTGTATTCTTCAAACCGCCTTTATATTTAAGAAGCCTTTTAGAATACCTACAAAGGTCAATAGTAATATATCATGGGAGTATTTATAAGATTACTTCCAATCGCGGCTGCTTTTGGAGATTTTATCACAAATACCTCCAGAGGAATGTGGAGTTCGGATTTTATATTTATACTCATATCCAAGAAATGCTGAACTAAATACCGGTATCCTGACTTTTATTACAAATACAATACATATTTATAACATAATAATATAGTATTATATATAAGTAAGTCTGTTTTGATGAGAAACGCTCATATTTATTACTTTTTATATTTTTATATATTTTAATATAATTTCGTTCAGATTTAAAAATGACTTACAATTTAAGAATAACTTTTACGGATGCTTTTATTAAATTATTTACAACTTTTCCCCGCGGCTCCGCTTACATTGAAGACGAATAGAAGTAGTGGATTATAGAAAAAGTTATAATTAAAGTAACAGAAAGTTTTCAGTTAGGAATTGTACGTTGCTTTAAATTTATCCTGGTTAAAAGTTTCCGATGTCCCATTCCAGCATTTGTTTCATGTATGTAATTCCAGACAAATCCATTCAATAGGTATTGTTGATTGATGGATGTACATACAACTATCCCAACCTTACATTATGGACACATGTTTGAAACTTAAAGGTGGTAACACACTACTGTGTTGTGACGTCATTAGAAAGTATATACATTTATTATTGTGGTGCAAAACAGCTTCTAACAACACAACACACAAATGTTTTGTGTTTCTTTATAAAAGTGTCAATCTCTGGTTCACAACAAATTTCATGCAAATATTCGAGGATTTCTGAGTTTATTAATTCTAAAGAAATAAAAAAAGAAAAACTGACTTGTAAATGAGATTCGGACGTAATAGTGAATTCAAATATTAAAAAAATATCTTTTGTAATCACATTTAATAAAACAACTGATATCATGTGTATTCTGATGCTAATTATCTGTTCTTAAAATAAATTATAAAAATATATTTTGATAAACTTATAAAGTTATCTGTTATCATTCACGCACTGTTTGATAATAATACATTATCATAACATAAATTTATCGAACATTGATAACAATTAACAGATTCGAAAGGTTAAATTATCATTGTTTAGGAATAATACAAGAACGTCATCTGATACAATAATATATGACATGGAAATCACGTCACGACAGAATGCGTCATGACACAACAGTGTGTATCTACCTTAACTTTAAAATGTTACTGTCAGTTCAGTTTTACTTACATACTAGTAGTATACCAATTATGAGTATCTCATTCCTGATCGTTTCTGTCAGAAAATATATTTTGTCTAAGTAATAAAACCTCTGTATATATATTAGCTTGTTTGTAATTCTGTGTATGTATTTATTGCAATAATGTGTGTATTACACATATTTTTTAATAAATATTTTTAAACCTATTCCTTCTTTGCGACCATACCTTAAAAGGTCGCTAGAGAAAGATTAAAATAGTATAGATATAGTTATATTTATTTGCAACTATCACTTGAAAACGTTCAGTTAAACCATGTTAAAGTACTAATCCTTTATTATAATGACAAACAAACATCCAAACGCACGTAATAAATAACAGGCACGTCACATCAAACACTCGAACACTTAACACTTAAAGCAGATCCATAAAACACATGTCAACTACTCGACAAGAAACGACCTCTTAATTAAATATTAAAGAATGTTTCTCATCACAAATCAAAAGCGGAGCGAGCTGTCCAAACAAGACCAAATAAAGGCGCCTACGCACGGAGGTAGAGGCGCTTACGGACGTGGATATAAAGGGGCTTACGGACAGGAAGAGCGCGCGCTTCGCTTTTAATGGATTTATTTAGATGTCATTTTTTATGTGGGCGGGGGCTCGCTCTGTGAGCCGCCTGTTGGACGGCGGATTAGGATGGACACTCCCGAATTTTATTATATATTTTTATAATAATGAAAATATGTTCTATGTGGATAAAAGTATGCATTATTAGAATGCAGTGGAAAAAATACAACATACGCTATTAATGTTCTAATTTTGAACTTTTCTTTTATTTTCGTAACTTTAGGTAACTATAATAATTTTTCGTCTATGAAATCTACGAATTAATAATATATAATATTAATAAATTAATTATATATAATATTTAAATCAGAATGAAAATAGATGCAATTACCTAACAGAATTCAATACAATATTAGAATAAAATAAATACTAAGTCATGTCCACAATTAGTTAACTTTAATAATTGTAAGCCCTCCGTTATCCCTTGAACGCGTGTTCCATCTCAGTGGATACATCATCCGCGTCTGTGTTGAACACGCACACAGATAAACATAATGCATTTCTCATACCCACACACGCGCAGCCGACATAGTTACAGGGGTCCCTTACAGTGCGTACACGGTGCGAATGTGTGCGTGACCCGACATTGGTATTTTGATTGGTCATGCATTTTACGTGTTTATGGCCGTCGTTCCCGTGCGGGCGAACTATTAAACTATAATTTATACCACGAGTCGGTACCTAAGGGCACGATAAGAATAATGTAACATGGATAACAAATTTACCTTTACTTTCACGAATCAATCGTAAGTAAATCAAAACAACTCTCTGCTGCATTTAGTAATCTTTAATTAACCAACTGTTAATGTTTCCGTTCTCATCTCGATCAAATTATAATATTCTTCACAGATTTAACCGACAGTTAACTATAAAGTGCGAGTTTAATTTCCATAATATTAATATATCCGTCGAAACATGTCTTTGAATGACAACTAAATTAACTTATTAATTCCAAAATATTTATGAATTAATTAGAAAACATCGAATTAAATGAGGAGAGAAAATTAAAGATATTTTTGATATCATCTCTATAAATGAAGCTGTAATTTTTTGGTATAACTAACATTAATACAAAATTGTATTCAATAATTATGTATAAAAAGTTAAACAAACCAACGGACATTAAAAACCCATTCTGTTGTGCAAAAACATAATGGTCACATTAAAAAGCCATTTTCTCACACGGAGTAAGAATATTTGACAATTATTTGGTAATAATTGCCTTGCATATTAGTTTCAGGACTTAATGCAAATAAATCATTCGTATTTTATACTTTACTAGCTGTTGCCCGCGGCTCCGTCTTGGACAAGTTACATTCACAATCGCTGCCGCTTTTTCGTCAATTTTCTTTGCTACATTGTTCTCGATTTTGAAGAAATAATATACAACCTATGTCTGCCGTAAATATCGTTAAGAGAATTATTGAATTTTCATAAGGAGTTTCGAAGATTGCCTCAAATATAGAATGGACAATTGAGACAACTCTTAAGAGATTCAATAACGGAGTGTTACTTAGGTGAGGCCGTGTTCTCTAAAACTGACCGAACTGTAAAGCCCGAAATGTTGACGTTGAGCCGTTTGGATCAGTTCCCGACTTATGGAAAGGTGTAGTTAAAAAGCCCGTAATGATTATCAAGAAAGTGTAATGCTGAAATGTTTCACCGTCACCCAGATATGTAGAAGATACATCACGATGTGACAATCAACATGACATTCAACATTACAGCATTGTGGCTTTCATATCTTATCTTCTTATCATTATCAGGATAGAATGTATTAGTTTAATCTAATTGCTTTAACTGTGAATATTTATTAAGATCCTGTATATCCATGATAAGCAGCAAGCAAGTCTTAATTATACGCGACAGAGTCCAAGCGGGAAACTAAATTCTAGCGATAATTATTTTTGTTTAAGGATAGTCAAAAATTCTAGCTGTAATATTACAGAAAACATTGAAGATGTTTGTAGCGTAAGTGCTGAGATATGTCGATAGGAGATAGGACATACAAACATACGGCTTTGGAATTTGGTTTTGGTGTGGTGGTCTTTTGGTCTTTTCGAAGATCTTGAAAATGAAAACCATACCCACTCACGCAAGGATCTCTTCAATACTGTTTTCTGTAACACATTTTCCTGTTATTTAATATATACTTTGTATGTAATATATATATAAGACTAGTTTATTCTAATACAATAAATCTATTGTCTGTCTGTATTCTGTCATTATTCTTATGATGCACTATTTGGATTATTTCTCATTTCTTGTCTGTCTCTCCGTCTGTACGTCTTTTGGTAACTTCACTCATTTACCAATTTTAATTAAAAATTTGTATATACTAAAATGTACATGTGATGTCGCAAATGATAGATGTTAGAGATCTGTAAACACAACAAATAAATAAAAATAATCTTTTAATCGGTTATTTTATATTTCTAGTGTGCAATGTTTAAAAAAAAATACGTCATTTAATTCGCGGATAATATTCATATTGAAGTAGGCTTTTACCGGCAGTTTTGTATTGTCAATTATTATATTAAAAGGTCAGTGTAGTCAGTCCGTGAGTAAGTAAGTAAGCTACCACCGGCTCGGAATGCTGCGCTGTTGAGAAGCGCCGGCCAGAAACTCAACAGATGCTCTTTTTAAAAGAAATGTAACAATCTTAGATGTATACATCATACTACCAACGTTGCAAATGAGTCAACAACTTAAGTTCCACTCGCTTCGATCCGCTAAAAACCGTTGAATGTTATAATAAAATTTATTTAATAATACACTTTTGAATTTAGATTTAAAACTAAGAAATAGAGGCCCGTGAAGGATTTATTAATTGAAACATATTATCTGTCTAACTAAGCGCTAACAAAGCCGCGGGTAAACAGTAGCTAGATATAATTATTATGTACGTATGTTTTTTTGTCACAAAATCCTAGATAGAAGATTTTTCTTTTGTGCGTGCTTGTGTGAATATTTGTGTTGTGTGTGCAGTCAGTAATTCTAAGAATGTATTTCTTACCGCGGTCCGGGCTTCTGACAGACATTTTGTTACAAATTAGTGGTGAATTACAGATTTTATAATATTATAAAGAGCAATTGAAAATAGCTTAATAAAATTTTGATGTTGCTGCGTATACATTTTGAAAACTAGGAAATGTAGTGGAAATATGCATTATCGAGTGCTAAAAAGAGCAAAAGATCATTACTTTGACTTTATTCGAACATTAACATATTTTGAAGTATATGATAGGTAGGACACCTATACACACACACACACATAGAGATATATATATATATATATATACGAGGGGAGAACCAAAACTAATCTACCTAGATATGATAGACGCGTAGTGCGGGATGGAACAGGTTGGTGCAAGCACTGACATGTCCTTACGTATCGGGATACTTGTGTCAGCTGTCCTAGTAAGAGGTCGTTAATTGTGACTAGTTGCAGATAATATGGAAAACGTTAGTTTAAAGCACCGTGCGGATATCGAGTATTTAGTGAAAGAAGGATATGGGCCAAAGGTCATCAAAGAGCGTTTGATCGCAGTATACGGGGACTCGTTACCTTCCTATTTCATAATAAAATATTAGGCTAAACAGTTCAATTTTGGACGTGAATCCATTAAAGATGACCCGCGTAGTGTAAGGCCTGAGGAAGCAACAACACCTTATCATCGCCAAGGTGGAAAAGCTTGTGCTTCAAGACCGTAGTTTAAAAGCTTCTTACTTAGCTACTGAATGCGGCATTTCAGAATCGTCGGTTATGAGAATTCTAAACGAACGTTTGTTCATGAACAAGGTCAGTGCAAGATGGGTCCCCAGAATGCTGGAGCGCCTCCACAAGGAATACCGCGTTCTGTTTTCAAAAAAAAATAGTACTACTAATAGTAATAGTACTAATAGTAACGGGTGATGTGACGTGAATTCACCATTTTGGCACGAAGACAATACAAGAATCCATAAAATGGAAACACAAGGGTTCCCCGCCGCCGAAGAAATTTCGCACTTAACCGTCCGCCGGGAAGATTATGGCGACAATTTTCTGGCGTGTAAAAGGTGTGCTATTAATTGATTACCTTCCCCACAAGAAGGAAATCACTGGGAATGTTACACTGAGGTTTCGAGAAATTTGAAGACAGCGATATTGGAGAAGCGACGCGGGAAGTTCAGCCGCAGGGTGCAGCTTTTGCATGACAACGCTGCTGTGCACAAGTCTGCCATGGCATCGGTTGCTTTGAGTGAGTTGGGGTTCCAAGACTTGAACCCTCTCCCCCATAATCTAGACCTGGCCCCCAGCGACATCTACCTGTTTCGACTTTTAAAAAATTTCTTTTCTGACGGTATCAAAAGAATTTCCTGTCAGTCTTTTCATTCATAGCTAAGTAGATTACTTTTGGATCTTCCCTCGTATATATGTCTTCAAAATGTCAACATATATAACACTTATTTACAAGTGACGCATTTACTAAGGAACTATTGCACTTTATATATAAGACATAGATTTTAATAAATATGCAGGCATTTTTTATAATAAGCATGGATTATAATCAAGATATTAGAGGAAAAATTTGATTGATTTATCATATATATATATAAATCAATTAAATGTTCTAAAATATTAACTTCATCTAAACGATCATAGCTTATTTTAATACTTCTGAAAATAATCCATTCTCTTTCAATAATATTTAAACTTAACATTTGATTGGAGCTCGAATGCGGGCTGACTCGACCGGGATAAAATCATCATTTCAAAGCGTATGGTTTAAAGCGGAAATAGCTATTATAGCTACATTTCGGACGTTGAGTGAAACAGCCACACACTCAGACACCTTCCCCTCCTTCCCGTATCGTGATCCTTTATATTCTTCTTCTTAATAACAACCTCCATTTCATTAAAAACATCTAGAAGGGTAAAGACGGTAGCTCAATTGGCTGAACGACGGAACAGTTTCTCAGAGGCAGCGGGTTCGAATCCCGCCCGTGTCATTAGTTTTATCCTATATTTATTTTCAATTTAAGTGAAGCACTAACAACGGAAGGAACTGTTCATCACAAAAACACATTCACGAAGACACGGAAATATTTAGCGGACATTTTAAATTTGGTTTCTAGAGAAACATTCAGATAAAAACTGTATCTTGAGATTCCTGAGTTTTATACATTTGGGACTTCATTATCCTTAGCATTATATACCGTCTTATAAACAATGGCGGTATGTATGTAGTTCATACATAAACGTCTTGCTTTTCAATATTGTTTTCAAGTCGTTACTAACGCTTTGTAGGTAAAAAATTGTCATTGACATGTCTGTCTGTGCGTCACGCAACAGCTAATACATCGATTTTTGTTTATATTTACTATGTTTAGTTTGTAGAATTCATCAATATAACTATATTATACTTATATTAACAGCTTTGCGAAATTGTTTTTGTAAACTCAAGTATTAATAAATAATTCAAATGTTTTCTTGTAAAATATAAGAACATACAGACAAACCTATGCCTTTAAAATGTGTATTATTATATATCTTCAATTATATTTATATCGCCATTTTACCTGTAATACATTCCGATATCTTGAACGCCCTCGCACTAATTTCATTTGTAAAATAGCACACATACATCCGTCTATACACGTTTTCCAAACGGTGGTTATTTCACAAGGCTAAATGTTTTTTCAAGCTTGTTCAAGCGCTGACAAAAATTATACGTCTAACCTCAATATAATTTATCGCGCGCTGTAAGCTGTTATAATGGATATTTAAAATATACTTGTGTGCGTTACAGTTTCAAAGATTATTAAAGCGTTAAGTTCGCTTCATCTAATGATACTGTCTAGACTACGAATAATGATAAAGCGGTAGAAGCGCTTTAGATTCAGCGCGAGATCAATAGCAATGCGCTGTTGCCGTCCTTCCCCTGTCCCCTTGACTTGGGTCTTTGTACGCAAATACTCAACCAAAAGGGCGGCCTTAATTTGGACATTTTGATAAAAATCTTCAAATATGTCGAATGAAATAAGCTAAATAAATATTAGATATTAATTGATAAAATCTAATTATTTTTAATGGTTTCGTTTCAAATGCGAATATATTAGAAAATGTACAACATTTTTAATTAAGTTTCATATAAAATGATATCAACCGTATCGGTCTATTCCTATATATCCCAATAATACACGACCCGTTGGTAAGACGCAGTTATTTTCACTGTTTACTTTAACACAAACAGACAACCTCTTAAACACACACACACACACACACACACAAACACTAACAAACACTTCACATGCCATACATTAAACTAATCGTCTATTCAAAAACCTCCCAATTCTTTCAAAAACCGTGCAAAATCCACAAAATTTATTGGATTAAATCTAATAAATTGCTAAACAGATTTTGATGGGAACGTGAATAAGTGGATTTACATAGCGTTTGCAAGAAATATAAAGTTAGAGCATCTTGTTATGAATAATAATAATTAAAATTCGTCTTAACTCTACAGAATAAAAGAGAACATTCATCTCTTGATCGTAAGTAGAGCATAGGATTTACTTTTGTGTCTTTACCTTCGTATTTGCATTGTCTTTGTTTTGTTATTATATAAATAATACAAAAACGAAACTACTAGCTTTTACCAGCGACTTTCCCCGCGCTGTATGACGAAATGTCTAAAATTCAGTATTATATCCATCGGGAATATATTTTCCTAAAATAAACCTATTCTTTTGTGTACAATTTCACGATAATCGACCAATTAATGAGGTATAACGTAACAAACAAACAGATCCGTTAATACAATATAGTTACCTAAACGTGAAGGTATGTTTACTTCACACTAACATAAACAACATTGTACAAAGAGGTAGTAGGTTCATTTAATTCCCGTAATTATACGAGTGAAGTCGGCCATTAGAGTAGTCTAACAAATATATAATTATAATAATACCTAAGGAAGGAAAATCTTTAAGTAAATTATTTCGTTGGAGGAGTTTTTTTCGTTTAAGTAAATTATTTCGTTGGAGGAGTTGGAGGAGGAGGAGAGGAGGAGAACTTGGCAGTTTTAGTTTCAAGGAGAAAGTAGATTTAATACTTTTATATACACACACATATACGGTTCACACACACATACACAAATCAATGTAAAGATTTATTCTTTACGTTAGACGTATAATTTAAAGAGTATTCTGTGGTATTTATACAAACATTGAAATTATTGTTAAATTTACATTATTTGTAATATTGATAAATAAATCATATAAAACCCGGTACATTCCAACACACACACACACACACACACACACACACACACACATATATATATATATATATATATTAATAGTCACAGCGCGATAATATTTTAATGTATTTGATAAGGTATTATTTTTGATAACATTTCGCTCGGTTCTTATCATTTATTATTAAAGATATATTTATCAAATTGTATTTTATTATGTAATATTATAAAATGTTTGTTTGTTCGTCATATTAATGCGATTAATTTGATTTAGTCAATTGTACAAATTATTCCGCGCGTTGTTTAATAACTTAATTTACAGAAACAATAAGTTTGGTTTGTCTATATGTACATCATTATGTATTCATTTACAGCATTTACAGGTTGTATTAAAATATTATATATATATATATAAGTATTACCTTAATAATAATAATCTCGGAACATTAAAACAATATTTATTTCAGTTTTATAGAATTATTTAATTTTTTGAAACTCCGTCTTTAAAGCAGATTAAATGTATTTCGTCCATCTCAGCGGGTTTGTTTTTGATAGGTAAATTGGTAATTACCTAATGAGTGGTAATTTCTTATAAGAACGGAATGAAAAAAATTGTATAAATATATGTTTTATAATAGTATTAGATACATAGTTATATAACTATGTATCTATATATATATTGGATATATATATATATATATATATATATATATATATATATATATATATATATATATATATATATATATATATATTTTTTTTTTTTTTTGAGTATTTGTGTATATATATATATATATATATATATATATATATACACAAATACTCCAAAAGATTGGAAATTAGCAATACGCTTAAGTTGTTTTTCATTAATAAATGATGCATGTTTATGTGTATGTTCCGCGTTACCGTTAAAACTAATAAACAGATTTGAATTTTATAGAATTTTATACAATAGGTATCTAAATTTTCTACACTATAGTATTATTCATATAATATTTACAAAGTTATATTTAAATAAGACCCTGAGAGTTAAATTAGAAACCAACATGAATTAGAAAAATGTGTAACATATGTTTGAAATATTTTACTTTTTTTAATATATTTTAAGTTCGTTAATGTAAAAAAGAAAATATATACTCATTCCACATTTCAGTCACTCGTTTATTGACATATTTGTACATTTAAGACACAAGATGGCGTTGGTCTTTCAGATAGACTATTTTTTACTATTTACTTATTAAATTATAGTTTAAAACAGATATTTTTCGTAATAAAATAAAATAATATATTAGATGAACATTGCTCTTATAAAACAATGAAGTTAATAATAAATAGTAAAATACCGATTAAAAAATGATTATTTTGATAATAAAATCACTTCAACCTCGGTCTGGTGTGACGTCAGAATGTCGCCTCAGGATTTGGAGCGTAACATCGACTAATTGTCTTAATAATAACGAGTTTATAAATAAAACAATACATAATTCTGAAACTAAAATATTACACGTATTAACAAGTAATTAAATGTTTTATATATACGATACATGTACTGCAGTATCACCTATTGTTATGTAAAAACTGTATTTTACGACAATAAATATCCGAAGGTTAAAATAATAAACAAACTGTCTGAGCGCAATACACAGCTGCCGACTTGTTGGGGCGATTTGGCGTGCCTGCTGTCCCGCTCTTTACGTATGCGTTAGAGCGGGACGCAGCTACCGTGTCGGCTCCTATCGTAAGTTCGGGCGACGTCGCAGATGTGACACGAGTACTAGTACGCCGTCCGGCTGTGTCGGGACCAGACGTAAGATGATCACATCAGAACACAAGGCGATAACGGAGTTGTTGAAACTTTTCAAAGACCTTCCGTGTCTGTGGGATCAACAGCACTTACTGTATTGCAACAAAGAGGCCAGGAACCAGGCTTATGGAGTTCTGCTTGATAAATTTAAATACTGTCAAGAGGACGCCACGCTTGATGCTCTAAAGAAAAAGATTGAAAATATGAGAACGGCTTACAGACGGGAACATAAGAAGGTACTTAGACCTAAAGAGGAATAACTCTATGAAGTATTTCATGTAACAAACATGTTTTTCTCAGGTTTTGGCGGCAAAAGCGAAGGGCCTGGAACACCGACCGACACTGTGGTATTACGATCTTTTGAGCTTTCTAAAACTTAACATTTTTGAAGGCAAAAGACCAAATGACAGCACAGAGACGGAAGACCAAGATGAGGGTGATGTGAGTCAGATATTCTTTACCATACATTCGAAGTAGGTATTCATTAAAATCTTTGTCTACACTAGCATTTAAAAATTGTTTCTCAGAAGTTGACCTTCAGTATAACAGACAAGATCGAGTTTCTCTACGAATTTCGTTATAAAATTTATTTAAATAATTATTTATTTAATATTTATTTAATGTGACTATATTATACTAGTATCACAACTCTGCAGGAAACGCGTTTTGAAGAGTGTGAGTACACTTTTGATGAAGAAGAAGAATCAAAGCCAAAGAAACAAAAACTTTCAAGTATCTTCATACCGGAACACAGCAGTAACGAATTATGCCACAAAGAGGACGACGAGATATCATTTAACAGCGAATCGGTAGCATTTGGAAGAACGATTGGTCTCCAACTGAAAGATTTGGACGGCTTCCAGAGGATCATAGCGGAGAAATTGATATCCGATGTTATATTTTACGCCAGACTGAATAAATTAACTCCTAAATCTTCTTTAAATTTAAAATAAAACAAATTTAACAAAGTAAAGTTTTATTTCCCTCTTTTCATATATATTCAGAATTGGCTTATCGAGTGGCTTAGTAAATTCCCCTCCCTAGAGAGCAGCAATTCAAAGGGGGCACCGTGACCCCCTTAGCGCGCCCGGCTCGCGGTGCGGCCGCGACCTGTCGCATTATACGCAACTTACTAGGATCACAGAAGTTATCAGGAGAAAACAAGTTCCATATAACAAGCCAATTCGAAAGATCGTTGACGCCTATTCATCTTACAGTATTTTATACTGTATATTCTTCTTTATAAGACTTATTTTCCGCTGCTCGTATTATAGAACTGCTCTAATGTATGTGCGGTTGGCTCATGTCATTTACAATAGCATGATTGTATGGAATATATTATATGAATAGCTTCATTTTAGCCTTCGCTATCTATTTATCATCCAAATTAAACCAGATTCATGTCATTTTTCTATTCTATATGTTAAAAAAATACTTTTTATTGTTTAATTACCACGTTAAGAGTACTGAAATAATTAAATAAATACAAATTTGTTTAAGAAAATCTAACAGTATGGCAGGTACCTAATTAGTTTTCTTATCATTTGTATATTACTACTAGAACGAACCGGTTTTTTATATAACATCTTTTTATATCGAAATAAAAGTGTATTTCAGGAAAAAAGAGGTAAAGACAAGAATCATCTTATATTTTTTGTCGTCCGTACCATTTTTATTATACATAATAAAGAGAAAATACTATTAATATGTTAATAATCTGTAAGTAGGATAATTACTTAATTAATGGGTGTTTTATGTTTCAAGCCGCCCTCGATTCTTCAATGGGTTTTTTTTCTTAACTGACTGTTAAGAGTTAATAAAGAAATTTATAAACAAAGTTTAGTTTATTAGTAATACTTAGAATCTTAATAGATACATTACAAGAAAATAACATTAGTTAACTAACTGCATTAAAAAACAACTACGTGTGCCTTTTATTTATCATAGTTTGATCTAGTTTGAGTATTATATGTTAATTTAGTTTAATCGCAATGAAAATGATAATTAATAAACATTATGCCGATTATATTCCTTACACCCTCTGAAGCCCTGGTTAATGTTAATGCGTTTATGAAATTAATGAAATCATCAATCCCTACCTAAAAATAACCCTAAAAACAGGGCAAATAATTAACTAACTACTTGCTACTTGTTCAGTATCTCTAAAACAAAAGTATTTTTGTAGTCTTTGTCTATCTATTTGTTTGTTCGGATAAAAATTGTTTTGGACATAGTTACTTACAATCATTAAAACTAAATAAATGTATGTTTCATTTGAATACTTTAGTCGTAAAATACTTAAATTAACTCATTCCTCACCAAGGCGTTATATTGTAAATTTAAATAATACGACCATATATATAATGAAGTATCGTTTAACTTTTGGACAGACGGGCATTGTTTGCGTTGTAACCTCGTCCGACAAGATTACCTTGTGTTTGTTGTATCTACGCGTGACGTCGTGTGTCTGGGGAGTTGCGCAGTGCGCGCTGACCACCCGGCGAACATATCCTGCAAGCAGATACATTCCACATTCCTATCACGCCAGCACACACAACACGACGTGCCAATTGCGATCTTATTTCAAGTGAATAAGGTAGAAATTATAATCTGACGCTAAGGCTTTTTCACTATCCCGGTGTTTGCACATGCGCAAATGCACTGAAATAAGAACATAGCAGCTGGGGTATGTCATTAGAACGCCTCACGTTTCTGCGCTCCTAGTAACTATGCCCGCTAAGCCGTGGCACGCGGTATTTTCTTCTGCCGAGTAAACAAGACAAGGACAGCCAGCCGGCTGGATAAGACAACGCCCATAAAAGACGACAAACTAGACGACTATTTTTATTTTATAACTTTTATCTTGTATATTGAAAACAAAAAATATTAATAATAATAATTAATAGCTAACAACTTCCTTTTTATTTTGTTTTAGTTTTTATCATTTCTATTTCTATTATGGTTACTTATAGTTTAATTGCACATACTCTGATTTATTAATAAAGGAAAATTAAAAGTAAAGCGGGATAATTTAAATTAATTTGCAATTTCATAATTTTGTTTTTAGATAGTAAAAAACGAATCAGGTCGTTTACAGCTCACACGACACAACGCGGCGTACGTAGTAGAGATAGATAGGAGGTACGTGGGAAGGGAAAATTTTATTGACAAGTAAAATTATAATATGTCCTTGCAAACATGATCCTTACTCATCATGAAGAATAGGATAACATAAGTTTACAAAATATAACAAGAATTAATTTGATGCTCAGAAAACTAATATTCCTAACGCACTAAGAGGGGATTCGATCATTAAAATGTACAGTTCGTAATAGCGCTGTAAATTAAATTAATTACATGGCAAATTTAATTCTAGCTCGATCAAATAGGATTCAATTTGTAATAGACATACAAATTGATGGCATCACTTCGTTCCGGTCACTCGACAAGAGTTAAAGCGAGACAGAGAATGAATGTCAGAGCGGCATGCAGATATCTCCTTATATTTATGATGCCCTGGTAGCAGAGATCGTTTGCGTGTCGGTCGAGGTGGCGCGGTGCTCGGTGCGCCTCCCGTGCCGCCGCTACCATCGCCACGTGGCCTCCATACATTCAATTAGCTTCGGATTGATCTTTGCTTATTCCCGTTAGATGTCACTGGAATATATATTACAACTACATAAAAATAAGTTTTGCTATAAATTATATTTTTTTATCTGTAACATTCAAAATATAAATTATATTTATCTATAATAAGTATTTTTAAAATTACGTTAGAGCAAAAACATTGAATGCAGGTCATAACGACTTACAAGTGACATTTTAATAGCATATTTTCTCCTTTTATAGCATAACACATGTCGGCTCCTAATTGCTTTTTAAAACAGTCTACTGTTAATTAACACTAGTTTATGAGAAAAACCACTATAACCTACATACAAACATAAAATACATCAACAGCGTCATTATGACAATACACGAACGTTTATATAGGAATATAACGATTATAACTATCATAATATAGCAGAACTAACATGGACATCTAATAGTTTATTTCACACATTAAAATTAAATAAGAAAAAAATTACACACGGGCATATCATATAAAACGATGACAGAAATTTTCCTTTCTAAATACAATATCAGAGGGCAATAAATTTTCAAAGTTATTTCCATTTTCCCGCCCAAAGCGTCAACGCAATGTAATCTGGCTTTCATCACACGACGCGATTTATACATTAATCTTGATATTACGAAAATAATGTTAATAGAAAAAACATTTCAAACCTTATTTTAAAGCAGTAAGGTCGATAAATTGATAACCGAACGCAAATTACATTTGGTGTGGAATACAAAAATTCTAACATTGATAGTCGAGTTCGCCCGAGGCGTCGCTGGAAGTTCTCGAGTAATTGAGATCGTGTTTACGAGAGGGATAGCGAATTGTATGACGGGCGTGTTGGAGAGAGACGGCGAATAGTAATAGACGGGGGTTCCAATTGATTGGGAAGGGTGAGGCGCCCTTCTAGTCTATGACGTCCCGCGGGTGGGGCCGCTATTAAATTTTTTTGTTTCTCTCTTTATTTAATTTCGCGACGGAGGATAATTTGAATATGGAATATACATGGCCGGTCTGTTGGCACATATGGATGTATGAATACATTGTACGGTGACACTATTAATAAGTGTTTGCTAGTGACGTGTGTAACACCACTTTTATGTCAATATGTGAATACAAATTGTATTCCATTTGAATTATTTTAAAACTTTTTTACGATTTTTATGACTAAAATTGAGAATGTATATAATTTAAAAAAACCACATTACCCTACAAAAAATAACTAGTAATTGTCTAAAAATTATAAAAGATCCCAAAATAGAAATATGAAAATAATATTTGTCAACAAACATAATGACATAACAATAATTTAATATTATCTACATATTAATAGAAACATCTATTCAAATCTTAATAAGCAAGTGTTGATATAGTCATTGATAATTGGATAACGATGTAGTGTAGTGAACCGCCGCATTGCGGATGTACGGACGGACAATAACGTGTATATGAGTGCTATTGAAAAACAATACACAAACACACAAGTATTAACACTAAACCTACCGACAATTCTTGTATACCTCTTCCTACTGCACGCCGTCAAATTGTCCGGTAATTAAAAGTTATTTTATGATATAACGCAAGTAATAATGTAAATAGCTAAAAGTGAAGAGTGAAGAAAATATTATATGCATATTGTAATAATTGTCATGTAGTTTGATAACGATATTATAACGTTTAGGAATGTGTAAATTTTACAAAAGTTTTAGAACGGTCATTTTGACCGGTACTTGGTAGGTTTAGTGTTAAAGATCACAGAGATATCTTAAAAGAAACATTTAACTTTATTTATTATTCCACATATTTGTATTATATATATTATATAATATAAAAGTTATCTTATCTATCAATTATTAATTAACACAAGTAGTGCGTCGCAAGGCTACGGACGGACGGCGCTATAATTAGTATCATTATCAGTTATTACTACTGATAAGGTGTTGCTGTGTTACATGTATATATATATATATATATATATATATATATATATATATATATATATATATATTTACATGTCTGTATATTTTTTCTAAATCTTTCGATAAACAATCGTATGTATTTTTATCCGTCTGTCACTCTGTATGTATTTCTATAACTATAACCGTCTGACCGATTTTGATGAAACTTAGTACGTATCTATTTAATGGCGCAAATGATAAACTATACAAGACATCGGTAAATATATATATATTTAAAATTGGTTATTCTACATTATAATAGCGGATACGCGCATTTTGTAGGCATGGTAAGAAAAAAATACGCAAACGAAGTCGCGGAAAAAGCTAGTTATATAAAATAATCATATTAAAAGATACATACTTTTATCAGCAACTACAGCTATTGCGTCTCTTGTTAGTACATAGTGTATCCATGCCTTTTTAGTGAAACATCATCCCGTTTATCCCGATATCTTGGGATACGCGTAAAGAAACGCATCCCATCACTGAAGCTCAAATTGAAATACGTATTCATGTTTGATTACTGGGCCACTAATAAGCCATTAAAAATCACTACTACTGCTTCATATTATATTTTATATATATAACAATATTTACCACAAATACCATAATTATTTCAGAATAAGGGAGTGTCCGGTATTTTTAAGATAAACCAGTTATAAAAGATAATACTTGATGAAGATATTTTTGTTAGAGACAAACTTCTAAATGTGATGAGTATTATATATATATATATATATATATATATATATATATATATATATATATATGTATGAATATATATATATTTATATTACGTAGGTACTATATCTCACTTTTAAATAAAGGTCTCACTTTAAAATGAAGGGACGCTCGGCTTCTGTAACTTTATTATTAATATTGACAACCCTTAATTGAGGGTACATTGAAAACAATGCACTATCATTTTGATATTTTAGTATTTTATATAAATAACGTAGAAAATTATATACAGATTATAAAAGAAGCCCGCGGCTTAAAGGAAGTTGGAATACAAAAGTACTTGAGAAATATCGGATTTTTAGGCACATATTAGTATAATTTAAATAAGAAGATAAAACATTTAAAAAAACAACTTTTATCTTCATAGCAACGTTTCTAACTCCGTATTCTAATAATGTCCGTTTCTAACTAAACATGTTACTTCGAATTTAAGTTTAAACTCATTTTTAAACATATAATTTCAACATTTTTATAACATAGAACATTAACAAGAAAGGTTAATTTCATTAAACTAAAAGTCAATCTGACATTTCGAAATGTCAGATTGACAGTTAAATTTTGGCGGCGAATTTTTCAATTCATAGGACGCATTTTAAAAAGTTTTTTTGTTTCTATTCCCCATTAAATACAATGTATATTACAATAATAATGACGAGGGCGCCGTAAACCTTGGAAACGTTCAAACAAGGACCGGTAAATAGCGATAGAAAATATATTTTATGGTCAAAAGTCAATCGCGGTTGAGGAGTCGTAAAACACTCACAATGGATCGTAAAATTGCTTTATTCTTAAGAAAAACTACTATACTTTCCGTCGGTGCTCGCTTATTACTTACATATTATTTTACCAATTAATAAATAAATCTAATATATATATATATATATATATATATATATATATATATATATATATATATATATATATATATATATATATAACAATTTTCATTTGATTATGTTTTCGATTTTGTCTCTTCATCAGAGATGTGTAGAGGATTTTTTTTCCTAATGTATATGTCTGTTTAATCTAATCTAAGAAACGAATATAACATATAACAAACTACATTCACACATACATACATACATTTTAGTATATTATTTAAAGTAATGGCCGGCTACCGTCCGTCGCCAATTAAACTACCGTATCGATATCCGATTAATAAAGCATTATACCTATATAAAATCGTCTTTATCAGGACCCAGGTAAAATATAATAGGCTTCGAAATATACTGTATGAATATTATAAGAGGAGATTGAGAAGGAGAATTCGAAGACATGGATGGAAGCAAAATTTGTATGACGAAGAAAATAATAGAAGAACGTGGAAGAAATTGTTATATAAATAATTGGGATAAGAGGAGGCCCGCCTCCTCTTATCCCCCGGGATACACACAGACGGAACTGCGAGTACATCTTACAAACAATAAAACGAGCCTCAAAAGACACAACTCCTAAGAGGCCTTAAACATAAATTACTTTCAAATGATGATACCTACATTAAGTATAGGCTATCTACAATGTCTGCTGTCTTTTCACACTAGTATATAATTATTATGATGTATGTGTGTATGTGTATGTAACTACATTGTATGTTATATCCTTAAAGGTACACTTCCCGAAGGAAGAATACCTTTAAAACATCCGTCTATTTAACAAGATTTTTTTATCACACGGCACAGACAACGCCGGTAGCATGAGTTGGTAACAATATATATATATATATATATATATATATATATATATATATATATATATATTTACTTAAAAAAGTAATTGATATTTGTTATTTAGGTATATGATGTAGGTTCCTAAAACGGCTTCAGTCATTTTTAAACTTGTCTGATTCTCGTTACGCAAAACGATCTTAACGGATTTTGATTAAAATTATCTAGTAGATTGATATATGTAAACTATATATATTTAAATTTACCGAATTTCATAAAATTGTTATATAAAAATATATAATAACTAAGTACCATGCAAATGAAATCACGATTTCATTACCCACGGGTAACAGCTAATTTACAAAAAAAATAAAAAAATTGTCATTTTTTTTTGTGATATTATATATTAACTTTATCTTACGACTTCGCTCGTCCTAATTTCCACATTGGGTGGTGAGACAATACATACAATCCTACGGTACAATATCTTCATATATCTTTAACGGTATAGTTATGGCACAATTTGGTCCGACTTACTGTATACCTATCGTTATTATAGCCAAATTACACAAAATCTTCAAAAATTATAGCGTATGTGTGATTCTGATATATTACTGTAAAGTTTCATCAAAATCTGTGAAGCAGTTTTTGCGTGAAAGAGTAACAAACCTTCGCATTAGTATGATATATACGTAACTATAAAGTTATCAAGTAAAATAAAGACATAAACGGACAGACATAATGACATACAATTAAAATTCAAGTGAATAACTTAAGCTGTCACCGTCGAGAGATTGTCACTCGACATTTTATCGCACGCCGTCAGTCGCCCGTCGCTTCCTTATCGCTTGATGTGTTAATTAATATATTTATAATAAACATAATGGATAGGCTTATTTTATCGCTGTGCGGTATTTTATAGGTGATCAATGTGTTTGTTATACTTGGACTAGTATTACATACTAATATATGCCTAACATAATATTTCTTGTACAAACCGGTTCAAACCGGTTTCAGGTATTTTGAATTACTAACTAATTTTTTTTTGCTTTTTTACATGAAAATTGTTTTTTCTTTGTATTTCAAAAACTTAGGCTTAAAATACGATGTTTTGTGAAATATATTTCATCAAAAACACTCTTAGACCGATATAATTATAAAGCTTTAGAAAGACTCAAATGACATAATTTCAAAAATATATAAAATAAAATTAAGTATATACTTTTTATATGTAGATATAAACCATTGTCCTAAAAAAAACAATCCGTTCGTTCGTGTATCATTAATAATTTCTGGACTGGTGAGGAGCAAAGAAGGAGACTCACACACGAGGAACGTCAGAGGGCGGCTTGGATATACAAATGTTACTTTAATTTAACGAGTCGAGCCAGCCCGTATACGAGCTGCAGACATAGACCACTTATTTATGTTCTATTGTACACCATAGTTGATATTACAGCATAAAAACATATGGAAATACAAAAGATTTGTCCCATTTCCTCCAGACAATCTTAGTTCAGGGAATACCTAAAGTTATAAACATATATAAAACTACACATTAATATGTAATTATAATAATTATTGAGCGAAGCGAGCGGAGCGCTCTATGTGAGACTTTTTGCATCCCATGTCCGGGGTTGGCATGAAAACAGCTTTACCGATCTTAATGAAATTTTGCACATTTATAGCGATGGTCATTGCGATGGTTTATAAAAAAAAAGTGAAACAAATACTCATGTCCTTGAGGAATAATCACCAAAACATGACATTCCCATAGACTTCAATGTCAAAAAATTTCGCTATGTAGTATTTGATTATTCCATATTTTTTGACTGTCGGTTTCAGCTTTGAACGCTGAATTGAAGATGGGTTACTCGCTTCGCTCAATTCGGCGAAATCTACCGAGATTTGCCAGCGCAACGAGTCAAAATCGAGGTCTGGTTCGCGCCCCTAGTTATATTTTACGGACTCCTAAACATTGGGAGGGGGGGGGAATTCCAAATAAGATTGTATGGACTGTGTTTTAAAAAGAAAAGACTGTGTTTTAAAACAGAAAAGAAAAAGTATGTAAGATTTTGACAAGATTCAAAGATGGTTATATCTATGTAATCACAATATTGTGCAGTCGCTTAACAAAATGGAGAAACATTTTAATAAGTTAAATTAAAATAGCTTGACCCCGTAATGAAAATAGAAATATAAAGAAGATTGGAGTTGGTATAAAAGATTGCAATCACACTGAACTCATTGAGACGAAGATTGTTTTGCGAAGTTCTGTGATAAGCCCTGATCCAAATGTGTGCAATAATTAAAATAAATATACATTAATTTAACTATAATAAGTACAAATTTATACATTTTCATCTTAAAATTGTCTAAATGAAGAAATAAAAAGTTTTTTATTTTAGTATTATTGCCAAATTTAAGTTTCTAACAATTAAGCTGCGAAAATGATAGGCCTGGCCTAAGGCTTGCGCTCTATAAGGCGCAGGTCCGGCCGCACATCGAGTATTGTTCTCCTCTCTGGTCCAGATCACCCCAATATCAGCTTTTACCGTTTGACCGCGTACAACGGAGAGCCGTTCGGATCGTCGGGAACCCGATGCTTTGTGAACGACTGGACTTCTCTGTATGTCTTCTACTGCATTTACCACGAGATTTATCCGAAGAGCTATTTGATTGCTGCCGCCGATTTTCATCACCGCACAGCGCGTTTTCGCCTCCAATACATCCACTTGGATGCGTGGCAATCTTCTACGGTGCGGTTTTTAAGGACCTTTCTTCCACATACCCCTAAAATGTGGATTGAATCCCCTTCCGCTATATATATTTTTCCAGATCGATACGACATAGCTACCTTCAAAAAGGCATATACTCCCACCTTCAAGGCCGGCAGCGCTCTTGTGAATCCTCGGATGTCGCAAGAAGTCATGGGCAGCGGTTATCACGTATCATCAGTGACCCGCAAGCTCGTTTGTCCTCCTCTATTATAATAAATTAATAATAAAAAAAGAAATCTGAATATAACATATAATTCTTAAGTTCTATATATGACACAGGTGAAGTAATAAGGTAAGTATGTGTAAGAATATAGTAGTCAAACGTCTTGAAACGGGCAAATTTAAAACAATTACTAAACATGCACACATAGGTATAATCTAAGATATAAATAAAATGGAAGTGTTTGTTTGTAATACCAAGCTGACAGATTTCCACTTAATGCTACTAAAAGTGTATACGTTACTTACATAACGAATAAATTTTAAAAACTTTTGTCTGTCGAGCGGTTTGTCAGTTGGTTCCGGCTAATTAATACCTGAAATGGCTGGACCGATTGTTGTAGAACTTTCACTGGCGGATAGCTGATATTATAAGGAGTAACATAGACTACATTTTTTTTAATATATTCAACGTGAGCGAAGTCGTGGCAACAGCTAAGCTAAGCTATATAAAGAACACGCTTGCCTCTTACTAGTTGCTAGAATAAAATATTAAGTGTCTTCTGTGTCTGCTGTCTGTAGCCAAATACAAACAGATAACCCAATGAAGGAGACGACCCTCGAGACATTAGCCGTTACCAAATTAATTTTATAAAAAACGAACTTCGGCTCCAGACTTGCAACGTGGAGTCATTGCGATTTTACCTCATAACATATTATTTATTATTAAAACTAGCGGAAAAACCACCAAACCACCACAAGCGGAAAATAACGAAATTACTATTCGACCACAAAATGTGTAGTGAATATAATCAGTATTAATATTATTATTTACATAAACATTTTACAACAGATATAGTAAAAACTATACTTTTAAAGTCCGTCCTTAGAAAAAGTTACAGAAAACTGGCAACCTTTTTTGAATATCAAACCATGTTTTTTGGACAATACAATTCCTTTTGTCATTTGAGGCAATGGAAACAGTTTTTGACGCAAACAAATTATTATATTAAATTTATGGAATTGATTACGAAACTAAAAAATATGGAGTTATAATTTTTCGCAATAGTCTTTGTTTATGGTATCATGTTCGTCGAAAGACACAATGGAAGTCGCTCGCTCGGAAGTGATTCTGTATTGTTGAGTCATCCAAATTGTTTCATGTAGTCACCATGGAACGAATCGATGATTGTGATTTCTTTGTTTATGTATCAAGTGTTGGTATAAACTAATGTATTTTTATTGCCTACCATGACAGCTGAGGTTGGAAATTTGATTTTACACCTAAAAAACATCATGATTTTAATTTAAAACCACACCAGAATTGGTTTATCCGTTTGCATGCCATATTGCCACAACCACAAATACTAATAATATGTTTATGTTTTATTTAATATAACAATATTTAGGTCTACAATGCGTACCGACACCCCTTCACTGAGAACTGAGTACATTTTCAAATAAGTTTTCTAAATAATGCCAAAAAATGGGTATCAGTAAAAAAAAATTTTATTTATATTGAACTCTAAAAAGCTCGATAGAGATGTAAATATTGAAACGTGGTATAGAAGTGAATACTATTTTCATTATAAAAGGTTAAATATTTCACATTTAATATTATATTAACACATCTCTTCAAAGTAGGTACCCTCAGCGTCTCCGTAAATAGAGAGATAGAAATATACATAAAAAGATACATATAAATATAATCTTGTCAGTTTGAACGCAAATCATGAAGACAGCGAAACTACGAGATATATGAAAACGCGTTTTTCAGAACTAAAAAAGAGGTATAATTCCGAACAAAGCAACAAACGAAAGACACATATGCTTATTATTAAAAACTATACTGTCCGTAACAATCAACAAACAGACATCTCAGTCATTTTGTATACACACTCCAGAAGGAACTCAGGACTTCAGATCCTATATATGAAGCTTAGTGAAGCTAAGCTCTGTAGATCTTCCCGTCATCATCACGGATACTTCTTTATACTTTATTCTTTATGGAAGATGAACTTCAAACATTTTTTATTTTGACACAACAAGTACTAGGATCCGCCAACCGTGCTTGGCGGGTGTTGAGCTGAGCCTCTCCTTTCTTCTTTTCTTGATAACTTTTGAATTGCTAAACATTTTTTCAATCTATTTTCTCTATAACATCCTCGTTCAGCTCAAACATACATGAGAACATTTTTAGCCAATTATCTCCTCGGATTTTGGAGACAACTAAACACAAAAAAAGGTCTCCCAAACGGTTAAGAGCTTCGCTTACGCTCAGCTCAATACCAACGAACGACGGAATTGCCGTTTTTAGGTAAAAATAATGAATATTTAATCTGAACCGCTCTTTAGTTTTAACAAAAGGTCATATATCTGATATAGCTTTGTCGTATATCAATAGTTTAAGACTTTGTACACTAGTTATGCCTGCGACTCCGTTCGCGGGTTTTGTTCTTTGTCCGGCCGACTTTCAACAATCTTAATTTAAATACACACAAAATAATAGCTAAATATGTTTAATCGAACCTACAACAAAGGTAATGAGTACGGCGCATTTGTTAAATTGACACAACTTTGTTATTTATTAAAGGATATGAAGAAAACAAACACTAAACCTGAAGTGAATCTAAACAATACGTCCGGGAATCCGCATCAAATCGGGAAAGCCGTTCCGGAGATTAGCGTACAGATAAACAGATAAACATTTAAACAATCATTGTTTTGGGTTTTTTCTCAGTAATGGTTTTTCCCATCTTTTATATACAGACAACGATCTCTTACTCATTTATTATATATATAAATGTAACCACTTGACATGGAGTTAAAGATAGATTAGGATAAAATTTGAGTTTCCACTAACATTTGAATTTGTCATTGTCAAATTAAAAACTTTAATTCGGTAATTATAGTCACTTTGCCACTGCAGCAACTGTCTGTCTGTCTGTATTGTTAATGTATATTGATAACTAAAGTTTTTAATATAATAATTATAAGTTACTGATAAGAGATGACAGTTCTTATCTATTAACACTCAAGCTGGTGAGTTCGTCTCTTTATGAATATTCTTTATCGGACGTCATGTCAATGCATTTATTTTTAATATATTTATTATAAAAATATCTTCATATTCTAGAAAGGATTGTTCCGGTCGTATAACCGGAATATTAATAATATGATACAAGTAGGTATTCTGACCGGATCTCTGCCGGATTATCAGATTTTACTGTCAGTGTACAGAACTATGTTATGTTATATCATTGAAGCAATACTTGGCTTGACATGTGTATTATGCTTTTGTTTTTGGTTTCATTTTTATTAAGCTATTAATCCATTACTGTTTTTAGTGATGTAATGATTATAATGACTTTTTTACTATTACTTATTATTATTATATGTATGATGAATTCTCTACATCTCAGTGACAACATAAAATGTTGACCTTTTAATAAAATAAATGGTCATTTTGAGGGAGTGATAACTGATAATACTCACTGACCTTTCAATAAACGTATTGACCTCACATAGAGCAGTCAGCAGTGTCCTTGTGACGAGGAATGCTCATGATTAGATGATATTGTGTCGCTTTATAGGACGGGGTTTATTTTTATACTACGTAGCTATATGTAGGTAAAAAGATTCAGTATGAAATTATCTTCTTTTAATACATTATTAATAATACGATTAGTATTTCGTTAGTATTTTGTCACTTGAAGTGTACCAGCGCTATAAAGTACTATTGTTCATCTAATTCACGGCTAACGAGGCCAAAAAACGGTAAAATAAAAAATCTGCCAACTGACATTGATTCTATCGTGCTCATAAAAAACGAACACAATGCGTCGACTAACGCCACGCGTCCCGCTACCCTCTCGCTGCTTATAATGTATAAGTGTGACAAGGTTCTACTTATGTGAAGCATACTAATTTGAACTATACTCCTATAAGTTAAGACTGCTTTTCAAGTGACAGCTCGGATTAGAACTCTAACAAATTAACGTCACAAATTGAAGCTAGCTTGGAATCCGTCGTCAAGCGCCGCGACGTTGCCGCTCCGGCGGGCAACAGCGCTTCTCACCGCTATGTATATGTGTGTACGCTGGCACAACTGGCGCCGAATATTTATTGTATACTAACAGAATACTGAGTCGAGCTTAGGGCGACAGGGTTCCATTAGCGAAGGGAGCATTAATATGGTCCTTCTGTTATGGGGAGTAGGGTTCATTTTATTACATATCAAATTTCCATGAGACCTTGTTATGATAAGTGGTCTTTCTATGTGACCGTCCAGGTGGCTATGTATAGGTCGCACGTTGGATTGAACTGAATACTGAACGACGGCCTCAGTCCAGAGATATTAAAATCAATATCTTTGAATTATTGTGAATATATATCATTTAAGCCACGATAAAACGTGAGCAGTCGGAGTATGCCATTAGTGTAGCAATTTGTTGAATCGATAATGTACTGAAACATTTAATTGGTTTCACTTTTGTTTCTTGTTTTTATTTCAATGATTGATGATTCGTAGTTTTCATTAATTTTATCACGAAGTTAATTAATATATGTTTTTTTATTATGTATGTGTTTGAATACATACAGGGTATTTATAAATATATATATATATATATATATATATATTTATAAATACCCTGTATATATATATATATATATATATATATATATGTGTGTATGTAATAGAAAAGATAAGAAGACTGTTCATATTTCATGTTAGATCATCGTTTAAACGAGAAATAATTATCGTAATTATCAAAATTCAAGGAATCCATGCTGACGTCAGCGAATACTTACGGCTTATCAAGAGATGGTACTAAGATAATTGTTTAGTGAAATAAAATGATAAGAAAGGTTATATGAAAGAAGATTGAAATGCATATCGCAATCAAAACCGTCTACCGAAATTAATAATAGATTTTGATCCAATTTATGAATCCAATCCGTTTCCTTGATTATCAGTGCCAATAACCTACGTATGGATTGTATTTGTAAGTTATCGAGGTTGTTTTCAATCTCGGATCGATTGTTAACCTGAAATTTGATTCAATCGATCTATCCCTTTTCTAGAAACCAATTAACCCGAAAGTCTGTTAATGTAGGTACGTAAAATAAGGTATATATATTATATAACGAGTCCCTTATCATTCTGTTCTATTATCCTTTAATTCGACGTAAACATATAGTGTTAGTACACCTACATCAAGTCTCTTTTTTGACCCCCTCTCCGTCTGAGAAGACGATTTTAGTTGTTAAAATAAACGCACGAATTCGAATAAGTTTTAGAAAAGTTGCAACGAAAATACAGAATAGGTGATTTCGTTCAAGAATGTTCTATGAAGACGTTATTCCTCCAGGATTTGTTATACATTATTAAGTCTCCGGCTTCTTAGTAAAAAATGCTACATCTCCCGAACTTATTTAAAGTATCCGCAAACAAACTAGTCACTTCTCAGCGGGATTTTCCGCAGATATCCTGTTATAAGTTATATCAAATAACGAAAAACACTCAAATTTTATTTCGTATTATGATCATTGTCAGTATATATTATAGTAAATGCTGCAATTGATTATTGTCTGTAGATAATCAATCAGTCAATCAATCAATTTATATCAAATATGCATGATAAGTTATATTATACCTATAAATATATATAAGATCTTTGTCCATTTCATATATATATATATATACGTCGTAAGTATCTGTCTGTACCAATAAATAAAAAAATACAATATTATATATTTAGAAGTTCTTCCTTATTAGTTTTTTCTTTTATTATCATTTGTCCGTGTGTTTGATAACATTAACGATTTATATTATACTGTTATAAATGTTATCAATTAATTTGATAATAATACAAAAACCATCAACGATGTAGTTGTCTCTTATTTAGGTATGTTGTTATGGGAAATAGAAAGAGACAGAAATATAGGTTTAGCTGTTAGAATGGTACTAAACATCGACAAAGAATAGAACCAGAGTATCCTGAGGCCGTTTCTAGAAACATCCATAGGCTGTTACTCACTTGTCAAATTATATTAAAATTTGTGTACACGATTTTAGTATTTTCATTTAGAGAATGAATTTAGCATTCTATATAGCGGAGGTCGCAAGTTCGAGTCCCATCCGTGTCGATGAATTCATTGTGTATGTATAATTTAAATACCGTGACTAAACATGTCCGCGCACAATTCAAACTATACATCTACGTATAATTTAATGAAATATTTTGTTTCACAAATATATTTATCTTTATTAGTACAGTATCTAGATCCCAACTTAGTATAGTTTAGGTCTGATACAATACGAAGACCACATTAATCTCAGTTCTCTCTCTCTCTCTCTCTCTCTCTCTTTCTCTCTCTCTCAGTTCATTCATTAAACAGTTAATAATAAAATAATATACGATACAATTTTAAAAACCTTCAAAAATACTTCTGAAGACAATCTAAAAATTTATTGATATCAAAAATAATTTTATATTAATTTAAAAATAAAACAATATGGTTGCACGCTTCCCGCGTCATATATCAAAATGATATTTAAAGTCCTTTTTAAAAACTACAAGTTTGTAGGTATCCGTTTATTACTTCTCTATCGACCTACCTTTTGGAACTGAAAGAAACGTCTAGTATTCTTACTAGGGGCGCCAACAAAACTCTCAACTCGCTGCGCTCACGAAATCTCGGGTGCCGTTTGCATATTGACCGAAGCGAGCTGAATTGACTTCAATGGGATATCAGTTTTTTGACATGATATAAAAATTTTTTTTTTTTTTTTTATCACATTTTTCAAATTTTTTTTAAAGAATCATCCCCTATTGTGTGTCTTTTTGATTGCAAAGTTTCATAATTTTCCGTCAAGTAGTTTTCGAGCCAATTCGTGACAAAGAATGTAAAAAGTCTCCAGTAAAACGCTCCGCTCACTTTGTTCGCTTCGCTCAATAATTTAGGGTCTTATTGTACCTGAGACAAGCGAGACTAGAACAAAGTTTAGAGTTATCCAATTAACTCAATAGTCATTAACGTACGTACGCTTTCTTAACGGTTTGTAATTTGCATGCATTAGTTACGACAAGGTTTGATTAGATTTTATCTCTCTTTCTTTCTTTTTCTCTCTCTCTAGATATATTAATGTCGACTTACTGAAAACTTCCAACATAAATCTGCTCCTGTTTTTCACATTTTTTCTATTACAATTTCTACATTTGTTTTGTATAATGTCAATATTATTATACGAGACTCGTATACACTAAAAACGCGCAATTTTTACTTAAACAATTAAAACAAAACATAAACGAAGCGGGAAAACAAATAACAACTGGCATTTCATTTAACTAATGCCATACATTACGATATAACGTTCCAAATTCAAATAAAATATATGCATTTTATTTGAATTTAAAATTGAATTTGAATTTGGAATTCCAAATCGAATGCAATATTTCGAACATCGAACCGGCGAACATGCTCTCAAGGAGCTACCCAATACTATTAATATTTATTCAGTATATTATTCTTTGTGTATTTAATATTACAGTTTTATTCACTTCATATCGCGTAAGTGAATAATTTATTTCAAAACACGCGCAACAATCACCATAAAAGGTTAGGAATCTTTATAATCGATTCACTTTTAATCTTTATCCAATTAAATATAGTACTTGAATTTCAAATTTTATTCTGCTTGAAGCATAAATAAGTTGCAATTAGAATTATAATTGTAAATAGAAGATCGCAAATAGAAAATACACTCATAGGAAAAAGTGCCGCGAGGATAAGTGTTGAATTGTTTTGAGGGTCATTACAATGTAGGACTCAAAATTTGCTAAATATTATAAAGTACATAAAGTTATTTACTTTATAACTAATCAATCAATCAATCAATAGAGACCCAACAATAGAATCAAGAATAGGGGAGAGCGGGGCTGGTACTAACATTTTTTTTATTATGGTCTATACTTTCTATAATAATTAACTTTTTTGTTTTATTTTTTATTGAAAACATGCTTTGGTTATTCAGTTATGATATTACTAACTAAAACCAACAGCTAGCTAAGTAATTTCAGAAAGAGAGCCATAAAAACAAAAAAAGTCACTTGTTAATATATACCCCGTATTTGGGGCAAATATTAACAGAGCTGGGGTAAGTATTAACGTTAGGGGCAATTATTGACAGAGACTAAAATTATATCAAATACTTAAATAAAATGTTGCTTACATTAATGAAAATGGTTTTATTGTTTAATAAATCAGTATTTTTATTATAGGAACTGAAAGAATATAATATAATCTTTTAAATATACCTTCAATCCTGAAAATTAATTATCAATCATCCACCCAGAATTATTACCTGCACCTATGGCACCTCAGGCGGTCCATTTTGGACAAATTAATTGCTATATCTGATCCGGGGAAAAATGAACATACATGGTATAAAATTTCCAATAGCATTTACCGCTGCCGCAATTGTGATGAGAGTTCCCAGTTCAGCAGATGTGACTGCTCCTACCTGCTTGGAACCTCGTTGAGCTACCATTTTCTTAGGTTTTTGCACCGTTGTGACTCCAGTCTCGTCTACATTCCATATTCTACTCGGAGGAAAATTGTATCTTTGAAGCACTTCTCGATATTTTTCGAAAAATGAATGAACATTAGTACGGTTAAATGATGTTGTCCTGCTTAAGCTGGTAGCCTCTGAAGTTCGAATAGAGAATGATGCATTGCGCTGCATAAATCCTGAAAACCAATCTTTGCCATCTTTTTCGTCTCTTTTTCAAGATTCTGGAATATTTTCTATCTTGTATCGAATGGCAAGCTCGTAAGCTAATTTTTTTACATCATCAGGTAGCAATCCGAAATAGATATTGGCACATTTTATTAAATAATCTGCTATCATTGCTTCTTTGCGCAGAATTGAAAACAAGACGGTTTTTTTATAACCCACTTCAATAGAAGAGGGAACTTCTCTTCCTTTTTATCTTTACGTATTTGAACAGTGTTACATGACCAATGTTGTGTTCGGTAGCAACAACTCTATATTTTCTGTTTTTTATCAGAACTTCCTCAGCGGCCAGCTATATAATACTTTTTGAGACGCGGACCCCCTTGTGCTCTTCCTTTTGTAATTTCACATTCTGTAAAAAAAAACTTATCGCAAAAAAAACTCTCTTAATGTCACATACATATGTATAAGGTAAGTATTAACATGTTAATATTTACCCCACTCATTTTGTTAATTTTAGCCTCAAGGTCTCTTTTAATATTTCATCAAATGCAGAAAATAATCTTATCAAAATAATTAAAAACAAATAACACAGCTTTAATGTGAATAAAATAGAGTTGCATGTAGGATTAACTATAATTCAGTTTAACGAATAAATAAACCTCAAATCAATTTATTAAGAAGTACGAAAAGTTCGTTTACCTGTCAATCTGAGGTCACTGCGCATAACTATCACTAGCGATGACCGGCCGATATCTGACAAATCAGGACACGTTCGGCTCTCTATATAGGGTTTCTAAACAGAGTCTCATATTTTTAACACTTCACGTTTGGCGGGAATAAGCTTGTTAATTCTTACCTCCGTTAAAACCAGCCCCGCGTTCCCCTACATATTCTCGATCTAATGATTTATCTAAATTGTTAATTTCCTCTTGCAAAATAACATTTAAGTAATCTATTCTTCACCTCCAAACAACACCAATACTAAACCAGCCTCCGACCAGCGCTCAACATCCGCCAACAAATCACAAATCACAATCCAATACACACGAGGTACATAATTGTATTTCTCAATAGCACTTCTGAATACGATAATTAATTAGCCATTGAGATTGACGCAACCGCAGTTTTCCGAGTCTGCCAAGTCGAGCTGGCAACGTCGCGTCCAACCTAAGACCGCCGCTAGTAGAAAGCGCGTTTCTAATCTCGACGCAGTCATTGACTCCGCTCGCGCGACTTCATTTTAAAATATCTGCACCACGTTCATATTAAGGCTATTTTGAATAAAACTCAATACATACAACACTAACACGTTCACAACATATTACATTCATGATTCATTGATTCATACATCTGATTCTTTGTTTCTGCCATTGTTAACATCAATTTATCCCTGAAAAATTACTGTTAAACAAATAATAAATTATAATAATATTAATTAAAGTAAAATCTGTTTTTTTTAATTATGATAATTATGATAACGACATTATCTTTGGAGGTACTGTGTGTTTATCACTAATAAATACTTATTTTAAAGTATTATTTATTCAGAATAATACTTAAAAACTTTTAAAAAATACTAAGTAAGGGATAAACAGTACTATTTACTACGATTTTAGACACTTTTAGTTACAATATACGTATTAAGTATACAAATTATACATATTTAAATTTATTAATGAAAAAAACACAAAAAATGCGAACGAATATTTGTATTTTAAGTGAATATATCATAATTATTCACAAACAAAAGGACATACATCTATATATGTATATATATATATATAGGTCATATTATCAAATTATCAACTAAATTATCTACTATAAGTATATACTTTCTAGAAGGTTCGATCTACTCAAATATTGATAAGGATTCTGAAAAAAATCCTGAGATTAAAAAACTCTATTGTCTTGGTAAATAATGTTCAAAATAAATGATATAAATCATACATATATATATAAAGTATATTGTAGTATAGTTACGTAATGATAAGTTATTTACCTAGCGTCCAGGTGGCGCTGTGTGCTGATAAGCAATCTCTTATCAGCTTCCGCCGCTCGCAGCTGTGAAGATAAATTTGCAGTTTTAAGTATTTTTTGTTCTTTACCGTAATACTCATCTCATCATTTGATAATTTTATCAAATGTTAAGAAAATATCGCTGTAACGAAATACTGGACCGATTTTGATAAGGTTATTCCATTTTTTTTGATTTTACAAAAATCTAAGCATCTTTCATCAGTAATATCATATTTGTAATATATTAAACAAATACTAAATAAATGAATAATATTTTAAAATGGTATAATATTAACATTAACGCTAAGCCTACCGACAATTCTTGTATACCTGTTCCCACCGCACGCCGTCAAATTGACCGATAATTAAAAGTTATTTTATTATATAATGGAAATAACTAAAAGTAAAGAGTGAAGAAAATATTATATGCATGTTCTAAGAATTGTCATGTAGTTTGATAACGATATTATAATGTTTACAAATGTGTTAGTTTTACAAAAGTTTAAGAACGGCCAATTTGACCGGTACTTGGTAGGTTTAGTGTTAATAAATAATTTAATAATAAATATAATATGACCGTTCGCTTTCAAATAACCTCTCTACAGCCTCTGTACAGCCTCTCTACAGCCTCGCGCCCAAGGTCCTATTATCTACGTCACTGTAATTAAATCACCCAATAATATATATTAATTATAATGAGACATTAGCATTGTGAAGGAAAGGTTTGGAACCAAACCTTGTGTATAACATATATATACATACGTACTCTCTACATAAAAATTAAACTAACCCAAATATGGTATGTTACATACATACTTATGTACAACGCACAAGTAGAATAATTAAAATTATTAATATATTATATTTTAAGGTAGTTTAATATTAATTTGTGGTCAGCATCATTTATTAAACAGAGCGTGACGAGAGATGATCCGAGCACTGCTTCGTGTCTCGGTCTCGTGTCAGACACTAGACACTGCTCGTATAAATAATTTATTATAATTATATATTAAAGAAAAGTTAAGTAAATAAAACAACTTGCAAGGCGTCCTAACTCCTCAAGCATCGTAACACAAACTCTGTTTGTCCGTTTGTGAGTATTTACAAACTGAGTACTTATTTTTTAAATATAGGTTTAAATATAGGTTTTGATGCTACATTTTAAGATATATATACTCCGTCCGTATATATATATATATATATATATACCGTCAGTAAATGCACGGCTCCAAAGGGTTCCAAGAAGAACCGGCAAGACACTCTTAACTTATTGTTAATTTATACTTCGTTATAGTGTTGACTTTGAGTCAGTCATCGATAAGTGTTATGTCAATGATGACTGACCAGCTGTGTCCACGACTTCTTACGCAAGGAATATGTTGTTTTAATAAAGGTAGCGTAAGTTAGTTGTAACATCAGGTGTCCCCCAATGAGAGTCCTGTTAAAAATCGGTCCAGCAGTTTCAGAGATTAGTCGGAACAGCAAACAGAGATAACAGACAGAATGAAAAAAAATAAGGTTTTTAATGTAAGTACCGTATTAAGTGATATGCTGTTAGTTTGGATACAAACAGACACTTCAATTATATTTATATACATAGCTAAGCAATGGTCTAATTAGTAATCCGTATATCAATCATTTGACTTCTTCATTCTTTCCGTGGTCACGGGTTTCTTTACATCTCAGAGGTTCGGTTTCCATGACTAAAATCATGGTACAACAAAGATGTGGGTTTATTTTGTTATAATAGAATGTGCGTAGTAAAAATATATATATACACAAATAACAGATTGTTTCCAAACCATTTTTCTACATCTCGCTAGCTGTTGTTTTCTTTTACCTTGATAATGTAAGGCCAATAAGTATATCTACTTATTAATACGTAATATGCACTTTGTGTTTATATTCTTATGTTGTATGTATCATCTGACGTGTGTCTGTCTGTCTGTATATCTTGATTATCAATAGCCAATCCAGTCCTATTTTATTTGACAGAAAAGTCCATAGATATAATTGAAATATATCAATGTTTTGTTACTGACATTTTGTTAATGGCTATTATGTATTTACCATAATAAGTTATTATGAAAAGAAGTAGTTGTATTTGTAAATTATACAGAGGAAGGATTCATAGCCTTCCGCCGAGACTCGGATTAAAGAAGTCACAGAAAAGTTAAGTACGCGAAAATATACATACATTTTACTACTACTAATATATATATATGACAAAGTTTATGTTAATGAATGTCTGTTACTCCTACACGCAGAAATTATAAAATGAATATTAATTTTACAATAATAATACATAGGTTATAATTTATAACCATATTGTGAAGTAAAAGAAAAACAGTAAAGTTGTAATTTACCACCCAAGAGACGCCGCAGGCAAAGCTAGTATTATCATAATTCCACTAAATAGGTAATATAATTATTAAGCCTAACTGTGCAATGAACACAATAACACCCCCCCGTCTCCCCTCCTCCCCCCCGTCGCAGCGCGGTCGGTCACAGCGGAGTGTCTCGTCATTGTTTCACTGCGCGGTGGCGGACTATTGTCCGTACTCATTGACTGCGGACTTGTATTGTTGCTTCTGAATTGCATTATAAATCATTACTTCATATTTCACGTTTATTTTGGTGAAATATAAATTTTTACGCATAAATATATATAATCCATATGTTTTTTTTTATTTTATAAATATAAATCAAATAATTTTATGATAGACGTGTTAGATATTATTTAGTTTGTTAACTAACTAAAAATTCTTTGTTACGTACCACTTCACTGTTTCACTAAACAACTGGTGTTTTAATCATTCGCAGACTACAGACAGACGGACCTTTGTATTAACATGGTATATATATATATGTGTACAATTTTATTATATTCTATGTATACTTATATGATAAGTATTATTTAAATGTCTCTGGAATGAAATTTAACAATGGACGTCAGTCAGTCAGCTGGATTTGAACCGCTGACTAAGACTACCAAGTGTGTTTTCAATTATCATACGACGTACAGACAGACAACTATAACTATTTATATACAGAATTACATTCAATTGATCTTTACACCAGATTCTTAAACCCATATGAATAATATACATTTATTTCGTGTTTTTATCTATTTGAATATTATATAACAACTAAATTTGTTTAATTTAGTAATGAGATATATAACAATAGATAAGTGTATTAGTTTGTGTGTCTGATTGTCGCGGCTCCAGTGGCGCAATTGGTTAGCGCACGGTACTTATACGTCAGTGTCGGTGAGCTATGCCGGGGTTGTGAGTTCGAGCCTCACCTGGAGCAATGTTTTGTTAACACTAACCTAATATATATCATATATACAACATTTTATACATTTTTTAATAATGTTAAAAATAAAAAATATTCTTATTTTTTAAGTTTGTTATTATTATAAAAATACTCTTAATTGAGTTACAAACAGTAGTTGAATGTACCAATAAAGGTATATCCAGTAGTAAGTGGGCAGAGCACTTCGAGTTCACAGAAGATATGCTTCGTCATTGCTTTTATTAAGACGGGTTGAATAAATGTTGAAACGGTATTATCTTTGGTTTTATTAAAAAATAGATAAAATTTAATTATTTAAAATGAAATGATAGTTTATAATATAATTGAACTTAAAATTTATTTACCCAAATTAATACTCTAAAACATTTATTCGTACTTTTGAATGACGTAAAATGTTTTATTTTGAACTAACAAAATTGTAATGTAAATAGTTCAATTAAATTCAGTAGTACCAACCTAACAGAGTACCAGTAGCCAAGTAAGAGATACCAACTAATAAAGTTGTGGAGTCATGCCGCCGGCTACCGGTCAGTGTTTTGTTTTACGGTAGTTCAACAATGCAGTCGATTCATTCCGGTAGCCAAATATTTTAAAAGAGGTTATGTATATATATATATCTTTAATACAATGTGATTATTTATATAGTTTTAAAACTATATAAATAATTTATTAAATTTTAGGCATTTATAGGAAATATTTATGTGTATATTCTTAGTTCATAAGACAAAAAACAATTTAATAGATTTTAGTTTATTTACACTTTATGAGCGGGTAACATGAACTACATTTCACTAATGCACTAATGAAAATACATACATACATACACAAATACATACATACTAGTAGGTACTCATTATAATGTCGGAGGACCCAAGCAAAACAGAAGAAAGCTATTAGCGTCGGTGATCACGTCAGTGCTTATGTACCCCAATATTCTCTGACGTGCTGAGCAAGCAGGAATACCGACGGAAACTCGCCTCAGTTTATAGAATCAGTAAAGTACGAGCAGCTAGCGCCTTTCGTGCAGTAGCGGAAGATGTGGCATGCTTGATATGGTTCCTGTTGCGATTCTTGCAGATGAAGGAAGAATCTGCATCAGAGCAAGAAATGCAACCCAGACCTGACTGCGGTTGAGCTTCGAACCCAGGGCTTGAGCTTGCAGTGGCAACCGCTCCGGGATAAGTCGACGAAAGGAAGATAGACACGTAGGCTTATTCTAGACCTAGAGCCATGGGAGAATCGGGACCATGGAGATTCGAACTACTACCTAACCCAGATGATGTCCGGCCACGGCTGTTACCGGGCGTATCTCCATAGGTTCAAATACGAAGAATTCCCTGACTGTCCGATCTGTGGAATAATTGAAGATGCAGAGCACGTCTTCTTTGTCTGCTCTTCATTAAACGAAGCCAAGAAGTCTTGGGAAGAAGATGTAGGATGCAAAATATATCCTGAAACTCTGAGCTACAATGCTATCCTCGTCTTCGGCCTGTCTATGACCGTTTTAAAGGAACTGGCAAGAAGAGAGCAGGAGCGAAAGAAGCAGGCCCGAATAGCCACTTTATCCGATAGAGCTGCGGCTAAATCCCCCCGCGAAGTAATGCCTAGCGGCCATGCCGCGGGGATCAGGAATACTGATGATAGAGGATTAGTTTTAGTCGATATTAGATTGAGTCTGACATACGGGGTTTGAACCAAACCATAGATATGAAAATGATTTTTAAACCAAGAAAAAAAGAAAAAACTAATACTCGTTATTAAATGTATATCAACCATACTGATTAAATAATCGTAAGAAGATTGTAACTAAATCGCTGAAAGCAGACAGTATTTGTTAAGTATCTAATAGATATTCAATAAAGTAATAATTAATTACTAAACGATCCTTATTCTAGTTAACAGATATAAACACTGGTCAGAATATTGTCAATCAAAAGTAAAAATGGTTACAAATCAGATAATATTCAAGATCTATTAAACATTTCAATTTACTGGTTAACTATTCACTCATCGTAATCAGAATAATTGAGATTAAAAAATAATATTTGGGTTAATTTAAAATACATAGTAGATAATAGCAGTGCAGTTCAGCTCTGTTAATGAATAACCTTGATCCTGACCAAAGATGACTGATTATTGCTAGTTAGCATATTAAGGATATGACGTCATTACTTATTATGACGTCACAACAACAACACATATCTTCGCCTGTTATTTCTGAGTGTACTATGAGAAGACTGTTAAGATTGGTTGACTTTTAACTCGCTATTTTTATTTACAAGTAGTGCGCTAACAATTGTATTAACTATATGTATTTAACACTAAACCTACCGACAATTCTTGTATACCTGTTCCTACCGCACTCCGTCAAGTTGATCGGTAATTAAAAGTTATTTTATTATATAACGCAGGTAATAATGGAAATAACTGAAAGTAAAGAGTGTAGAAAATATTATATGCATATTCTAAGAATTGTCATGTAGTTTGATAACGATATTATAACGTTTAAAAATGTGTAAGTTTTACAAAGGTTTAAGAACGGTCAATTTGACCGGTACTTGGTAGGTTTAGTGTTAAACTATATAAGAGAAATTATAATAACTATGACTATTTACGCACTGAATGCACTCATCACCACACAGACCACGCATCGTGATCTCTAATATATTTGATAAGTATTGAATAACTTGATAATTATTGGACGATATTATATTATTTATAATAAAGTAATAATAAACCTGCTCTATTTGAATAATACTGGAACTTTGAACAAGTTTTTATTTTTTATTATTTAGCTAATAAAAATATAAAGTAGACAGAGATAGCATTCTCTTTCTTTATCTATTAGTTATTTTATAATTAATGATGTTATAGTGGTCATCTAAATCATTTAGCTTGTTTAGATAGCGTTTGCCCGCGACTCTGTCCGCGTTGACATTAAGAAGCGTTCGTGAGAACCGCATTTCTTTAAGAAAGGCTGTATTTTAACGGGTTAAAAATAATTTTCGTCGTTCCCGTAGGTAAGATCCCGTGAAAATTTTGAAATAAAAAGTCTAGATTACTCACTAATAATTTAGTTTTTGACAGATGAAAGAATTTTTCATATCAGTCTTGTAGTTTCAAGGTTATCCAATACATACAAACGTAGAATCAAACATTTATATAATATTAGAAAAATATATATATATGAGATTGTATGTGCTTTTAGAAAAAACATTCAAAACCTAACATATACATTTTTGGGTTTATGTCAACAACAAATACGGGGATAGAAGTAAAGTCAGATGACGCAACCAAATTATAGAACACGAACACCAACGCAATCAAACCACTTCATTACATAAAACCCACAAGACGCGTAACACGGTTAGATTATACAATGTGGGGTCACCACGACCCCGGGACTGTAAAAAGTTTGACTAAATTAACCCTTCATCAATTAATTGTTCTACTTAATATAATATACATTTATACATCATGTTGGCATCTATTATGATGTACAAACACACGGACATCAATCAATTTAACTTTTCTTAATTTATAAATAACTTCTGACAGTGACATAAGTGTCTTCTTCGCCCTCCAAGGGTTAATTTTTTTATAAATTCATCATATTTTAAGTTACATTAGTTACAGACCGGTAACTTTTTTGTGGCTTCCGGTACTTTTCTTGAGGAACTGGATCTATATGTTGGCTTAAATAAAATATGCAATAAAAAAAATAAGAAAACTGCCATAGTTGTCGTATTTTCCTAAACGGCAACTAAGCCGGCAACGCTCTTGTGTATCCTCGGATGTTGCAAGAGTTCATGGGCGGCGGTGATCACATATTAACGGTGACCCGCACGCTCGTTTGCCCTCCTATAACATAAAAAAAAAAAAAAAAAAAAAAATATAATAATGTTTGTCAGAATAATAAATCTATATATTTACTAAACTATCAAACTACTTCTATTACGAAATTTCACCAAATTCCATTCAGCAGTTTTGCATTATTGTACAAAAAACAGATAAATATACAAAAAATAACATTTTTTATTCATGTCCATATCATGTTAATTTCAAATCCATGTCATGTTAATAACAACGTACAGGTTTTGTCCGTTTTCCTAATTCATTACTTATTTATTATATATATATTTTTAATAATATCTAATCAGTAGTAAATATATTAATAATTGTTAATAAAACCCCACGTCAAAGTAGTTAGTTAAAAACTACAATATGGACTTAATGGTACTATTTACAGTATCATAGTTAAATATATATTAAACACAGTCTCTTTCTGCCTGTCTGTAAAACTCAAACTATGTTATTACAACATTAAAAAAATCCTACATACATATATTTAAACACAAAAACGGAAAGCGAAATGGTTTCCTCAAAATGATAATTCCGAATCCGCTTATCTAAGGTCTGATAAGGCGTTAATTAGTTTACCCGCCGGCAGAGGACGTACATACATACATACCGCCATAATCACAACAGCTTCTGAGTTCATCACTACCAAATAAGTTTTAATGATTTTAATCATTACACGTAAAAGGAAAGATTAAACAAGATATTATTACATATATATATATGTATCTTTTAAGATTTCTTTGTTTGTTTGTTTGTAATGGATCAACATAAATTAATGGACCGTTTTTAAAAACTCTTTAACCAATAGAAAGGTGGTATAGTTTATGTATGTACCACGGGGTACGCCGGGTGCAAATAGTAGTAGTAGTTTTTTCCCGCTTATTTTTCGTTACGTTGACTGTTTCGTCACTTTAATAATAATGAATATAATTCTATCGTTATCTAAGTTGTGATGTAAATATCAATTTAAATAATAATTTTAATGTAAAATGCAATCTTGGTGTTTTTGCTCTCGGTAACTCAGCCGTCAATCATGTGTTAATAGCTTTAAATAGGACGTTACATGATCTCGCTTCCGATGCTCCGTCTCTTTCACACATATACCCGTCTCGCTTCTTCTTTGCTATCCGTTTTTATTTAGTTTACCGGATGGGGCTTTTTACGAAGGTTTTTGCCTTTCTTGTTTTTATGGTAATAAGATACTTTTTCATATTATAAAGTAATAATAATTAAAATTGTATATAAGTTGCTTTATGAAGACCTTTATTGGTTGGTTAATTAATTTTTCACTTGCACAGTGGGTACTAAAGGCAAAGAGATTGTTGCCGTTTGTGTTTTATTGTCTGGACAATAAAGGGGGAGGGGAGGGAGGGGTGCTATTGCTCCCCCTCTGAACCAGGGAGTGCGTTTTGACCAATATAGGGATGTATTTTTAATCGTCACAAACATCGCAGGTATTATAGAGTGAATATTTTACAATATTATGACCCTTTATTGTTAGCTATTAAGCTATCTAAATAAATATTGACACATTTGAGTCTACGGTAGTAAATATATGGAAAATGTTTAAAATCACCTAAAAATCTTGACCACATTGCCGTCAGATCTAATTCTGGATTCATTCTATATGTAGGAATGTTCGAAAGAATTATAAAAAAGCTGCCATGGCATCGTCTGTTTCTTTGTCCTCTTCTCTTGCGGCAGACACGGCCCGGATCCTGTTCATCCCAACACTTTTATTGCCTTTTATTTACGAACGGCGTGATCTTCCTCCTGCTTTCCCTCAGAGAAACAATATTTATAGTGTACCTTGGTCCTGCAGAAAGACTAATCAGGTAGAAGAAAATTAAATTCAGGCGCCATTTTATTTACCGCTCAATGGAAAAAACCTAATACAATAAATCGTCCAAATCAGCCATCCCCGGACCATATCTGCTAAGTTTAAACAGTTTAAAACCTATATTATTACAAGTACCGCCGTGGTCTATGTTTCAGCACCGATCTTGTGAACTTGAAATCCTTGACGACATTCCCGAGTCTGTTTAATGGCAAATTATTTTTTTCTCTCTTCTGAGAACAACGGAACAGGTCCAACGAGATGTGGCTGAGTTTTTTCGGCGCACGCGCAGCTCTGCCGTGTATAGTGCGTTATTATAAGAAATGATACTTATTCGATTACTCCATTTATCAATAAGAGACCAATCTTCGATCTATGTTTTGGAGAAAAATCATTGATATTTGAATTAAAAACCAATAAAAAATACGAAACGGTCTTATCTGTTAACTATATTAATCTGTAACATGGTCGAATATTACAAAATATATATAGTTAATATGTAGTCCAAAATCGGACTCTGATTCTGTTAATTGTCGAGATCGGAATACAAATCGGTCAATTATAATTATTTTATGGAGGAGAAACGTGTTCCGGTCAGTTCCACTACCACTATCAGTGACAGCGTCGGCGTTGGGTTATATATTAAATATCATTACTTTAAACTAATAGCTTTTTACATAACACTGGAAGATCATAATGATGTCATAACAATGTCATTTTATTAATACATATCTTTAATCTATTATATTTTTGTTCTTTTATGCCTATTCTTTTTGGTATTATTTATAATAGCTGTGCCTACGACTTCGTTCGCATATTTTATTAGAATAAAAGCAGCATAAATCACTCCTTATAACATATATTAACCAGTGAAAAATCTATTACAATCGTTCAGCCAAAACGACAAACAGACAGAAAAATGTTAAATATTCGATTAGATATAGCCATTAAAATTTTATTTATATGTCTATATATATTTTAGTAAGTTGTCGCAATACAATTATTATAGTTGTAATTTTCCCGATGTCTCATGATGGCATTCGATCCGAGATCAGCTCCGCAGATAGCGACATCCGCCCGGCCTTCACTCACATTATCAAACTACTTTATAGAGCAATCAAATATTCATAACGTCAAATATATATATATATAAATTATAATTTGATATCATCTCATCGAATGGTTATGACATTTTCAACCTAATTATTAAAATGTTAATCATTTTATTATTCATTCAATGACATAATTATAAATACAATTAATTTTAAATGTTCATAGTTTATATATATGGAATGTCTGTCTGTGAAATTGTATTGCATTTTAACGACGTGTTCTCTGATGAGAACACGTCGACACACAGTGTCACTTATCTGATGTAAGTGACACTGATCACGAAATATATTGACATTAAATAGTTTTTGTGCAACTACCCCACATTTTTTTTAACAAATTTTTTGTTTCAAAGTAATAATACTTAGCAGGTACAACTGTAGTTACTATTAGTAAAATTTACATTAAAATGAATAATAGCCACACTTTGCTGAGGTCACTAAAGGACCTCCATATAATAAAAAAGCACATATATTCATATATATATATATACATATATGTATATGTTATTAACAGAAGTCTAGACATTGTCGTTGACGTTCGGGACAATATTTAGACATTTACAAAAAGTCTCTCCAGAAGTCCATTAACTTGGATGATCCACAAAGGTGGATGAAATCCTTTTAAACTCTCGCTTTGATCCTGCATTGCATTATTTAAGTCCACTCGTCCAAAGACAGACTGTTTTACGAAACACTGACAAAAAATGCATTTATTAATAGAAAATATATTTTTTTATAAACATAACCAAGGAAAGCATTTTTAAGCATTTATTTGTTATATCTAGGGTTTATCTTTTTAATTAAATACGAACTCAACTGTCACTTACTTAATATTTGTACAATTTAACTTATTTTAATGGCGGATCTAAGAAAAACTATTTGTTCAAAGCTGCTTGTAATGTCTAAGTAAAGGTTTTGCACATATTGCACTTAAAATACGTTACTCTATGGTAACTGCAGGGTCCCGAAACATAGATCTATGAAAAACAAACATCAGGAAACTCTCTGAATACTCTTTGAAGTTATTATTTTTCTATTACATTACTACTGACAGTTCAATAACATGTCGAGTGTTAGTAAGATCTTCATGTCTGTCAGTTGAACTGAATTTGACTAACTGAAAACACTGAGGTCTCATGAATAAATATCAGTACCGCATCATTGGGCACCGAGAGAAGCTTTAGGAGTGGGTACTAGGATGTTATCTACCAGGACCAGGACAGAAAGCGGACGATAATGTGTCTAACTGTCAGTCTGTGTACTCTATATATGGTATCGCACCGAACTTGTCCCAAAATTACGCACCTTTTCAAAATGTGACCACTTCTTGCGTTTTGAAAATAAATAAGGCATCCCGTTTAATTAATAGTTCCGGTTTATAAACAATGCTTTCACGTAAACATTAAACATTCTGCATAAAACAACACACACCGACACACGAACAGGCCGTCGTGTATCTTAATGGGGCTTAATTGCACTCAAAACTCTGTAATTACACATTTGTATAATGAAATTGCTTACAAGAAAAGAAAAATTACGCTAAAAAACTACACCATGAATATATATTATTTATTTTAAGAAGTCATTTTCGTGTCACAAAACGGACCTTCGAATGACACTGCGCTCTCGTTTTTATTGTTAAAGTAATAAATTAAGTTCTTATAAATATAATTAACATATAAATACAGAAATAAATAAAGTCGAATGACGTATCAAATTGATAGTTATGCTTCTTCTCAATAACGGTTTTAAAAAGCCACAATCAGCTAAAAGCAAAATCATTTTTCAATTTCATTTCCTCTGTCCGGAGTGAAAGTGGATATAGGACAGAACAAAGAGGGATTACAAAGGCTATCCGTTGTTAGCGCCCCCTCCCCTCAAACCACCCCGAGAGGGCCAATAGGGGGGTGAGCCGGGTGCCTCCCCACCCGGGGGATTGCGTGCACTAATTGCGCGCCGAAATTGGGGTAATGCATGAATTCGTTCGTTTTAATAAAGCATGAGCGGGATCAAAGCAGCCATTTGTTTTAGTTAGCACGGCTTATGCTGTCCCGAATGGCTTCACTTAACTACATGGCTGCTGACGTGGACACAACAAATATATTTCTTTGGTGATTATAATCATGGCATATTCTTCATAAGGTTCTTAATTTTCTAACGAATAAAACGTCATGAACGAAAATATATTTACGAGAATTTAGTGCCATCTTAAAAGTTTAGAGATGAAAATAGCAGTACAGATTAGGTGATTACATATTGCGTAGATAAAGCAATATCCCTCACGAGCTGTCACACACACGTTGCCCGTTAATGCTGACTCACGATCAAACAAAACGTGCTTTCGCGGAAAACTGACGAGAGATTCGATTGAAATGCCGTAAATAAAACATGTTGCAACGATCACCCTTCGAAGCATTCGCATTATTAAGTTACGCGGTCCCCGAAGCGTTTTGCCGCCAAAACAACTAACATTATGCCCCCCGGCGCGCGTAAAAACATTCACGGAGTCCGCGCGGCGAGAGCGACCGAGACGGACCTACGCGCAAGAGAGGGATAGCAGACTTAATATTTTATCAGTCATCTCCTCATCAGGACTACCGGCGCCGTTCTAAATTAGAATATAACAGAATAGAATTAGGGTCGAAAATGATTTACCAACTTTTGGGATTGCGTGTGTGCCCTTACGTCGGTGAAAGGAAATTACAACCACACCCACGTATAATGTTGCCGCAATAAAAAACGTGTGAGAAGAAATAATGAGCGGTTACTGGCGAGTCGAGAGACGAGACCGGCGATTTGATCTTTTAGTACATCCTTTAATTGATTAGAGGAGCACTGGACGTGATGGTAATGGGAATGGCGAAGCTAATGAATCATTGATGAAGGGGTCCGCGATTACAAATTTAAATCTGAGATGCAGATGTCGCCTCTTCAAATTCAATGGGAACGAGGACGCGATGGCGGGACTGTCGATTGACATTCTGAACACGCCTTTGATGTTATGGGGATTTTGTACCTTTATTTATCCTTCGATTCCACGTCACTGTTGGCGGTCGGCTGCTCCATGGCTTATTTTGTTATTTACCTGTGTTGGTAGATTAATTTTGAAATTGGATTGATTTAGATGTTCCTAGTTACAGTATTAAACATGTTTCAAATGTACACATATTGAGAAATATACATATAAGACTCAGAACTTTTAATTATGTAAATAACATCTTGTCCCGATTGAGAAGATCGTTCTGGAGTTTCGAGTTATTTCAAATTAACATAAAATAACTTGAAATTAACTAATACTTGCATCCTTCTCCAAAATGAAGATTCTAATATTTCATTCATTACATATTATTTTGAAAGAGCAGTCAGTAATCATATTTAATTGATCCTTCAAGTTATTTTCATATTTATTTTACTCTAAAAAAGGCACCAAACTATAAGAAATAGATTATAAAAGATAAACGCATTTTTACGTATGATTATAGTTAAAAAACTAACTCCAACTACAGCGTTTTTCTGATTCCTTCATTAGTTCTTCTAAACTAATGAAGGTAGTCAATTAACGTATCATAAAGAAACTATAAAATTGTAGTGTTAATATAAAAACGTAACAGATTACGTGTGATAATGTATGTAGGTGTGTCTGTTTGTTTCCTAGATATGGTGTATTCGATCTTTTTATCGTCTTTATGTAAATCTCAGCTAATGACAGAACAAACACTGAAGCACTCAGCAGCGTAGGTTTGACTATACCTGTTTATTTAACGAATACTTCGTTAGAAAGTAATATTTAAGATACAATTTAAATTATATTGTTATACTAGCTCTGCCCACGACTTCGCACGGAATGTTTTTAAAATAAATGGAGCTTAAGTTATTTATTAACATTAGTTATCAGTGAATCGGTCAAATCGATCCAACCGTTTCAGAGACTAGTCGGAACAAACAGACAGTTATGTAAATACCGTATATCTATCATATGCATTTTGTTAAAAGCTATTAATTTGGAATTACAAACAGACATTTCAATTTTATTTATATATATGTATATTTTTATTTATATATATATATATATAATATCAATCATGTTGATTTCTTTTTTTATATTTAAAAGAAAATTCCGTAAATCATTACCTATGTATAAATCAATCTAATAAAACTAATCGTTTTATCCGCATTATAAATGATATAATCGGTAGAGGCTTATCAAAATAAGTACAGTAAAATCAGCTTAAACCAATTTGTAACATCCAATGTTATTAAATCCCTATAATACTAGATCCGATTATATTCTGCTATTGTTTTTCAATGCACAGGAAAAAATGTAAATATAATAACTTAACACAATCAGTACAAGCAATGGACTATTGTCTCACGTTTATAAAAACAATAATTAATATTATTATCAATACGAAATAAGGAAAAAAACATCACAAGATAACGTTAGATTATCCTGTATCAACATCTCTTATCATTTATATGTTGTTTACGATTTATTATATTTATAATGAAAGAAATAGTAATAATAAAGTAATAATTACAAATAATTGAAATATATATATTTTTTTCTTTTAGTAATAATACATACGTATATCTATAATATATATTTTTCTTTAAAAAGATATTTCAAATTTTTATGAGCAGGTTGAACTTGCTTCTGTAACTTTTATTGAGCTGAGCGTAAGCCAAGCTCTTAACCGTTTGGGAGACCTTTTTTGTGTTTATTTGTCATAATGATAATTAGCTAAAAATATTCTCATGTATGTTTGAGCCGAACGCGGATGTTATAGAGAAAACAGATTGAACAAATGTTTAGCCATTCAAAAGTTATCAAGAAAACAAGAAAGAAGGCTGGCTCAGCTCAACACCTGCAGCGCACGGTTGGCGGATCCTAGTATATATATATTCGTGTATATAAAAAGAAAATAGAAAAGTTAAAGTGTTAAAAAGGTTATCTGTTAATCTGGATGTTTGTTCCAATCACGTAAAGACGGATAAACAGGTTACCATGACGTTTTTGAATATATTATAGATAGATTACACACATTATATACATATAGACAGACATTCACATTAATGTTTAACATATTATGAATGTTAAAGGAAAATCCCTCATTGACAATAATCATAACGTATCAATATAACAGAATAAGGATGCTTTATATTCCATTTTCTTTCAAGAAATCAGATCAAATGGATGCTGTAATAGGAATTTCATCACCGCTTGCATAACCTGCAATACCATCCGTACCACCTGGATGCGTTGCGATCCCTCCACGTACCACTAAGATGTGGGACGAACTTCCTTCAGCAGTTTATCTAGGTTCTATTTACTCCTCCAAGCCCGGCAAGGCTCTTGAGATTCCCCGGATGTTGGAAGAGTTTGTTTCACGCTCATTTGCCCTCCTCTTACATAAAAAATGAGGTTGTTTCATCATTACCATTAGTAATGCCTATTTATTTGACCTCAGACAACACGATATTTCTGAAACTATTCTTTTGGTCGGATTATCAGCCTATCATCATCGTAAGAGGCACGAACACCAATATGAAGAATGAGGCTGCGGAAGAATATACCAACATTATTATTAAGTTTCACGGTGGTCTGCTAAGAAACTAGTAACTTTTTTGTTTTAACTAGAGTTATTAAAACCTTACCGTAACTTTTTTAAAACAATATTTGTTAACTCAATCAACACGGACGGACGGACGGACGACTGTATGTCTCATACCGATAGATAAAGGGGATACTATGATCTGATACAATAACCTTCAGATTTAAATTTTAAGTAACCCGTCTTTTAATGGCAGCCCAGACTTTTTATGGTACGATGAGAGAAAAGTGAATTTTGACTTTTCAAATCACCATCAGATAGATACGCATTGTAACAAGGTATATAATTGTAAATAAGTACTATGTCAGCTTGTGTGTGTATGTTTGTGTGTGTGTGTGTGTGCGTGTGTGTGTCGTGTGTGTGTATGTGTAGGTATGCTATGTATCTGTTGGAAACTAAACATACCACAGATAACTAACGTGGGTACCTTAGTTATAATTCTTCGATTTAGAAATCTAAAAATTAAACTGATGTTAATATGACTTTCCCGTTATTGCTAAATTCAGGATTAGGTAAATCAGGATAGGATATCCTATCCGAGTTCACAGATTGGTTGATCCGACAAGTGACTTTGACGAAGGTTCAGTTAACTTTGTAGTTTAAAACCTTTACAATAGATTGAGTTTAACCTGGAAATTTATTTTATTAAACTTTATATTTTAGTGTAATAAATATGAGTTTATAATATTCTTAATATAACTACAGTATTATTGTAACGTTAAATTAAAACAAATGGAAAGTTATGAGTTCTTATATCAATGCATTTTATAGGATTTTTCGTTTTAATTCGTTTAAGGATATTTTTCGCTTATCTCATTTTATACTCATTTCATTTCATTTCATTTATCTCATTTTTTATACCGACATATTTGAATAACAATAATGCTGTCATATTTAACATTATATTTATGTTTCATAATAATATTGTTAAATAACAAACTCTTGTGACGAACTACCCGAGTTATTCATCTTAACTTTTACATAAAATACGTAATTTCTTTCTTTTTTATAACGATTTGTTAATTTCATTTTATCCTTGAAGTATATTTCTATACCCTTATATTTATAATTATTTTAAGGATAATTTAACAGATAATTTATAAAATTAAATAAATTTATTGTTTTAACATATTATTTGCGTAAATATGTTTTTATCAAACGAGACTTGTTTTACGGTAATTATAACAGAATTTTAATTTATAATAATCTTAATTACCTATAAAGTAACCAGTTGTATACATCATGTAAATTACTAAGCAATAATATATTTATTTTACAATATCAGAAGAGATAAGAGAGCTATGAATAAATTAGTATACTGCACTAGTTTAAGACTGGCCGTGTCTGTTTGACTGTTTGTTGTGTCCTTTGTTCATTGAACACGACCAACAAAACGCGGACACTATTACATTTACTTTGAACAAATCAACGGTAATACGTAACCCGCGAAGTCGGCAAAGCGCCGCATCAGAGCTAAAAATACTCACAGAGGCGGCACAACTCCAGATTAAGACCGCCGTTCGGTGTAGACGGAATAACCCATACAGGTACGACCTCCGTGTGCGTGTCGTACGCTTGTGTGCGTGTACTACATTTGATACGTCCAAATAAGGTGTGTGTGTGCGTGAGCCGTGAGAGGGTATCGTTTTGTTCGTTTTAATAATTTTATTCGTCGTCCCGGTTCTCGTCACTGAAAGGGTCAAGTGCGCAATGTGAATACGGCTTTATAAAGACGTCTCCGTCTCCGGGTGACGTGGGAACGGCTTATGATTATTATTTATTATTTAGATTTAATCCCCCGATTGTTGGATGTCAAAATGTTCTTTGCTTTCTCTTGACGTGTGTTAATGTCTTTGTTAAGTCGTGTATTAACGTGATTGATTCGAGATGAAATCTTTTGTGTTTCACTGAAGCGTGGTCTATTTATTGGTGTTGACTAACAAGCCTTTAGAGGAAATTTATTGAGGAATATAATTGACATATACTTAATTGGAGTATGCTATTGGGTTTTAATTGCGCCATCTCGTCTCATCTCACATCCTTCTTTCCATTTATCTCCTTTTATCTCATCTCTGCTAGAACATCTCTGTAAGTAATGTCACCTACCGCAAAAGCAATAACTCTTCAATTCTCTGGTTCAATCGCTTTTTCTTCAGCAGCAGGATGACTATTTAAGACGTGTTTACATTTGTTTTAGATGTCTCGGTAGCATTTATACAGAATTGAGTTGAGTGACCTATCAGAGTGATCAGATCAGACCAGACCCACTTCTATAATCAAATGATTACTTGATATATATATATATATCAATACGGACTTGGGAAATAAAAAAAATAAAGATATATAAGATAACTTTTTTCAAACTCAGAGAGTTCTAAGTATCAATAATTCAAACCAACTTTCACAAAAGAAACATCTAAGGTGATGAAACAGTCCAGAGCTTCGGTAATCCAATTTCTAGGAAGCGGCGCGTGCGTGTGCGCAGCTCGTTAGCGACTCCGGCATCCCGCTCCGGCACTCACCACCACCAACATTTAGTATACCATATGTGAAAACCAATTTAGACATACTTGTCATACCATACATTGACACACACACACACATACAACTACATACATACATGGTCACTTCGTATATTCTTAATGACGACGAACTAATGCGTATGAAATATTATTTTATTAGTGTGCGTGACCACACATACAAATCATGTAATAACCAATCAGGAGGTCATTATACATAAATTATTGTCCCATAAATATATTACTTCCGCTTTGTGTAGCAATAAAATATGAAGCCTTAAGAGACAAGGTCTTCACACAAACAGGAAACATCTTACATTTACATGTTTGAAACACAATAACAACTTTGATAGACAAATAATTAAGAAGGTTATAATAACAAATAAATTAACATACAGTTTAAAAACATTAAAACATTTGATTTATTACCTACTCATTAATTCAATTAACGCATTATAAACTTATATATAAGTTAATTGTTTAATTTAAACAATAAAACAATAAAGTAACATAAACAATGGCGTTACAAAGGCGTCTATGAAAGTCTGATTGCGTCAGTTCACGGTCTGCGATCAGAACTTACTTTCTCGCTGCAGCCAGTGCGAGCAGTGGAGCGTGACGTTTACACCATCGTACACCATCGTACACCATCGTACACCGTCATACACCATTACACTATGGGCCCCACTTCAACACAGACATGTGGCTAATACCACTATTTATCGCCATTATTAAGTTTATTCATCTGTTAAGTTGTTTATGTATACTTTTAAATAAAAAGCCGCTAATGATATATTTATGACATTGTTATGACACAATTATGACATATATGAATCAATCACCGTTGTTAACTATATTTGTTTGTTAAGTTACTCTAATATAGTTTTAAATAAATTACCGCTGATGACATATTTATGACATTGTTATGACATTGTTATGACTATCGGTCTTCGGTATTCTTAAATTTATTCCTCTGTTGAGTATGTATAGTTTTTCTATTAAATATATATTGAATTTGAATTTGTGACATATTTGTTATATGTTATATGTTTGTCATATTACTCTTGAAGACAATAATAGGTAATCATTTAGAAGGTTTCATATTGGTAGAGCTATCCCTTGATATATAACTATATAATAATATAATTATAATATATTTAGTAAACTTTAAAGTGAACCTTCCTAAATGTCTTCTCCCGTTTGCGTTTATACCTAAACAAATATTGATCTAATCAGTATTCTGTAAGGTAATTATCCCACCAGTCCTATTCACCATATCTATATCTAAGGTTGTGTTAAGTTAGTTATAGACATAGAGTTCATGAGGTATTCAATGTCTCACGGTTAGTTGGGCAATTAAAACACGTACTTTGGTAGAGTTGTGAAATGTTCACTGCTCTATGAATATGTAGAATGTAGAGTTCAAATTATGTAGAGTTCATAATTTGGGTCAGTTCAATAAATATAGTATAAGTTATGTAATATCGAAAGAAATAATAAAATATATATTTTTTAATATATAACTGTACCTATAACCTACAACAAAATAAAGAGTTATTAATTCTATGTATGAATTAATAATATATATATATATATATTTATTTATTTTGTTCAAAACGAATAAAATAAAATCTTTTATAAAAATAGTCACAAAACCAAAAACTAATAGTAATCAAACATCCCAAAATAGAAATATAGTTCCTCAAAGGGGATCTTAAAACGGGAAGAGATAAAAATTCAGCTGGAGCCGTGTCGTTTTAATAAAATTACACCGCGAGGGGGGAGGGGACGGGGAGGGAGGGTCGGACGGAAATTGAAAAGCCGGCTTCATAACCCACCCTCGGTTATCTCCACTCTTATGGGTTCCAACGCGTCGTGATTCAGGACCAGTGAGTGTGTGCTTTTACTAATTACTATTATAATTAAATGTTAACAAATTGTTTTAATTGGTAAAGTATGCTCATTGAAGTTATGTTAGTAAAATATTATTAATATAACAATTAATAAGACCAAAATAAAAAAAATAATAATACACGTTAATATTTTAAAATAATTTAGAAAAAAAATATTATATTAATAATATATTTTTTAAAATGATGACCTTGGTATGACGTAAATATGATGTAAGTAAAGTAAACATCGTAACAGCGGGAGAGACTGTTTGTCAAATAAATTGCCCAACTGACAGTATGGTTACAGATACACTTTGTCTTTCTCGATGTTAACTATTAAAAATAATCATCTAACTTTCTTTGTGTTTAGAACCAATATTGATAATACGTTATCAAATCAATCGACTAATTAGTCATATAAAAAGTGAAATTTAGATTTTTCATTTTATATATATTTTTGTTGTCTAGATTTTAAATAAATTCATAACTATGAACAATCTTTCGATTTATGAAAAAAATAACTGCAGAAAAAAACAAATATACCAAAATTTTAATTACGCCATAAATAAAATTTATTTACTAAATCACACTAAATTTAACCTCATATTTAGTCCATATTAAAAATACTTTTGTCCACATTAAGTATAGTATATGTATGTATGTATGTACGTGTTATGAAACAGTCACCACCCGTGACGAGGGGACTCCTGACTCCTGACCCATCCGTTCCTTACAGCGGCACGCGACACGACGCGGGTCAGACTGTATTGTGACTACTGTTATTTTTTTTATTTTAACTTAATTAATTTATTAATATATCAGTACTTATTAAATGGTTTATATAACCAAAAATAAAAAAAACTTTTTAATAGACTTTTTGGAACAAGTAATAAATTTACGATAATATAAAAATTTTATAGCGTTTATTAATCCAGGTATTTAAAATAAGGATGTAGGGACGTGTATCCAATAGATAGAAAAAAAAATGTAAACTTAGTGATAAGTTATATATAAAGCAATAATCAATAATGTTTGTAAATCTTAAAGGGTCGACCAAGTACTGTTCAAAGCTCATGACCGCTACACCCCATCCCACCCCATCCAATGAAGAGATAATACCGGGTTTATATTTATAGATAATACTTAATAACAATGTGCGTGTGTGTGTGTGTGTGTGTGTGTGTGTGTGTGTGTGTCATAAATAAAATCATTAAAGCCTTTACGTTTTAATGCCTTCTAAAAATGAATACTTCATTTAAAATAAAAAGACTTTAATTTCAATTAGAGCTAATTGTAGTTTAAAAGATCTTTTTCTAATATACATAAAAATATATTTTGGTAAAATAATATGTAGACTGACAGATAGAGACGATAACGGGAGATTGATTATAGTTTTAAAACAGGTTCACAACACGCCGTTTTGCTTTTAACTATATTTAGATGTCAATATTTATAAAACTTTCCATTTATCATTGACTTATCTAACTCACGGGTCCGTAGACTGTCTGTTTGTATATAAAAACAACAATCAAACACTTATGTAAGTGAACAAAGTTGCGGACAACAACTAGTTATAAAATATATTTCATCAAAAATATGTATATAATATGTACAAAGAAAGGTTATGCCCAAATTAAAATGTTACAAATGTTTTTAAACTCTAATACTGACTTAGACTTGGTTAATGCAATGGTTAAAATATAATGGTTTTACTGATTTATACTTACTTACTTACTTACTTAGCTTCACGCCATATCCCTTGCGGGGTAGCCAGAGATTTATTAATAATACAAATGTAATATAAAAATATTACAATACTTATATAACACTCAAATGACGTACAAACAAATGACAACGGGAGAACTATGCAAAGCAAACAATCCCTTTATATTCAAACAATGGTTCCTTCTGTATCCCGATTATACACATATATGTCTGTTAGCTTGGTAGTTATTAAAAAGGAATAATCCCTTTGTAAGTTGAAATAACGGGACTCCAGTCAGGTATTCTTAATAAGTTATGTCTTCTTATTCTCACCTCCGAAAATAATTATTGATTTCCTATCAATATTTACTTTTACTTTATTTATTCTTGTAATATTTTTCGAACTACTTATGTAAGTAAGTCAGTCATTTGGTGTAAAAATAGCTTATAAGCTTTAATTATAACTCAAAATAGAATCTATAAACAAATAAGTTACATTTAAGTTAGTTTAACTTTGTTAATTCATATGAGCGGTGATTCTTTTGATTTGTTTATTATATTAATAAGTTGTCACGAAAGATAATTTAAAAGTCTTTTGAACCTATCAAATCATATAAAGAAAATTTTTTAAAGGTCCCAGAGGTGATTTCGTAGAGAGGTCGGCTAAATATACCATGAATATACTTCGGGTGAAAATTATTTGACGACACATCATAATAAAAGCTAAAATATCTATTATATTTGTATCTATTAAATAGTTTTTTTATTGAGCGAAGCAAACGAAGTGAGCGGAGCGTTTTACTGGAGACTTTTTACATACTTTGTCACGAATTGGCTCGAAAACTACTTGACGGAAAATTATGAAACTTTGCAATCAAAAAGACACACATTAGGTGAGGATTTTTTCAAAAAAAAAAATTTGAAAAATGTCAAAAAAAAAAAAATATTTTTTTTAATGTCATGTCAAAAAACTGATATCCCATTGAAGTCAATGGGAAACGATGAATCAATACACTCGGCTCGCTTCGCTCAATATGCAAACGGCACCCGAGATTTCGCGAGCGCAGCGAGTCGAAATTGAGGGTTTGTTGGCGCCCCTAGTTTATTATCTATTTAATTATTGTAAATAGTAATCTGTATTTGTAACCATTTTTATTTAAATTATAATATGGATATAAGTAAGGATATTAAATTATATAAAAAATATATTTCGTCTTAAATCTGTAATCAAAATAATAAATAAACCTGAAATAGTTTTGACGTTATCTTGTAGATACGCGAGAAGAGATGCTGCAAGTTATTGACACGTCATTGAGATTTAAAAGATAATTATTAATAAACAATAAACAATTCCTTTTAAAAACTTTAATATTGACATAAAATGGACAAATTGTAAATTTGACATGAGGAAAGAGGTCCCGTAAGGTCATTTATGTGTCATATCTACTTAACTTTATTCTATTGACAAAAGACTTATTTCATTTATATTTGAAGCTAAATGTTTTTAACGTATAGTTCGTTAAGTGTGTACTACACGACCAAAAAGGCTTCGAAAACAACGATAATAAACAACATTTTTTGTTTGTCCGTAATTTTTAATTATCTCTTCAAGTTTTTGTTATAAAATGCATTTACAAACTACATTACTAACATATTTTAGTGCATAAATATCGATGATATATCGATTTTATAAGTTTTTAAATGTGAAAATTTTTGTGTCATTCTTATGACATAGACATGACGTAGACATAAGATCGCAGATTTTTTATGACTGACTGACAGAAAGTTTTTAGAACTTACATTAAAAAAAAGTGTTTTTGTGTCTATTATAAAGTACAAACTTCTCTCTATTCTTTATAGAATAGTATAAATTGTAATATAAATAACATTTGATAGAGACATCGAATACTAAATGACACCCAAACAGATTTTTTTTATATATTGTAGCAGCTATATAACAATGATAAATTTAACAAACTAACTATCTTTCCATCGAATGTAGAAAAAAGGTTGGCGACTCTTGCATTTTTAATTTATAAATGTATTAAGAAACACATCTTGGTTCCCGATGTTGAGAAATTTGCACAGACATTGCAAAAACCAGTTCTTTCCCAGAACGCCTATTGTCAGCATCATTACAGCCCGCAATTTTGTTCAACTCGTATCCCCTATGTAAGCCAGACTTAATACAAAGGACACAACATTAAACCGATCTCAACTCTATAGTAAGGGAATAAGGTTCAAATTCTAATAAATCATTATTGTATAGGAGATATCAAAACCCTCCATTATTTGCCGGGCCCGACTAAACACGAGCACAAAAAAGCGACGCATCCGCTTTAAAGCGTGTATAGTCTACTGGTTAATATTTTAGCGGCGCTGTCCGCTTGTATTTAGCAATAATGGAAAGGTGCTCTTTAGACGCCGGGGTGCTTTTCAGTTTCATTGTTATAAAACCTTTTCCCTCGCTTTGTCATTGAAACCGAATATTAGGTACGTATTTAAAATACGACACCGACTTCACTAAATGCATATATTTTTTTGTAAGAGTCCACACCTCGGGCCATTGTCCGGATTCTTACGGTCTGAGCATTGTCATTATTTATGATCTATTGCCTAATAATTATAGATTATGAGGTATTGTCTTGTTGGCTCTTCAATGGATTGCTTTCGTCTTTTGTTTTAAATGTTCATTTTTCCTTTCATCGATAAAATATTTGCCGTATTAACAAAAATGACGCTGCCATCTTTGATTATTTGCTGCTCTCTGAACAGATAAATATTTATAGTACATATTAAATACATAATACTAATTATATTCAGTCTTAAACACTGTCTTTTCCTGACCAGTCTATAAAGGACTATAAACTGTAACACTACTCAAAAAGTTGAAGAATTATTATTGATGAAAGTCATACAACTACGTAATCAGGTAGCACAGTTTTAGTAATTTGGTCAACACAGCTATATCAACGCCTCAATACATAGCATAAATCAACAAAAATATTATCACTTTGAAGCTAAACAAAGAGACAATCAAGATTCCGTCTATAGCTGATAAAGATAGTTACTTTAAAGTGTCACGGAAAGCAATTATTACTGATCAGCTAACGGGTATTGTAACAAAATAACTGGCAGAGATATATAAATTAAACTACATTTGGATTTTAGATTAATCCAAAGTCATATAAAGGTCAAATGAAAGTCACACCGCAAGTCAAAACGTAAATTTATTGTATATGTTATTTTGTTAATTAATCAATACAATGAATAATCTATACGGACGTCGTTTAAGACTTAAAGTATTTATAACACATAACTACTTATTCGACTATATATTATATAGTATACTTTTGAAACTATAGTACCTATGCTTGAATTCAAAATTGTTTTTATATACTCAAGACTAACAAATAAGTTAACAGACTACATCTATAGCTTCTAGCCGGTTCTCTTCATTTAGCTGTGCAACTACTCTGACATTTCATAAGTGCAATGTATGATTAATTGAAATAAATAATAAGGCTTTGAGGTATTTATTGCCTTTAGAGTTCTATTTTCCTCTACCGCTAATAGCTTCCATTAATACGACAGAAGATTTATACATAACTATTAAAATAAATTAAATATTCGGTTATGAGCGTGATTTCTTAATAAGTGATTTGTTTTTTTTTTGTTATTTTAAGATTAAACTATATATTTTATATATTTTAAACTATTATTTCATTAATGCGTGTCTGTTTATTTATTACGCTAATAGGAAATAATGAGGGCAGGTTAGAGTTTCTATTTTTTCTGGATCTCGCCGTGCGATGTTTAAAAATAATATATAAATATACGAATACTCAACTAATACAATTTCTTTATCCAATCCACCGAGCACTAACTCAATTAGCACACTATCATCGATTAGTGAAGAGATTGGTTAACATTTAACTGTATTTTCAAAGTCAAACAGTGCACTTAAAATTGGATAGTGAAATCGGGCCCTAAGTTGATAAATACTACCTACATTAAAACAAAAAGAACATAAACATAACGTTCACACGATTGTAGTAATGTAATGACATTGAGGGAACTCACAGATTACTGTTTAATTTACTTTAAACAATAGATTTAGTAGAAAAACAGTAAAGTAGCGGAGAAAATATGAAAAAAGTAACTTCAAATTCCAGCATCGAGAAAAGAATCTGACAGAGCATCAAATATGGCAGCATACATGAATCAAAATGGCATACGTGGTTGCAATAAAAACTCTTTATACAAGATAGTTGTAAGTTTTAAATCGATACAGATATTAAAAGAAAGTAACTTAACCAAAAAATATGACCATATAGTCATCTTTTTGGTTAATAGTACGAAATCTCAATGCTATGTATTATATAATAACTTGTATTATGTATTGTCGGTACATATGTTAATACATAGGTAATAGTTCAATAACAAAAAATAGATTTCTTTTATCTCACGATAGGAAAGAACCTAAAAATCGGCCGCGAATAAAATTACTATATAAATTAGTGAATTATATTAAGATCGATCAATCAATATTAATAATAATAATATGTACATAATAAAAGAGTCGTTATAAATTCTCCAAGTCGTTAATTCCCGAATACATTAGCAGGACCGAGATAAGGATCTTTCCGATGAGCGCCCGGGACGCCGGACGCCGGAGACGGACTGCTTTTTATTTAAACAACCTTTATAGCTTAATGTGTCGTTTCATAATTTTAGGTTTTAAAAATATGTTCGTTATTTTATTCTGATGGTGCTTAAGGTGATCTACCAATCAAAATTGTTATTTATACTTTTTCTATTAGTCGCTCGCTGAATTAGGAGGGTTTTTTCTCTGGCTGACTTATTTCATTATCATGTTTCTTTTGAATCACATTCGTTCTCCAGAAGACGCGAACATGTCTGGTAACCACGCGAAGGCAGCCCGCAGCATCCTAGTCAGGATGTAGTCCTTGTTCTGATCATAGTTCCTGTGTTATACCTTAGTTCCTATCCTTCATTCCTTTTCTACCCATCACCAAGTCGTGACCCGACTCTCATAAGAGTTGTTTATAGAACGTATATCGGAGGTTTGTTATTCTGAGGTTCCATATTATTGATTGGATGGTTTGATGTCCCTTAAGCAGGTCACTATACTAGTCCAGACCTGTCACTGGTGATGTGGTCAAAGCTATATATATAGAAATCTATGTATATACTAAGCTATATATATATATATATATTAACACAAAACAAATTAAACGATATGCTTGCGCCGCGATTTCTCTCCCGACATTCACTAATAATGTTAAAGCTAATATTAGCTTTCCTGTCGTACCAGTATGTTCTTATACCTATTAAGACAAGTCGGATAACATATCTCCACGTTTGAAACGGTATCCTGTAAATCGAAGTGATTCTCGGTAATAGATAGACGGACAGGTTGTAATTTGTTATAAGAAGACATATATCATATTAAAACTTTGTTGTTATATTAAGATATAAGAACTATTTGTGGAGAATGCGTCCCGTCTTTGGATTGCTTGGGGTCCGGTGCCATATTTGGGCAGAATTTTTCATTCCAGCGTTCTTTTCTTTAAGTAGGTACTTCAATTTGTTTTAACTTATTTTAAGTAAATTTAATTATATTTTTCTTGTCGGGATGTTCAAACAGAACAGTTTTTTATATATGTGAAAATATATACAATACATCCTCCTAATCTTATAAACTCCACAATATACCTCCGCGTATAAAGCACGCTTATCCCTGTCTTCCAGAGAAATATTTTTGAATTATAATCTTTACTAACATAAATACCAATCACAAATAAAAACAATATCATTTAAAAGGGAATAGAAGTAAATGTTAAGAAAATTTGCTCTTGAGTGAGTCTTGGATGTCATTTTTTTTTTTTTTTATATGAGAGGAGGGCAAACGAGCTGACGGGTCACAGATGAACGTGACCACCGCCGCCCATGAACTCTTGCAACATCCGAGGATTTACAAAAGTGTTGCCGGCCTTGTAGGTAGGAATAAACGCCTTTTTTTAAAGGTACCCATGTCGTACCGATCAGGAAATAACGCCGAAGGGAGTTCATTCCACAAGCGAGTGGACCGTGGAAAAAATGTCCTTGACAACCACACAGTTGAAGATCGCCACGCATCCAGGTGGTAAGGATGGTATTGGAGGCGATGGCGCGCTGTGCGGTAATGAAATTCGGCGGCAGGCATCAGATCGAATAGTTCTTCGGAACACTCCCCGTTGTAAATGTGGTAGAAGACGCACAAAGAAGTTACGTCTGTACGCAATGCCAAAGAGTCCAGCCGTCATTAGAGTCTACTAGACAAATGGGCGAAGTAAGCGGACCAGGGATATAAAGTTGATTATCCCGCTCGGCGCAGTCGCAGATCGGACTAAATTAGATAAATGCGGGTAGTTGCCGAAACTTATTATATATCGGGTACGTTATAACTAAATAATCGGAGTGTAATTTCAATATTCAACAGTCAAAATTCAACAAGGAACAATTGTTTTGTTTCGAAATAATATTTTGAGTGGAATCCGTTTTAGGACAAATTATACACTATCTAGGATACGTGTACAACACTTGCTATATTGTTAATAACAAAAAAGTATCTCTTTTCCACTATACAACCTATTTGAGTATCTAACTCCTTTGAGTATGAAAGCTATGGTATGTTTCCAGTAAAGATTTTCTGTAAATACCTTGTACAGCGTTTAAAATATTTAGAAACATTTCCGTTTGTAATAAAAAACCACTCTTCAGTCTGAGATGTGGACTCACGGACAATTGATAAGGTTACGTGTAGATAAAGTATCATAGTTTAAATAAAACTATATTACGGATTCCCGTCGCGTATATTGATTACAATTTGATTTTAATCCGACCTTTCCAATGTTGTTCAAGAGACATTTAATATTCTTTTAGACTTTTTAAGATAATTTTCCTCTTTTCTACATTAAAGGGTTTATTTTTTTTTTAATTATTGGATATGTCAGATAATGAAACGATATCCAATGAGGAAGGCAAGGTAATGATTAGTTCGTGGAGGGGGAGTTATGACCTAAACTCTGTGTCATGGCGTTGTAACATTAATTTCTAAGAAAACATACGCGACGCGTCGAAAAATTTATTAGGAACGTCTAGAAGGAATGTTTACCACTAAAATTATCGTACCTATTTTAATAGGTTAGCTATTAAGAAGAATCGAAATGAATTAAGTATCCACTGAATGCTAGTCTTCTATTATTTAACAGAAGAAAACATATTCCGTCTTCCGCGGTTAATAGAAATGTTGACTAATTCTATATTAACTGAAACTCTGCAGTCCCTTTTTTAGCTTTTTTAGTAAGTTTTAACCGATAATTTATAGAATCTTCTTAAAACTTCAATTACAAACATTCATAAACATGAAAATATTTGTGTTGAACGTAAGTTTAAGTCTAGTGACGTAAATATTTTAACTACATTTGAATATGTTAGATATCTAATCGTCCACAGGCAAATACCCTCCTCAACCCGGAGATTGTCAATATTACTCTAAACACAGAACCCATAGGAAGAAAAGAGTTTTTAAATACGCTACATGGCTTATTATATTGAATAATAATCCAAGAATAACTCAGCCTAATGCGGCAAAACAACAGATTACAACGCTTCTCTAAAACCGATTTATAAGGACGCCAGAAAAACAGATTTCTCCAATAACTTGTTAGACGGGCCATGTACATTATAACATTACGGGAATATATCTTCAATATACCAACATCTCATAAATCAAACGAATGATCTGTCAAAATCGAACTTCACGCCGGCCTGTCGTAATCGAAGCCGTGGGTAATCTGCACTACAATATCTCCCCATGGAATAAATAAATATACGCCGCGCCCGCATCCGGAGACTTGGCGTCGCACGTAATCCAAAATGTCCGTTTATTTTTCTATATGAGTTCTGCTTGCCACAAAAAAATAAAACACGGATCGAGCGTAGAAGTGGCGTAGAGCGAGAGGGAGATATACGGCGGCCAGTCCGGCGCGGACGGGGCGCGGCTGCGAGCGCCGTGATTGGCTCCGGTCACGCGTCGCCCGCCGCCCGAGCGCACCACCCAATCCTATTCGCTCTCACCACCCCCTCCCGCGCCCCGCGAACCCCAAAACACCGACCTTTCACGAATGCCGAACCGATTCGATACGACCGAAAATGCCTTAGTTACTAAACGTGCGTACAGTGGACCGGACGTTTCGCCGTTTTCAGCAAAATAAAAAAACTGTTTTCGATAAAATGAACTTTGTTAAAGCTCAGTTTCCTGGATTTGGTGTTTAATTCGTGGAAGTTGCCGTACATCAGATAAGATAAGGTATTTACTAGCATAATAGTAGAGACAATATTAATATCGCATAATTACTAAAAATCTAATTAATGAGATAGGCGACCGAAAAACCCGTGCTGTAGTTAGTAGTTTTGGTGCCGGATGATCGAACGTAAAAGCGGTGTCCTCGTAATCAACGTAGGCCGGTCGGGTCGGCAACGTCGCGCGTAAATAATAGGGTAGGCGCTCGGTCTTTCTCTCGCAGCTGGCGCAGAGCGGCAACGCCGCGCTCGCGTCGTGCCTCCACCGCGCTGCGCCACGCCGCGACATCAACACCGCGACTCATGAGACGCATTTGACAACGCAATGTACCTATTTCCAATTATATTAAAACTAGCTGCACTACTGATATTGTATCATGCCTTGTTGCTACTCTGCGGTAATTTAAATAAAGAAATTTTGTACTTAAATGGACATACAAATTACTAATCTATTTTAAAATTATATTTACATAATATATGTATATACTATATTATATACTTTACATAATATGGAATAAAACTCAATATGAATGATTGTCTATTTCCGCTCTACTTTATAATCATATGTTATAACTTATATACATAAGCAAAAACCTCTGAAAATACAAAAGGCTAATGAAAATAAAACTTGTTTACAGATATCGAGCGGGTGTTTGTGAATGCGTAGCGCACTCTGTCGGGGTTTAGTGGCGTGAGGTCGCGGGACGCGCGGGGCGGGAGCTTCCTCCCCCTGCTTCAGTTTCTGCTGTAATTTTGAACGGAGAGGACGTGTCGTTCTGCGCAACGATAAAGTCATCGTTCGCGCGGCAACTTTGAACAGTGACAGTGTACTGAGTGAATTGTGACAGAGAAATGTGTGTCGGATTGCGGTGCGCTACAAATTGGATGCAGTGATAGGATCACACTAACTGGATTGCGGTGTTTTTCTGGATTTTATTCACTGTTTTGTACAATTTATCAAACTGGGGATGCATAAGATGGAGCTCGGCGACAGCGTGTACGCCGCTGAGCGTATAATGAAGAAAAGAACTAGAAAGGTGAGCAGAGCAATACTTCTTTTGCGAAAGCAGTCAGTAATAATATATAACGGGCTTGCGAAACTCGTATTCGTGATCACATATCACCCGCCTAATAAATTTGGTACGCTTTTGTAAATTCAACGTTTCGCAATAACAGCTCGTCTGCTTCGCTTGCATCGAAATAAACATTCCTTAACAATGCCCTCTGTAGATAAAAATATTCAGTGTTCAGTATTTTAATTTTTATTTTGTGTATGTAATCCGAGCATTGTGATACAGGGAGCAGCTGTACGGGAATGATCACGAGGGTTTTTTAGTTTTTTTATACGTATGTTATTCCTTTATTATTACTTGGGTTCCCCTAACCTTGGCTTATATTCTGTATTAAGGGCAGTGAGAATACGTCTTAAAATGATGCCCCTTCTTGAGATTACATTATTTAATTTTTTGATAGTAAACAAGTTTGCGCACTGGAAACAGTCGGATGGCAGTCTAGTCTTTAAAATACTTGTGTTACTAACCTGATGTTGCTAACTCGATAATGTTTATTTAGTTTTAATATAATTTTGCATGTTACGCTTACAAGTTAGTTAAGTAGTGGTTTAAGACAATAATATTTTGTTTGTAAACAAGTTATAGTTTGTTTACGGGTCGTTATTATGTGCATGATAATGTTGGATGTTAAAACTCTTATATTCACATATTGAATGGTACAATGTACTACATAATCCCTCTTTATGTCAAAGGATTCTTCTGGAAAAAAGATTTCCAGATTATTTTAATTGCTCCTGATATAAGTGATCTTGAACACGTATTTTGGAGTCACACCTTATACTCGAAATCGAGTTATCTCTCATATTTGGGAATAGTTGTCAATAACCAAATTTATTGTCATTATTATTAATTATAAGACAAAAACATAGTATTAAAATATGGGCGGAAGCACTAGTAAATCAGGTCGCTATAATAAGAGTATGGAGCTTAAGTTCGGCTTCCTACTGCCATCAAATAGGTTTAAAATGTGACAATTGTTAAGTGTTCATGTATACATGTTTCAGTAATTCTTAAAAGGAAGTAATATTCTTTAAGATTTTTCTTTTAGATTAGTGATAACATGATAAATAGTTTACAATTACTTAAAATGGTAAATTTAGTGTTATATTTTTTGTTACGCCAATCGGTAATTAAAATTGTAACCAGACAGACCCTTAAGATATATGTTATTGGATGATTTTTAGTACTGCTAGGAAGAATCACTTAAAATATATATATTTGTTATAAGTATCTTGAATATTTCGACATATCTACGACATAAGGGTGCTTATAGCTTCGTATTTTTATAGAAGGTGTATAATAAGTGTTAGGTTTTGTTATGCAACTCTTCTGCGTTCTAAAAATTGTCAAAACATTTCGAGTAGTTTAATTATAGGGTGTTTAAAATTTTTATTATAAAACTACCTGTTGCCAGCGACCTCATGTGTAACCCAACGTAAAAAACTTTAAAACTTATACAGTTCTAGTTTTATTGTAGTTAGGAATACCCCCAAATCAATTTTAGTGTTTTTTCCGTAAAATGATAAAGGTTGATAAAGTTGATTAGCATAATAAGATAACGCTATAACAATTTCCTTATAAATCCATTTAGTAATTTTTAAGTAATTTAAGTAGTAGCAATAGTAGTAGTAGTAGTAGTAAGAGTAACAAACAAACCGACAATAATTGTAACGATTACTGTTTAAGGGTCCGTATTATATATGTTCTTATAACGTTCTAAGGAAACGTAACAACGCCCTCGTTACTATTTTTATAATAATTTGTCTAACTCAAGAAAAGCATTTCATCCACGTATCTTTATTCCTCATCTTCTAATATAACAAATGATCACAAATAAATATTAAAACTTTATTTTATTATTTATCCATTTATCATCTTATCAAACATATAGTGCAACATCACAAACGTAGTAGGTATAGTTAAGTGTTCGTTTCATCATCATCTTCCTGCCCTTATCCCAATTTTGGGATCGGTGCAGTATGTTTTTTCCTTCCATACTTATTACTCGTCATCTCTGTACACACTCCCTTCTTCTCCATATCGTATTTCACGCAATCCATCCATATTTTCTTCGGCCGTCCTCTACCTGGCCATCCCTCCACTACCATACCCAGAACTTTTTTGATTACAAGCCTTTGTCATGCTTAGTCAGATGGTAATTTAAATCCTATTTTAGCATGGAGAAGGGACTTGTGAGAGTAGAAGAAGAGAGAAGTATGTCAGGATGGTAACAAGTCTAGTCTCTAAATACCCTTACGAGAAAGAGTGACAATATGCTTGTATGTATGTTTGTGTTAATTCTTTAGTTACATTTCCATAAATCGCTAAGAAAAATTATTTTAATATCTAATGTCACTTTAGTGACGTGTCATTGAACTTCCCGTCTTTTGAAACGTTTAATCAACTTTTCAAACAATAGTTTCTGTAACATAATTAAATCTGTTATGCGTCTTTTGATCTCTAATTTTACCTAAAAAAGTTTTTGTTCTAAAGAAAAGTAGTTAACGCTATTACAATAACTTTATCTGTTAGTTTTGTGGATCTGTTCGTCCTTTAATAGAGGTTTATTAATATAGTGTCTAAGCAAATAAATTAACATTTATCTTCCATATTAAAAATGTTATAGGATATCAAAATAATATATTTTTATAGAATTTTATATTGACGCAAAATAAAGTTTCTACATTTTAAACATAATTTTTAACTATTTACTGATAACAAAACATTCACATCTCTTTTTGTGTACTCCTACCGTCCATTGGACGGTAATGACAAATTTAAATTAACTATACTTTTGACATATTGACAGACAGACAAACTATACTTATACAATCCTTTATTGATAAAAAATATTATTAATTTAATACTATATCTATGCCTATCATGATTATAAAAATAATTAAGACTAAGCTAAATTACTCATTAATACGATTTCGTTAGATATTTGTTTTATTATATTTACACAATTTTGATAAAATTTAGTAGAGGTGCATACTTAACGATTACAAAGTAGAAGTAAATTACGAAATGACACGACTCGCAACAAAACCTAATTTAAATTACACGACATGTGTGTTTTCACATCACACGACATGCGTGTCACAGACTGTTGGAGTACATTAGGTAAGTGCTACTTTGAGGGAGTAGAACTATTAGTCTCTTCATTCAGTGATGCATTAACCCACAAATTGACCACTTAAAATTGCAAGGCCCCCCTCACTCCTTTAAAATAGGTACATGTCAATATTAAGACCCTAATCAGTAAGTATCTATTATATGTACAAACAAAAACCTCAACAAATCCCATAAAAATGTCATTGTTAGATTAGATAATTAATTAAACATTCCTATTACTACCAGTAAAAGTTTTAAACGAAAAAATCAATGGCGCTCATTTATTAATCCATTCATCATGCACTTACCGTTTCGCATTTACTGTCACCTCCAAACTAAAAAGTTCCCACTGTCCTCTCCAGTGCCTTGTCAAATTTAGGAAACTACTTAATAGCGCGGCGAATGTTAAATATATCAAAATTAAATCATACGTAATGGCAACAGGAGCTATTTTTAAACGCGCTTAGGATTTCTTGTTATCTGTCGGAATGGCTTAACATAAACCAAATATAGGTTATAAACAAATTTGATCTTTATACTAATGGTTTAAGGTTCATATTACTGTGCGTTATTGCTTCTCGTAAAGAAACTCCTTCAAAGCACTGTGGCCCTGGTATCTCGAAGTAAACGCGCCAGTATTCGGCTTTGACCGAACCCACGTCGACAGCGCATGCTCCCCGCCATTATTGTAAGCCAATCAGCGTCGAGCAGATCGTGCTAAGCAAAAATGCCCTGAAACGCTTGTAACACGTGTACATTTTTGTTTGTTTTGTGTATTCACGTATTTATAAATAAAAAAAAAATATTTTTTCTTATTAATCACGGTGCAATAAATGCGTTTTTACCAACCTATATATAATACTCTTTTTTTGAATTCCTATATCAATACTTTACGGAAGTCAAATAGCTGACAAAATAATTCAGCAATCGCTGGTTAGATGGCGCTTTTCTAAATTTTCATCAATTATTACATTTATGGCAGTGTTTTTTATGTCATGCTCATTATGTGTAAAATACATTGTTGTAATAAATCAATTTGTAGGTGCCGAGTGTACCTCCATAAAGTTACAAGTGTAGTGAAATAAACACGGTATGTACGGTAAAGAATATATTTTTCTACTTAACTATTGAATATTAAGAAAGCAAATTTGTTTTGCATAGTAAAGCTTAATTTTATAAACATATTTAATGTTTTGAATGTTTCTTATGGATCAATATTACGCGCGAACTACTTACTGAAGGAGTTTGATGAAATTTTGTGTTATAATAAGATAGCACACAATAGTTTAGGCCAAATTCCCTATAATATAGCTGATTTTAATGATGAAAAATCTCACACGCACATACCACCATAACGTCTGGTTTAACTATAGGTAACAATAACGATATTATAAAAATTTTGATAATGATAGTCTAGATAGCTAGACCTAAGGGACAAAGATAGATAAAGTGGTTGATGAAATATCTCGATTATAAAGTTAAAACTTCGGTAACGGTTTTATTTTTTATCTCTAAAAGCCGTCTCCCGAGGCGTGAGGATATCAACAATTAGCTACGAATAGCTGCTGTCGGAAGCGATACAAAGCTCCAAATATTTCTATAAATAATCGCCTGACAAAGCCTCGTAACTTCATCCAACCCAATACATGAATAAAGTGCAAGGGGACGACGAATGTATGGAGTGGAATGTTGTTTATATTGTTTATAATTTGTCATATTTAAAAGTAATATCAGTTTGAGAATGTAACAACAGATTAAAGTCTTCGTACTCAAGTTTTCTAGTTCGTCCATAAAGATTGATCTAAAAGATTGAAGTAATACTGTCTTAAAACTCCTAAGATCAGTATGTACTAAATGATGTACCTACCTAAATAGGTAGGTATGCACTAGAAGACATCTTAAATTCTTAATTTTTCCTATTTATCAAAATCTTGTGTAGGTAAACGTTTTAGCTAAGCTAAAGTGAGTTTTGGGGTAATGTCTTTACCCCAAAATACACTTTTGCTTTGTTTTTAAACAAATAAAATCTACTAAATCAACTGGAGCGGTTACTCCACGTATTTCGCAATTCTACACTATAGGATTAATTATAACTAAGAACTTATATACACCGGTAGGTACCGTCACCCCTCGATATAAAAAGTTTCCTATGTGAGTGCTTCCCCTAAATTTAGAAAGCATTCTTCGCATACGAGTACGCTCAGAATATTAAAGTAGTGAATGGGAAAACGTCATATTGCAGTCCCCACACAATCAAAGCGATCATTGTCTGCCACGCACACGGACGCACCGCATTCCGTTAGCGACGACCTAACGATCACCTGATCGACAATCACAAAGCAATTTCGATTCTAATATATCACAATAAGATTCAATAGCGATTGACACGCGGAACGCGACACCTTTTAATATTTTTTTTAATTCGCGTCAAACGCCTCGAAGCATTTCGGCGCCAAAGTATTGCGGGGCGCAATAAAAACGTAGCGCATCAGGCGAGTTGCAGTCATTATAATAATGTCTCTCGACGCGGGCGGTCGTTATGCCTTGGACCGTACGTTATTATGTTAATACACCATCAAAGGAACTGAAGATATTTGAATGCGTATCTAATAAAGATGAGTTAATGTTACTTCCCACGATAAGTCAATCACACTGATATATTATAATCAGGATTTATTAATAATGATAATATTCCAGAAATGTGTTGTCTAAATAATGTTGGAATGTAATCAGAGATAGAAAGGGTAGCAGTAAGGGTCGGGGTATTGGGAGTATTTGTTATAATATCTGGCCGACCCTCGTGTCAGAGGCACCCGTTCATTGTGTTTTTTCTTATCTCTCCCGACCCGCCGCGGGCTGATCCCCTTAATTGAGTTATTACTGACGTATTTATTTCGGGATTATACTAAACACCATTGCAATAATATGCTAAAATTTGTGATTCTAATATTACGGTCAGGCATAACACACTTACACAAACACACACACATTTCTAATTAGTTAACTATTACCAAATACACTGATTTTATCGGAATAATAACAACCTACAAACATATTGTCCAGTTTCTACATAAATATGTCGCTTTGAATAGCTTTTTCCTACACTATTTTAATGTCGATGCAATAGTTTCATATAAATATCCAGAGGGAGGGGATATAAAGTTGCTTCACCGTGTCACAAGTGTTTGCTCTGCGAATAAAGGAGGCTGAGAACCGAAGACCCCTTTGTCTAGAACAAGTACCACTTAGCGTGAAAGTCGTAATTTGTTCGAGTGTTCCTTAGGTACCTACCAGTCGGAATCTGAAGAGAGAATTTATTTTAAATCGGCACTGAATATATCTAACTAATGGTTATGAATAAGAGATTAAAATGTATATATTAAAACAAATTGCTGTAGGTATTGGGTCAAAATAACTATATCTTAAGTACCTATCTGTATAACCTAAAACGTTTAAAAACCTACCATATTAGCTAATTGTTAACTGCAACTCAAGTTCAACTAACTGCACAGACGAGTGTTGCTTTATAATGTGCAATTAGCTATTCCACCCGTGTGTTTCTATCGATCTTTGTCTATAAACTCCCAGGATATCTCTCACTGAATAAATGGTTCAAGCGCGAGTAAACAGACATCTGTCTAATGCACCCATTTCATTATCCAATCTACCAAGTGCTAGGTCAACTAACTTTCTCAATTTGCATCGAGAGAACTGTTAGTGAGATATTAGAACGCTTAAAATTAAACAATTAATTTGACCTATAAGAAAGAATAACTGCGCTTCAAGCGCTTAATTATCATATCTTCGAAAAAGTCTTATCGAAAATTCAATCGTAGCTTCACAACGGTCTCATCGGTTCAGTAGCTCAAGTGCCCATCAAGCGCAATGACAGTGCTTCGATTGAATTGTCAGTCATTGACCGTGTTCTGATAAGTGAAACCAAAATTTGAATATTACGTAACATTATTTATGTTCCAAAATAAAGTGATATATGCTTAAAAACGATTATATATATATCTATCAAAATATGCATTACATCGCAGTTTGCCATAAATTATAAATAGATATTTCGATAATTAATATTGGAAGACAATTTCCAATTGACTTGTCTATTAATTTCAACGTGTACGTTAAAAACATTACGTAATAGAGAAAAATACTTAACCGTCCTTCCCTCCCAACAACTGGATACCGACTGACATGCGCGGTGCTCCGTCTGTGAAGCGACTGCCTCGTCCCACAAACTTGCTTACCTTGTCTGACATATCAATTTTCTCTTCACACACAGCGAGCAACGTACAACTCTTTAGCATTTCTGCTCTCCTGGTACTTATGTTACAAAAGAATACGCGGATATTGCCCAGGGTTGAATGATTTTTTTTTATAAATAAAATAAGTTATATATAATATATAAATGATATTTTATTTTTGTATAAATAACTAAAGCGGAGCAATAAATTCTCCTTTATGTATATCATGAGGTAGGTAGGTAAGTAATTAATTAATAAATAAAGTACATTTTAGCTAAAAGTATTCAACCTTCTCGAGCGCTCTACACTACACCATGTAAAAATACTTTAGCGTTAGACATCACGTACACCACACTGGAGGTCCGAGTACGTGTGTGGAATATTCATGACTGAGACGAGAATTTAAAACTTAATTATCAAATAAAAATACTAAAAACGGGTTAGAAACTATACCTTATTATCTAAAACCTGACCATGTTAAAATAAACAGTACTTGTGTAATCCTGCGATCGTTCGTCAAACGCCTACAGCAATTTCGTTTTCCTCCCTCGTCTTCATCCTTTAGCGCTTCCAGAGGGTTGAATATTAAACGCTACAATTTGATTATATTTAAATCCAGCGCTAAAATGAAAATGGAATTGAAATCACTAGAGTGCTTTTTATAATATATGTTTTTATTTACCTACGTCAGACTTCTTCATTCCTGGTAACGGCAATCGAATCGGTTTGTAGTATAATTCTTAATAAACAAGACAGACAGACAGACAGACATTCCTGCTTCTGAATTATCTCTTACAATTTCTTGTCCCCTCTTTAATTAGACGAGCTGTCAATAAATTGTTATTTATTGGTCATTTTAAATTATCAAGTTCATTCATAATTCATTGCATTAAGCCCTTCATGTATATTTCATGTTGTATATGCGTTTATAAACATTCAAAATGTGTACATTCCTATAAAATAGAATTAAATAGAGTAAATATTTCAGGGATCTGGCTTTGAAGATATTAAACTAGATCGGTCCCCGTGGGGTACGAGCCGGGATCATTAATCACGTCCTCCCTCCCCGACTTGCCGATTTTAGATAGCGTTGCGGTGAAATAAAATAACGATGTAATCATTCGCTTATTACTCGATTTTGTACCCTTTCAATCGATTTATTACTTATCGTTATATGTAGGTATATTGTGCTGCTGGTGCTGCATTGCATCAATTTGTTCGGTTGGCGCGCGTCCAACACTTCAATATCCATTTAACTCATTCCACTCACACTTAAATCATACTTCAAGGTATTCTCAATAAAAATGTATAGTTTATCGACGAATTACCAGAGTTATTTAGTAGCTTTGCAATATCACGACTAACTCTTACCTAATAATATAAGCCATGTGTTTAATATAAACTATCAAAGTAAAATACTTATAGTAAGAATATTAGTATATATCGTAACCAAAAAAACAGTACAAAACACCAATAATGTATGCAGGTCTAACAATGCGTGAGAGTTAACATTTGACCTGAGCGCTGATCACAATGGAGTAAGTGCGGATCAGTATAATATGTATATATGCGGGCACTAACAAACTACTTACGTATGTAAAGCATAACCAGCGCCATTGTGAGTAGTTCCGGAGTGTAGCTAACGGCTTTATTTACGATACATCCTTAATATTTTTGATAGTAAACTAAATAGTATCTAGTAATAATGTTTTCTGAGATTTTCGTAATAGTGACAGACAATAAACACACTGACATACCTACATCTCGCCTTCCTGAACGGTAAACGAAATGTTGGGTTAAAATTATTTAATTTAATAATTTAAATCTAGTAATAAGTTCTGTAATAAATAGTTTAAATGGTGTAAAGATTTTTTTAGTAGTAATGTTAAATAAACAATTTATATATAGAACATGTAATCTTCAGATATAAGTATATAAATATTACTATCAATATATAGTCCTCGCCTGTAAAGATAAAGTATTATTGTCTCATGAGACATGAGTTAGCATGTTTAGTATACAGTAATACCCCGCTTTACGCGACCGACCCCGTTATACGCGGTCTCACTATAACGCGGATGCCAATTTCGTGCTCAAATGCCTCGAATTACGCGAAAGAGTGTGTATAAATATAATGTAGTCATCAACAATAGACGTATTTTTCCGTAAAAAATAAGAGTATGTATTGCATAAAGTGTTTCTAGAATTAAAGTGATTGATTGATTAAAATGATTTGTATTTTTTTGTAATAATTTTTGACTATGTTTAATCATAAACCTCGTTATACGCGAATTTAAGTTAACGCGATTTTTTTTGGAACGTATCCCTCGCGTAAAGCGGGGTATTACTGTATTAATAATATACAGTAGTACCTAACTATATACAAATTATAGTAAATACCTATCAAGTATCCAATAAAAATCCAACTAAAACACGAACTTAAAACTTTAAGAAGGCTAAACAATTTGTATTTTGTACTGTTGAGTCATTAAATTAACTTCATAATTAATTTCATCTGTTTTTAAGCTCTGAATTAAGCCTAAGCTTTGCTATTTCAAGAGAAGCGTAGTCGCTCCATTCGCAATATGCGTTTTTATTCTTATCTTATCAATGTTATAACATTATTCTCTAAGTTCCCTCTCAATACATTTCTGATAGTAGCATTGTCCCCATTGGTAGTTATAAGTAGAAGTTTTATCGTCAACTTATATCAATATCTTAGTAGCAAGCACTACTAAATTGGTAGTTAGTTATATTACCTTTAGTAGTAGAAACCGATCGAATACAAGTTAGTATTGTTTAGATAGTCCTAAACAGTAGTAGTATCCGTTTTAGTATAAGTACATTCAATACTAATAAATCTACGTACCGCTTACCTTCCTGCTTGCTTGAATGAAATTTAGTATAGATTATAACCGTCTTAGAGAAAGCTCTCAAAAACTAATATTTTTATCTCTTCGCACGATCTTTCTATCGTTCAAAAGTAACAAACGAAATTTAAGGTTTACATTGTTTAGTGCTAGCTCCTGTCTTTGCCATAAAACTGGTTTATAAAGAACAGACACATATAACTCCGAAAACGGAAAAAAAACAGAAAGAAACGGAATTAAAGTTCTGTTCCGAGTATTAATCTTAATATATAAAGCACAAAGACACTCACTCACTGACTCATTCATGACTCTACAGCCCAAACTGTAATACCTAGAAAGCTGAAATTTGTTCACAAGACTCCTGACATATTGAATAGGTGCAATAAGAAAGGATTTTTCAAAGGTCCAAACCGCTCCAATGTTACAGCTAAAAAACTGCAAAGTTTATCCCCCCGCTCCCTCTCTTTTCCCATTGCATTGCAGTAGAAATTATTAGGCCAGTCACTATGTTTATTCTCAACATGCTGCGATGTGAGAAACAAGAGTGTACCTATAACCCGATAGGAATGAAACTCTGTAGTTATCAAACTCAAGACTGTCTCGCACTGATAGCGAGTCATGATGGGTTGGGGGATAGAGTGTGTATGTGTGAAGGGTAGGGTCATGGGTTCAATACTCACGAAAGTCAGTTTTGTTTTTGTTTATTCCCGTCGCGAAGCACGGGTAACCTGCTAGTACTTTAGGTAGGTAGGACTGTCTAGACGAGGCCCGTCCGTGCTTTTCATCCTAGACTTTGTATCTTTAGCTTAATTTGCATTCCTCTAAGATAAATGCATTATTATCGTCATATTTTAATCTCCACATATACCTATTTCTTACATTAGTATGCTCTACATTACATTATTATCCAATTTTAAGTGCACTGTTTAAAATAAACCTAAACTCACTAACATTTTTACACTATGCCATTAGTGTACTAGTTTACTTAGCGCTTGTATGAACTGAGAATGAAATTATAAATGATTAAATTAAGATGTTTTCATGCTATTTTCGGATACTCGAACTCATGTATCTATATCTATTTATCTATTATAAAGATCTCTTAGTTTATATCAGTAATTTGCCGTAAATGGCGCAAATTATCTAAAATTATAATGTCCATAAAATACTAATCGTATAGGACCTTATAGACTTATTATTTCGCACACGCCCCTACTTACAGCTTATAAAAAGACGATACCAACAAACAAATTGACACATCACCTGCGTATCGTATTTATAATTGTTAATTAACTCATTAATTACTGCGATCGGCTCTAATTGGCGTCTATGATCCCGAGACGTGGTCCGCCCATGGCAATACTACAGCCATCAAAAACTACATTTTATATATACGCCCAGTTTGAGGGAAAATCAACCTTAATACCTCGGTATAGAGGGAGGCGGGCCGCATGGGTATCGTGGTGGGTTTGGTTCGGGCGTCGCGGGGGTGGGGGGAGGCGGGGCGGGGGCGGGTCCCCTCTCCCTTCGCCCCGCCCGCCGGCCAATCGCGGCACAGACGCAAGACTTCACCTTGCCCGTACGTCCCAATGATCCATTTAAGTTCTTTTTTTTTATTCTTAGTTTTTGTTTAGTTTTCGAGTCTGGGTATAGTTTTGAAGAATGGACATTTGTAATGTTTATTGCTCCTGTATATGGACGGTGCACTATAAAGTTTTTGTAGTTCGTCTATATTGGCGTTTATCTTATTACTTATATGGTCTTTAATATGGTTTTTGAATAGTTTATCAAGCTTCACCGTATAATAACATCATAAAAGTCGTTTGGTTACTTAGATAAGTTACTAACCTGCCTTACCTGTTTAGTTTAGTCTTGTTTTTCGTATATTTATTGATGTCTTATACATGGGAAGATATTTTTTAAGATAACATTCTGGTAAATATTTTTAAGGGAATCCTTAGATACGTTCTAAATAAGGTATAACTTTATTTATGGTAGTTATTCCCATTCAATTTGTACCGAGTTTGTGTCTGGATGGATAGGCAAATCGGCTTTTGTTTGGAAAATATCAAACAGTTATTGTTTATTATTAAAACTATCAATTTAGTATTAAATCTTATTTAGAATCATTTGATACAATGACAAAACAAATCTTTTATGATTAAATATCGTGTTATTTTATCATTTTTCTTCTTTATATCAAAAGATTTCAACCCTTCAAATTTAAAAAGTAACCTTTATTATAAATATATATTAAAACCTATAAATAAGTTATCAAGAATTGTTTGGGTACGTCGAAAGAATGAGTGATGAAAGAATGGTAAAAAAGATTTATATAGGAAAAGTGAGCGGTAAGAGAGACAGGGAGGGGGCTCGAGTGACCTTCGAAAACACAGTATCTATGATACTGGAGGAAGGTCATGTAAAAGGCATGAGGACCCCTCGGAGGGCATGTATGAAGAGGTTGATGTCTGTGACCGAGGCGAAAGAGGTATGCAGGGACCGTAGCGTTTGGCGCTCCGTCGTCTCTGGCTACCCGGTAAGGGATATGACGTGAAGCTAAATAAATAAATAATAAATATAAAATAATGACAGCATTCATAGTATTCTCATCAGTATACATAGGTTCGTATTTAGTTGCACTGAGAAAAAAACGAGAAGTTAGAAGAATAACTTTACTTATGATAAAATAAACTGCTAAGATAATTTATTATTGCTTATAATAATACCTACTCAGAATGTTCTAGACTATATTAATTTTCAATAAATATTCTATTAAAACATTATAACTTGGACGCCACTACAAAGTCACTGCGAGCTATTCCCGACTCACCCTTCATCACTAAAACCAATAAGACGCGAGGGTTCAAACAGATGTGCATTTTAGAAACGCCCTAACCGCACCAGCCTACAACGCAAATTGAACTGTATGTACCATCATTAAGGTTGCTTATTGCTTGCAATGAAAGAGCACTAAAAGAGAAAGGTCTAATAAACTGTGGGTTTTACAACGCTTGAAGTAATTTGTGTCGCCACAGGTGTCCGATATGAGATATTATTAAATTGTTTGTTAATTGATTGTTTTTTATTAACAGGACGTAATTAATAAATAGGCTAGTGAACTCCTGTAATGATGATGATGTTGATGAGAGTGGATTAAGTAAGAATGTAACGGGTATTATGAAAGTAGCTTGGTAATGGAAAACATGAGAATTATTTTTGTTGTTTGTCGTGGTAGAGTTCAAAGAAGACATGAATGGAGTGCTTAAAGAATTTGGCAAACTATCTCCACTGAGATGATATAAGATAGAAGAGTAAGAGATTGTTATCACCAATTATAATTTTGATAAGGGTATGACAATGATAATGTAGGTATAATAGCAAGAGTTTATGGTTGATATTAACAAAACAAGTTGACCTTTTGATTAGCATATTAATTGTACTACAATGTAGGTAACCTAATAACAGAGACAGCTTACTTTATATATAATTAAGTTGGACACCATATCGGGCTGACTGTTACCTAACATATTGACTTGCACATGCCGCTTGATGTACAAAAACGCACTGTTCACGGAATTACACGAAAGTAGTCATTATTTATGTAACGTTAAAGGTTCTTTTTGCATCGTGTGTAGGTAGGTTCCCAACGGCACGTTTAGTTGCGGGGTGTTTTGGGTTCGATCCCGGGGGAGATAGCCGACAGCTGTTTATAGCAGGTGCTCCCCAAAATTGGCAACTTTAAATCGACTTAGTTTTTTAATTGTAATTACTATCATTTCCAAAATTTTTTATATTTCAATAAGTATATACATATGTACTCACCTCATAATTGTATACATTTTATATATATATAAAGGGCATATATAGTGTGTTGGTAACTTAAGTAGGTACTTGAGCCTAAGTACTTGAGGTTGATATAGTTTAACAAGATTACTATCACAATTACCTACTTCTCCTGAAATAATAACAATTGTTTAATATTTAAATAAAGTTAGGTTCAATTAACCCTTTAAACTCGATTAAAATATGTGAATCGCAAAATAATCGCAAAGCTATGCAACCCCTCGCGCTGCACGGCGGCACGACACCGACCAGTCACGCAGCGGCAGCGCCCGGCGCGCCCGCCTTGTACTTACAATATACACATTATAACCATTGTTTATTATCATTGCAGAATAAAGTGGAGTACTACGTGAAATGGAAAGGCTGGAAGCCGAAGCACAACACCTGGGAACCGGAGGAGAACATACTCGACCCGCGACTCATACAGAGCTTCGAGAGAGGAGAGGAGGTGAAGAAGCAGAGCCGCAAGAGAGAGAGGGAGCACTCCCCCGTCGAGAGAGCGCGCAGCGGCTCCGAGGAGCGACACCCGCCGCCCGGGAAGCGCAAGGCCGAAGTGCTCTCCAGGGAATCGGGAAAAATCGGCGTCACGATCACCATGAGTCCGCCCGCCAAGCGACACGACTCCTCCAAGCTGAACGGCGGCAGGACGCACGGCCAGCCTCCTCCGGCGGCGCCCCCGGGCGGGGCTGCGGCGCCGGCCTCGCCGGCAGCGGAGGCCGCGGCCCCCAGGACCGGTCCCAGACGAGCCCCTCACTCCCCGGAAGAAGCGGACGCCCACACTCCTCCAGAGAGAGAGAGGAGGACGGACACTCAACCCACCGCCGCGGCGCCCGCGGAGCCCAAGGGCGCGCGCCCCCCGCCCACGTGCGCCGAGCCCGAGGACGAGGACTCGTGGGGCGAAGCGCCCGGCGTTCCCCTGGCCCCCGCCCCGCAGCCCCGCAACGCCGCCTACTGGATGGCGCGGTCGCCGGTCGCGGACCAGATCTTCATCACCGACGTCACCGTAAACCTGCAGACCGTCACCATCAGGGAGTGTCGCACGGAGAAGGGCTTCTTCAGAGCTCGCGAGCACCGACCGCTCGATATCACGTAAATAGTTAAGTAACATAAAGAGTGTACAGACATAGCTAGCTAGTATTTATTTAGTTGTTACGAGATGTAGAAAGGAAGATCTACCCGTTGTTAAAGCCTGATCCCAATGTATTCCATGGATCCCGCACGAGGCCTCGACATCATTTAAATGTAGGCGAATTGTCAATTGTTATAAGAGTAAAGTCTATTATTTGTTGACTTATTTATAATGTTGACTGGCTCCGTACCTCCCAGTATGCATAACTTTAATTGTCTTATAACGTATAATCTGTAATAATTAATGACAGCTTTATTTTTTAATCAATTACCATATAATTGCAATCAATTTTACCAATAATAATTAAATATATTTTTGTAGATATTAAGTGCGAAGTTATTAAGTAATTGTATGAAATGATTTGAATCTCTTGTGATTTCATTTTGATATAAAAATAATGTAAATATGTGATTTAGTTTATTTTGGGATATTTGTTTAATTTTGTTGTTGTTGCGAGCTTCACCCGACGTTCCGTTCTATGTGATGTATTCTTAGGTTATTTATGGTTTATCTATGGTTTAATTACATACCTGATTACAAAAAACTTATTTATTATAAAACAATAACACTGTTAGTTTATGAAATTAACTGTTTTGTTTGTATATTTAATTAAGGGTTGCCGGTAACAAAAAACAAAATACATGATCTATTAATTTTTATATCCGGCAACCCGTTGATAATTGTTTTAATTTGTAATGTTATACCTATTGTTTAGTTCCTCTTTTAGTAATACGGAGGCAATGAACTCTATTATTTAAGTTTTGCATAATTATTCAATAAGACAATTTTATGATTTATATTTTAATCAAACCTCTTAACATAATAATAATTATATAAGTTTTTAATGTCTTTTTTTATTCACATTGTATTATTATTATATAAATACATTCAAAATGGAAGACAAGCGAAGCAAGTGATTTAAAAATCATAAAATTGTATTATTAAATATATTTCAGTTAAATAGTGCATTTTATTAGAGAGAATTGTAAATAATGTAAATATAATGGACGGGTGTCTGTCCTCATGTTGTAGTCTGTAAATAAACAAGAATGAATTAGATACAGGGATTTTATTTTATTCATAAGACATATAGAAAAAGCAATGTTAAAGAGACAGTATTCAATGTAAGATATAATTTATCAAATACATCCTAACACTTTTTTACTTAATAAAAAAACCCTAATCAATACCCATTCATAATCATTGGTTCAGTATCCTGTCATAAAAGAACCCGATGAAAATTACAAATTAATTGATTTATTTTTGATGATTTTGAATGTCTAATACCACTTTTGTTATTAGTAATGCATGTACTTAAAATGTTAAAATTTCATGTCAACTAGCAAATGATTTCCTGCATGGAAACTAAAACTTTGCACTAATTTTATACTTATAACTACCTCATGCCCATGCTACTCTCTATTATGTACATTTGGGTTATATGTTAAAATATTGAAGCTTATGTTTTCCTGAAGTATAAGCAATATTACTGTAAAGTTTCACCGAAATCTGGTCAGTATATTTTGCATTAAAAACTATGAAATATACATATGTCCTTACAAACTTTCACATTTATAATATAAGAAGAACTAGCAAATAAAATAATAAATAATAATAATAGAAAATTATTTCTACATTAAAAGCATGTTTTCTATGGCAGATCAAAAGTAAGCAAAATTAAATCAATTATTATTATTATTATTATTATTAAACGGAATGTCATAATCCCTTTTTTAACCGCAGGGCACAATTTCGAGAACATATATATTTTTTCTCGACTGCGCATTTCGCGCATTAAGGTTAATTGGACGCTTTACATTCCCTACTCTATGAACCAGGAAAAATAACCCACATGTCAGTAGCGATATGCGTAAATCATATAAAACAACATACAAACAAAAATTATATGTATGTTACTATGGTCATAATGCTAAATAGAACAATCAAACTCATATTTTTTTTGCTTTGTTTGCTTTGGAACCTACCACTTAAAGCGGTTTGTTATTTGCTAAAAGATTTTTGACATTTTTATAATATTCGATCCCATTAATTTTTCAAGAACAGTGTTAAATTTTTGCAGTAGATTGTTTACATAAATTCAATTATAGATTTATATTTTTTTGAGTTCGTTAAGATCGTAAAAATATTATTAATCATAATGATGGCAACACTGGATCGCTCTCACAACTAATCAATCGTCTCGTCGGCCGTCGAGTCGGTGTGGCTTGAAGCAGATAAAATTGTCGAGACGTGTAGTTCAGTGAACGATCTAACGATTGATCCACAAATGTTAGTTTCTGTTTATGTATAAATCCAATGTTTATGTCAAACCTGATTGGTGGAATGGAGTGGTCTAAAGACAGAACTTTGAAATTGATCGAGTTGCTGCAATTAAACCCCAATATATGGAATCCGTCGCTTTGCGATACACGCAGAGATAAACAAAAACGTAAAGAGGAATTACGTGGAATAGCGGATATAATTGGAATTTCAGTGTCTGACGCCACAAAAAAAATACAGCATCTTCGAACTCAATACAACAGAGAGTCTGCGCGGGAAGCCCGAGCTAATTCCGAAGGTCCCAATGAAAGATATATAAGCAATTGGTACGCTTACGAATACTTGCACTTTATGAAGGACTCCAACAAACCGTATAGAGTATTACAATCGGTGAGTATTAATTAGTTTAACAATTCATTTTATTATTTACATTTTACGCAAAATAATACGCATATCATTGTTTCTTGTTAATGTGAATATTTTTCTTATTTCAGGAGGAAAATGTTGAAATCAATGGCACATTACAATCTCACAATGAAAGCTCAGTGGCCGACTGCAAGCTTGATAATCTCTCTCCACCACCTAAAATTGCTAGAACCGAATTATTACATTCCTTTAAATCAGATATAATGTATCCTACCTCTAATAGAGATGAATTTTCGGTATTTGGTGAATATGTAGCAAATGAGTTGAGATCTTTGAAAGGAGAAAAGAATTTATTGGTTGCAAAAAAAAAAATACAAGATGTTATATTTGAAGTAAAGATGAGCATGATAAATGAACCGAGGCCCGAGCAGCACACTTGTGCTGTGTACGCTCCAACCACACAAACACATGCATCAAATATTCACAACGGTAAGCTGTACACCACACCAATAATGAGTACAATAGCCAGTATAGAGCCGTTACCTTCATCTCACACTCCGCCTACATCTGGTATAAGTGAGATAATTATAAATGGAGCGTGCCACTACTCAACATTCAAAGTGGATGATCAATAGCAGTGTCAGCCACTTCCAAGTGTGGAAGTGGATAAAAGTGAAAGTTTTACAATAAGGAATTAATTATGAAGTAAAAATCTGTAATTAACGGACGAATCAACATAATGTGTTAGTAAGGAAGTCTAGTCATTAGTAGATTAAGTTAAACTAACTTAAAGGTACTGTACTGTATCATGTATGATTATCTGCTGGATTAAATTTATAAAAGGTATGTGAAATTAAACCTTCATTGTCCGGTTTGTTAGGATATTGGTGTAACATATTTATTTAATTACAATATATATTTAATTAATAGTATAAATAAATTCTAAATTATTACTTATTGTTATCAGTTATGTAATTATGGACTTAAAATATTCTGTGAGAACTTGATATGTAAATAATGCTTGTATACATACATACATACATACATATATATATATATACATACATACAATCCAATAAATGAAAATTTTCATATCTACTTATAGTTGTATTGTATTATTTCTTGTTGGGTCATTACTTCAATTACTTAATTCATAAATATAAATAACACTTATGAAGTTATGTTATAATTATGTTTATGAATACAAAGCATTTTATATTTTAATATTTTGTTTTTAATTTAGACATTGTTTCATACATGCATACATATCACCTCGGTGTCTTCTAAAATTAAAGTGAGTTTCATAGACAGAAGTATAGAATTTTCTGCCAGAATAGTGTGTATGACATGCAGGGAGAATGCTCCCCAGCTGGGGAACATTGAACCTGCATCTTCATCTTCATCCACCTCATGAAGAGCGGCCACTCTTCATAAGGTGGATGAAAATAATTATGATTTTTTATTCTATGAAATAGAATAATAAATAATATTTTTATTTGATTTATTTATAAGTAAAAGTTTTATTGGTAAGAAAAGGTAGTGACAAGGAAGACTTTTCTTAATCTTAAGTATTGGAATCTTAAATATCGTAGATTTCATTGTTCGTTGCGAGAATATAAATTTTAAAACGTCACAATCGCTTAAATAATAACTATTTAAAATTTCACTAAGATCTAAAATATAAAAAAAATATAATGGTAATCCTTAGAGACCAGCACGAATATTCTTTTATGTTTCTTTCATATATATTATTAAGAAGCTTGTTTTTTTATATTTACATGTAATATTATTCGTGAAGTCTTTTTTTCTCACCACATGCCATGCCGAGGACGAGTGGAGTTATTGTAATAAAAAGTTTTTGTACTAAAACAATAATTGAATCCCAATATAAAAATTTTGAAGAACTACTAAGTAACTTAACGACTTAAAGCGACGTTTTATTTATTGTAAATGTGTTTTATGATTAACAATAAATGTGGTATTACAGTATTTTTCACTGTTTGGCAAGAAAATAAATAGGAGATAATAAACTAAAGCGGAAAGAAAGAAAACTTGAAGATAATTTGGTTTATAACTTATCTACATTGGTATTGTTTTCTAAATAGATTCGTTCTGGGAAGCATAGTCATATTTATCAAAAGTCTTAATGTATAATACTAATGAGCAAATTGCGAGATCTCTGAGATTGCTCGCTTTGCACGAGGGAGGGTCTGAAGGGGGCACTCGTTTAGGACAAAACGGACAGGGGTTGAGCTAATATATAAATATAATAATTAATAGATACACAGTTATAAGGAAAGGGAAAGCCATATTCTAATTTTATTATAATCCGATTTTGTCAGTTTTAGCTCTATTATATATATATCTCCTTGCTATATTTTAGCTTCTTTTTTAAGTAGCAAAGATGTTTTAATTTGTTGTAAAGTTTTGGTCGGATTTAAAAGATTTTCCTTAACAGAACCTGTCAGAAAATAGCTTCATCAAAAATACACCGGTTTATTGGGAGCAGATCAGACGTTTTAATACCTTTTATAATATTATTTATCGTTGCTACAGTTTTATTTTATTATTATTAGTCTAGCATTTGCCTTTTGGCAAACGGACAGAGCCTGATCAAAATATATTTTACGTGGTTCTTCTATGCAGTATTCAAATTCCAGATCTGCAACGACTTATCTTTCTAGTTTTTCTCCACAGGACTCCCACTTCTTGCACTTCTCGCATTGCTTGCCGCATAATTCAGGAGTTCCATAAGGCTGTGATGTTTTCCGATTGTATTTATTTACCATTTAAAAGAAAAAAACAAAGAAACTATACCTTTATTTATTTATTTAACATTTTTATAATCAATGAAATTTTTTCTATATATATTTTCTATAACATTGAATTTTTTATTGTTATTAAAAGGGCTTATAGTCCGTCCACACGCTGATTTAAAAAAAATGTTTAAAGCATTATTTGGAATGCAAGTAATGCTTATTTTTAATAGTTTAGATATTTCTAATGACTTGTAATATAAAAAGTTCAAACAAAATATATATTTTCATTAGTTTGGTCCGATCAAAGATAGTTTAGATAGTAAAAAGTATAGCGGTCTTACCCACATTGACCTGATTCATTTAAACTCTTTAGTGCACAAAGAAATTGTACTTACGAATGGCGGACTTACTGTTAAAGCACTCTCTACCAGTCAACCGACATAGTAAATTGTAATTAAAAAATAGTTTTTTTAATAATTTTACATATTTTACTCCAAAGTAACAAACTTAGTTTCACAGATATTCACAAAAGTTTAGTTTAGTTGTAAATGTAAGAAAAAAAAATTGAATGTAAATTGAATGCTGGGTGTCAATTTAAGCACCTATATAAATGTATAAGATTCATTTATATTCAAAATCATTTGGAGATTACTTTGCCTTTATTACCTCTTCTTCTTTTTTTCCCTCTTGAATATTAGTGCGCATTCTATTAATTTCTCAAGGCAAAGACACTTTAAAAACACTCCATTTGTAACTGAAACCGGGTGAAGAGCGACAACCTTGAATCGAGAAAATGTAAAAATAAGAAAATTTTAAAGACATTGGTTAACTTCTTTATTAAAACTGGGATCCGCCAATCGTGCGCGGCGGGTATTGAGCTGAGCCCCTCTCCTTTCTTCGTTTCTTGATAACTTTTGAATGGCTAAACATTTTTTCAATCTGTTTTCGCTATAACATCCGCGTTCGGTTCAAACATACATGAGAAATTTTTAGCTAATTATCTCGTCGCATTCTGGATACAACTAAACACAAAAAAGGTCTCCCAAACGGTTAAGAACTTCGCTTACGTTCAGTTAAATTACCGACAATCCTCTATATTATTGTTAAGGATAAGTTATATATTCAATAAAACTTACAACCATAGTTCAATTTCAATACAATAAATAATATAATAATAATAATATGTATAATATATAAACGCAAAATTGTTGGGACATAATAAATCAACGCGTTGTCATATTCTTCTGTGGCTGGAACTAGAATCTACTGGCGTGGTCTCGGAATTAAATTTACTTATTTAATTACAAATTCTCTTCCAATTTAAATTCAGATATTGTATGTATATATAGGAAAGATATATTATAACATTTGTTTGTAAAAACAGTATAATGTTATTGATAGTATTGTAATTGTCATTTATTTCGCAGAATTAATTAACTACACAAATAAAAAATAACGTATCAAATTTATTCTAATAATTATGACTTGTTTTGTACCATTACAATGGTATTTATTACACTATTTTAATGGCTAAATGTCAACTTGTTTAATTTACAATCGATAGCACCACTAGAGTGATAACAAATAATAAAGTTGACCTACAGTCAGTTTTCTGGATCATTTTATAAAACGTGATCGTACTGAGAACACGGTAATTATTGTGCTTTTTCATCTTGCATAGTAATTTATATAATTTTCAAACTTCAATGTTTCAGTTTTTATCTGTGGTTTTTATCTTTATTCTTTAGAATCATTTGTCAATCTGACTCTTAAGATTAGATTTTTTTTATCAGATCAAGTTATTGTGTGGCGGTAAAAATACAAATTTGAATATGTATATATATAAATATATATAACTCATTATAACTGTGTGTATATAACTAATTTATAATTATATATTACCCTACAAGGTAATAGTTATATTAATTTAATGTAAGCTTATGTATATTTGCATTTTAAGGATTTTTATATTAGAAGCAAGATGCGAGTATGGCTGCTACTATCTTTTTTATGTGCAACAAGTGTGCCAATAAATAGTCGTCGTAGTGGCAAAGAAACAACTCAACATAGTAAACAAAAAAGGTATTCTCCTAATTGGGATAGCCTGGACAGTCGGCCTTTGCCCGAATGGTACGATCGGGCTAAGATTGGCATCTTCCTTCATTGGGGCGTATATTCAGTACCGGGATTTGGATCAGAATGGTTCTGGAGCAATTGGAAAGGTAAGTAATGAAATTTAGTAAGTACGTAAATATATATATCTATATATTATGTGCTTCTGTTATAGGTGGCGATAATAAAACAACAAAGTTTATGGAGAAGAACTATCCTCCTGGCTTTTCCTATCAAGAATTCGCTCCAATGTTTAAAGCAGAATTTTTTGACCCGAATGAGTGGGCATCTTTATTTCAGAAAGCTGGAGCGAAGTTAGTTTTGGAAATTAAATTAAACAGACGAACGAATTTAAAATAAAACTATAATCAAACATTAAAACTATAAAATTTCTTTTAGATACGTAGTGCTCACAAGTAAGCATCATGATGGTTTTACTCTATTCCCATCAAAACGGTCATTTAGTTGGAATGCTATGGAGGTCGGTCCTAAAAGAGATCTAGTTAAAGATTTGGCTGCAGCTGTGAGGAGTAAAGACTTACAGTTTGGGTTGTACCATTCACTGTATGAATGGTTCAATCCCATTTACAATGAAGATAAGATGAATCTGTTCACAACTCAGAATTATGTAAATGATAAATTATGGCCAGATTTGAAACAAATCGTTAACAATTACCAACCATCAGTCATATGGTCGGATGGGGATTGGGAGATCTTTGACATATACTGGAAAGCAACAGACTTTCTTGCTTGGCTCTACAATGATAGTCCAGTGAAGGACACAGTGGTAGTTAACGATAGATGGGGGATCGGAATCCCCTGCCACCACGGAGACTTCTATAACTGTGACGATAGATACAATCCCGGTAAGAGATATGTTATTAAAAACATTTTATTTTAAACTTTTACTATGTTTTATTGTTATTTACAGGAACACTGCAAAAACACAAATGGGAAAATGCATTTACTGTGGATTCCAAGTCTTGGGGCTATCGGAGGAACATAGCTATTCATGAGATACTTAGTATTAAACAAATATTAAAAGAAGTGGTCTCTACTGTGAGCTGTGGAGGTACATGTTATATAGATTATATATATACATTTTTTTTATTTTTTATTTATTTATTTATGTACCAGGAAAAAAATACAATTTACAATCTATATAAAATAAAATGTACACAAAAACTTATCGCTTAAAAGAGATCTCTACCAGAAACCCTTTATTATAGAAGAAAATATTTTTATAGTTGCGGTATAGGTACAACAGATTACATACATACACATTTATATCTGAGTATATAAACACACATATTACTTAAATGTACATAAATATTTATTATGTGCATTACTTTTTGTTATATCTATATCATGTTTTTTAATACAGACAATTTTGCAAATCATTATACAACATTTGCTGCAACTATAACATAACTAGACAAATTGTCAGTGATCTGTTTTGCTTAAAGTATAAATAGTAAAAAAATAATTTTATGCTAAATTCAAACATTTTTTAGTCCAAACCAAGGTTTTCCTGAATTACATAATAATTACTATTAAAATCAAAACAACTAACAATAAGTTACAATTTAAATCTTAATGACAAATAATTCAAAGATTATTTGTTTTTAGTTCTATCATAAATTTATTACTAATAATATTTTATTGTACAGATCTATTTTTATACTATTTAATTGCCTTGATTGTGCAACTGTTGAGAATCGATTGGACATGACCATTACACATAATCAATGAATTAATCCAAACTGTTACTAATTTAGTTTGATATCACAAGTATAAAAAAATATAATTACGCCTTGATTACTTTTGTAGTGTTGATGAACTGTGTTTATCAGTTATCTGTTTATTTAAGTTACAACCGATAATATTATTTAATTTGTTAACAAATATTTATACTTCAATATGAACCACCAAAACTTTGTTATATACATATTTGTAATTATCTTTAAAAATTTATTGTTAAGTTTATTATTATTTTTTTATTTCAATATGATGAATTTTCTCTACATATTATTTAAAATAATTTGTTTGTTTTTTTTATTTATAATTAGTGATTTGGATTTTTCTATATTCCAAGGTAATGTACTCATCAACGTTGGCCCAACTAAGGAAGGAACCATCGTTCCCGTGTTCCAGGAGAGATTACTGTCTCTCGGGGAATGGCTGGACGTTAACGGAGAAGCCATATACGGAACGTCTCCCTGGCAATTCCAGAACGACACCCAAAATAATAACATTTGGTACACCTGTGTCAAAGTAAAGTTCAACGCCCTCCATCCATCATCAAAACCAAGAAAAGATGATGTAATCACAGCCATCTACGCAATGCTCTTGGAGTGGCCCTCAAACAATTTACTAAAAATGCATGACATAGTACCCAACCTTCACAGTGGTACTTACAAAGTGGCGATGCTTGGCTTCGACCAGTACTTGACTGTAAGTATATCAAGGTCAAGTAGTATTTATACATATGTATGTATTGTCAACTTCTATCTCTTTCAGTGGAAGATAGAGAGCGGCCTCGCTTACATCACACTGCCAGATAGGGCTACAGTTAAATCCAAGAATGCCTGGACTCTCAAGTTTATACCTGATAAATAATAAAACAACATATAACTAAACGTGTTTAATGCGTAACATCAAGTGCTCATCACATACAAACCAATTAACTTGTGCTTAACATTAAAGTTATTTCAATACAAATAACACATAAAATTAATTATTATTATATTTCACTAACTGTAATATTAACACATGATGAATATTAGTTTTAAGTATACGGACATAAACTTGCTCCAATGTAACAGTTTTTATTAATAAAGGTATTTGTTTATTTTTAGAGAGAATATATCATATAAATATATTGATGAATATTGTTTTTATTTCAATGTATTATTTAATATAATTCTTAAATTAATGAATGTATTAAAAAAATATAAAAAATACAATAAAACCAATAATGAATAATAAAGACAAGTTGAGCTGTATTGTCCCATTATATATTTAGTGATTAAATACCCTTCTACAGATTCTTAGTCCAAGCCATTATTATATATATATATATATATATAGTTGTAAGAATAATTTATATATTTATAAATATATATGGATTTTAAATTGAAGCATACAAAAATATATTGCTATATTAATTATTAGCAACACTGAACCCCAAGCTGCAAGCCAAGCGAAGCACCATTTTATACGAAGCGGTAAAAAAGTATTACATATTTTATATACAATTTAGTTGAACCGACAACGGTTGCATGATTAAATAATTGGACAAAGATAAATATTTCTCTTACAAATGTACAGACTATTAACTTCAAATTATTTATTATACAAATTCGTATTGCATCTTCTAAGGCGTTACTTAGTTTTGTACTAAATTACTTTTATATATATGGGCCGGCGCCTGTTCAGCTTTATTCTAGGTTAAGTGAGGATTATGTCTAAGATTTGGTTAACTTTGTATCCTTAGATATACTTACACGCTACTATGGCTAGTAACTGAATTATTATGAATTATATCTAAAATTAATTTGGAATGTTAACATATCATTTATTTTATCACAAAAATAATCCTAACAATAAACTAATTATTTATAATTTCAAAGAATCTAATACAAATCTATAATTCATTTACTTTACTATGGAAAGAATATTACAAAATTAAGAAAAGGAAAACTTAATCCATTTATATACATATTTTTTTGGATTTTTTTTAATTTAAAAATTTTGCTCAAATCAATTTCTCGAAAGATTAAAAGGAAGTCTTATTAAAATGACTAATAGAGACTTAAAAAAATATACTTTCAATTATACTAACAGCTATACCGATTGCAATCTGTCTCTCTGTTTCAGTGCTTCGAGGGCGGGCAGTATCGGTACTTGCTTGTTGAAGAACTCCTCCAAGGCGGGCTCAGCTAAAATGGTCGCCAGGAACTGCTCCAGCGTTATGGACCATGTGCCGTCGGCGGAAGGGTTACTGTCCCTCGACGGCGACGACGGCTGGTTCAGCTGATTCGGCTCCGTTGTGTTTCCGTTCGGGTCCACCTGAAGGTACATAAGAGATATTGAAAATGGGTATAAGGAAGAATATAAGTATTACGAATACTTACCTCTGCCGCAGGGTGTGCCGCGGCGGCCAAGTACAGACTGTCCTGAGATATCTCTCGGTCCAGCAGCGAGCGGTGGTTCAGCTCACCCAGCTGAAGTAGTAATGTTCCTGGAAAAAAATGAAGTTTAATTAAAATGTTCATATCAGTAATGAGAATAATCATTAAGGCGGTTATAAAAATTTACGACTCCGAACGGTAGAGGGCTTGTGACGTCACTCACCCGCTCGCGCCACGGCCTCGTACAGGACGGTGGAGTGGTGCGTGAGGTGGTGCAGGGCGGCCAGCAGGCGGAGGAAGTGCGCGCGGGGGAGGGGCGGCGCGGCGCGGGGGGGCGGGCTGCCCGGGGTAGACGCCCCCGACGGCAGCCCCGCCAGGGCGCACGCGCGGACTAGCTCCACTTCCCCCGGGGTGTCTGGGTATCGGGGCGAGATTTAATTATTACGAGAGAGATTACGAGATTTAATTATGATTTATTTTTATACTATTTAATTATGTATAAATTGCCTTGATTGTGCAACTGTTGAGAATCGATTGGACAGGACCATTAAAATTAATATAATCAATAAATTAATCCAAACTGTTACTAATTTAGTTTGATATCACAACTATAAAAAAAAAACATTATGCCTTGATTACTTTTGTAGTGTTGATGAACTCAGTTTTTATCAGTATTCTGTTTATTTAAGTTATAACCGATCTGAGTAGCTCCACGATTAACGGAATCCTAACAGTTATATTGAGCACACTCACCGGATTGACTGTAGGCACTGTCGGTCGATTTATCCATCTGGTCGCCGCCCGCATCGCTCACCGACCTCTGTATACTCGGCTCGGGGGTGGACGGATCGTCGGCGCTGGAAGTTTAAAAACAAATTTATGAAAAAAAAGTCCAAACCTTTCTTAACATAAATTCGAGCATGACGGACCAGTCGAAGAAGGAGATGGCGTCGGCGGCGAGTTCCTCCCCGGTGTCGGTGAAGGCGGCGGGCGCGAGGTCTGCGGGCCCGAGCAGCGGCGGCGCGTGCGCGCAGTACAGCACGCGCAGGCGGCGGGATGCGTCCGCGCGCGCCGACACGCCCAACGACAGCGTCAGCCCGCGACACGACACCAGACCCGACGAGTCCTGCTCCATAAGCTGACGGACGGAGACGAGGCATTTGTTTATGTGATGGTAAGTGGTCACCGTCGCCCACGAAGTTTTACAACATTCGGGGATATCGTGAGCGTAGTCGGTCTCGGAGGTGGGAGTATATTGGAGTATACTACAACAGTAGAAATTTAAGAGGAAGTGCTAGTTTTAGATATCCCTATTTTAATTATTACACGAGATATTGCGCTTCAAAAGCTAACGTTCTAAAGTGGTTTGAAATTCTATATTATAATATTATCTTTTTGAGAAAATAAAAATATCACACCTTATGAATTATCTTAGAAATATTACCACCTCGACCCGAGCTTCGACAAATGTGGTGAAGAAAGTTTTTTTTTCTACTGTATATTTTCTCTGGAATAATAATACAATATCTCAAATAATAAATACCTTAAACATCCTGGTGGTGATGGCTTCGGCATAATCACCCTTACCCCACGGTGATAGAGCCTGGAAAAGCATTTTAAACTGTCCGTAGTCCAGACGGTACGCCTCGTAGGGCGCTTCGAGACGCTCGCATGGGACGCGCTTGGCCCAGAACAGCTCTTCACGAACCACGCTCAACAGCTCCTGTAACAAAATAAAGGGTTTTTTTTACCTAAAATGTTTAATTATTCTTTATCTCCGTAAACATATACTCTGACTAATAGACAATTCATGATTTATATGAGCGAAGCGAGCGGAGCGCTCTGTGAGACTTTTTTTTGAAAACGGCATTACCGATCTTCAAGAAATTTTGCACAATGGTTATTTTTCGTGTATTTTGACTTACAAGTGACGGATAGATCAAGCCTATACCTTCGTTTAAGCCTTTGTTTCGTTATATAAAGTAAGTTGAATTCACCTGCAGCTCGTGTGTATCCAGCAGGCGGTCCTGCTGCAGCGCCCTGAGCGTGTTCTTCTCGAGGCTGTCCTCCAGCTGCCTCACCACCCGCAGGCGGTGCTTCAGCCGCAGGTGCTCGATGCCCTCGCTGCTAACGCTGGACCCGTACGAGCGGTACGACTGGTATACCAGCTCTTGGATTTTTATCGTCTGCAACGGTTTAATCATAACCTTTCTTCACGGGATATCACGGGATTTATAGCTGAATTGACTAAACGACTGGGCTTTATTTCAGCAGTGCCAGGTTCGAATCCATGTTATTAAAATTAAAATAAGTTTAACTTGACCAAATATGTTTATAGGCAGTTATAATTATCACAAAATTTCTTGTTATACAATGTGTAGGATGGTTGTTGCACCTATAACACTCATTTTATATTTGCGTATATTCTTCTGAAATCAGAAGGATTTGGACTTTATTAAACTTACCTTTTTGGCAGTCCGTGGTTCCGTAGACAACGCCATCGCTTCCTCGTTGTATATGCCCTCGAGATACTCACTCAGCCCCTGCACCGCCTGGCCGTCCTCGGCGCACTTCAGGAGCTTTTCACGATTTATGTCCAGGATTGTTAGGGTTACCTGAAATATAATAAATCCAAAATAAATCAAAATAAAAAAACAACAATATTGAATTGTTAAATATAATTAAAAGGTACCTGAAAAATAACTTTAGCTCCATCATAGAAAAAGCAGTCCATGACGTTGACGGCGCTCTCGTAGGGCATGACGCTGATGAACAGCGTCAGGAACCAGGACAGGGAGATCATCTTCATCATGCCCAGCTCGTTCAGCTTAGCGTGCAGCTCCGGGAGATGGGTCTTGGTGAGCTCGTCCAGGACTCCTTGGTCCACCTGGGAGTATGATGTCAGTATGAAAGGTTTGTTCAGTACAGTGCTTCTTTGGGGTTAATTCCTGATTCCTCACCAATGCCCCGACGACCCTCGTGTTATAGTAATCGGGTAGCAGAGTCTCGCAGATGGTGGCGAGCAGCCAGAAGGCCTGTTCCTCAGGGCAGTAGATGAGCAGCACGGACGCCACGATGTTCATCGCCTGGCAGTACCCAATAGCAGGGTTCTTCAGTGCGTACGCGCACAGCACGCGACGCAACGCAGATATACCTATCACCAACAGTTTAGACACCTTCCACTGTGGAACATTGTCTTATTATATTGTTAATTATTTCAAACCAACATACCGACATTGTTCTGAAAGGCCGGATGCTCCGGCAGCGACCTGTGCAGGTCTCTCTCGATCTCGTCGTTGGCCTGGTTTCTCGAGGATAGCGCTTCGTTGACAAGCTTCTCGTACAGCCCTTTGTTCTGGGCCTTCTGCAATATGGAGCCCGAGAATACGCTCCACAGTTCACCTCTGAGAGACTCTGGGATTCCGTTCACTACCAACTGGCTGCCGTCTGTCGTTCTATACATACTGACGCCTCTACCGACCTCTGACATGTGATCTTCCCATTGCTTCTCCTGTAAATGTTTCAAATCATTTAAAATGTTTTTCTTTATTCAAACTTTGTCTTCACAAACCTAAAACATTACCTTTTTGGTCTGTATCTGTTTGATGGTGGAGGTCTGGTGAGTCTTGAACAGCGTCATGAGCGGCGGCTGGGGGGTCCAATTCCCCTCCTCCTGCACGTTCAGCGCCCGCCCACTCTTCTCCCTGTACACATCACTGTTTATCACGAGGCTATTAGAATTATGGCTACAATGATACATATATCCCCTCCATGTTAGTGTGTGATCATCATACCAATACACCAGCCGATAATGATACCTAGAGAAGGCGGTCATTAGTTATTTTGTTAGTATTATGATATTCAAAACATATAAATGCATTTTACATAGATATAGTGTTAAATGAAAAGTAACTTTTATGGAAATAAATCTTATATATATATATATATATATGATTTATTTCCATATATATATATATATATAACAATACATAACAAAACATAAAAAAAATCGTAAACAATCTTACTTAACACACATTATTCATGATATACATGATTCATTTTTATATCATTGAAATTATTATGTTGTTACTTGAGTATTAGAATTATTTGTTCAAATATTTGTATGTTTATTGGATCTGCCATCTTGAATTTTACAAATCAAACTGAAAATGCTACTCAAATTTAAAAAGTAGACTTGAAGACTTTTTCATGGACTACCTATACACATTTATTATACTAAATCTATTTCAGTAAACAGGGTCATTTGTTGAAAAAAATTATATTTATAAATCCCAGATGATTTTTTTCTAATAAAATAAAATAAATATTTTATGTAATAAATTCATTTGATGCAGTTTATTTATTTTTGAATAGTTCATTGAATGTATGAGAATACTTTTAATCCTAGGACTAATGCTAGTTAGTTTATTTGATAAAACATATATTGTTAGTTTATAATTAATTCAAAACATTCAGACCAACTGAATTATTCTACAAGATATATCAAAAAATACTAATTGGCATAAATTCAATAAAGTATATTATGTACAAAAAAATACACATACTTTGGCAATTTAGCGAGCAGCTCGGATATCTTGTGCACAAGGAAGTCCCGGTCAGAGATGTTCCCGAAGAGGAAGCTGGTGTGGTGGGCCGTGGTGATGAGGATGCTGCCCACGTCCGAGGAGCTGCTGCTGCTGGATACGGCTCGCTCCACTTGGTGCACGTCACGGAGCGGAATGGTTAGACGGACTAGCTGACAGACCTGACACATGATTTGGTATTATATTTATACTTTATTGTACACCACAATAAAATGAAATGAAAGTTGCAAATAACATACATTGAGAACAAATAAAATATAGTCTTATATTTTATTTGTTCAGTATTTGTTGTTATAACCTCAGTTAGAAAAATTGTTAATAAAAACAGGTAAAGTTGTACAGAGAGAAAACATAAACATAAAAATATATAGATCCAGGAATTATATTTATATGCATTTATATTAAACAGGAACTTTAATTTGATTTTTATAGATTTTTTTATGAATTTTTACATTTTGTTATCTTTAGTATTCATAGATATAATTTTATTTTTTTATGCTTTAGTTGGACTAATTGTATTTCCCATTAAATACTCCTTATACAGTAAGTCAATAATTTCGACTTAATTAATGGCAAATCATATTTATTCTAACAAGAATACAATATTTTAACATTATTTATTGCATTATACTTATGAAGAAGTATCATAATACTGATAACGGTCAATGCCATTAGACAAATAGATCTAATATTAGTCATCATTTAAATAATAATAGTTATATAGTTAAAAGTACTAACGATTACTCTATAGTCACGAGTATATTAAATGTTCAAAAAGAAACAGGGCAGCTAGTATTGCTCCATTGTGTTCATTCAGTCCTAGTGTATGGATACAAGGTACTAACTTTAACCTTAGATCAAAATCATTTTTTTTCCTATTCTATTGCTATTTAATATCCAAATTTTTAAATATAAGACAAAAACAATTCAACAATGGCTCAATCTAGCTCTAATAACTCACCCGACTGTCAAAGCAAATGAAATTCTGTGATAAGTACAATCTGCCCCAATTATGTCGTTTATTGTATGGAGTCCACAGAGTACATTCTTCGGAGCCGTCTAATTTCTCCGTATGGGGCAACCGAAACCTCAATGTGTATAAATTTGATTGTTTTCTAGCATCCAAATCACGCTTCAGGAATGATGGCTTCTTTGGAACGTTCTTGCTGAGCTTTGTTAATAAATCTTTATCCATGTCAAAAGAGCCAGATTTGTCATCAATCAATCTTAAATGAAAATTATTATTACAATTATAATTATAACCACTATAATACTTAAAGAGTATTCATATTTTAATGTTTTGAAGTGAATTGTTTTTCTAAATCCAAGGACAAAACATTGATAACAAAGTTTTGTTGATAAACAATGTGAGGTAATGTTTTTATTGATTGTGCAAGTATGTAATATAATATAAAAATATATTTTATGTTGTTTTGAATACTATTGATATTTAGTTCGAGAAAACTATTAAATCTTCCCTTACTGTTTCATTGCTATGTTAGCTAGCTGCTGCATTAAAGCAAACGTCTCATTTTTTCTCAAAAACAAAGTAAAGTAATGTTCTCCATCTCTTGTCACAATCTTTATAGAGTCTGGAAAGACCAAACTGTTTGTCTTAGCGAGTTCTGTGACGTCCGCCCATCTTAACTTAATGGATGTCGTGTGTCCAAATATATAAGCGTAAAAGCACATGTAATGCACTGATAAATACATGAAGCCTGTTCTTGGCATCTTGCCTTTCCAGTAACTGAAACAGTAAATACATTATTATAAAAGTATTTATTAAAATTATAATTTTTTTAGGTAAATAACCTTACCTGCATGAGTAATAACACACCAGTTTTTCTTCCTTTGGCATTGAAAACCTCTGGTGGAACTGATAGTCCGCATTCTTGTATGTGATACTGTCTTCATCTTAAAATAAATTTAAATTTAATTATATAATTGTTACACAAACCCAGCAGTGTTAAAAAAATTTGGTCCAAATAAAGAATGCTTTGTTGATTTATTGAAGATTGTTTAAATGGACAGACAATAAACACATAAATTTAGTCATAAAATATTTTCTTTTTTCTGTAATATGAATAACTACCTTCAGACAAATTTTCCTGTTCCGTAGCTATAATAGAATTAATTTTACAGCACACAAATTCAGTAATTTCTTCTTCTGTATCAAAAGAGTGCAATGTTGGGCAAACATTATCAAAGAGCCACTGCCAATCTTGACGAATCTCTTTCTCAGTTAATGCTGTTGATATAACTATAAAAATATTTATTATTGTACTGTAAATACATTTAATATGACGTTTTTGATAAGAAAATAATTAATATATATATATAATACCATAATATATTTCTGAATTAGGTGTTTGATGAAGAATCCTAAACGGCGCAGGTTTCGTATCTCGTACGCTATCTAGTGTACCCACTAAAAGTGACGAAAGGCTTTTTGATTTACCATGACCTTTTCTTCTTTGTAAAACAAAGTATAAAGTAGTTTCATCGCTGTCCCTGTTGACATAATTACGATTTTATAAATATATAAACACATCATATATCAACTACCAACAAAAAGATAAACTTTAAATATATAAACATTCGTATTACCACAAAGGAGTCTTCACGTATACTTCTTGAGGTTTTACCCACATATTAACTTTTTTTAAATAAACTATTATAAAACATAGTTATAGCATATATGTAATGTATTTAATCATATTTTGTCGAGAACCTTTAAAATAAAGAATTAAATACGCGATGCCAATAACTAATTAATGAAGAGATTAGTGATACTTTTGACTTTTCTATTCTCTAAGACATTAGACAGCTGTTAAATTGATTGTCAGATACAAGTGTTACCCTATTATCGCAATATTCTATTTTTTATTATAATCGAATACTTGTAGCAGCTGATGACAATATATCAAGTGAAACATTATAAAACTTCAAATAATTGTCACACGTACCATAATTATTAAATTCTATCATAATGATTTTTGACATAAAATATTATAGTTAATCAAAAGTTAAATATTGACCCGACATAAAATGTTTAAAATTCTTTTATTTAATAAACAGTCGAGAATGCTACTCATAAGATATATTTTAGTGATGTTCTTTTTCAGCTGCTTTACGTTGTGTTTCAGCCCAATTTCTGATATTTCCTTCAGAATTGGCTAAAGCATGAATTTTTCCAATAAAATATAATGCTATAATAAAAGCTAAAGGATAATACATCCAGATATTATTGTTCTTCAAATAAAAAGCATATGGAAACTGAGCAATTTTAGCTGACATTGTATATGGGTATTTCATATGTCTCCCCGATTTCCTGAAAAGTGCGAAAAAATCCGTCACTTCTAGTCACAAGATTTAAAAAAGATAATTTAGAAATCATTTAAGATGATAAATGATAATAAGATGATTTTATTCTTATAAATAGCTGACTACTTTTTTGTTTAAAATTACATAGATATGAAATTTAAAAAAAAATCAACATTTAACACTGACATAATTACAAACCAAAAAAATGGTATAACTTAGGTATTTTGCTATTTACCCTGCAATTATTCCTTTTTCTCGACATATAATATCTATTTTAGTATAAATTGCTTGTAATTGCTTAGGAAACACCATATTGAGATACTAATTATTATATTAATGATATAAATCTATTGCGATGTTGTAAATCAATATTTTGACGTTTTTAAATTTTATTTTTAAAGAGCAAAGGGTTTATATACTTATATTTGTTTTAAAATCTTAATTACTACATTCCATGCACCTTGTCATATTATCTTATGGTTTTGTAAACAGCAAACAAATAACAAACGACATATTGTTTTTAATGATTTAGCATTATAAATATTGAAATAAATTATATTTTTTGACAGCCTGGAAAATTATTGAATTGTATTATATGACGATGGCAACTTTAGATGTTAAAATTGAATAGTGACTAGTCTGAAGTCTCAACACTCAAAACTGTTTCATTTACAGAAAAGTATAAACGAATCATAAATTTGGAACTAAAAAAATATATTAAAATGAATGACAACGAAAAAGAAGAGGCTGCAAATTTGGTTTGATCATTTTAACATTTGTGGATTAAATCCATGGATCTATGATTAATAAATTATGCAGTGTTACATACTCACTCAATACATTATTATATTTTAGAAAGACGAGTTTGAATGGGTTCTTCGTGAGGAAGTTCATGCCATATTACATCAGCTCCATTCAGTTCTAGTGGTAAGTTTATTATTATGTATATAAGTGTGGAATTCTATGTTGAATTTATAAACAAAATCAAAAATAGACTGTTTGTTAAACACCTCATAATCTTATATTTACGAAAAGAAATTAAGTATTATTTTTAAAAACAATCATAATAATTTTCTAGATATTTTTCTCATGTTATTAAAAAAAAAAAATCATTTTATGAAAATAAATGACAATAAATTCGAAACTCATACTATCATTTAATCACCTTGCTATCATTGTGTTATATATATGTACTTTGGTGTCAGGAATGTGCACATCGTTTTCCAGTCCCATTATATGGAAATGAAGGTCAGAAACAAGACAAATTTATATTAACCTCGCAACCAGAACAACTAAAATGTATTGTTACTCTCACAGGTGACAGTATCAGTCATGCAGTAAGTATTTCAATATGGTTGCAGTAAATATCAATTTTTTCACTGATATATGAAAAAATATCAGTAGTTATATACTTATATCTGACTATAAATTTTTTTCTAGCTGACTGACCTATATAAATATTTTTTCAATAACTGAATATTTTTTCAATAACTGAATTTGCGCAATTTGAAAAGGTTTCATAAAATAAATTAAATTGGTGAAGGAATTATATAGTCATGTTATGTATAACAACAGTCATTTATTATATAATTCAAAAATATCAATAGATCTAAACCATAATTATTAATATTATCAATATTATATATGCAATTCAATTGTATAGGACATCAGCTTTAAAGTGTTAAGGCAGATGCACACTATATGCAGGACATCCATTAACCAGGATGGACCTTGGAAGCTCCAACAAATTCAGGATGCAGCCAATCATTTACAACAGGCAATTGGCTATATAGATAATGTTGATAAACATTATGTGTTCAGGTGCTTATTCTAAAGTTATTAATTCTAATATTATAGATAAAAATTATCTGTGTTAAATTAAATGAAATAATAATAATTGATTACAGATCTTCAGAAGAAGTACTTCATATAATACAGTGTCTGATAGGTTCATTACAAAGAGCCCGCACTGCACTTGTATTACCAAAGAAGAAAGCAATTGACGAATTAATGAAAAGTAGAAATATGGTAAGGATATTTTATTTAATACTTCTGATTCAATCATTCAATAATATTAAAAACATTACCTATATACTACTTATTTGATGCATTCATTATTATTATTGTATATTTCAGAAAGCCCTATCGCCAAATCTACCTGAAGACCTAGCAATATCTTTTTACATACAGTCCCATAAGTTGATCTTTGTTGCGTATCAGCTGAGTTTGGTCCACGGCAGCATGCGTATAGACTCTTGTCAGGCCGACTGTGCTGTGCCTTGGCTGAGTGATGTGTTGTTCATGTTAACGGCTTCTCTGCATATGTGTCAACAGCTTAAAGATAAGGTAAGGCTGATTAATTTTGAATATTCTTAATATTAATAATCACAAAAATTCTATTAAATATTCCAAAAACATCTATTTTGTTTTGTACATTGTAATGAATGAGACAAGATATGTGCGTAGCCTAATTTAAAAAGTCGGTCAAGATGTTTATTATCTTAAATTGTTATCAGTGGGTTCTTTATTGAAATTAATATTATAAGTACTTAAAGCTAAAACAATCAAATTAATAATCTAATTAAGTGTGTGGAATATTTTTTTATATAAAGATTGATGAAGGAATTTCTTGAGTTGTTTACAAATAAACCATTTGTATTTGTTGATAACCCTCGGTTAGTAAGTTCACGTTAGGGTTAAGGTAGAATAAGATATATTTTTCTAAATCAAGTATATGTATTATATCATAGATAATTTTTGATAAGATTTCCCAGTATGAATTTAGTGATATGTGATAGTGATACATCACAAAATCTTTTGCATGATGATGTGATAAAAAACACTTGATTTAATCATTGGATGACGTTTTGATATTATAGCAATTAATAGAAACATGTGATTGCTGTAATTGTTTTGATAAATTAATAACAACAACTCAAATAAATAAACAATTATTGTTTAATTAATTCAATTATATTTTATTTACAGCTCTGTGTATTCTCTCAGTATAAGGATTTCACAGTTGGATCCAGGTCTGCATCTATGGTGTTTAACTAAAACTTTCTTCCTTGCATACACCGTTGTCAACATAGTTTGTAAATTTTAAATCTATTTCTAATTAATATCCCTTGAAATCTTACCTTTAAATAGTGTTAGTATATACCTTAAAGTCATGTCTCTCTTCCTTTCATGATAATGTCAACTTTCTCTGATAATCTATAAAACTATGTTGATAATTGTACAATTAACAAACGCCCGTCGTTTAATAAAGTTATTGAGTCCATTGTTGATATTCTTGTTGACTTTGTTGTAATATTTGTACCATAATTGTAGTTATATTATATAATATTTAGATGTATTTATTAAGTGTGAGGTATCACCTATCATTTAACTTATTATGTTTGCGCATAATCATATTTAATTACTCTTTTACGGCTAATATGAAGATTGCTATCTAAAAAAATTATGTTGTTCGGTTATTTTCACTAATAACTCAAGGAACAGATTGTAAATTCAATATTTAGTAGAAAAATCAATCAGGTTATTGGTTATTTTTTGTAAACTAACCATTTATTTATGTATCGTTATTGTAAGTTATGTAATATAAATTATAAAAGCACAAAAATAGTCGTCAATTGTACTATAATGGTTTTGCTATTATATATTCTGTGAGACGCCTGTCCGTTATCAGATATGATATGTTATATATGTATTTGCTGAGGCTATTTGGTGTGCTTTGCGACGAGTTTGTTACAAATATTTATCTTTTAGAGTAATTTATGGTAGATGTAGATTATGTAATTTTTTTTATTAGATCTGAAATTCAGTTTTATTATTATAGATAACTTTAATCAAATTATGTTCAAATATATAAATATTTTATGAGTTATAATAATTTGTCTGTTACAGTAATTTTTTAAAAGAATTATATGTTTTGTGAATATGATATTCTTGAAACAAATTGAAAATGAAAATTTAATTTACAAAAATTTGTATATTATAAAAGCAGTCAAATAACTAACATTTATATTTTTTGTTGCAAATTCTTGTTAGTGTAGCTATTTTAATATATTTAAAATGTCGGCAGTTGTATCACAATGATAACCTTTACCAGTGCAGGATTATTTAATAATAATATACTAAGGTCTGGTGAAGATCACTTCTAAGAACGAATAAATATTTAAAAAAAAGTATTAAATTATTTGATAGTATTATATGAACCTATAAAAATATTTGTAAAACAGAAACAAATGAGTATTATACATATTTTCAAAATGTAATGTGATCCTCACCAGATTTAATATTGGTTCAGTGTTGCATTTTTATAATTATAGCAATGGTGGATAAATATGTGATAATATTTGTAAGTGCATTCACTGTATGGATGAACTAATTAGCGTTTTATTAATTGAAACCAATTTTTAGTTACCATTTCGTATTGAAAAAAAAAATATCTGAAAATATAATAGATTTAGATTACCATTACCTCAAAAAAATATTGCCCAATGTTTATTAATTATGTTTTATTACTATGTAAGCTAAACAAGGAATTGGTAAAATTAATTAAAATATATAAAGCACTGTATGTAATATCTATTGTTAATATTAATAAAGCACTTTCCAAATAACTAATATATAAAACGGAGTGTATATGATCTTGATGTTACAATGTTAAGGGACAATTGTATAACTTGTAACCCCTCTGTCTGTTTTTCACGTCATTCATGTTTTAGTTGCATTTAATATTAATAGAAGATCATTAATAATTATTTATTTGACATGTTTGACAATAAAATAATTAGTAGTATTACTACATTAGGTATTTAACACATATATAAAATTTCTTGTGGTCGTGTTGTATTTCAATAAATTGAAATTCTGTTAAAGAAAATTGTTTTTTGTCTTTTCAATTGCTATACCTTTAGTTATTTCCTGAAACGACATAATTTTATATGTATAGAAAGTCAACTGTTTTTCTCTTTTAACATTGCTTATTTATTTTTCTTATCCTAGTAAAATAGTCCCATCATGTGCTTGACTTGGGTGATTTCACAAAAAATTATGGTTAAAATAACCATTTTCGCTATTTGTTTTGATCAACGAAATGATCTGACTAGCATATAATTTTAAAATTTCGGTCTGGCAACACAGAAATATAATTGTTTTTAATTAATTTAAGTCACTTGTCAATATGACACATTTCAAACCCGTGATTTATTTTTGTCGTGTCGTTTACTGTTTTGTTTTGGGTCTTGTAATTTTCTTTAATTTTATTATTTAAAATTGCAGTGATTTTCAATTACGATACAAAATGCTCTTTCGAATATCGGGATGGTTTGGTCTTGTATCTGTTATTACTATCGCCTTACTCGGTTTTAGATTGTATTTTACTTTATTAACATTTTTCGTTTCGTTTATAATAGGGTAAGTAATTAAATGAGTACATTGGAAATATATATTAACTCTCGTACAATACATTATAATTCGATGTTTGCTAATTGTTATTCAGGGTCTTGACTATCTTATACTTGAGTTATGATAACAAAAAAATATTCTCTGTTGATATTGACTGTTTGGATGATCCTTTGCAACAAACAAACTTTTCTGTTCAGTCCATTAAGGTGAGGTTTTATTATTTTATATTAGCATAAAATAATAATATTTATAAATAAGCTGGAATTTAATGATTTAACTAACATTTGTTAAATTGATCAACCTCACCAGAGTAATTATGTTTTCAGATTCTCGAATCATTTAAAGCTAAGAAAACACCGCCTAAGTTTGATAGTAGAATTACTGGCAGTGAGACGGTTGACTCTTTTCTGAATGAGATTGTGAGCATAATAATCAATGACTATGTCACTCCGTGGTATGAACTCATAACTGATGATCAAGAGTTCACAACATATGCAATCAAGAAGTTGGTTGTTGCTGCCGGAGCCAATGTATCAAATAGGTAAATGCTATAATTATTATCATAATATTTATTAAAGATAAGTTTATCACAAACTTTTTATGTTTGTTTATAAAATAAATAGTCAAGTGTCATGCCAGAGTATGATAATGTTTAAAATTATCAGAGAGAAAAATGGATCATTGTCTTTGAATTGCTAACAAAATTTACTAAGAGAGTAATTGTTATTAATCATAATAAATAAATAGTGATAATTTCTATACTGAACTTAGTTTAACAAAGACTTATTTATCATTAATATATTGTTTGATTATTATACATAATATTATAGAGGACTTTTAATTTGTATTATATTATTTTAATGCATTTTATTTTAATTAATAAAAAGTACATTATAAATATTCATACATATATAAATATGAAATTGTATTGTCAGTGACATACAATGCATTACATTGTAAAAATGTTTACAAAAAATATTATATGCATAGAAAATTATGATATCTTGTTTTAAATTGAGATGGATCTCATTGTACTCCTATTTTTAAACCTGATCATACTTAGCAACTGGCTTAAAAAAGTCTTTTTAAGGTGTCTTTGATAGATTTTAAAAGGTAGTAAGTAAGGACTTTTTATTTTGTTAGTACTTGCCCTAAAAATATCAAGGAAGAAATGTTATTAACATATACAAGAAAACATTAGTAACTTTATTTTAAAATATTTTACAAGGTTGTAGAGTTTAGCTTTAGTCATTTGACTGCAGCTCGTATTGGGCTGGCACGACTAGGGAAGAATCACCCTGTCATGGAAGATTTAGCGTGCACAATATTGATTGGCTTGGGACACGTGCCACTGAGTACGTGAGAAGATTTGTTTAACTTTGCTCTGGCAAATGGTCAGTCACAGTTGGTCAAGATGCACACTCGTCTTCCAGACCTGGACAGACATATGCCCTCTGTTGGATCCTCTGCTAACTATATATACTGGAAAGTACCAGGTCACTGTCAAGGTTTCCTTAGGGTCCTCTGATAATTGCTTGGTACGGAGTGTAGTGTCCATTCAACGTCCGGCACGCACAAGACGTGCGACTCAATGCGTTTGGCACTGCAAGTCAGCGGATTGGGATGGAATGAAGTCAAACTCTGTTCGCGTTTTGGTTTGATACGTCTGTCAGGGCTGCAGGAGCTGGCAAACGGCAAGCGTATAAAGCTTGGGCTAATGCGTTAGTCACTAAGGATCTGAACTCTAGGGGTCTAAAGAGGAAATATAACCATCCTTCAAGATTCTTCAAACGGCAAATTGCTAGAGCAAACTTCAAGCATATCGTCAAGATTGGGGATTAGCTGGTAAGGTACCATCCGCCTGACACGCGCAAGTTCTAAGCGCTTTCCAAAGTCACTTTGGGAAACTTTTGCCAGCCATCCCTACCGCCATTGCATACTGGGAATGACTCTCTGGCCCACACGGTAAAAGGAAAAGCCGATTTCTTGGGCACACTTTTTGCCTCAAACTCGACTTTTAACGACCAAACACTGTCTGTCATCCCGCGGTGTCAGAGCTTAAAGCCGGTAATAGTTTTTTAGCAAAAAATAATCCGAAAATCTCTTTTCTTTGGACGTTCTGAAGTCGAGTGAGCCAGATCGTATTTCTTCAATTGTGCAACCAACATGTGTTGAGTTGACTCCTGTGCTAATTCTTCTATTTCGGTTCTCCCACCTTAAAGACGGGGTCCCGGTCTCATGGAAGCGTGCCCTTCGTCCATCCGATCCGTAAAAAAGATGATAACTCGGATCCAGCTAACTACAGACCTATCGCCATTACCTCTCTTGTCTCCAAAGTAATGGAGAGCATCATCAATCAACAGCTCCTAACGTACCTCGAAAATCAGCAGTTGATCAATGACCAGCTATTTGGTTTTCGTCATGGTCTTTCGGCTGGTGATTTGCAGTTATATCTTACGCACCGATGGGCAGTTGTTATTGAAAGCAAGGGAGAGAGTCTGGCAGTTAGTCTGGATATGGGGAAAGCCTTCGTTCTTGTATGGCACAAGGTCCTTTTTTGAAGCTATGGGCTTCCTGAGAGTTTGTGCAAGTGGATTACCGGCGTTCTCACTGGGCGGAGCATATAGGTCGTTTTTGACAGTTTTGCTCGGACCCCAAGCCCGTGAACGCTGGTTTACTCCAAGGTTGCGTGCTATCCTCAACTCTTTCCTCCTGCACATCTTAATATATAAAGCACAAAGACACTCACTCACTGACTCATTCATCGCTCTACAGCCCAAACCCTAATACCTAGAAAGCTGAAATTTGGACACAAGACTCCTGACATATTGAATAGGTGCAATAAGAAAGGTCCAAACCGCTCCAAACTTACAGCTAAAAAACTGCAAAGTTTACCTCCCTTCCTTTCTTCTCTCATTGCATAGCAGTAGAAATTAAAATTATTTGGCCTGTCACTATATTTATTTTCAACACGCTGCGATGTGAGAAACAAGAGTGTACCTATACCCCGATAGGAATAAAACTCTGTAGTTATCAAACTCAAGGCTTTCTCGCACTGATAGCGAGTCTTGATGGGTTGGTGGATAGAGCGTCTATGTGTGAAGGGTAGGGTCATGGGTTCAATACTCACGAAAGTCAGTTTTTTTTTGTTCATTCCCGTCGCGAAGCACGGGTAACCTGCTAGTCAATAATATGTTGGATATTTTTAACATACATTGTTATGCGGATGGCAGCTCTCTCGGGAAAACTTTGAGTATCGAAACAAACTTGTATCTTCTATAGAGACTTCCCTGGGGATGGTTTCAGAATAGGGTGCACTGAACCTCGTTCAGTTTAATCCTCAAAAGACACAAGTTTGCGAATTTACAACAAAATAAAAAAAACATTTGTCGAATCTCCTTTCTTTGAGAGCACTCGTTTAAATGCCTCGCCCAATATCAGAATACTGTCGGTTTCGTGGTGAGTGGGGCCAAGTAGGCTTCAATAAAATTGAAAGTGATCAATAGAGGGAGGCAGTATTTCAAGCCTGGCCAAAGACTTGTGCTCTATAAGACCAAAGTCCGTCCACACATGCAGTAGTGTTCTCATCTCTGGTTCGGTTCACCCCAATATCAGCTTCCACCTTTTGGCCGCATACAACGGAGAACCGTTAGGATTGATGGGGATCCGGAGCTCTGCGAACGGCTGTACTTTGTGGCATTGCGTAGAGACGTGGCCTGTTTGTGCGTTTTCTATTGCATTTACAAAGGAGAGTGATCTTATGCCCGCCGCCGTATTTTATCATCACACAGTACGTTACGCCTGCAATACCATCCGTACCACATGAGTGTGTGGTGATACTCAACTGTGCGGTTTTCAAGGACTTTTCTTCTACATACTAGTAACATTTGGAACGAATTTGAAACGGATGAATCGATGCGACATGGGTGCCTTCAAGAAAGGCGTATACTCTGGCAAAACGATATTTAGTACATTATATAAGAAGTCTATACAATATACAAATACTATAAATAAAAATTTAACCTTCCAATTGCTTAGTAGTAACAGAATCTCATAATACACAACTACTACACAAGAGATGTAGATTAGAATCTTAATAAAATAAATTCATTTCTATCTATATCTAATCTATCCAACAAACCTTAAACATATTTTTTTATGTCCATAGTGCTAAGTTCATACAGGTTTTTTAATTTTATTTCTGAATGTCTATATCGTTTTTAAGATACGTCACCTTATTAACTATTTTTACCTTATTAATTATTTCTTTATTTGTATTAACGGTAAATAATAATAATTTAATTGTTATTATTAAATTTAGAGTAAAAACAGTAGACTGGGTTCATCTACTCGCAACAAGATTTCCTGAAGAGTTGACGATGCACTTAAAATTGTTCAAACAGTCCAGGGTGAGATTAAAACGAATGCAGTTAGTGAATGCCAAAGAGGTGAACGGAACTTCAAAGCCGATTCCAAAGAAACCGGAGGAAAAGCGAACACACAGAAGAAACAAGAGTGAAACTGATTTACTTTGGCCACCAGGTAATTATAATAATACAAAGATGTTGTATGTAACACAAAGACTTATTTTTTCCCATGTTTTGTTACAGACTCACAGTCATTTCGTAAATCTAAATTCTATAGCAGCTCTGAGAATATAAGCAGTAACAATATAATAGATCTGTTCTTTGATCTGGAGTGTTCGATAGAGAACAAACAGCTGTGTAGAGATACGTTTTGTACGGACGCAGAGAAGGAGGCGGGTGAGTGTTATGTAACATATATTATACTTACTCTTATATAACATATATTAAATAAAAGCAAGTGTTTGATTTGATCTATTGTGTACAATCTTTTTTTGAATATTTTATTTTGTTTGTTATTTATTTCTGTTTATTATATTATAACATAATATATCATACTAGGAGTGTGCAAACGCTAATCTTGTTTAAAAAAACGATTGTCGCATTTGTGGAGTTCACATGATTTATAGCATTGTAACTACTAACTACTAATTAACTAATTATATACATAAAAATATTTTATACTATAACATAACAAAATTATAATTAAATCCTACACGTATTAATAAGAACAAAAATAAGAAAAGTGACATATATGTTGATTATGTGCATTGGTAAATACAAAAACTTAAACTACCCTCAAATATTTAACAAAATTAAACAACCCCCAATTGTAAAAAAACCCATACTATCCTCAAATATATAAAAACTCAAACTACGATCACATATATAACAACTGAAACTACCCTCAAAGATATAAAAATTCAAACTACCCTCAGTTATACATCAACTCAAACTTACCTCTATTATATAAAAACTAAAACTATCCTCAAATACATAAAAACTCAAAGTACCCTCAAATACCCATTCCAGCGTTACTCTCCGAGATATCTGAGGCTGTGCTGTATTTGGTGGTGCCGGAGGAGGCGTGGAGATGTCACGCCATGAAAATGATTCTAGTTGATCTGTTATCGTCCGTAGTTTTGAAGCCTCTGATCAACTTACTGAGCGACCCCGACAATATTAACAGAGCCATTATACGATCTGTGAGTATTCATTAGGTATTAAGTGAGGTTACTTGATATATTATGAATATCCGGTAAAGATATGAAAAAAAACATAAATAAATATATGTACCGACTAGGGACTCGATGGTTTAGTTTGACAAATGAAAGCTCTAAAGTCGCAGATTCGAGTCCTGATATTTTAATTAAAATGAAATTTTACTTTTTTATAAGGTATGTATATTTTCTCACAGCACAAAAAGGTGTGGATGAATATTATTAGTATTATCTTTAGTTTATTAATAAATATTTGTTAAGTGTTTTATAATAAGTAGTTTCATCACTATCAGTGCTGTCGCGACGGCTGTCTCTCATCGGAGTTGTTCCTCACGGTGGTGAGGTCCTGTGTGGACGCCGAGGAGTTGGACGCGACACTCGAACTCGTGCAGAAGGATATACAGAAATTGGTATTATTATACAATTATAATGTGCTATAATTCTCATGTACAATATGTTAGTGACAATTTTTCTTTATATTAAAAAGAGATTTTTATATGGAAGAATATTTTATAAAGGCTAACATAATATTATATATGTTGTAGCATTCCCGAGATAGTGCGGGCGAATGGGAGCTTCCCGACCGTCAGAAGCTATCTTCGCTGCAGTATTTGTCCAGGATCATACAGGCCAGGAGAGCCACGCTCGGACCACAGGAAGGTATGGAAGACTAGATGCAAAAAACTCTCACTACATTGTTTTCATTACGTATTCTTAAAGTAATGACTGTTTCTTTTTATAACAATTTGGCTGCCGCGCATAAAGCGCTCACATCAACGCAGTTCCTACACGCAGAACGTGTGGAGCCGCATTCGTATAACACTGTTATTGTACGAAATAGAATAGAAAGAGTAGAAACGTAATATACCGTAACGCGTATGCGGCTCAACACAAGTTTGACAAAAACGACCTGTGGCAATAAAACATTTGCAATGAAAAAAGGTTTACTGCTATTTTGAAAAACTTGTTATGTTAAAAATCGAGATTTAGATAACAATAATTACCCCTTAAATTATTATAATTATTTCGCAATTTCGTCCAATTTCCTACAAAAATGTGTACTACCCGAGCTACGACAAAACAAACATAAGCTGTGTTACCCCGCAATGATGTATAGTTTTAGATTAAACACAATATGTGTGTTTTAGCAGCATCAGTATAGCAGTATAGCATCATCATGTATTAAAAATTACATACATGACGTGAGGCCGCAGTCAGTGTTAAAGAAATAAAATGTTTTGAACAATTAAAAAAAGTATAACTTTTGAGATCTTTTCTCATAATTTAATTAATGATTTTAGTAAAATTTTTACCACTGGTTAACTAGTTTTGTTTTATAAAAAATATACCGGATCTATTTGACGATGAAAATTAAAGGTTAAATACTCTCTTTTTAGACTAACTGTAGGCCGAAATTCACCACAAAAGTACTAGTTTACTTATATATTTATAACTCTCTAGGTACATCTAACACGGACAATACGGAGAGAGAGTCTGAAGAAGTGATGAGAACACTGAAGTTCCTCAGAGCAGTTGCCGCTTGGAAATCCAACGCACAATACTTACTAGAAATTGAATTGAACGAAGCGGGTATTTATTTATTTAATGTATGACCCTATTTTGTATACACCTTCAAAATATAGTAATGATAGTAATATCTCAGATCCTCACACATCGAAGGCAGTACTGGACAACCTTCGATCATCAGCTCTAGAGCTGTGCGACGTGTACCTGTCCCCTAGTCGAGGGGTCTTGGGTGTGCCAGAAAACGCCCACAGCGAGCTTGTGAGAAGGATCACCACCCAGGGGGATGAATTCACCAACAACCCCCTCATTTGCTTTGATGATATCCAAAAGTGCGTGTGCGATGCCCTCGAGGTTAGTTGTATATCTTTTTTGGTATTGGAAAGGGATAAAAAGATATATCAGAAATAAATATTATCTCTTATTACAAAAAGTTCATTAAGTTTAAAGTTGTCATATATGCCTGTCGTAAATGTCCTAAAAACATAAAAAAATAAGTTATATAATTATCGACTTGTATAGGATGACCCCTCATGGCAAGCTGATTTTATGTTGGACAGCGATCAGGACGGTCTGGACAACAGGTAGATATAAATATATAAAATAAGTACAAATTAATTTAATATTAACTTGTCTTCGATAAAGGTTGGTCCAATAAGATTTTTTAAATAATATTTTTATATTGTAGTGAATTCAAAAGAGACATGAAATCAGAGAACCAGAAATATAGTGGTAAGTATTTGTAATCAGTTATTATTTTTATGTATGTGGAATGAATAATACATAAATACGAGTTAGAATCGAACCTGCGATCTGTTGGATACATATTCGTTCTGCCAACTAAGCTATCTAATAAAAATTTTGATGAATTTATCATTTTTAGCAGTTCAGTTATTAACAAGTGTGACTAATAAACAACTTTAATTTAATTTTAAGCAATATGAACTATTTTTAATACAAGTAATGGAATTGACAGAGAAATGTAAGAGAATAGTGAAGACCTGTTTAAACCAGTTGCCAAAAATATTTAACAGAAGTAAATATAAATGCAGTCTTCCTCAAAAATCCTCTACATTCCCCCGCTCCCTTACGAGAAGAGTTCCGTTTAACAAGAACCATACTATACCTAAGTGCAATTGTGGGTACTAGGCCATATCACTAACGTAGTTGTAGAATAACTAATGTAATGCAAATGTGACTTGTTTGTATAAAGAAATATACTAAAGTGTTAACTTTGAAGCTTTATATAACGTTATAGGCGACTTTGTGTTACCAATACCTGGCGCCAGACACAACAGGTCTCGGTCGGATATAGTGGGAAGTTTTGCTCAGAAAATGATGAATGATAACGCAGGTGAGATTATTAATAATAAAGATAATAGAAATAATTCAAAGTATTAAAAATATAAATAATGTATTTTTGTATTTCAGGTCCGTCAAACTTAAAATCAGTGAACACCAGCACGTTGTCGTTATCACATTCATCTATAAGTCAGAGTACTAAGAATATGATGTCTCCATTATCTGCGTATATTATAGAGACAGGTGAGAAGTATTGTTTAACCTACCGAAAATTCTTGTATACTTGTTCCTACCGCACGCCGTCAAATTGACCGGAAATTAAAAGTTATTTTATTATATAACGAATTTAATAACGGGAATAACTAAAAGAAAAGAGTGTAAAAAATATTATATGCATATTCTAAGAATTGTGATGTAGTTTGATAACGATATTATAACGTTTGAAAATGTGTAAGTTTTACAAAAGTTTAAGAACGGTCAATTTGACCGGTACATGGTAGGTTTAGTGTTAGCTAAAAATTAAAACTACTTAAGTATTTTACTTCAGTAACTTAGAATAGATTCAATTGTTGGTTTTCTCCAAATACTGTTTAACTATAAAATAATTTTCAAAGACAGGTCTGATATTTATCTATCATTATTTTTGTATTGTATCGTGATTTTTACAGCATTAGTACAAGATAAAGGAAGGACATTCGGTATATACGCTATAGCGGTGACCCGCTCCTCTGACAACGAGGTCTGGCACATATATAGACGATATAGTGATTTTTATGATCTACACGCGTCTATCAAAGATAAGGTATTTTTTAATCTTAAATATTTTGCAAAAAATATTTAAAATATTGTTATAAAGAGAAGGCAAATCTAAATTAGAGAAAATGATAAAATCTATAAAATATTTTATACTGTTTCAAGTAAGTAAGGTAAGTTAATAAATTTTTCTTTCAGTGGCCAGAGTTAGCCCACTTGCCCTTCCCGGCTAAGAAGACGTTTCAAAACACATCCAGGACAGTCCTGGAGAGTCGCAAACGTATGCTTAACAGTTACTTGCAAAGTTTAACGAGTATATCGAGAGATTCTAGATATATGGCGCTCTTGTCTCCCGATTATCTCGGAGGGTTCCTGAGTCCGGAGAATCAGACTGGGAGACACGGGAGTACGGTGAGTACAAACGTTGATAAAACCCTAAAATCGTATAAGTTTTTACAGTAGCAGCTATTACAAGTTGAACTCCCTCCCTAAACATCCCTCTAAGAAAAAAAGTTTCCCAAATCCCACGCTTCCCAAGTTGGCCACCGCTTCCGGAATGCTCATAATTATTCACAGTCCATCCTTATAATTTGTAATCTTGGACATCACTTGAACTTGTTAATCATGCAATTTAAATTATTCATACACAACATTGTACTAGCTGTCCCCGTCTACTCTGCATGGCATAAAGAACATGCCTAATATTTTTTTCCCTTTGTGGCAGAAAATCCATAAAATCCGTTCTTCTTATCTTTTAACAGCCTAAAAATATTCATGAAAAGTTTTATACCTTTAAAGTATAGTTTGATAATGATTCATTTTAAAAACCGTCTCCACAACTTCCCAAACTGGTGAAATTTCGTGAAATCCATTCCTAACTCACTTCTACTCGACAAAACGAATTTTCTTACCAAGTTTCAAGTCTCTAGGCCTTATATCGGGATATCGATGAGTATATAGTTCTTATACATGTATATTAGTATATTTTGAATTAATATCTTTGTATATTATTTACAGATTGATGCACTTCTCGTGAATTCATTGAAGGCTGGAATGAGAACGTTAAAGAGCATGCCGGATCAGTTCGCCAACACCGTGGACGGAGTCATGGACGGTGAACCTATTATATTATTATTTATAGTTTAAATATATAATTGATTAAACATTACTCAATTATTACTTGTTGCAGGTATCTCTAAAGTATTTCAAGGTAAGAGCGGGGAGAGTCTAGAAAACTTAAAGACTGGAAATTCTTCGGACGTTCAGGATGTAAGTTATATATTTTATATTGTTCACTGCGATTAATCTCTTTTTGATAACTGTGAAAAAAATGTAGATAATTGAAAGGTGGAAAGACCGACTTACCAACAAACATACCGACAGGTTTTCTTTGCCTCATGGTCATATATATATATATATGTTATTGTAGGACGGTGACTTTCACTGTCTCTGCCTCTATGGTCCTATATGTGTATATAGATGGTTGTGTGTGTGTTGTAGGACGGTGACGAGGTCCCCCTCCGGCTGGTGGAGGAGGTACTGGGGGTTCGAGGCCTGTGGCTGCGGCGGCGGCTGCTGGCCCCCCTCAGGACACTCATCGCGGACAGAGTCAACAAGTATACTTGTGTTATAATAAACTAAATTATCTACATTAGGAAGACTTAATCGAAGACATTCCCTACCTAACATTAGGATGCATGCAAAATGACGTACCGACGGTTTTTTTTTATATAAATAATACAACATATGTAACAAATATTTATTTAATAAAACGTAATGATTAATTACAATATATACATATAGAATAGAATTATGACTTTAGTAAATAAGCTGGGCCTGAACCTGCTACCTCTGAAAGTCAGTCGCTGTCGCTCTGACAACTGAGCCATCGTATCGTTATTCGCCTTTATGTATTTAGCACTTTTCATATAATCTTTACAACACAAAATACAAGAAAACATATTACATGTTACCTATAATAACCGCATTTGTTTCAGAAAAGTAATAGAGTTCGTTTCTTCACTAACATCTCCTCGGAATGTGGTGCAATACTTGAAAACATTTAAGTAAGAATTTTCATAATTTTATAATTGAGCTGAGCGAAGCGAATCTCTTTACTGGTCAGATCGCAAAAAATGCGAACTCTCTGTTCTTAAAAACTACTCGAGCTACGTTAACGAAACTCGTCACGATTGCGAGCATAAGGTGCTAAGCATATATTTAATTTTTTTTAAATCGTTATTCTAAATTCAGTATAATTTACTAATTCAGTTTAGGACAATTTACGTGCTAGCTCAAAACTACGCATACCACAGTTTCGAAACTCGGCATGGTGTTTGATGCCACATTGCTCTATGACTGTGCAAAATTTCGGATAATTTCGATCGACAGATCTTGAACAATTAAGAGAACTAATTTAGTTCGATTAGTGACTCACCAGCGCGCGCCCGCTCGATGCACGAGTTACGAGTGGATTGAAATCTAAGAAAGTTTGTAACTACTCTTAGCCTGCCGTGCACGGAGCAAAAGTTAACTCAGCTCACGACCCCGCTTGCGTGACCTAGTATATAAATAATAATTGCTTGTTATACTTATATTTTATACATTTCAGGCAATGGTTAACAAATAGGAACAACCCCGGTGCGGTGTCGAGGGACCCGGCGACCAAGGCGCGGACGAGGGTCGCCGCTAAAGTGGCGTTGCTGTCTGCGGCTTCAGGTATTAATTATATTTGTATAGATTACTAGTTATAGAGATATTCATAAAATATACTATACGCCATTTAAAAAACTGTAAAGGTCGTTGACCCTTGCTGGCACGGCAACATTTTTTTTTTGTTAAAGCCTGGCAAAATAGGCTTATTCACGAATTATATGTATATAAATCGACGGACAGACGGACGAATAATTTGAGTTACATAACATATAAAACAATTGATATACCGCAATACACTTTACTGTATCGGATACGATATATTTGTAATTGATATCGAAATGATATCAATTAACGAAGCTGAAAGGTTTAATCTAAAAAGTTAATTTGATATTTCAATGATAATTTGTGTATATAGTATTTTGAGGTTAAACTCATGGTTGAGTTACGCGATTCTTAATTTGGCGGATGTCCAAATGATAGGAGACCCGCCGCCGCGTGGTTTGTACTGAATTAGTGTTTTTAAAATATTTCACTCTATATTTTATAATCTATTGGCCCTCGGGGATATTTATTTGATGTTATTTTGTTGTGATTTTATCATAATATTCGCTTTCAAATGGGTTAAGTCAAAAAATGTAACGATAACGACTAAAATTATAAAAAATATTGTTTTGAGTTCTATACGTTACTAAAGATAGTGGAGATTTCTCCCAAATATCTTCTATGTGCAGATAGCGATCAGATGTATCCTTATGCAGCTTCTAATACATACATATTATATATTTCCAGATGACCTCCGGCACATAGTGGGCACGGACGCTGCGAGGAGAGGTCTCCTCACCGTGTTCGATGTGCTGCAGACGCAGGAGATCAACAAACGACTGTTACTCGTATTACTTGAAGGTAAAATAATCTTCTGTCTCAAATCAATTCATTCATTCCTACTGTCACAAATAAATTAAAACTACTAGAATTTATCAATAACGATATGACATGATTTTTGAATTTGAATCACAGCACGGATTGAACCTGCTACCCTATATTCTATGTTGCATAATAATATAATTATTCCACAGTAACAATGATCAATCTGTTCCCGGACAACACTATCCGGGAGATGTTCAAGACGCTGTACACCAACTCGCCCAGGGTACCCCCCAACAAGAAAACACTCAACGTATAGACACATATGAAAGATCATTAAAACAATGTGTTACTTATCGGCAGTACTGTACGATGCGCCGACAAAATATAATGTGCATGCCATTTTGGTATTTATCACCTTTGTAATAAAGCACATTTTGAATCTTTATCCTTATTGTGATACTTTGTACCTATACGTATTTTAAATACAGTGAAACATTATTTTTTGATATTTTGTTAAAATATTTTCTAAAATAGATCGTATTACTCACGATTGTGGAAAATTTTTCTAAATTCTGTATTTCTCTAATATTAAAAATAACTAGATTCTGTATATATTTCTAGTGTGTCAAAATAATCTTCATACGCCATCTTAATATATTGTAAGGTAATAGGTAAATAAAATTAGTAAATTATATTTATACGTGAAAAATTATTATTTATATGATGTATAATATTTATAAATCATTCCACTGTTCACAAATTATTAATATTTTATATTTTTTAGCAAATAGATAGACAATTTTTTAATACGTAAATTATTTGTATTGTTTAAATAATATTCAAATAAAATGAGCCGATGTTATAGTTAATTGTATTCAATTTAATAATAAGTTGAAAAATTAAAATTAATTTTCATGTTTTTTCTGTAGTTTTTTGCGGCTTTTAGAATATAATTGTTAAATTATTTATTGTTTAATGACATTCCAGATGAGATTGATTGATTGATTGATTATTTATTATGTACGTTAAGAGTTTATTTATTTGGTAATAAACTAATTTACGTTAATATTGTTTTATTAATATCCCTATTATATTAATCCCGAAAGAATATAAAGTTCCCTTAGGTTCCAGAGGACGCAATGTCCTACCCCTATCTCTAAACCATTGTTCATACTCTATCTCTTTTTTCTAAATAAACTATCAGAATTTAAAGCTAACTCCGAGCCAAAGCTAGCTCTGAATGTGAGGTACGTTGTAATTACTTGCTTCATATATTTATTGTTATATTTTGATCTCGATTTTATTGATATTTTCCATTTTTATTTCCTTATCTAAAAATAGTAAAGCATGGAACTCATATATCGTGATTATTTTAGACTATCAATTAATTTCAAACTTGGCAAGTTTACATGAAAATAGTCGCCATACAGGCAAAATTGTATATTTTGTATGAGGGGTTGTGGACATGAGATGAACAGAGATGATAAACATGAACAAACTAACGAGGATGACACTGAAGGTTTTTAGAAGTGGCCGCTTATAAATAATATAAAAAAATAAATTAAAAATTTTGAAAAAGGAATTTCTTGTCAATATTATTGAGTTTGAACTTCATAAATTCATTGGTTTTACGATTTGGCGGCAATAAAAATAGTGTGTCACCTTAGCATGAATTTAACGCGAGAAATTTCTTTAGCCTTTACTTATAACAGATTAAATCGTGATCGCATTAAACTCACCGATGATATGCGTGAAGCACGGCCTTCGGCATCACTTCCATATCTCGCCCACTACCTAGGACATATATATGACCATCGTTGGATAGCCCATGATGAGAGGAGTCGATCCATGCTAAATTTAGCTCCGGAAAATCAAAGGAAAAAAAAAAATTTGGTTTAAATAATTTTTTTTACACAATTCCCAACTGACACAATTGACAATTGACAATTGAAAATTGTATAGACCTACACAAAGTTAATCATGAATAACATTCTGAATCTAGCAAGAAATCAACTGAAGGACAGAGAGTCGTGTCTGGAGTGGCTGAAAGACATTGATCTGATTCCAAGGAGCAAAAAGTGCCCAAGATGCAAGAAAGAGATGCAAATTAGAGAAGACAGTGGATCAGTAGGTCAGTTCCGGTGCAGAGCTCAACACGGCAAACTCGGTCAAAAACTAATCACAGACTGTCACAAAGCCTATAATAACCTGAACGAGAAGGGCTACCAGCACCAGACTGTCAACCACTCCAAATATTACAAAGACCCGATCACTGGTGCCCACACTAACACAATCGAAGGAAGTTAGAAACACTTGAAACACCACCTGACAAAGACTGGACTAAACCGTGACGACATTGCCGACCATATGTGCGAATTCCTGTGGAGAAGAGATTGCCGACTTAAGGAACTGGATCCCTTTGATCAAATACTGAAAGACATTAAAATTGTAAATTGAAAATTGTAAATAAAAATGTAAATGTTAGGTTAGGTTGATTTTTCCAACGCAGAAAGAAAAAGGTTAGGTTAAGTTAGGTTAGTTTTCCAACGCAGAAAAAAAAGGTTAGGTTAGGTTAGGTTAGGTTAGTCTTTTTTTTTTTTTTTTTTCAAGTTGGGTTTCCGTAGCAGTTGAACCCATATTCGTGATCTAGACACTCCGTAGTGCTCAAATATGTCGCTAGATGGCGTCTATGTCGTGGGCGAGATACGGAAACGTGGCCCGGCCTTCCATACCAGCGACTGATATGATGATAAGTCAGCGTCAGTTATGTGACAAACAAAAGAGAGATCACTCTTCGCATCAGATTCAAACAAGCTTAGGCATCGATATAAGTCAAGTGTACCAAGTCCTCCATGAACATTTAGCGGTCAGGAAGCTTTGTGCCCGGTGGAGACATATTTTGACCAAGAGCAGAAACACCTACGTGTTGATGAGTGTCGTGAAATGGTTCAAAAATTTAATGGAGGTGACTCAAATGCTGTGTTCGACAGACCTGGATACAAAGCTGGATTTACTGTTAGAAACCGGAAACAAAAAAATTGACTGCTCAGTGGGTGTTTCCTTCTGAGGAATTATCAACTGAAGTGAAGAGGGGTTAAAGTGTAGGAATAAAGATGGTAGCTTCGTTTTTCAGTAGGTCATTACGCGTATAATGTTTTAGAGGAACGGTTACTGCAGAGTAGTAAACTAACAATTGTTTGCCGCTTGATTTGGAAAAGTTCGGGAAAAAGGCCCTGCAATAGGATCCTCCTTCATCACGACAACGCATCATCGCACACCGATAAGCGAAGGATCGACTATTTGGCGATGATAGACGTGGATTTACTACGTCGCCCGCCGCATAGCCCCCACCTTCTGATTTTTATTTATTCCCGAAAATAAAAGATAATTTTCCAGAAAAACGTTTTATGGACGCCGTTGTAGCACTGACTGTGTTTCAAAACGTCGTCCAAGAGACCCTAAGGAAGAGCGAGCAAAGTGCTTTACTCAATGGTTCAATCGGATGCAGCGATGTATTGATGTAAATGGACACTATTTAGAAAAAATATAATGATACTTATAATTTGTTAATTTATTTAGTTCTTGATTTTCTAAAACTTTCAGGTTGACTCTCGTATAAGGATCTTAGATAAAACTACTCGTATGTAATATGAAAGCTGATAGGAATAGTTTTTAGGATTCTCCATCTCAATAGGAAAAAATTGAACTTTTAAGGATCACTTTGTTGTTCGTCTGTCTGCCTGTCCGTAAATCCGTCTGCCTGTCTTTTCTCTGTCTGTCAGGACCCTTAATTTCGTGGAGATATCAAGTTGAAATTAAAACTTTATACTAATGAATACAACCCTTTGAAGCTGTAAAATAAAATAAAATCAATTAAGGTAGAAAAAAGATTCAGTCCGTTTTGTATGTACCAAATAGACATGTTGTGATCTTGGGATGAATGGGATAAATAAGCTATTCTCTAGAATGTATGGATTGTGTAAATTATTTTTGTGACTAAACTTAATAATTCAGTATAAAACTTCTATGTAGTCCAAGCTCCAATGATGACCCTGGATAATGTATATAGACAATATTTCCGATAGATAAATCCAAATGTTAAGTAATGTAAGGAGCTGCACAGTAACATGGATTGAAGGCGCATTATGCAGCGAAAGATTGCCAAATGAAGGCGGTAAACGCGCGATCACTTTGTGTCGCACGGCTTGAAGGGTTGGGCGGTCGCCAGAGATCTACGTCTTATCCATGCATTCTCGTTAATGTTTCTGCTTTGGAAGTTTATGATGATCGTATTTTCTAAGCTTTCAACCGGTTCATTGTCAGTACAAATCCTAAAATATGCTGAAAATCATAAAACATATGATAATAACGGCAATTTTTAAACCGACAGGCTAAAATGACAATGTTATGAGTATATGCTACTCATATGCTATGTGAAAATACCGCCTGCAGGTAAGGTCTGTTTAAAGTTTAGGTATTGAATTTATACTGACATTTTCTCGCTTTGCTGCATATTGCATTCTGGTAGAACATAGTATAATTGTTTTTGAACTCGGGTAATTTTAACCTAGTTGTAATCTAGGAATGTGAGTGTATTAGAAAAGAGGCAGAGCAATGTATTAGACATTTTAATTATTATATCTAGGTAGAAATTCATGTTAATATTTTGAAAACTATAAACCCAAGTATCAAATCCGTATTCCATGAATGGAGTACTGCACAAATTGAACGGGTTTGCTGACGCGGTGGCAGATCTTTCCCTCGGATCCCACAGCTATTGTCGTGTAACTCTGTCCGGATAACTCGACACACGTTTCTCTCAACTTGATAAATTGTCGACTAAATAAAAAACCTCATCTCACCGACAAATCGTTTTATACAACGGATGTAGAACCAAACGGTCTTTTAAAGGTAAGAAGAACATTAGGTCAGCATTATAAACATTCTATTGTTAGACGAACCGACACTGAAAGTTGTTTTTCAAAGATTTAAAGTTTTAATTTTTATATTCGAATTTTCGTTGAATCGGGGCCAGCGATATTGAAAGCTTGCCGTTCAACTTAATATAAAACTTATATCGCAGTAAATACATTTGTTGTCTCTACCGTGTTCTTTTAACTGAAATATATTTCTATTGTACTATTTTAAAAGGCTACAGAGAAAGGCTTGTGAATGCAATTTGAACGAGCTAAAGCTAATGAGTGAAGTTAAACTTTACATATGATAATGTACTGTATAAGGGGATCAGTATTTCAAAAGGAAGAGGGAAATAATGCCTCGTTTCTTATATAATACGAACTTATAGGAATCTTTTATCAAACGATAAACAATTTTACGGGTAGTGGTTCTATTTAATTGGAGGATTACTTTTTTCCATTTGGGGACAAAAACCGTCGTCAAGTGACGCGCTGACAGGGAACAAATGATGCATTTGAAATCGGTGTCGGAAGGGTTTAACGTTTCTTAACAGGAGTCGAACCTAGAACCCCCGACTACTGTATACTTGTCAATGATGCGAAAGAGGTATCGAAGATACATCGTAAGAACTTAGACACAGTCGATTGATCGTAAGATTATTTGAATTTAACGTAACAATATGTGACAGATTTTTTTTTCAACATAATCAAATTATAATAGATGCCATAGTTGAAAATATATTTGGAACGTATTAATCATGATTATAAGTATAATTAAAAATAAAGTTGAAAGCTTTGAAACAATATCTAAGACTTTTGTAGTTATTTATTAGTAAAAAAACACTACCAAAAAAAGATTAGAAATTGTAATGTTCAGTAAACTTTACATAAACTGCGTGTGTCCTAGGCATGGCATTACTTTATTGTGGCCGTGGTACAATACGTAAACAAAAGAGACCTAAACTGTTTTAAAATACAGAATTGTTTTCGCTATTACACTAGCCTCTGCTAGTCCCTGCTCCAATAAATGTAGATGGGTATTTAGCAGACTATTTACTGCGCGACACTCCGCTCCCCGACTCGACTAATGCTCTTAATTATTTTTGCCAGTGTAAGCTGTTTTTCTGATGGAGGGAATGCAATTGCAACATTTTCCATCTCGCCCTCTCGGCTACGCAGCCCGGCCCTCATTACGGACTACGCTGCCATGCCACGGCTGAGATCTCACTATAATTAGACTCTAAATCAAGTGAAGCAAAACGGTCAACCACTCGAATGTGGTATGAATAGTCAATAGTCATTAAATTGTTCAGCTTTGGTAGTCTAATGCGGTCAGCGATGGAGTGCTCTACCTAATGCAAGAATATAAAGGGTACTTCTAAACCTCTTTTTTCACGGAATACTCTGAGGCACTTTGAGGTGATTTACTGTATCTACGTAACCTTGCCGTCGGTTTTAGGATCATATTGAAAATGAAAGGGAAGGGTAGATAAAAATGTTTCGCTTTTTATAAGAATGGATGGCTGTTGTTATATGCTATTTTATATACCTCCCTACAATATAGGGATATTTTGTTGGTGTATGAAACTTTCTAGTTGTGTATAGTATGGTTATACTAACTGTTAGTGTAAAATTAACAATATAATTAAGAAATTAAAACAGCCCACGACTGTGTAATATTATGATGTTATTTTAAAATTTTAGAATAAATATAACAAACATGAGATGAGTTCATAATAAAAGGGAAACATAAAGCAAACATCATTTCACATTTACATAACGTACTTGTCAAAATTCTAGATTTCTACGTACAAAATTAAAACCGGTGTGTGTATAACAACAGTGAAAATTAAATTAATGCAGCCCAGTGATGTTCGCTTCAAAATTTAAGCAGTGCAAGATTTAAACGGGAGCTCACATTTCGTAGGTACGTAATTATATCGCGGCTCGCCTCGCTCTGAGCGCAATGTGCCAAATCGCTTACTCGCGCCCGTGTGACCACTACTCTTGGACTGTAAGAACCTATTTTTTATTATAAATTAAGTGTAATATTATTCACATTACGGTACGATACGGTGTTTAAAAAATGAATACAATAATTCTTTTATTTAGATATGCTAGTTATGCCAGAGAAGATTTTAAAAAACTTAAGTGTCATCAAAATGTGTGTAACTATATTCCCGACCAAATTTGGTATTAAGTCCTAGTCACAAGACTTAATTTATGTTGTGGCTTAAAAAAGGAAATCTCAAATTCTTTTACTTATACTCTATACTTTCTTTGTAATACTTTGTTATATTATTTAATGATTCAATTAAATATTTATAACATTTTCTGTATATTGGTCGTAATTATGGAAAATGAAATTCAGAAATTAGTTATCTAATAATACTCTAGTTATCCTGCAACCTAAAAAAAACAACCTGTCAAACCATATTCTGAAGGAAAATCGAGAAACTAAGGTTTTCAAATAAATATAAAATGAAAAATTCACACACACGATCAGGATTCTATCCAGGTCCTCTGGGAGTCCGTTCCACCAGCCGTCCGGTCGGTCTGCTATCTAAGCTATCGTATCGTTATTCGCCTTGAAGAATTATAATCGTTTTTGTTGGGTCGGGAGATGTTTTTTAAAAAAATATCATGACAGAAATATTAGTCAGAATTTTTGATATTACTATTTCATTATCAGTAATTGTGATTTTTATATGTTTTTGATAAAAAAATGTGAATTATATTTTTTATTATTATATATATTTAACCGGTTCACCTCACGCAGTTTTGTTCGAGTATCTAACGAGTTCCAGTATTAGTTCTTGCCCTGAGTCAGCTCGCGCCGCTCGGCTGCACACTTCCTGTCACCTTTGCAGACTTTCAGTTGATTTCGTCCTCGTATGCGTCATGGCTAATTCTGTTACACCTACAGACACAACTCTACTATAATCTTGTTATATTTGTATTTGTATTTGTGTAATATGTAGGGGTTATAAGTATGAGGTTCGGTATTATTTTCGTGTCACAATAATTTTTCTTGATATGAGATTAAAATTTAGAAAATCAAACAGTAATCTTAAATCTGTAAAAATATATTGACAATTGGTTTATAAACACATTTTTCGAGTTTCTCTAACCACATGAAGTAATCTGAGGACTGTTATAAGACTAAATTTTGAATTGATGTAATAATAGTCAAATTCTCGAAGGCTATTTTATAATAAGATATAAATTCCTTGTATTATATTCCACCTGTAACATATCTAATTGTTTTATGACACTATATAGAGCTAATAAGCACTTCTCAGGTGTTAACCCATAAAAAAAATTACTAATTTGATATCAAACTCCGTGGAAACCTTTCTAATTGGTAGATAGCGCAATAGACAATCAACTGTTGTCAGGGTGTCAAATATTTTTTTCATTGTACTAAATTCAAGCCATTCTTCCAGTAACCATTTTAAAGCTAATTTTATGATAATTCAAACATTCCTCTCTGGCTACCCCGCAAGGGACATGGCGTGAAGATAAATAAATAAATAAAATAATCATTCTTATCTCCACATCTCAATCATAAATGATAATAAGATAATACATATATTAAACTAATAATACAGCATCAACAAAACAAAACAAATTTAACGTAGTATATAATACCAAATATTCAGATTAATTAAATTGTATTCAAATTCCCAGAAACCGAATATTGTATTCAAATATCGAGCCAGGCGTTATTAAGTCAGCATATCTAGAATTTCTAATAGGGAATATAACGCCCGGTCTGATTAGGCCACATGCACACACAATCTAATCGGTGTCCTGATGCACAGTTTAATAATCATACCGGCTTGAACTAATAAATCAAACTGATTTGATTATTTACTGCCGGATGCGACGCGTATGAATATCCTAGGATTATGTTAGGTTACTATAACATTATATTATAATATACAGGGTTGATAGTCGCCATATTTATCATCCTCTATTTATTTAGTTTGTATGCAATATTTACTCGATGCAAATAAATGATCTATTAAAGTCCATTCGGTCTATAAACGGTTTATTTTTAAACACGTGTAAAGCGTGTATTAAACAGATTTTGCCAGTCAGGAAACAAATCATTCTCAATATTTTAATGTTCATTAGTGTAATACATCTCAGTCAGATTTCGCAATCCCGAGTATTACAGACCGTAGCGTTCGCCCTAAATTCATATGATGTTCCTTACTCGGCTCCTGCCGTCGGCCATGACTTAGGGCTGTCAGTTAATTGTAATCAAGAAGTGGCAATTTGACTGACCCGACATTTAAATGTCTTGTTAGTGCACAACGTTTAATGAATTTAATTGAATTTCACAACCTTAATTGTTCAATTTATTAGGATGGTGTATATTATTTTCAAACGTAGTAACAAAATGCATTCTGTTAAAAAAATTAGGGGTGGTTTATGCGGAAAATGAAAATTGTCTTTTAAAGACTTTATAGCAAGCAGTCGCTCCTAGGATTTAACACAGTGACACTATTAAGTACCTCAGTTACGTACCTTCCCAGTCATTCGTATAACTCCGGTAAAGATCGTTTGTTTTATGGCCGCGTCCCGAAAACGTTTTTCTGAATTACCGGTAAAATACAAAGGAAAGATTGAGAAAAAAAAAAGAATTAGGTCGTCCGATCGTAAATTTCATTTTATACTTTTTTAATGGCCTCTCTTGATATATGGTATGTTGAATAAAACGGTATATATTTGGTAATATGATATTTAAATTTAAGCTTAAATAAATAATTTGTTATCCCAGATAGAGTCCAGTTAAATTGCTTATATAATACAAAGTGCATAAAACACATAACAATCAGAATAGCAAAGTGAAGGCTAACTCTGCTGGGACCCGTCATAGTCGTCATACCGTACAGCTCGGCCGGCATAATTACAGAGATTATAACCTAAATATTATGATATATATATTATATTTTGCTAATTTAGGTTCTATTACAGAATATCTATTGTTATCATATGTTTTTTAATGCAGTAAATAAAATGTTTGACGATTAAATTACTTGGGTCTAAGAACTGCGTACGTCGTTCTGAAATAAACGAACATTTGATACTACTGTATTGATTCCTTTAGTAAGAACAATATAACGCTTGAATTATAGAAATATTTACTGATTTCTCATATAAAACGATGGTTATCTAATGTTCATATTAAGCACAAAAGTTATTATACAAATGATTGTTAAACAACGTAATGGATAATTCAAGATAGAAAAGCTGATAATTAATAAACCATATTTCTCTTTAGGAAATATTCATGTTGGTATTGATTATATACAAATTACAGTTAATGTGTTTCTACTATCTGAAACTGAATATGAAATATTATTTTCTTAGAATTGTATAATATATACTTATTAATGTGGTCAGGATAATATTTAGTGATAATAATGATGTATTTAGTTTCTGGATGTTAGACTGAACAATCTACATAGTTAATGTATATTTGAACGTGAATATGAGACTAACCCAGTATGTATTGTAATTATTTTATGCTATGTAAGTTTTATCGTTATCGAGTATTATTAAATTATATTTTACTTCGGCGGTCAAAAGTTAAATCGCTCTACGTAGACAACAATAAAATAGTTTTAACAATTGAATCCAATGTCAGAAGTTGCGCTACGAGGAAGCTTTGTAAAATCCGTAAGTTAGTTGAGGGAAATTTTGAAAAATATGATATAAGAGGGCAAGAGGGCGGGAGGTCGGCAACAACTTGAAAGAGCAATCGGCCCCTGGGGGGCTGTGATGAATCTTTCAAACGCTTTATCGCTTTGCATTGGGAATCGAACCGGCGGTCTTTACTCATCCTCGCTTCATACAATTTATAGGTGTTATCGGAACATAAATATATTCACACACAAGGTATTAAGAATGAAACACTTAATAACGAATTCTGCGAGTTTAAGCACGCGATTACCACCTCTATTGCAATATTGCATTGTTTTGGCGAAACGTAACAATACAGAGGAATTTTATTTTCATACACAGAATTCCTGAATAGCGCTTTAACAACCCTGTAAAAACTAAGTATACTAATACTGGTAAAGTTAATGTTATGAGTCTGGTAAGTGGTGGTAGGTCTGTGAGGTTGCGCTGCCGAGTTGTGGAGGTCACGTATAAGCTAGTGCTAGTACTGGACGGCTCTACCACACAACTTGCGGCGCTTACTTCCTCATCATATCATTTAATGAACATAATTACAGTTCATTAAGGCAAGTACTTACTAATTAGTGTTAAAGCTAACAACAAGTTCTATTATTTCACTTTTACTTCAAATACGTTCTTGTAAAATGTAAACTATTTATTTTGTTTCCATTCAACCCGTTTTAGAGACGTTTTACTTATTCTTTATTATATTATAAATGTTAAAATTAAACTTAAATTATAATTCCACATAAAACTTAAAATTTTGCAATATATTTTTTTGATAATTTGTTAAAATTTTCTTTAACAATAATTGCCTATTAATTTCTAACAATCAATGTCTCATTTTCCTTACAAACGGTTATCTGCATCCGTATTTTCAACTTCTATCCCTGTTAAAATACATTTAGCATGATGTGTTTTACAGATATTATTTGAGAGGATATAATATCTTGGGGCAACTGTAATAAATGTTATGAAACTCTAACTTGTTTTGTTTTCTTCTATCGACATGTATAGTCTTGTGATTTGGCTGAACGTATTTACTATTATTCCTTTGTTTAAAGTTGACATAACTTCTTATATTCTAGTTTCAATGTATCGTAAAATTGAAGTAATATCCGATTTTTGGCATTATAGATATTCTTAATAATTGTAATTTAATGTTCTCTTTATATAAATGATTATATTATATATTACTATCGCCGCATAAAGAAAATAATACATATAAATATAATTCATTTATTTAAAAGAAGAAAGATTTCGAAAGGAACTTATAACTAACTTGTTCGCGACGTAAAGAATTTCAATGGCTATACTTGAGTATCTTCCTTTGAGTTGAAGATTTTGCGAAACACGCGACATTGGAGAGAATAACTTAATTCCGATTGAGAGCACTTAAAAAAAGAATGGATCTTAAAGGCGATAGCCCCCGCTCTCGAGATGTGCTGATGCTGGGAAAATCTGTAAAATAATACCTTGCTCTTTAAGCCGGAGCTCGACACACTACAGTAAATACTAAATAAACTACGAATTACTTGAGTCCTCGTTCAGTTTAATATAATTAAAATTCTTTGTCCGTGAAGCGTCTGCAATGTAACTGCAGGGTCGGATGGATGTCTTTTCATAATATTGTCAGCTTTATTTTGCTATATTTAATTAGGAACCTGGTTAGTTATAGAAATTATGATACTATATTTAATCAGGAGTTTTGTTAGTTATAGAAATAGTTTCCATAACTTCAATACGAGGTTATAGAAGCTATCTATTTTCATGTAATGATCCTCGCATGACTTTCATTAAAGTGTATGTGTTTTTTTGTGTTTTTTACATCTACTTTACTTTCATTTATATGTTTTTAGAATAGCGTGAATAAGCAGACCCGATGACAACATAGTCCGCACGTCGGCCACTCAACTCTAGCACCTTGTACTTACCTCGAGCGAAATTCTTGCTTCTTTTACTAAAAAAAGAAAATGGTGACACATTTTTCTTTCTTAGACGCTATAGGTTTAAAGTTCTTTTAACATTTGATTGCGGATTTTTATAAAAACATTCGTATGTTACATATTTTTTGTTTACGTTTCTTTTAAAAGCTGTCTTTATATTTATAGGTTGTGTTTTATGTATGTCAATTGGTATGTTTATTTTTCATAATAGATAAACAATTTCTCTTACAAAATAGTATAAATTTTCATACAAAATATAATACAGACTTTTGAACATGATGAATAAATAAAGTAATAAAGTAAATAATTTTCTTTAAAAAATATTTTATTATACATATTTTTTTATAGATTTAAAAATTGTTAAAAATGATAAATGATCATAACTGTGGTTTAAATTGGTGTAAGGTCGGTTAAAATCGTGGTATCATAAAAAATATCGTGCGAGCGCTAGAGGGCGTCACGAGGTCACGCCGACCACCGAGAGCTCTTCGCTTTGTTCAACTGCCAACAATGCCTGCTCAAGCACCCTACAGCATACTTGTATCGAATGCAAGCGATGTTACAACGACGGATTAGGGTCCCAGTAATTATACGATATTTATGCCCACTCTAAGTAACAGCTTTGTAAGAAAAGCGATCTTGAGATACGGTTATGATACCATAATTTGGATCCCGCATAATTTTTTGGCAGAAATGTTAATGTAAGTGGGGCACAAGCCAAATTGTATAGATTATCGCCGATGGGAAATTTATTATTTGAGACGGCGTGTAATGGAGTTGCTTAACGTTGAGGTGTAATTTTTAGACAATGTCATATATTTCTGTTGTCTAAAAAAATAATGATAAAACTGTTTATTCGTTTCAAGTTTGGTGTCAGTTTTAACTTATTATCTTCTAACGTTCGTAGAGTTATAATCTAGCTAACTAAGCCACAAGCAATGTGGCGGATTGTCCCGTTGTGTTTCTCCACAAAAGCCGCAGGTGCTGCACTATATGTCACTAGTTGGCCGAAACTACTTCGGTCTTTTCCTTGTTAAAATTGTTACACTGAAAGATCAACAAAGTGTCAAACAAACACTGTGTAAATGTCATGTTTGTGTCGGTCAGTCCAGTGTTTCATTCATAGAATGTAAGTTAAAAAACTTATTTCTTATTAAATGTTTGGCTAATTTACTATAGATTTCTTACACAGTCAATGGAGCGAAGTGATTCGAAGTGATTCGAAGCCCACTTTTTCATTTAAGAAATGGCAAATAATACGGAAAAATCCTCAAGGTGTATAAAAGAAGACACAGAGGTAGATATTTAAGTACAAAGTCCGGCTAAAAGGAATAACGCAAGAGTGCCTTTGGCTTTGTTACACCATGCAACAATAGTAAGAAGGGAAATGATTTTCCATTCCACTTTTTCTGCTGTTGGCAAAATGGCGCGTTTTGTCACAGTAACAAACAACTCCATTTCGACATTTTCAGCTTTCATTTAGAGCAGGTGGCAACCGCCGTATCGTTTCTAATGTGTTGCTGACTTTGCAATACCATACCTTTAAAATATGACACGACTCTGAAATGAAAATACACCTCACGTTATATAACCATACCTTACACACTGGAAATAAACGTTTATTTTAATGAAGAAAAAACTAATTGCTTAAAAAATTAACGAAATATAAGAAAGTATGAAATTTATAACTTTCATCTAATGAAAACTATTTAATGATATGTGTAAAGTAATTAAGTCACTTATCATATCAGACAAGATTTAACGTCGCATCGTTAAGTCTTTATTCAAACAACGTTATGACGGTTGTTAAAAATAATATCACTGTGTTGGCGGTGGACATCGTGTGCAATTGTGTAATACAGGTAGCTCCATTTCAGTGCCCACATTATTTTCAGTGCAGCGGGTGCACCACAAGATATAAAAGAGACAAAAAAGATGCTCTTTTTTGATACTTTTCTATTTTCTTAAAGCGCGGTTTAATTCTATGTTGGATTATTTCGTTCATTAATTTTTAAATATTCAATAAATTTAATAAACGATCATTAAAGTCAAGAAATTATTTAAAAATTTTATCGGTTCAACTTTTTATGATAAGAATTTTTAAATTGCAATTCTTTTACTATAGTTGCGTTTCTTGTTGCGTTCCTTTAGTTTTTCGTATTCAATGTGAAAGTGGAAGGATGCGGACGATATTCTTTAAGTTGTTCGTCGAAGTCGGTGCATCGGTGCAAAGACGTTGTCCGATTGTATTGCGCCGTACGTTTGTCGCAAAAATTACACAACTTTGTAGTGGGCAGCGAGCGAGGAAAGTCCGAAGGGGGTTGCCTTCCGCTTTTCCCCCCGCACTCACCTATGCCCTCCCCAGAGACAATAGCGAGCCAATAAAACTTTTATTGCGCGCTATGATTTTGGAAACATTTTTCGAGATGACTTCAATAAAATTCGCAATTTATTCAGCCAGTTATTCAGCAATTCTCACAGTTTATTCATGTCTACACGCTAAAGTTTACAACACGTTTTATACTAAGAAAATTTTCTTCGATTTCATTTTTCATTATTCTACCTCATTTTTATTATCATTGTACCGGCGAAATATCAAACAAAAGTTGACAACTGCGTATTTACAATAACTTCCTACAATTGTATCTATAATATTGTCAGTTAATTTATCAATTATATTTGTTCAATATATACTCTTTGGTAAGGGTTGCTATTCCCATAAATTAACAAAAAGTAATCGGCCTTATCTGTATAACGGATAGTCGCATGCGACCTTTATTGTCATTAGAAACCACAAATATATAACAGAGAAAAGGTGCTCATACAAAACTTTTTAATTTTCTTCAATATTATAAACAAGATAGACCATCGTCTACAAAATAGAGTTTTGCTTTACAAAGAACCCATTTTACCTGTTTGTATTTTGGATGTATGTGAGGGCAGTGGTTTAGGGGGGCGTGGGGGGTATGGGGGGGAGATAAGAATCAAATAGATGTTGTTTCGTTGCATGGCTATGTCGTAGAGCATATGCAAGCGGCGACAAATGGTGTCAACATCTTGACACTTGAGCTGAGAAATTACGATTCTCGTCGAGATTACACACAATATACCGTTAACGTTGTTACAGCGGGTACAGGTTATGACGTGAATAAGCTGCAATGATATAATATGATTACTTCCCTTTTTTATTTTTAATGTTGTACCATTAACCGTTCATCTATCGTCTCCTAACTACTCAACAAAATTACAATGTTAATTAAATCGAACACGATATTATTCATTTTGATTTGCTAATTACATATATTGTTTCTTATAAAATTAGAAGTAAATATCTATTTTCCTCTAAATTTCTTTTCATCAAAATATAAAAGCTAATTGAAAAATGAATTAATTAATTCCAGGAGTGGATCTAGTATAGAATGTCAAAACATAAATATTTCAAAGGACTCGGGAAAATATTTTAATGGCCTTAATTCGCGTGGACGTTGCAATAAAAAACACGCAATGAATGTAATTTCATTTAAGGTCAAAATATATTTTAAGCTGCTATAAAATGGCACATGTAAAACGTGTGGGAAAAGTGCAATGGGTTCGTAACAACATTAAATATTTCTGGTAATATTGCGGTTACCTGCGACAAGCAGTTGTGCGGTATTTTCAAAGAGATTTTTATAAATAATTGCTTTTGTACTGTATTCCAGTTTTTAATGCGTGTATTTCAACGTTAAAAGAATCGTGGCGTGGTTTTTGTTCGTGAAAATTTCAAAGTAGAGGACAATTTCATTTCTACCTCAACAATTCATTCTCAGTACAATATATAATTATAGTGTTGCATTTCCGTTCTATTTACGTTTATATTTCTATTGTCCTTTATAAAGAAAAAATATGAATAGAATTTAAATATTGTTGACCAGAATCAAAGTGTTTCGAGCGCGCTATACTTTTTACCTGAAGTATGTTTCGTCTGACGTAACAGTCATGAAACGTATTTTGGCAGAGCGATAAGGAAATGACAAAGAAAACAAACTACAGTCCGTTTCGGCCGAAAATTTGTGAGGGCGAGGAGTCGGGAGGGAGCGGGAGCGGGAACGGGAGCGATAGCGCGGTCGTCAAAGTTATTGGAACGGTGTCAGAGATCGCTAGCAACGGATATCTATCTACCTGTTCTCCTTCCTGACTCCGAGGACTGTTGCCAGTGAAATTACTATATTATTTTACGGCTAACGCGGCTGTTGAAATAAAAAGTTCACGATTTTTACGATTTCCAAATTAGAATTTGTTTGAATTGATTTGTTATTTTATTATCATTCTGAATTTACATCCGTGACTTAGCTAAACTTAATGACATCTAAATGGAAGTCTTTGATCAATATTGAAAGCATTATAAATTCACCCACCTCCTTCTACTTGAAATCTAACAGACACGCGAACATGATTGACGCGTTATCGTTTTGTCTGAAAATAGCCTTCCGCGAAACGATTTCTATGGACGACCCATTTAATTCAACGGACAATGTATACAGAGAGTGCAGAGAAGCGATTTGTCAAGGGAATGAATTTCAACAAAGGGCTCATTCATTTAAATGGCAACTTGTTGTACTCGACCGTTTTAATTTCATAAGTCGTTTATCATAATCAAGGTCGGGGGACGGGGGATGCTCACAACCCATGTCACTGTCTCCGATACTATGAAGGAAATGTCACATGCCTTCGGACAATGCAGACATTTCGTATATTCTCGAAATGCGTTGCAACATAGAAAATATTACGAAAATGTCGTTCAGAAATACGGTTCAGTGTTGCAAATGATACGACATATCATACTATCCGCGTCATAGCCAATAATGGTGAAATTCCAAGAACATTTTACTTTATTGCAAGGTAATTTTAAATTTTGTAATCGATTGTAAAAATACATATGTATTAATCGTAATAAAATCCCTAATATTGTTGATATTTAGTTATCAATACAAATACAATTTAAAATAATATTTTTCATACAAAATATATTCACTGCGGATATAAATCATATAAATAGTTTGCTCCCGTTTCTGGTCGACGCTGGGATTCAAGTAGGTAGTTACTAAATAGCTCGTGCTCCGACATCCCTAATCTAATATGCTCGATTCAGGATTTGATGCCCGACCGGGGACTGCAATCTTCAACCTACAGCGCCGGTAACTGTGTTGCTCCACTCAATATTACTCCGATAATGGTTAACCGGACCTATGCTGACATAAACTAACTACCCATATACAAGTTTCAATATGTCGTGGTAGCATTTCTGTTTTAGAATATAAATTACCAGAATTTAAATTAAATACCTATCGGGAATTCAAATTTTGTTTTCAAGTAAATGTGGATACTTGGTAATTTTGTGACGTGAATGTGGTTAAAGTAACGACTAGATCAATTTTGTAAATTTGCATGAATCATTAGGTTTGACATTACTATCGAAAGTGCACTTTGCGGTTTGTATTCAGTAAATGACGGTGATTAGAATACATCGTGATGTAGATTGAATCGGTGACTTGCCAATGATTTGGACTTGAGCTAATCTATTGCTCCTATTGTGTCATGTTTATAATCCCCGACGACGTCGGAACCAGCGATCGAAATCTAAATAATAAAGATCGCAAGGCAGCCCCTCAGTAGGGTAGGCTTAGTCGTACAAAATTGGAGTAATAAAAGAGGAATGCTTGCAAAAGTTTCGCAATAAAGCCAACGAGTATCGACTGTTAAGAAGTAAAGAGTTCTCGAGTATAATGGTCCATGTACATAAGTCGAGGTTATTTATATTAGTTTAAACTTTGTATCGTTTCTATTTATTATTCATGTAACTGCAAAAATTAAACATACTACTATTATTTGAAGTTAGTAAACTGAAAGGTTTTGTCCTAAATTTATATTATTTATATTTGAATTAGTAATACATGATGTTAAGCTACTTATAATATCAATATAATATTAGTAATAGAGTAGGTTGTCGTGTATTGGCTTATATGAGAGTGGCTATGTGATTACGCAAACCAATTTCTGATATTGCCTCTGTAATTCACAGAAGGAATTAAGCTTCGATTACATCTAAATTCAACTTTAACTTGTTCATTTGGTTATACATTTTGAAAATATCATCGCAATCGTGTTGTTAGTGAAATATATTTCAATAATTTTGATATTTTAAATGTATATATTTATTAAATATATAATCACGATTAATTATAATGCCATAAAACAAGGTAACGTTATTAATCAAAGGAACAAATTGCATCATTAGCCGCTTTTCCATTCTTGTCGCAAAAGAAATTAGAGCAGCCGAAGGAAAACCAATAGACAAATTATGGGGCTGACATAAAGTAACGGTCCTCGCTCCAGGTTCTCGCACCGTAACCTTTTTGGAGTGTTACACGTGCAAAATAATTACATGCCTGCTGTGACGTATGAACGCTATTTAAGCCGAGCCCAAAGAGTAATCGTGGCGATAAACACTCACAATTAAACCATTGCTACGCGACGCACGCCTTTCTTTGCACTCCCTTAATGAAGATTTGTGGTCCGGCTGCTTAGTTTGGCGAGGCCTTCAAGATTCTCCCGTTAAGAACTTATTATTACGCAGTATTAATGCCCCTCTTACATTTATTTTTGTTTACTTTTATGGACGCAAAAACATTAAACGTTGAACTCCACAACCGATACAATGAAAATAATTACACCTAATTACTGAATAATATGTAATATGTGATCAACGTGGGCTGATGCAAATCATTAATTAATTACCGTTTGGTAAACGTTATTTATGTGTCCAAGTATGATTACACTAATTGGTATATGTATTGTGAAAAAGTACTTTATAGTTTAACGTGTATGTAGTGTGTATTAGTCAATTAGATATTTACTAAATTACAGTAATTTAAGTGTTACTCAATTTTGAGTTTGTTTTTGTAAATGAAAATACTTTTTTATTAAAGATATCGTCAAAAACAACCATACTGTCTCTGAGAGTATTCGTAAAGTAAACGGTGATCAGTATAATAATTTAGAAAAGTATAAATAAACGCTTGGGACAAAATATAGGGGATTTGCATTGTAAATTTTAGTCGATAGATAAATAAAGTTCGTTTCACAAATTCTGTGTACCCTTACTTTACGAAACGCTCCAAAGGCGTACTCAAGAAATGTGATTTCAATGTTTTATAAAGTGCAATGTCTGCATCAGTAATTCGAGATGTGGATATATTACTTCAAAATAGAATCATTTATTTAAGTAATAATTTATTTAAATCATTAATATTAATTGATGCATATCATATTGCAGATGGCATAGCTCTCTCTTATTAACGTTTGTTTCTGGTTATATCATTCAATTAATTTTATGCTGAATATCTCGAAAATTTTGGCATAACTTCAGAATTGAGTTTGCATAAAATGTTATATCAAAGTTCTAAAGTTTTTGATAGGTTGACCTTGTTGGCGACAAGCAATACATGTGATAGTGGAGTTCAAATTATTGTAACAGACAATATATTTTTAATACCTTAACATATGTTATCCTATTGCTATTTCTTTCTTTTAAAATAATGATGCCAAATATAAAAAAATAAGTAACGATATATCTTATAACAATCGTATTAAAAGGTGAACTTCATCATTTACTCTGTAAAATTACTTCGAAGTAACTTCTTTATACATTTTGAAATTGGTAGGAGTATTACGCGTATGTAGGTTTGTAGTTGGGGCAGATAGTAAGGGGTGATAAGGGCGATCAAGGAAGTCGAAGGGTAAATCCGAGGCCGTTGAAAGGAGAATCCCTTATAGGTGCTTAAGGACATCAACTAGGTTCCTTTTTATATCGTAACGATCTCCCTAATGTAATTAAATTTTATTTCAAATATGATTATAAAATTTTAGGAGAGGTTAGTGAAAAAATATATATAAATTTTTGTCGTCTCTACCAATGATATTTACTATACAGAATTTATTTTTATAGAATCATTATTTAACGAGTAATCCCCGAAGTAATAAAACGAAGATTAAATTAAGCATTACATTCACTATAAAAAGGTTTAAATAAAACGAGTTTAATTTCAATTAAATGATTTCACTGGATAAAAAAAGTTCTACTTTTACATTTTATTTACGTTGAAACGTAACGAACATTTTAAATGCAATAAAAAGTAATAATAAAAAAAGTCGCTGCACGAATTTACGATAATTCTTCACACTACTGTCGCGACCCATTAAACATTTAACAGCCTTTTGTAAATAGCGCTTGTCAGCAAAATTTACCGCATAACTCCCTCACGATACATATTATGCAGCGCTGTCAGCGAATTTAGATTAGTTGAATGCACTTGTATGGTAAATGTACTTGTATTTGAATGGGCTTCTATGAATGCGTGCAAACGCGGTTAACAAATGCAAATTTATTCTAGTTACAGGATTAACGGTTCATCATTGAAGCACTTGTGGTAATTATGTGAGCGGATCGCGGATGTCCGCGAATATTCAATGCGGCGCTCGCTGCGGTCCAACTTTCGGACGAGTTGAAGATTTATGAATATTGGTTCGACACTGTTAGTTCTGCAAGTTTCGCATATCGTCCTTGGAAAAATTGCAAGTTCATTAATATTTTGATGAATAATAAAACTTTTCATACTTATAGAAATATAATTGCAAATGAAACATGCACTTCTGTGTGCCTTTTATTATTTGAATTATAACACATTCGTTATGAATTCGAATGATTTTTATATTTCTGAGATTTATGGAAGGTGATAATCCGCTTTGTAGTTGGTTTTATAAAAATCTTTTATGTTCCATCGTTTCAGTGCCTCATTATAATTTTTTTGTATGGCCGTTCTGGCCACTTTAACTTTTCTAAGAGCCGCATCATAAACGGTTTAGTACCAGTAACGGTGCTCAAATTACGAAAAGGGAATAACGCCGCCCTACTTTGCCCTTTACGAAGGGTTCAGTACAAAGTAATATTTCGAAATGGGTCATAATTCATATAACATTTCTGCGACCTTTACTGGCTTCCGACGAACTGATTTCTCCAGTAAAAGAAAGGTCATAAACAAAATGTCATTAATAACGGCTAATGGTTTTTGCAAAGAAAAAAAATAAAGTAGATAAATTGGTTGCTAAATTGGTAGATATTTCTAGTATAAATAAAAACGGGTGGGTGTCTAAATTAAGGGTTCGGTACGAGCATCGTCATTAAGGGGCGAATTGGGTTGTATCTTGTTAGTAATAAGTCATGTCTGCCGCAGCTTCCCGCGTCGCTATTACCCGACATAGTGGAGATCTCAGAGTGTGATCGACGATGAGTTTGAGGCCACAGATGTCATCATAAATAAGTAGGGTAAACATTAAATAATCATATATTATACAGATTATCGTTGAACAGTTTCAAAGATCATTCTGAACGTATATTGTCAAAAATAAAGTTTGGACATAAAGTAATATTTCTTAAGAAAAAAAGCAATATATCATATTCATCATCATAATACTTATATAATAATAATAATCGAAGTTGTAAAACAATAATCGACTGCAATAAACATTGTAATTACATAAATCGAAATAACTTCTCATGTGATATAAAAAGCAAATACCAAGTGAATACCTTGCGAATACAAATCCTGGGCGTAAGCTCGGAACACTTTCCTGGGTCCTCGGTATCAGTTCGGTCCATAAAACACCGAACCCGCCCCTTCCCCCTTCCGCTCCCTCCTACATAAGCTTGGACATTTTTTTAAATGCGTGCCTCGAGTACCGCGCTTTATCGACGGTTTGAAGTAACTTTTTCTTCCACATAGTTTATTTTCCAAGTGACAGTGATAACGAATTGTTTGCTAGAATTTTATTGCGCAGTTTCGGTGCTCTGTTCAATTAAGTACGCGCAAGTGTACGGTCAACGGATTGGTCAATTAAAGTTGATATAGAGTGTCGTGCCAGAAATGTTAGGAAGACTTATTCACGGCCTATATTCAAATTGCACAATACCTTTGCAGTATGTGCACATCAGTTTATGCAGTGAATTAAAATCACTGATTATTAAATCTTTATTTATATATAATGCTCACAGAATTGTGTTTATGTATAATTCAATTAATTATTATCTATCTATCTACAAAACAAATACCTAACTAATCCTAATGAATCTGAGCAGTATATAAAGTATAGTACATAACCAACTAAGTGTTTTGTCTAATATCTCTCACAATGTCGACAATATCATAATTAAAGCAGACATCACAAACAGAACGTATTTTGAACGCGACGCCTTCATTAGGATAAATAGATGACATCTAGTGAGGCGTCTGTTAATAGCGAAATTTACACTTATCGACAGTTATCACGGAATGCACATATAATTGCAATGGAATTTGAATATTTACTTTCATACATTATTACTAAATGGAATTTAATATAAACGGAAGATAAATTCGAAATCTTTATTTTTTAAGTGATTGTATTTATGAGACGGAGACAGCAGCTTTTTTTTAATCAAAACAACACTACAATTATTTACAAATAAAATATATATAAATATATTTTAACATTTTAACGTTTAAAACAAAACGAATTGGTTAATTGCATTCATAAAAAGTTAATTCAAAACCTAAAAACCACATCATTAAAGTAAAACTAAGTGAAATGTAACAAATTAGACATTTACATTAATTTGATAGTGATTTTTACAATAAAATAGATAATAAATTCATCGTGCGGTTGTTTACCAACAATTCGATGGCACTTAGGCGAATCACTGAGAGTTTTTGTGTTCACATGAGACCTTCATTAGGGTAACTAGACGATGTATATAAGCAGTAAGCGAATAGCGTGTTTACTAGCACTAAATGTGTCTCTCTGGATAGTTTTTGTTGGTGTTAGTACTAGTACTGACGATAGTCAATTTAGTCTTCGTTTAAATAAGTTTTCTTTGTTTATAGAACAATTTATATTTGGCCAAATAATAATAAGTATATATTTATTAATGATTATATATATTTTCTAACAACAATATACAGAAAATATCACTTAATTTTTAATAAAATATATTGCTCAATTGTCTCAATTTTTACTGTCATGTAGATTACATATATATGTTATTTACAGAATCTACAGTGTAAAACTCGAAATAAGTTCACGATGATTTATCATAAGAATAAAAATATACAACATAATTAAGAGAAGAAAGTCTTGACGTTTGTCTGTACCAGTCCTTAGTTGTCGCGGTGTGCCCTCACCGCAGAGCTGAGTGTGGCAATTAAAACTTGCGAATGTCAAGAGCGGACCTGACGAGAGCTAGCGTTATTATTTTTTATTTTACAAGAACAAAACGTCGCTTAGGTATGTTTATGTAACGTTGTACAAGTATATACTAAATAATATGAGATATGCTGATATTTATATATATCTGAAGTGTGACATTTAATCTGTTATAAGTTGCATGCAAAAATGCTGCATAATTATTGAAATTCAGATATTATGCTGCCAATATACTAATAAGTGAATCAAACATATCTTATATATAAAAAATAATATTATTTGCCCAGAAATAAAAACCTGTGGGCAAATAATTGGTGTTCCCGACACGTCGTGATAAAAAGAATCCTATTCTCATACAAATAGGTCACGTTAAATAACAATGAGAAATAATTTGAGCTAACAATTTAACAATTTCTAAAAGCAGCTAAATTACGCTCGAAACTTTAGCACTTTTTAAACCTTGTTTGCAAAACTCAAGCTGTCAGTTCACTTCGACAAGTGCAACATTGTCGAAATTCGGACCAATTAAGCCTACAATAGCGATAAAGTCTATATTTACATAATTTAGAATTTGTTTTGACTTAGTATTGACTGTTCATGAATGTTAAGATTGTTAAATTGTTTAAACTTTATGCTTAGGTTTATTTGAGTATAAACATTATTACAAACTCCATTAAACATACGACAAGTACAAATATTGATTTTTGTAATCTCTCATTATAATTCAGTATTATTTGAATTTAAACACACCGAATATTTAATAAATAAAGTAGAAAAACAAAGAAACAAATTCATAAAATAATATTCGCTCCGCAATGGCAAGAGAGTAATGGCTTAATCTTGGATTCAATACATTTAAACGAGCAGACCGTAAGAGAATACGAAACACTTAAAAACCCATGTGCTATCAGCGGGGTCATTAACATTTTCATAAAAGGCTTATAGCTTTCCCTTCCCTAACATATTTTTCATGGGCGCACCCATTTCCGAAACTCCTCAGAATGTAGGTGAGACGGATAATCTGCAACAAGTTTTTATGTCGTCGTTCGAGTGTTTTTACACGTGTAAGTCGTTATTTTGCAAATTTTATGCCCCACCGAATGGTCCCTTTGTTATTGAAAGACAAGATTGAATGAAGTTAGTGAAAGACTTTTTGGTTTTTTAATTTATTTTACGTTATACAATCAAACTTAATAATTTTAAATGGTTTTGTTTAATTGGATAAATTTGCTTTCGTAGTATTCGTTTATTTCAAAGGATATTTAACTTAATATGTTATAAACTCATGATTTAACTTATATTTGTTTATAACGACGGAGATTCAATCTCGTAGCGCTTAAATTTCGTAGCTCGCTACGATGGCGTAGTGCTTCGTAGAATGACTTTAAGCAAGGAAATCAGTTCGTGATGTGATATAACATTACTTTTTATTCACCGAGTTTTGTGGCCACATTTTTTTACAAGAACATAAACGATAATGATGATTACAACAGTTTTATGAGTGTTCGAATAATTGACTAACTGAGGAAAGATCGTAAAGGTTCACGAAATATAAACAAAAAAATATTTTAGAACGTTATAAATAACATTCACGCTTTGTTTGTCGAGACCTTAGAAGCAGAATATACAGTGTTTTTTAATGTATTAATAAAACCACACGATAACCGACCGTTTAACGTTAAATATTTAATTTAATTAATTAAATTTTTAGCTCCAACATGTGCATCAGATGTATGGAAACAGCGGTTTTGGTCTGGCTGCGTTCAGAAACTATTTGCGTATGTAATTGACACCATAAAATATGATAATATTTAAAGGAAGGTTTATCTCGCAAAATCTTGGGTAGAAGCGCTAGAATCAATTGTTCGCTCGCGGTTAACGGGCCAGGAGAGGCGATAAGCGAAACTTATGGCCGCTTTACCGCTTAAAATAAAATAAATGTATATATTTGTAAATAATTTTACTACTTTCTTTCTCAAACATACCTTTTGTTATCGAATATGTTTAGGTAATTTGTAACAGTATTTATAAACTAACATCTAGATGTGCAAATTATGAACATATGAACAAATATATTTATATCGTGGTCATGGTTATACGTGCCAAGTATATACTTGTTATGTAAGCAGTTCTCATATCTACAGTGATATAAATCTTTTTATTTATGACTATATCAATTTCATCATCAAACTAAGTGTTATTCTAACTATATATATGAAATACTGAATAATCACTTTAAATAACATATTTATTGTTAAATAAAATAAGTTCCTGATAGACGTTCTAGTACAAACAGAAAATCAATACTATATGTGTAAAGTAATATATATTTGATAGTCGAAGATGTAAATAAAAGTTTGTCGCGCCGACAGCTTAATTTAGTAATATATTGCGAAGTTCGGTGTTTACACCATTTGTCAACGTTTATTTTGTCGTTGCTTTTTTTATATTAACCAAGATGGTTTCTCTAAAACACGTTTCATTACATTAAAAATATTAAGAGTGTTTTGAACAGATTTTTGAATTATAAATCTCTGTTAAGGGCTCTCATTTTTATTAAACCTATTACTCATATTTCTTACTCATATAAACATCCAAATTAATTAAAAAAACTTAATTATTTTTTTCCTGTTTCACGTTATAAGTATTCATAATTATATTTAAAGATATGTGGTATAAAAGAAAAATCACAGTTTAAGTAGGATAATATATGATAGGTATTCGTTAGGTATTTTAAGTTTCAGAATATTCTAGGTAATTCGAGTTCTGAAAAAGCTTACCTATTCCAGTGCCGCGGGTAGTTTCAGTCTTTTACGACGAGTCATTAGGCAAAAATGAACGATTTCTAAAGAGAAATGTAAAAACTCAGACTCCTAACGCATAAGAGTGTATAAAAATAGATTATTGAGGTCGTTACTGCATAATAATAAGAACTAACATTTATTTAAATAATATAAAAATATCTATACATTTATTGCTAATATCAAAATAAATGTATTTTTATGAATTTCCAAATGGAGTTACAATCGGGTCCCGAATGATATGAAAATTTATTCAAGGTAATCCAATAAACAGTACTAAAGTAATAAAATTATAGTAAATGTCATTTTCTTATCTAAATCGTATTTTATACGTTCTGAGTGAGAGAACTCTACGCTTTAATATATTTAAATATTCTTAATATAAGCACTCTTGGGACACCTTGTCAAAAATGTGTATGAAGTTTTGATAGTAAAACTTCTATATACTATATAATCCTCAACACGCTTACAGTTTAATAAGATGAGACGTTATTTGATTATAACTTTAGTTATACACTGACATTGTATATTTCAAGTATATCTTGAAAGTATCTAAACAAAGAAACGCCATAAAATACAAATGTCCAAATAAAATAACTTTAAAAATAAGTCACTGCCAATGTGACATTAAATGAAAACCCCTTGCGGCATGATAAGGAACTGAATAGAACCAAGAGCCAATTTCTCGGCAATAAACGCCAATATAAAAAGCTCACGGTTCGGAATGTGGCGTATTGGTACAAATAAAGTTGTAGGTACTAGCACTATGTCCACGTCGGGGAACATATATCATTTTTATCGCTCGCACTCGGCCCGGCTGTTTATTCATTGCTTACCTATACCATACCCATGATGACTGGGTGCTGTACGTTTCAATGAATGCTTTTCGAATAAACATTGTAAGAATGATGTATACCGTACGGAAATGAAGTGATATTATCAACAGTACAATTTTGGTTCAAGAACGTCAATATCATGATATATCACGTATAAGAATAGTTGTAAATCAATGTAATAAGGGATTTAAGGAGTGTTTTCCGTGAGATTAAGTTTTATATGAAAATGTTAAATCCGGATTTCTGATAAGATCGGTGATACGCGTGAGAGGCCCCGGGGCGTAACTTCACTGTTAAGCGAACTTAGAGAAGTCACTTTTTGTAGAACATCGAATATCGCTAGCGGGGGATTTTTCACTTTAGTTTTATATATAAGTTATTTGTATAAATCACAACTTTATTTTTCATACTTATAACACTATTTTTATAATATATGACTGGAACTATATTTATTAAGAGCTGATTTATTAGCGTTCTAAGAATACGTATTAATCTGTACATCATACATTTATAGTAGATTTCTATCTTCAACTGCTATCAATTTATTAATGAAGGAGAAACATTTAATATCTCCACCAAACCGTGTTATGTAAAAATACTAAATTAACATATAAAATAATTCTAAAATATAAATAGGACAATGTTTAAACACAAAGTATTTGATATTCTGACGTTACTCCAGATATTGTTCTTTTGGCGACAATAGATTTTCTGTCTTTTGTTTATAGCTACATTGTTAAATATTTCTTTATGCAGTAACAAATACAATATGAAAAATATTTTTCGAACAACATAACGCGTTTTAAAATAAAATGTCCATTAAAAATAAATGTTCATACATTTTTAAACTTGTATATTCTAAAACTCGCGGTAGAAGTCACTTTATTATTATTATTTTCTGTGTTACTATTTCTTTCTCCGAGTCTTTTACAACTTTTTAGATAATATCTACTACATATTTTTAGATTGATGGACGTACACGGTTTCGCGTTTTGACAGATTTCGACAAAGAAACAAGACGGAGTCTAGTTTACTATCAAAGGAAAATGTTATTGTGGTTATAAGAGTTATTGTACTTCAAAATAAGTATTATTTTCAATACTTAAGACATTATTATATAACATATGAGAATAAACTAAAATGAAACACATTTATACTGAAAAGATAAATTGTTTGTGAGGATTTTGGGTTATCTATTATATATAATATGTATTCACCGTTATAATAGGAGGTATATCGTTTTGAAAACGTAATATAATGTACATTCAATCTGAATAATGTTAAAACTACATCTAACCTAAAAACAAATACGTCCAAACATACCAGAACAAGAAATAGCTAGGAACACGGAACCTTCCTAAAATTATTACGGAAGCGTGGCTATCGTACAGTCGGCCGTACATACCAAGGCACAGCTAAATTTAAAGCGTAAACTATTTAATCAACTCATGAAATATGCATTCGCCGAAATTCTGTCTCAGCCAGTCCATCAGTGGGAGGCCTTATCGACGACGGCGCTTATCATCAACAGGTTCGCTACCGGCTCGTATGCTGTTATCTCTTGTTACAAATACTGAGGGTACGGTCGGTCGTGAACTGTCTTATAACATGCAATAGCTTCAAAGTATTTTGACCTATATGCGCTAACGTTAGTGACGAATTTCCGGTGTCTAGTAATTGTGACTAGAACATGATCACGGGTAAACGCATTGTCACAGTGTATTACTGGACTGGTCGGCAAATGCGCCTAATTCACGACATTGTAGACAGATTTCCCATCTCATTGGTGTTTAGTATTGTAATTAAATCTAAACTCTGTAAATTAGCTTAGTACACTACTTTTTGTATTTTCTTTTCGTTTTATTTTATATACAGTTTAATTGCACAACAATATGTCACGTTCATTACCCCGGGTTTACGTCTTTGATATATTGTTATTCGATATTGCCACTGCGTCACACACACTATAATTGGTTTCCTCGGTGTAATGAAGAACAAAACGATTTATATTCTCATAACTCCTTTCCAACAATATTTTTTTTCATTGTGATATGTATTTATTGCATGTATCAGGTTTGATTACAATGCTTTTTTATTTAATGTTGTTGTCATTTAGAAAACTTTTTGATAATTAAATTTGGTTGTTAAAAAAAACTCCATTATGCTTATAATATTGTGTTGATGAAATTAAATGATTATATAATACGCTATGTCTAATAACACGGAAGTGAAGCTTGGAGCTGTGATAACGAAAACATGCGGAAAGCTCCTAATTAAATGTGTAACACTCGCGTGTAGATATATCCCTAATACTATATCTTTACCACAGTTATTAAAAATTGTTTGTGAAATATATTAAAATTACTACTAATGTGTGAGTGAAATTTAATGTACAAATTTTAAAGAAGTTAGAGCAAATGACAGTTTAAATAACAATGTAGACATTATTGAGAACTTGCAACATTTTATACGTTTCACAGTGACTTTAATTACATCCATCCGATGAATGTCAGGGCACGTAAAACACCCGACGTCCGTAAAAGGCTACTTTTATTATTGTTTCATCAACTGTAAAGGTACGTTCAATGTATTTAAATATAAAATAATTACAAAAGTATTAATTTATCTTTTACTTTTTTAGTAGGTACGTTAATATTATTATTGACAAATTGGTTTGAAATCATTGTAATATACTTAATATATTAGAAGATCACGTTTATAACTCTCCGCTAGTGCGTACTCTCTGAATGACCTAAGCTGTCAGACGCACTTGGTCTTTCCCAATGGTCGTCTCAATTGCCTTTAACAATGTCACTTGCTTGTTGTGCACGCCGAAATCAATCTTATATCAACGTACCAAGACTGAAATGAATGCAAGAACAACTCTGTCTTGCTACCTGGACGTATATGTGATGGAAAGGGAAAATAAACTTAAGTGTCAAGAAAATAAGACTACTTTTAATACCAATTTGTTATTGGACATGTCGTAAATGTTATGTCCACTGTGTTTCGTATCGATTTCTACCCAAGACGCTAAACTATAGCTGTGGTTATTAATACAAATTTTATTACCACACTTTCTGAATTATTCATGAACGCTGCGTATGATTATTCTACTTTCTGGCAGTATAATATGAAGCTAATTATTAATTGATATATAGCGTACATTTCTCACGCCGGCACATCGTATATTTAAAATACGTTCGTACGTCGACATAGTTGTTCATGATTCTTACTGCTATAGTCATAAAGACCATTTCAAAAATGATAACGATTAGTGCTTCGCCGTACTAGAAAGGCGAGCAATAAATGTAGTAAAGGGCGTGAGATAGGTACTATAAAAATGAATTATTATTGCAAAACATTATCGCGAACGCAACGTAACATTTAATTTTCATGAAACTGTATTTTAAAGTTAGTTGTGTTGTTATTTGTGAGGAAATATAATGGAAATACATGTAGAAATATATTTTCAAGAATATCCATTTTCAATATGCAGAGATTATGTATCCATCAGTTGCAAAATCACACGCAAATGTCAACGGATTTTGCAAAAGCGACGAAATATATTACAGGTGTGATATTGATTGGAGGGGCTGCACTCGCATGCATAATAATTTGAGATTATGGACGGCTGACTGACGGACTGACATTCCAATCCGATTATATAACTTCTTGTTTATAAAGTCAATAAACTGGTTAAGGGATTATCGAAAACTATTGAATGAAATAACAAAAAGCCCACAAGCAAATTTCATTACGTTAAAATGTAAAATACCAATGAGAGTAGAGTTCGTTTGTTTTCATGTTTTACTAACTCAATATTAATAACAAAATACTTTTAATATGACATATGACAAAGCTTTAATAATCAATAAGTTTTTGTTATTAACTTTATTGCTTTTTCTAATTTAACGACGGTAGATATATATTTCATTCTGTTTTAAAAAGTGTTGTAATCCCAATAGATAAAGAGATAAGAATTGAAGAATATTACCTCTTTAAACCTTTGCGTTATAACAAGCGTTGCTTGTTATAACGGTACTCTTATTACTACCAGCACTTCATATTTGTAATATAATATTTAATATCAACTATATTTCTATAAAACTAAATAAACTAAAGTGACTAAAAGCACACAATATAGATTTAGAAAAGCCATTGTAAACAACGGCCTTGTATTAATTCCATAGAAAATGAATAAAATAGAGTTGTCTTGAAGAAAAAAAGTGATCTTGAATAAAACACGTATGCACTATCGGTTAGGGTGTTCTCGACGGCACTAACGCTTGCTATTAATATGTAAATGAGGTCTGAATATGCTTTGTCTGCTTTTCTAAGACGTATCACATTAAGATACTGTCTTCGTTTTCGATATTATAAACTCATTTTGTTATAGAGCAGCTATTAGAACATATAATACTAAAAGAATTCCCATTTATGGTATTTTGACATTATGACAACTAGATAAATATAAAATAATACAATATATAATTGAAATTAAATGTATTCAATCAACATTATATTTTACCAATATCAAGTTACGTTTTGGTATTGTGTTCTTCACTAACAAATAATAAAGTTAGGATACAAAAAGTTAACAATTAATGATATAGTTGTTAAGAGTTTTAAACAATTTTTATTAATATAATAACAAAATTTATTTCACAAAACGTATGCTGCTCCGTAATGAACCGTATTTCATATTGATAGAATATCAAAATAAAATACACCCTTCACATATACTGCATCTAACCTAATAAGTTGCATCTGGTTGGAGGAGACAAGGTGGCTTAGAAACAATCGCCGTCCAAGTCCTTTCAACATTAATGACAAGAACGCAACACCATTAGTTCGATGTAATTGCAAACTGTAACTTGACCATTCTCCAACTTGATCGAGTTACTTGGATATATTGTAATGCCTTATATGTATTATGTGGCTTTATCGTACACTACGGAATTCTATTAGAAATGGCTCTAATATTTAAAACAAAACAAAATAATTTAGATATTATTATTAGATGTATATGTTTAGTACAATCAATAAGAAAAAATACTCTAAATGTTGTGGTAAAACTTTCTTGTGTAACATATGTCTTACGCAGACAATGTTCTATAGTCACGTCTGTTACTTTACCCCTTTTGGATTGTTAGTCCCCAGAAGATTCACAGTTAATTACTTTCACTATAAATTTAATGGAATTTTACAGTACTAAAAGATAGTAATTAAGAGACATTCGGTTTCTATTTTCATCTTAATTTGTTAATTCAAAAACAATATGACTGATTTTATTTATTATTATTTATTCAGAAGACTAGAAACTTAATATTTTTTTTCATGGACTTTTTACTTCATTTAAAAAAAAAGTAATAGAGACATTTTTCTTGTAGCATAACTGGTTATAAGTGTTAGATTTTGAAAATTTTTATATATTACATTTAAACGGTTGTCATTTTATTGATCATCGTCTTCTCTTATCTTTACTAAAAGTTTCGTAGGTTGCATAAAATATCCCTTAGATGGTCAAACCAAGAAATTATGCTTATATTGATAAGTATCTTATCTTTAATAATTTTAAAGAATGGGAAAGACTTGACCTTTAAATAATTTTCAAATAATTTAAAAATACACTTTTTAAGTTATTTAAAATTGATAGCTAACTTCATCAGTCATTGCCAAAGATTTCGGCAGTGTCAACTTTGACACATTTTGGTTTTGAAATATTTTGTTTCTCTACTAACAACCTATTTAGCCAAAGTTCGGCCTTTAAGTAGCCGTGGCCGCCTATTTACCCCTCTTTTTTACAGCTTTATTTAGTACTTTTGATCCCCGGTGGGGTCAAAGCCTGCAGATAAATTATTAAAGCTAATAAGAGCTAATAAAAAAAATTGCATGAAAAAAAGGAATGCATTTAGCATGTAATAGCGTAGCTACTAGAATTAGAACTACCTGAAAACGCGTTATTTTATGTACTCGTAAGGGCTGGCATCGTTCTTAATACTCTGATATTGCAAAAGACCGTGGGCGGCAGTGATCACTTTACCAGTGAGCACATTGACTGACAAAGGTTAGATGTAAATATTATAGGTAGGAGTTAAAATAGCTATTAAATTAATGTGAAATATATGTACACATTAATAAAAAAGACTGTTCAATGCAATGCATAAAATAATTTAGCATATTGTATTGAAACTATATAATAAATGGCGTACCGTACCGAAGTTATACAATAAATCATCACTTTGCGATATTTACCTTAAGAATTTCTCGACAATACCTTTAAATTGGGGGCGGTTCTATTCATTAATTTTATTACGGTTTTACTTCATACCGATACTAGGAACGCTGCCAATTAAACGAAAAGCCGAGCAATATTAGGAAAATCTTGCGTAATAATATATCTTTTAAAGTTTTGAGATGAAAACTTTTAACTATACTTCATGAAAAGTAGCTTTAGAGGGGAATTTCCGAAGAATAGTTCCTTTCCGTTATAGATCACTTTAACTTCCCTACGTCTAAGAATGATAAAGTGTATTCTGCATAGATATACAATCTCAATTGCAGACTTTTAGATTTATAATAGAAGAATGGAAAACAATAACTTAAGAATTGTAACAATTTATCTATAACTCATATAAATAATATTCAGCTATTTTTTTTAAAGTTTTGTTTTTGGTTACAAATTTATTACTTATGTTAAAGGCCCAGTCCATATCATTTGTTTATTGAGATGTTAACGTATACTTGTTTGTTGCGATAACAATAAGAGACGGTCATATATGGAGTGAGAAAATTTGAATGTTACTTCAGCCGCCGATAGATTCTGATTACCGGCCTGGTTTCATTATCGTGGTTCAGAACAGTTTCTGCAACTAACTGTAATTTGATAAAGATTGGTAACAGACATTTCTTGTCTTTGTCTTCTTGTCTGTTTCTTGTCTTCCTACATATTTTAAGTATATTTAGTTTGTAGCTAGGTAACGTTTAATACATCTTTAAAATTTTAAACTCTTAGTCAATGATATTCTTGTTGAGTTTTACTGCAAAAGACTGGTTTGTATAGACTGGCTTATTCTTTGTATTTTTCGGTTCTCATAGAAGATGATCATGAAACAATAGGTTATATATCATGCAGTGTGTACGATACCTGAACCCAATTCCAAACCCGATTCTTTCTAATCAGAGTTAAGAGTTCCGTTCTTAAGGGGTGTCAACGTGTCTAAAACTTTTTCTATAGAAGTCCATGGGTGATGTTAATTAACTAATTAAAACCGTCTTTTCCTTTGTCTTCTGTTATTATCAAAATAAATGATATTTTTCATAATAACTCTAAATTAAATGAAAGCTTTAAAATGAAAAATATATATTATACTCAAAAACTACTTTTGCTACATGATAGTTATAAAGTACTGCTATGAAAATGTTGAGTGAGCGGTCATTCAAATACTGCTGAGGTTAATTTTTGTTACGTACACAGATTTATGCGGTTTATTATTTCCATCATATCAAAATTTTAAAGTAAATTATTATTCTCTTTGTTTATTAAATATATATATTTATAATATAAATTTGAAATAAATACTTTTTTAAAACTTAACATTTTTTTCAATTTACATTATTATACTTTTGATACAGAAATAATTGCAAGTATATATGTACGTAAAGTTAGAAAAAAGTATTACATTATATATATTTTTTAATGTTTTTATGCTGAGTGGATTGTAATAATGTTTCCGAAAATGTAAATTAGTCCGGTGAACATTTTAGACATGGTCAGATTTTTAATCGTTTAAGCTTTCGAGACTATTTATATTTATGAGGTTGTAATTTCATACTCATCAAACCAGACGGAAATCCCTCTTAAGTATAAAGTAAAAAATTGTGGGTAAAAAAGTTAATATAAGTTTAAATAAAAAGTATTAGGTTCGAATTTAAGTTGAACAATGCATGTTCCGTACAGTCGACATTTCTGTCACAAAGTGGCAAAGAGCATGGCAGATGAAAAGTTTTATAAATGTAAGCAGTATTCTGTGTTAATCGGATTAATTCCTTGGACATATATTAAAGATAGTACAGACCATATTGTTTAAGTAAGAATTTTAATGATGCTATATGACCTCATGTGAACTAAACACGTGCCTCGTTTGTATATTATTTGTTATTCTTATTTATGTAATCTGATTGAGCTGCGCTTTATAAAATTACCTATTATTTAATCGCATAATTGTATCGATATTCCTTTAATGCCTTTTGTATATACGAAAGAGTGTATACAGAAACCAGATTTATATTCCTAAGGTAGTTTTGCTGTGCAGAAAGAACTTAACAAAAGCTACTACTGATAAGAATAATACCTCTTAAACAGCTTAAAATCTTAATCTTTAGTTTTGTAACAGTAGAGGAGACCGGAGTTTATTGTGAAAGTAGTCGCAACGATAGCTACATAAGGAAAGGCTAAAGTGCTGCTAAATTATTTGTTTACGTTACAATCAAAATGAAATAGTATTTTTTTGGTAATATCGATATAAAACTTTTTGACAATTGAAAGTGTTATATTAGTTATTTATTTGTTGTTTTTTTATAGAATGGAAATAGCGAATAAACCTAAATGTCAATATGAATCAAAAGAGATTTGTGATTAAAAAATAAAATGCAAGATTTAAAGAGATCATTCACTAAGCGAGGTAAGACAAATGAACCAAAAAAAAAACGAAATAAGGAAAAACGGGTAAGGAAGGAAAATCAGTGAAGAAAACAGGCGAGATTTGAGGAAGGTGGTAACCGTGGTGAAAAGCACTTATAAGATGATGGTTTTTATTTGTTATCTTTGTAAGTTTAATCATACTCGTGAAGATTTTTTACAATATGTTCATTAGAACGTCACTTAAATGGACGGTGCTGAACAAAATTATATATCTAAATAATTAAGAATTGTTATTGTTTAATTTTTGTAGTACCTTTCTATCCTGTTTATTTCAAAAATTAGCCCTTTGAAGCAGCCATATTTTATTTTAACTAGATCAAGTAGTTGTTTTGTCAAACTATATTTTTTAGCGCCTTGAAATACTTTATGGATACCGCTCGTTCCAGGGGACATGGCAGCATAGAGGTCTCCAAATTACCCATTAAAACCCAAAGGTGACCTTCAGAGCCTTATTGTGAAACCGTTGACTCATTCTTTGCACTCATTGGAACTGCTTTATGTATCTATAATTATCTATATAAATTTATGAAACAGATAAAAAAATATTAAAAGCGACTCAGTATACTTCCATCTATCTTAATAATATCAACTTCGTAATATTCAAAAAGAATTAAAATAATTATCGTAGAAGTTATCTTGCAAATGCAAAACTGTTACTGAACGTATCGTACCTTAATTAGAATTGCTAGATGGCTTTATCTTGAAATACAAATAATATTATCTTAATATTTTTTCTTAGATGTGAATAGTTTATATTTGGCATCGTATTTTATGGTCGTGAATTGGGTAATACTAATATTTATATGAGAATAAATCTGTAACGCGTGTAGCAAACTAGGCAAAACAATACCAACATGAAACATACATCTAAGATGTAATTGTAATTATAACAGATTAGGTACCATTAATAAATATACATTTCAAGTTAATGGCACATAAACAGCAACTGGGTGGAAACATTTATCAACAAAAAGTAGTAATTTTGTCGATGAATTGCTCCCAGCATCGTTTATGAAGATCATTACGATCCACTTACATCTAACTTAAAATGATTGTAAATGAGTATGATATATTCATATCATTATTATATTTATATTACACTAATATATAATATAGAATATTAATATCGAAATGCGCTGAGTTTTGCGTTTGTATGTAGACATAAAAGACATCCATTTTGAACTCCGAAAGAGACATTTTTAAAGAAAAATCGATACTGCAGTAGGCAAGTTGAGCGCGAGATGAAAGGAGGCAATGCGCATATTAATCAGACAATCTCAATGGCAGTGCTAATTAGGTCTGACAGTGACGGCGTTGTTTGTGTACTTATTGTCTCGCCGTATTGTGATGGTGCTTTGTGCAGTCTGTCTGTAACTATTGACTGTTTAGCGGCTCAAAATGTAAACTACAATTGTGTTTCGTTGTTATGATATTATTATTATAAGGACTATTTGTTGTCTTCAATATATACTAAAGACGCGTGTTTTTATGTCTCTTAAAATAATTTGTAAGCAAGTTAGGTTTAAGTAAAGTTAAGTATGTTTTTTAGTTATTACTGTTATGACATGTTTCGTCCACAAATTGATAAAATATTTTTCACAGAATAAGATAAGTTTAAAATTTAAAATATTAAAGTATTATTATTTTATAAATACGACTGTAGATTTCTTTCATACAGGTCACCTGATATTATGTGATCATTGCCACCCACAGTCTCTTTATTCAGAGAAATTACAAAAACATTGCCAGCCTTTAGAGATACTCAGATAAATGAAGAAAAACCTAGATGAGTTACACCCACCCAATTTGTTGTACACCAAAGTAATTACATAAAGTAACCAACCCATAACATAAAGACTTCAAACATATACACACGTTTTAGGATATCAAAGTTACCAAAAATCAAAGATGCAACATGTACAGTAATTATTTAATTAAGTTTAAACGAATAAAAAAATATCCTTTCAAACAATTTTAATTTTAAAGAAATATATTTTATTAATATTACGAATAGAAATGTGAATGGGATAATGGGTTCTTTGAGGGCGATTTGAAAAGGGGTATTGTGTAACGTCATAATACGAGTACCAATACCACTAATAAGGTCTGTTTGTGACAGCTCCATGTTTATGTGCTAGATAAACTGTGTATTATCATAACACTGTTCTATGTAATTAATTAACTTGTGTTACGCGCTGTTTAATCTAACATTGAATTATATTATACTTATAGATATTTATAGTTATATATGTTGTATTATTTAGAATCAAAACTGAGTTCAAAATTGTTCAGCTTTAAACAACATACAGTCTAGTAACTTGAACTCATTAAGAGATATCCGTCTGAATCTTACTATCCAGGATTAGAGATCGCCTTGAGAAATACAGCTTAGGTGATCCCTTGTAAGTTGGTATATGCTCTTTATCAAATATTTCTAGCTTTCAGTGTATACAATTTTGGAACTATACTTTTAAAATATTATATTTAAATCAGTGAATTTTAAAATATACCTTACAATAAAGCCTAGTTTAAAAGACAGTTATTCTGGTTTTTATTCCATTTTTGAATTAGTTACACGAATATCATATAAAAATATCCATTCAGATTATTAAGGAGTACAAAAAACATATAACTTTTACTGTTACATAAAAAATATTCTTAATAATGGGTCTTTATTTGCTCTATAAGAAAAGTATTCAAAGTAAATTTTTATACAATTCTTTGGGGTGCGAGTTAAATTTATTATATTTTATTATTAAAATATCTATGTTGACAATTATGTATTAGATAATTAAATTGATAGTTGCGAATTGAGTTATTAGATCGTCTGAGGTCAAGTCGATCATCCATCCAGATATTGATCTGGGTATTGCTTAACCCGAACGTATAGAGTCAACCTGACCCATAAATTATTAAACGATATGGGTATCTTTTCAATAATACGGGTTGACATAAATATTAAAGATTTAATTTACATTAAAATAATTTTTCTACTCGAATTGATTACGAGATACATGTACTTGATTTGTGACCAATAATAGAACTACAAAAGCGTGATTTCAGTTCAGTTTCCGTTTGAATGTCCCCTTAGATATTGCATATAATGTTCGCCGCTTACAGTAACTCTGTCAGTGTCAGGCCTAATTAGAGCTATTGAAATAGCTGATTAATATTCGCGGTCTACGCCGATGCTCCATTGTGGGAGCCACCGAGTGAATTATGCACATGAAGTGAAATGATGTGATTACGTACAATATTGTCATAGTCAAGCTGCACTTGCCTCTAATTAATACATAAAATGAATACTTTCTTCATTCTCAATTGATGTTCATACAATGTAAAATATATATAAATTACTGTAGATATCTTCGTATAAGTTTAATTGAATTTTAAATTGGTATCAATATAGAGCATGTTTTCAGAACGACAAATATCATACAATATTCTCACATCGAATACACGAATACAAATGTTTACGTATACCTAATTTCACTTTCAATTACAGGACGCAATCTATCCGGATTACATCTGTATATAGGCGGTAGATGTTTCTAGAATCCATCTGTCAACGAACATATAAACATGAACAATGGCGACCGTACAACCGTTGTCGCTGGCATGGCTGGCGGATTGATTGTCAAACACATTACACAATCTGCCTAGAACGAATGCCCAGTAGTTTAACATTGTTGGCCTTTTATTTATTTAGATGACTAGCAATTGTCGCTTATACCTGTCATATATCATATTGTGTTTGTGTTGAATTTATTCAATACAAATATTTTTATGAAATTAAAATATCATGCGAAATGCATATCCATTAATGTATATGTTAATGAATTCACATTGCCAACAGGATTTCATATAAAATAACATTATGAGGAACGATGTTCAAAGTACCGCTGTCGCTGGCACGGCTCTTGAGAATTGATTGTTTGAGACATTATCCAAATCCGCCGGGCGACTCTCGAAATTAATGCTGCGTTGTTTGTTTGTTAATCTTATATATATATATGTATGATGATTTCTATAAATGATATTAAAAGTATATAGAATTGAACTTAAAATGAAACAAATTGTAAATATTAACAATTAATTTGTATTTGTAATTGTAATATGTCAATATCTTGAACGGAAAATATAGTTGTTAATGAAATAAAATGCTTTGATTCTAAATAATATAACTAACTAACGTTTTAGTTAACAGTCTTTTAATTAAATAGTACTAAAGTACGGTATAGCTAAAGCTGTGGAACTTAAGCAAGGTTAATCCAATAACACACATAAATAACACCCTTATAACATAAAACACAAAGCGATTTAGTGCTTGATTTATCACCAATTTATTTAAACCCATTTTACAAAGTTACAATAGGGCTATTAACAATTGAAGCGCACTTCTGAACTAATTAAAAATGGGCGCGTCTTCAGCACAATTTGGACTATTTAAGTGCTTACGCGGCTCGTTTCTGTCCAAGTTGTTTCGAATAAAGAATTAATTATGAAGAGGAAGGCCAAGTTAGCGCCGGAGCGAGCGACTTGCGAGTTTGAACCGGTTACAATTTGTGGGAAGGAGCAGGTGTGACACGAGACTGGAAACTTGGACGGTTCGTACACACGCTTTGTTGCCTTCTCAAATGATAAACTTGATTTAAATCGCAGATTTCAGGTGTTTTAAAATGACTAACTTAATTATACCACGCTCCAAGACACAATTGTTATTTTCAGTTTGCATATATTAAACTATAAAACTAAAATGTTCATATCATGTTTCATTTTATACCATAAATAGTTCAGAATTCAATTAGGATAATTGCATTGTTAAATTTCTAGCTTAGTATTATAATCACTTCATCAGTAATGCTTAAAGCATTATAGTAATAGTTTTTTTTGTTGGCTTTCCAAGCAAAAAATAATTAATGGTAACTATACTATCCACATTTTTCTGAAATATAATATATTGTATTGCAAGAGGACCAAACATATGTCGTGTTTTTCTTCCATAATACTTAAATATGATGATATTTGTATAAGACACTTAGAGTGGAGGTACGTTGGGGCGATTAGACCATAGTTTAACTTAGTAATTATGTGTAGCCTATTAGTTTGTACTCGTGGAGCTGTTCCAGTTTGCTTAACTGTTTAGTAATCTTAAGACAAACTACAATACAGGGTTTATGAAAACCACAGATATATTATAAGACTTTAAATTGTCTCTCAGAGTGCAGTAATTAATGATAATATTAACGAAATATGTATCATGTTCTCAGTTTTACTTTTGTGTCATACATTTCGACGTGATGAGTGGGTATATACTTATACTTTGTGGATATGAATTATTACTGTATTTACATATATCAAGTTGCAGAATATCTAATTCCTGTCCTTCTTAGGTCAATGGTAAATACTTTTCTATATTGTTAGCTGTGATGATCAAAATTGTTTTGTGAAGAATTTACTTTCAATTAAGTATTTTTACCTTGAGTGTATAAGTTACAAGATCTGCAATACAAATCAAATCTTATTGATGTTGTAAAATGTGCAATGTCTACAGCCATGGTAAAGAATGACCACAGGACAGACCGTCTTTTTGTTTACACCTTAATAAAAAAAACAGCTTTAGAGAAATATATAATTACTCAATTGTATATAAAATGTATGTTTCTATTATTTTGGATGAGGGTGTATCAATATTAGGATACAACCTGTACAACAACTTGTAAGCAACCTTTATGTACTACAATAATTCAGCATTAGTCGACCGCTCTTACAAAACAGAAACAAAGAGCGTCATTACTGACCGTAACTATCGTACTTGTTAAAGTAATGGTAATCGCAGTTGACTGGTATTATCTCAATTGTTCAGGTTGACGATAGTGTTATTATTTTAATAAACTACACCTATCGCGTGTAATTACGTTGTTATAATTGTAAACTGTTCGCGTGGTGTGCCCTATCTGTGTACAATCTTTATGGAATAAACGTTGATTATTTGCTTTTATCGATCACGTTTTGATATGCGATACAGATTTGTAATGTAATAGAGCAGTAATGTTATCACTTATCTGTATTGTTGGTTTACATGTCATAACTAATTATATTTTGTTATACAAAGTTATGAAGTTTATTTGAGAATGAATGCAACTAGTATTCATTATTTAAGTCTAATATCATGCTTGAAACGGAAATATAAACATTCTTGCATTTTACATTAAATACCGACCTGTTTGAAATACACGTGTAAGAATTACCATATTGTATGGTAAGATTTAGGATTCGCGAATAGCTTTGTTGTAATCCGTATTAATGAAAACAATGCCAGTTACTTGATATTAGATATTTACGCTAATATACAATACTGATACTTGAATTTTAACACACACATGTATCGGAGAATGCGGCCATTATTATAGTTGATTACATCGAAATAATTATTACTGTATTCAATATTATAATAATAGTACAAATGGTTCAGGAATGACGCAGAGAGCACTCAATTGAGGTCTCGCCCGCTCGCCCTGCAATTAATTCGATTAATTGCTTGTCATCTGTTGATCGCGTTGCTCTTACACAAGTCATTAGTCAAAACCTATCGTAAACGCACATTACCTAATTTAATTATGTACTAATAAGTCAAATCTACAATCTAGGGCGTGATTAACATATGCGTTGAGTCATGCCTGGAGGATCTTATTGAATAAATACATACATATATGTACATATAAATATATAAATACATATATATAAATGTTACGTGGACGCCGGAGATGATATAATCATATTATGTCGAATAATTGAATTAATAATTGAATTTTTGTGAGGTGAAATTCAGTCTATAATATACGGTTGTGGACGTATACATATATTGTTCATTTGACGGAGTGAGTTCCTGAGTTCCAAATGAAGTACCATACTGATTGATTGATTATATCATGTCATATCATAATAATTGTGTTGTGATTATTCTAAGTGATTTAATATTCCGTTAATGAATAACATACGGAATAATTATTGATTTGAATTAATATCCAAATAGTTTTTAATGTACTGTAAAATATTTGAAGTTATATTTGAGTATATAATAAGTCTTAAAGAAACAACATACTAAAAATATTAACAGAGATGGTTGAAAAATAAAAAAATCTTTTAGTTTTTTATTAGGTATGCGTGTATTCATATATATGTCATATGTATGACAACAACAAATAATATAATTCTATCTATTGTATAGAAATAAAAGTAACAACTAAAAAATACTTTGGAGTTTACAATTGAGTATTTTACAAAATTTATTACTTTTCGATTTATTATATTAAAGCTCGGCATATTTCACCATCCGTATTTTTTAAAACTAATGTTGTTTTATTTTATTTTAATAATAACGCACCTGCTGAATAACTTAGTTTATAATTGATGTACGAGTATACTCGATTAAAACAATTTGAATGTATTTTAGATATTAATTTATCATATCCGATTTTCGGCGGAAAAATAACCGCATTTTAGAATGAATTCTGTCATATATATAATATGAACACCCAACGAACCAATGTCGTTTGTGAAGGTAAACTTTTATATTTTTCAGTTTGCTTAACTGTGGGATCAACTAGAATTTGACGTTTCATAACTTCAATATATTCGTTTCTACTAAAAACTGACTTTCATATGCTTTTTTATTCGTTCCTAAATTTAATATTGTTCAAGATTCATATAAATATTTTTCAGTGAATATCATAGAAGAGAAATCCTGAATACTAGAAGCATCGTATTTCTATTTTAGTCTTTTAGTATACAGCGGACACGAACCCAGCAAATATTGTGATAGCTTCCTATATTCCAATTCAAGTTTTTGACGTGAAACGAATTTGTTTCACGAAATAGGGACGAAAAAAGCCGAAATCAACAAATGGCTGTATGTGTGTTTGTCAGCCTTTGGTGTATGTATGTACAGAACCGTTTTGACTTTGAGACCGCGCCTTTGAATTCAATCAACCAAAAACCGATATCTTTGTTTGTGTTAAAAGTGTAATGACATTTCAAATTACGTCTTTTAAGAAATTAAAATTCGATTTCTTTATCTTTAGTTATTATTATGTTTGTTAGGTAAATTAATGTTGTTAAGATATTCAAACTAAGTTTATCTTATAATTATGATTTGTCTTCCTCAATATGTTTGTATTTACCTTATGTGTGAAGTCATATCAGTAGCTATTCGAAGTTTTCGATAGACATGTTTAGTCATGTTGCGCTTATTGTTTGAGCTGAGCGTAAGCGAAACTCTTAACCGTTTGGGACACCTTTTTTTGTGTTTGTCTCCAGAATGCGAGGAGATAATTAGCTAAAAATTTTGTTATAGCGAAAACAGATTGAAGAAATGTGTAGCCATTCAAAAGTTATCAAGAAAAGAAGAAAGGAAAGGGCCTCAGCTCAACAGCACAGTTGGCGGATCCTAGTATTTTAAGTGGCGGGTAGCGACATGCTAGCTCAATTACTAGGGCGAGGATGGATTCCCAGGGGTCTCAGACTCGAGTTCTGCAGTCATTGTTTTTTTAATTTTAAACTTATTTTAAATTTCTAAACTTTGTCCTTGTTACGTTAAGACTTTACGATATCAATAACATATCAACGACTTTCCTAGGTTTATACTTGAATGAAAATTAAAAGATAAGACTCCTTATACCTTTAATAAGTTGAGATTATCTCGAAATAAGAATATATTGAGATGAGATATAGGGAGGGTAGAAAATCGAAGGACACACGATTACGCCTGACAAGGCAATTAATAAGGGCAGATGGCGATTGAGCACGACTCACCCGTCTGACCGGTATTAATCATACGCAAGAAACTATTACATATTGAAATGTTTGATCCTTTTACGACTACTGCACTATATTAATACAATTTTCATTGTATACTCTAAATTTACTATTACATATGAAAATTAAAAATCTTCTGATATTTAATAAAATGTATGTTGTTTTTAAGTATGATTATAATAGTAAACGTTTTATTTTGATTAAAATTATCTGAAGAGTATTTTTGTTATACCATTGTATATATGAAGTCGCGTACAAAATTAATAAACATAAACTAAACACTCTTCACTTTATAAACCATGTTTCACAGTAAAATGTAGCGTTTGCAGTGAATGACAAGTTCTTCTCATTACTACTGTCACTCTCCGCGTCTATCGCACACTTATCATCAACATGATAGTATCGTCGTTGAAAATAAAATATGTGAGAATCTCAGCATTCGAGTCGAGGGTTCTTAGTCTATTTGACGTAGTAATTTGTATTCTGAAGCCTGAAAAATATATTATACAATAACAATTTATAATATTAACCTCAAATTACTTATATAAGAGTTTATAATTTCAAAAGAAATATTAATTTCGAAATTGCCTTCAGCTTACGTAATAGGGTCCCACGTATCGGTCTCCGTAATGACATTTTACTTTCTTGATTGTTTCTGTCACGACGTCAAAGTACAGGGGTGGCGGTTAATTAAAACTTTTCTATTATTTATTATATAAATTTCAACACAGGTAACGTAATTAACTAATTAATGTGTACAGCCCTGAATGAACAATATTGTCTTAGCCGTGCCGTATTGGACTAAATACATGACTAAACATATGATTAATGATATGTGGATTATGTTGATGCGATTATATTATTATATAATTAATATATATTTAATTAGAATAATTTTATGTATTAACATAATTGAATTTATAATTAATTAAACAAAAATTATTAATGACACTTAATTAGTAAACATATTTTGAATTGGTCGCAGGATTTTAAAGCACAAATTATTTATTAAATACTTTATAAATGTTTGCAAAAATATTATATTTCTATAAATATACATAGTCATTAATTGGTTTATTTTAATGCAAATAAACGTATTATTTGTGTTATATATGAGAATATATAAATGTATTTTTACATAAGACGTGAATTATATTATGCAAGACAGCAATTTCATCGAGTGCGGAGTGATCCCGTTCTTATCGTCCACCTGTGGACTGTTGGATAAAGCCATCTATTTGAGAAACTGACTTTACCAGTGGGCTTAAACAGATTGAATGATGATGGGTGAAGCCTTAATTGCAATTTGAATATTGCTGCCAGAATTGTCTATAGTTTTTATTGGTTAGCAATATAGGAAAATATATTTTTGACGTGTATTATAAAATATCATTATTTATATAGATTACATGATTATATGACTAGAAAAATTAATCATAGAACAGTGTTAGTGGTGTTAGAAAGGAATAAATTAAAATTCTTAACACTTATCATTTATATTTTAGATGTTGTTATTTGTGTACAAAATTTAAAAATAAAAATATTTTGAAATAAATAAATCATAAATTGGTATATAAATAATACTCACGATGCTAATATTGTGGTTTGAGTATAAATGATATAAAATCGGTCCTAATACCAAGCGGTCGGTTGAATGTTTTATTACAGGAGATTGCATGCGAGACCTTTGATAAAGGTAAGTAAGTAAGTATATAAATATCTGGTATTCCAGTTTATGACTTACTTATAAAGATAACGTATAGTAATCACGTATCATACATCTTAAACAATAAAAGATAAATTTGGAAAAAATATATATATTGAGATGATTTTTATTATCTTTTATGGAGAAATAAAAATATGCTTTCCTAAACAAAAGTATAGTATAGAAATACTTAGTTATATCGTAGCTTTATCGTAGCAATATCTCGTAGCACTTTTCTTGTGGACAAAAAACACTTAAAATAAACAACAAAACTTTTAATATAACCTTATAAAAAGCTAGAAATTTGAACCAAATGAATGTCACAAGACCATTTGATTTGATATAAAATTATCGATATATATTGAAATAATTCAAAAGCGGATTCAACATTTTCCGGATAAATTAATAATATTAACCGTCATATATTGCCGAGCCTGGCTCACGGTTTGAAGCTATAACGCCGTGGATCTGTCTCCGTCGAGCACCGCTGCTCTCCTGCAAATTAATTCCTGCCCATACGACCCGCTTTTAATTTCGCCATGCCAGTGATTTACGATGTCCGCATTAAAGACAAGTATGTACAACCTCTCAATTAAGACTTGAAACATGTTCTTAGGGAAGGACTGGAATTATGTTTATTATATACAAAATTGATATATCTTAACTTACCTTATTCTATTATTTTATCTTATCATTTTCTATAAAAAATGTATATGTTTAAAAATAAATAGTGATAGTAAATAAGAGTCTCTTACGTCTGATGTAGACACAGAAGATTTAAACGCAGGTCCAACTGCATTTTGTGTAAAATATTGAAGCTGAACTATCTCGAGCTCGCAAATTAAGGTACGAGTGATCTTTGCTATTTTAAACTGAAAGTCAGCTTGTATTGCTTACTTAAATATATATTAAAGTTAAGTACATTATTTTAACTGTTAAAAGAACATAATATTCATAAAGACATAAAAAATATATTACATGTTTGTTTTTTCGCAAAAAAAATACATATATATAAACTTTTGTGTTTGTTATTATTATTAATATGTTCTATAGTTGCAAATAATATGAAATAGACTGCATAATGAAACCTGCAATAACCTATTATTATTTAGTCATAGCAATTTAGTTTTACAACAATAGATGTTGATTGTACCATAATTGTATTTAATAGTAAAATACAGCAAATAATTGTATAGCATTGTTTGTTGTAGTTTAAACATACTATTCTGATGATATCATGTTTAAATTGTATCATTATAGACATAATGAAAAATTCTTATTAAACGATACTAATATGTACCTTGTACACCAGTATTAATAACTTATATTCAAATATATTTTACATTATATATGCTATAAGATCATTTTATTCAATATATTATTTATATAAAACGATTAAGTGTCATCTAAAATACAGGGAACAGGTGCTTTATCAAATTCCAAAGCCAAGTGTCATTGCGGGCGCTCGTATGATGTAAGGGACCTTATAGGCTTAACGAAATTAGTGGCCTCTGTAATAGATTTTAAACTGTTTTTAACGAAATATATCATCAGTGAAATTTTGTGCGCGTGATATCTAATCTTATTAGTTTTTTATTTAGAGTTTAGTTTAAAAAATGTTTATTTCGATGAAAATAATTAAAACCTAGCAATCCTTTATTATATGTAACAAAATTATTTTAAATAGGACATAAAGTAAAGTTAGAAATTTAATGACCAATAGTAAAAGTTTTTAAGTCATTATTTCAAAAGCGTTTAAGATACCGCAGACTGTGCAAATTAAACAGATTTTTTTGCATTTGTAACAACCACGAAGTTTCTAGAATCTCCATTTAAGTACATTCATTTATTTGCATTACTTTTAGTACTTGCAATGTAAGTGGAACGCGCTATTAAAACGGCAATGAAATATTATTTTATCAGCTGCTTAGTTGACTGCCAAAAATTTAATACCAAACTTGTTGCTTTGTTAGATGATTATTTTATACGTTTCAAAGATTTGGTTAATATTAATAATATGAACTTATGGTTTGTTTCTGTAAGGAAAGTAAAAATAATTTAACACAATTTTAAGTATCTGTGGTTGGCTGTCCCGATGGTATCTCACTATTAACCAATCGGAGAGGTTAACTCTAGATCTGATAAATTTATATTAATAATTTTTCGAATAACTAGCTCTATACATTCTGAGATCGGTTTATCGTTGTTTAAATTATTTTTAAAATATGTACATAATACTTACCTCATATGTAAGATACTTTTGAAATGGTTTCTATTTTAGTAATGGTATTCCAAATTGAATATTAACGAGCGGTACTTAAATATAATATTTTACCGACCAAGAGAATATATTTTTTATCTTGAACTTTTTTAATCAGCAAAAACAGTTCTAGTACCGTAACTCCTCTGAAGGTAAAGTTAATGAGCGATCAAAATTTAATGTAATTACCGAGTTCCTTTCTATTATCAAATTATGTGAAGATCTCGAGGTTCATAATAAGATGTGACTCAAAAGAGAATATCTTATACACGATTTATTCGCTAATAGAGTTGCGGGTCTTAACAAACAAGATTAAGCCGGAGTAAGCAGGCTTTATAAATTTATGAAGTGAACAATCCCTTAATGCCAGAAACTGATGTCAGAATTTTAAGTTCGTCTCGCGGGAAGATTGTAAGGAAGTTCGTTAATCCAGTCGAATGCCTGCACCGCCTCAACTAGACCTAGCCTTGCTTTAAAGCGCTGTAAAACTTGCTACTTTATTATGCAAATTCAGTTTTTATAAAAGCAAATGCCGTAACAACGGAAGCCATAACGGTTTATAGATCGCCAATTCCGCAGCTTTGTGTGACAATTTAGTTGTTACTTTATTCACAGCGTATTCTGAATAAATCTGTTCTGGGATTAAACATTTACTTAATAAATATCCACAGCACCACTTTCACAATTCAGCCACTTATTTCGAATTTACAGACAGTGTACGAGTCTTCTTCACTAATTTCTCTTAAGCAACAAAGGCGTTTACTCACAATGGTATTGTGTAATCTTCTTACGAACTACGAATCTAATTGTGAATGTTATTTTCATTATAAACGCTATACATTTCATTTGTTAACTATGCTTTTAAATGTTTAATAAACTGATGTTAGCTGAAAAAGAAGTGAACGGTTTTACTTAGATTTATTTTACACAAAGACTTTATTTTCATAAAGGCTTTTCAAGAACGTTCTTTTAAAACGGGATAACGATATTTCATCGAAGCCGCTTAAGGTTTTTCCAAAATGTCCATTCATAAATCATTCTTAAATTAATGTTACTAAATAAGACCAATTTTCTAATACGTTATCCTGATATGTGTTTTAAGTATATATGTAATATTTTCAGAAAGAAATACATACTACATAAAGATGTATCAAAGCTCAGTAAATTACAATTCTGAATAACTTCCCGGATGATATAAATTTCATGCTGCATATTGATACAAAATTACCAAGTAACTAATATCGAGCCCGCTCGCGCAACTTTGAGCGTTGAACAAGTGGTAAAGAGTGATATCCAAATAAATTGCGCTATTGGGTAGATAGCGCACCGAAGTTGAGTAAAACTCAAATCGGAACTTGAGCCCACCCAACTTTGTGAGTTGCCATTAGATTTAATACATAAAAGAAACTGAAGTTATTATAATTTATAGACGTTAATTATTAATATACTTCTACAAAATCATATTAAACTTATGACTAGTCCTGTTATATCTATTAATTAATACCTTAATCTCTTCGAGCCTAATTTAATCACAGTAGCTTAATTTTTTTTTTACCTTTATTTTATATTTTATATTATATGATATAATATAATATTTCATGTGAGACAGCATTCAGTAATTTATTAAGGTTAGATTGATTGTAGTGTAAATATTTTATAATGTAAATGATTGATGAGGACTGGTCAGTAAGAGAGTTTTATACGATATATTTGAATACCACCGTAAATATAAAATTAAATTATAGTGATAAAATTATTAGTTAATAATTGTGCCCGCGACTCCGTTGGCGATAATTTTTTTATGAAGGCTGACTATCAATCATCATATTTTTTTACAGAAAGACAGAATTATATAGTTAGCTTAACTTACAGACAATTCTTCAAAACAGATTCTTAATCATGTTTTTATTGAACTCAAAGTTTTTTGTTTATTGATGGACATAAATAAAACAAATACTAAATTATAAGTGAAAGTTATCACAACACACCTTGAAGTCATATTGAGATACAGTTGTTCCAGAGATGAGTGCACACAAACGCACAGACAAACACATTAGATTTTGATTTCTAAGTCCTATTCGTTATTAAAAACCCCCGTTAATAATTTTGCAAATATCTTCATGTCAAGACAGAGATCGGTTAAATTTTTTTATATGTATAGATTAATGTAAAATTACCGACATACATCACCTGTAAAAGTAATGCGAAAAATGATTATTTACTTTTTTATTTAATAATTTGCAAAAAAAAAACATATTTAAATTATGTTTGCAAACCAATAATTATATTGGTAAGGAATCGTTATCACTACTTAATCACAGACTAAAATATAAACGGATCAAATGAATAAATAATCTTAGCAAATAAATATCTTCAGATCTATAGAAAAATGAATTTAATATGAACTACAGTCCAGTCTTACTCGGCAATGAAGAAAATATATCCATTGTAAACTCATTCGGTTATTGCAAAAACCATTTTGTTTTAACCGGATAATACGACGATACAGGAAGGAGATTATCTTGGCTTTAGCGAAACAATTTAGTCCATCCAATAGATAAAAGCACAATCGATTTAACTCCCGCAAAATTATATAACATACTTATATTAGTTCACATATACAGTGTACTCACAAATCCTAACAGATTTTATAGGATTACGCGGGGCACGTTAATGTTATTTGAATCCAATTTGAAATACTACGAGTAATTCCGTTATTCGAAATAATCTTCCATTTTAGATTTCTAATAATGATAAAATTCTGTTTTGGTATTAGGGAAAGCCTATTTTCACGTCCGATAGATTCCGATTACCCGCACGTTTGGCCATTATTATGTTAAGCAAATGTGTACTCTTAATGTAAATTTTAGAATTTGTGTAATTGAAATATTATTCATCTCTGGATTACGGTTTTATGTATGTCTAATTTGACCTAATTCTAAAAGACCTTTTGTATTTCTAATATTGTTAGTTTATATGCTACTAGCTGTGCCCACGACTTCGTCCGTGCGAATATATATTTTTTATTCTATTTCCATTTCTTTAAGGTCTCGATGACAGTTCTAATTTGATAGTTGTAGTGTTGCGACCAAATAAGTAATGATATCGATCGCATATATTAATTATAGTGACGATTCATCAGATTTTGATTAAAATAAATAAATAAAGATTACATGTCGTTATTTTTTTTTAGTTTTATTGTCGAATACCTACCTATACCTACTTACTTTACAACAGCTCCGAAAATTTTAAAGAAGTTGGCATTATCAATCAAGAATTAATACGTGTACATCAACTTCTTGTTATGAAAATATAATATCAGTTAATAAATTTGTACAAAAGTATCCGGCAGTAGTTTAGTTTCTTACATTTTGAAAAAAAAATCGGCTCTGTTATCGTGTTCTGTTTATCGATATGGCTCTATCCCTATCAGTTTCTTCGACTACGGTATAACCTTGTCCGTGTATAAACGTCATTTTATAAAATAATGCATATATAATTTATCAAAGAAGATCGTTCAAGTTTTCACATGGAGCTGTCATCGAGAGCATAAAGAAAATCTATATATATAGAAAACGGAAATCTATATATATATATATATATATATATATAGATATAGATATATATATATATATATATATATATATATAAGCGATTTACCACTCACTGACTCATCACGAAAACTCCGAAACTATCTGTCCGATTAACTTAAAATTTTATATGGTTACTTCTTTTGTGACGTAGACGTCCACTAAGAACGGATTTTACGGCATTCCTATCCCAACGGATTTCAACTTTTTGAAGTTCCTCAAGTTTTAAACCTGTAGGAACTGTATACTTAACACGGTGGTAAGAGTTACTATAACAAAGGTTACGATGGCAACGAATAATATGACAAAGGCTATCATAACAACCTAAGTTCACATCTAAATTAATAGTGTGTCCAGTGAAGCGGGAATAAGCTAGTAGTATAATGAATGTAGCCGAAGTTATTACTTATAACAACAATTATCCATCATTGAAAGTCCTGTTTAAATCGGTCCAGCCGTTTTAGAGATTAGAGGAGCGAACAAACAGGACAGAGAAAAATAAAAAAAGATTGTATACTTTCATATGCATTTATTGAAAAGCTGTTAATTTGGAATTACAAACTTCAATTTTATTTATATGTACAGATTAATATCAGAAATAAATATGTCTCTTTCTTTGAGAAAAGCTTAGTGAAAATTATGATTTAGATATAAAAAAGAAGCATAATAACGTTATTCAAAATGTAATCCCCTCCTTATATATAGCAAGAATTCGACAACGATTCCCACTTACCTGCGTGCGTTAGTGGATTGTAAACATTCAACCTTAAGCCTGGTATACACTGTAGCGTTATTGTACAGTAATTGCTAACTTATGTCGTTTAACCAATCGCTTTAATTATCCGCCCTGCCCAGTCGCATGTGAAGATTATTTCACTGCCAAATTCAGATCACATTCGTTTTAAATAGGCGGGCACATGCCGACAATTCGAAGCGCGAAATCAGATTACTTTATTGAATGCGGACAGATCATGAATGAAATTGATAAAATCGTCTCCGGTGCGAACGGTGCAATTTACGGTATCATAAACCTGAAGCTGCTTTGTAATAACCTAGTTTACGATTACAATGGCGGTGCTTGAGAGATAGGAAACCCATTTTACGTAAACATTTCCTTACTGATACTACATAAAAAAATTATGTAGTATCAGTAAGAGTACGTTAAGTATAGGCTTATCTAATTATTTATCGACCGTATTTTATATATATTATATTAAATTTTATGAAATCTGTTAAATCTTTAAGATGAAAGTATAATTTGCTCGTTCAATATTCGTTATTTGTTTGATACTAAATTGAAGCTTTAAAATGCTTTTGTATCTTCACATTTGACTATCTAAAACTTCTAATATAAATTCACATTCATAAATTCAATAAAGTATTGAATTGTTGTAAGATGTTTAATTTGTTATTTATTTTATAAACATTTTGATTGAAATGAGAAATGCAGAAGGATATTCGATGTACTGGTCCTCGGATAATACAATCAATCAATATCGTATGTTATGTACGGAATCATTCCATTATGAACATGCCCGGGATTACAATCTAATATTATATACTAGAAATATTATACCAACAAATACATTCTATGGTGATGTCAATTTGCGTACCTTGAAGTAAATTTACCATAAATTGATTTTATGATGAATTATCTTTTGTTACGGTATTAATTTTCAATAACAAATTATTCACTTGATTCTATAATAAATTATAAATTCCCTCTTCATCGAAATGAATTTGCATGAACGGAAAAATTAATTCTAATGGCCCTTCCCCATAACAAGTATTCGGCATAGGATATAAAACGAGGGAGCTCTCAGGCTGGCAGTTAACAGACTATTATAAAGTTTTATACTGGAATTTATCTCCTTTACTTAGTACCTATTCTCAGCAACCACAATGTTCGGACAATAATTTTAAATAATGCAATCTTACGAAAAAAGTCTCGAACATACAACTTTTTAAGGTTTTATATTGTTTATAGAAAACTAAAACGGTTAGAGATGAGTCTCTTTAACTTTATTCAAATCGATATCATCTATTTTGATACGTCCCTTTACTGTCTGATGATATTGAACCTATAATCATAAATTTGATGCACTAAAAAGTGTTACTTACCATAAATACACAATATCCATATAATAACACGGGGGTAAGTGCAGGTACGTGATCTAAGTTAGCATCGCCCGAGGGAACTCGCTTAACTTGTTTCACGTGTTACATTATTTCACTTGCTCTAACACTTTAAACTATATTGTTTAACTTAAGTGTGGATTTCATAAAGCAATTTTAAAATATCAAGTTACACTTGTTTCGAGCGTGTTGTTACGTGATGTTTAAGGTTGTTGCTAATCAATACATAAATTTAATAAAGGTTGATTTATTTTTTCATTGTGAGAAAATTTATTATAAATGAAGGTTTTTAGAGATCAGATTAGTTGTTAATTTTCTAAATGAGATCTTTGGAAACAAAGATTCATTGATAATCTTTTTATTACTTACATTTTATTCTATACTTGTTGTATTATATATATTATTATTACAGTTATTATTATTGTAAATGAAATTGCCTTTTCTCCACTCCCTGAAGTCTACAAAGGTATAGGAGTGTAAGGTAGTGTTTTATTCAGGCCTACTTTTCGGTCATAAACAAATTTACTGCATTGTAAAGAAAATTGATCAAGATTACTATTGGTCAAGCCCTTCTATTGTAATATAATGCAATGGTTCGAAGGCAAAAGTAAATTGTTGGGGCGACCCATTGCTTCAAATAGAGTCACGTTTCATATAAGATGGTGGTATATTAAAGGCGACTTTCACTGCGGAACGTGGGGCTCTCATCTTGAGGATTGCTGCTTCGTGAAGCTGGCTGTGTTTGTAATGTTTTAATCATCATTTATTCCTTAGTTTTACATTTTGATTGGCATTATGTTGTTCTGGTCAAGTTATAATTTAATCTGTTAAATTTTTTGTTATATATCAGAATATAAAGCGTCTTTGTTTCATATCTTAGAGGTCAAATTATGCTGTTCAGTTTTAATTGCTTTTTGAACTATGATAGAATATAAATTTAGGGTCAAATTAATAGGTTAATACCTATAGTTATAAAACTTTTTAGATTTCTCGTTTAAAAACATTATTCAATGTGAATACTTAAATAGTATTAGAAAACTTTATTCCAATATTATTACTTAATTCTTTTAAGCATTAATAAACAGAGTTAATAAATCTAAAATATGTCTCTTGTGTTGCAATTAATAATAACATCTTAATAACTATGTAATACAGTAAAGGGAAAGGGAAATGGTGAAGTAAATAAAACAACTGGTTATTGTTTGAACAATGTCCATATTATATTTATTACCACATACACACGGCACGATGTGAACCTTGTCTTAAATCATTGTATTATAATAGGTATATGTACATTGCACAATGTGTATACATACATCGCCATACACGCGTGCCCCAAGAGGCTGTATGATTATATATCTCATAGTATTATGTACGTTATAATAATGTAATATTCCAATAAGTTAAAGTGCACTGGTGCACGAAATCGGGGCGGCGGGCATACTCGCCGCTTTTTACAAAATGTTTGATATTATCATTATTTTAATAAAGAGATGCCGTAAAAACTAATTTATTCATCAATACAATTTATATCCATATTGTATACAGATTCATGTAACATATTATACACGAAGAAATGACGAAAATAATGCGCCGACCCCGCGACAGTGCTTGCCACGGATCGTTCGCCTATCGTTATCTCCAATCTAATATTTTAAATGTACATGACACCAAATTCGAACGTATATAAATCCAAATTTACTTTAATGTAAAATCTTAGGTAATTGATTTTTATTGCTATAGAAAATCAGTCAGCACGCGAAGCACGTAATCGAGAAGTAACCGCGAGAACGAAACCAAGCGGGCGGATTGCGCGGGGCGGAAGGGATGCCGGGAGCGAGTTGGGTGACGTCAGCTCAGCGCCGTCGGCGTCGCTGCTGCAGTGCTGACGGGTGCTGACAGCCCGCCTATTCTCAAACGCTTTTCTCACAGACACGCTCTGATGCTGCATGATGCAACCGATCGCTTGAAGTCGGTTCGTGTGGAGCCAATGCGCGTCCGGTTCTACGCGAATAACTATACCTTTGGTCCTTGAAACGTTAAGTTGGCCATTGCCGAGTATGCAAAGCTACTGATCTAAGGCCGCCTCGGCGACTCTACGAACTTTACCAGTCTGTCACTTTATTAGATTAAAATTAATTAATTATTATCTTTATCGACGATATAAAGTAGATAGTGTAAATTAATGTAGAATGTTATTATATAAAATATCATAAATTATTTTTATTTATTTTTTTTACTTAGATGGTTATTTTATACGATAAGTCGCAGTAAAAGGACCACATAACGAATTTTTTAAATAAATTTGAGATCTCGCTTAAATATTATTACGTAGTCTTTATTTTGATATAGAAAACATTCCTAAAATGCGACTGAAACGCAATATCTAACGAACAAGCGAGAGCGTGGCGGCTGCGGTGGCGTAAGTAACAATTAAATTTTGTATAATTAATGGTAAAACATTAAGTAAGTACATGTTGGATACGAAAATATAAAACGAATAACATATTTAGGGGGATTCCATAACTTTGCAAAATATTAATATAATGTAACTTATATTAAATAACGCCACCGGGCCGCGGCATACTAGCTTTACACGCGGGTCAAAACATTTAACTAGCGAATAAAACTAATTATTGTGATCATTTTTAATGGTTCAGCTATTTTAAAATTTATATATATTAAAAATGTAATAAACTTAGTTTATACTTGATTTATTTTGCTATGCAAAAACAAAATCATATATATATTTTTATGTATGTATAGATACTTCTTCGAAGTGGAGTAGCGTAGTGGACATTAACATTTAAAACAAAACAACTAATGACCCGCGCGTGTGAGCTCTAAAGGGACTAATAAAATAAGCTCGCAAACAGTATTAACAAACCATAATAATAACAATGAAACTAATATCTTTATAAAGCTTATCCTGATTGTAGCTCGATGAGTCTAATAACATCGATCAGATGGTATCGGGTAGTTTGTCTTTTTTACACATGCGGCTACCTATGTATATACAATAGTAATTGTCATATGTCGTCTCGGCGCAGTCGCGGCGAACCGATGGCTTCTCACGAACGAGCGAAACGTCTCTCACTATATTATGTATGTTTGTACTCGAACTCGCACGGGGATAAGCGGCCGTGTACGCTTTCCTACATTAAAAAGGTCGGTAAGAAAATATAATTATAGTGAGGATGTAAGAGTGAATGAGAAAACCGACGGCGGTACGGTGCGCGCGCGTCGTCGCCCCGCCGTCGGCTGAGCCTAACAATTATAACATTTCATCGTAATAATTAAATATTCTAAGAAAAATGTCTTAAATACCTATAACACCGTAAATATAAAACAAATAATTACGTTAATTTGTTAGGTATGATATCGATTTTCTGACCGTCTTCTAATAGACACACACACCTTTCGATTTTATTATCAATTTCCTAGCTAACGTTTAACAACATAATAGCGGTCGCGTGTCGTCTGTCTCGGGCACGGGACGGCGCCGGTGCGCAGGCGCACGGACTTACGTAGCGAACGATGTCTCGGCACGAATGAACAAAAAACGCGAAGCGAGCGCTGCATCCATTGACGGGAGCGCTCCTTTTAACACTCCATTATTCAATTAACTACTCATAAGTAATAAATTACCTTTAAAAAGAATATTGATTTATTTCGTATCATTTTCAATATTTTTGTAACAGGAAACATTTATATTTATAACGTATTTATATAATAATAGCATTTAAAAGATTGTTCATTATTATTACCTAAATTTTAATACCTAGATTTATAATATAAATGTTTAATTGATGTCGGTAATGAGTAATAATAATAGTAAATAACGAATGATTGCAACCGAGTGCGTGTATCGAGTGAGAGACGCAGAGAGAATGGCGAGACCGGGCGGCAGCCGGGCGGTCGTACTCCTCCTGTGTGCCTCACTCCTTACTGCCGCAAACTAGACAGTGCTCGTCAAATTTTTCCAGTACCTAACGAATATGATTAATGAATTGACGTCATATTTTACTCTATTACCTCCAACCTGCGCACTTGGCTTATGATTTCTGATATCCCTGTCTTTGGCTTATTGAAAATTTGCATCGTGTGATTTTAACCCCATATTGGTAAGAAAATTTACTGTTTATCATAATTATTGTGATTAAAACTTTAAATACGACTAAGTACGGCGTGACTCCGCGTTTAAAGTGGAGCCGCAAATATTTTAACAGTGGTCTTACATTTAAAGATAAATACAATTGTAGAAACAATGAAATATTAATTACGTAATGCACAAAATTGTTATAATATTATAATTACAATACCTACTTCAAAGGTACAAGATAGAAACGAATTATTATCTTAATGCGATGAGAGATATCTGAAATGTTTTGACTTAGCTTTTCAAAATGTCCTTATGAATCGTAAATATGATCATGTTATCCTTAGGATAAAATTTTATATCATAATACATATTATTATTATTAGAAAGTATGTATACGCATAACTAACATAGTCTTATAGGGAAGTAATCCAGAATTTTACTACAGAAAAAAAAATAGCCGTTCATAGAGGTGATTTTATACAATTTGAATAGGCGAAAATAATTACATTCATAGATAAAATATGCGCAATATGTATTAGTATGGTAATTATGTTAATATTTGACATTAATATTAAAAATAGACAGAATAAAATATGTGTTGGTGGACGAGCGAGATAGCGCACGGCAAATGCGCGGTCGCAAACCGCGTTATTGTCTCCGGTCTGAAGCCGTCGTCGGACACGGCGGACCGGCCCCTAACAACCTATACCGCTACCGACAAACTCAACTCTGTACACACGGAACACGAAGGAGGGACAAGCTTATTGCAAATACAACCTCGGCCCAATAATCTGACGATCAAAACCCCTAGAAAGCCTTCTACCAAAATCTTATTACTCGTAACATTTCCATGTCAGATATGATTCTATTATGTCGTGAATCAATCCTCTATGAATAACTTAAAAAAATGTGAATGGAAAAATAGACATGCAAGTTACATCTTAAACTATAATTTAACTATTAATCATAAAAGATTTTAAGATATACATCCCTGCAATCGAATCGTCTAGATGCATTTTATATATTACGAAATGTATTTTTTTTGTAGTTTAATTGTTTAATATTTATTGACAACACATCTACGGTACAGTCGAAGCGAGAATTATTTGAAAAAATACCTGTTTAATCAATATACTATCTCTCGTTCACACGAAAAAAGTAGATTATTATTATTTACAATAGACAAGGTCGAGGTTAAGGGAGTCAGGTCGGGTAGGGTGGGAGAGTTGGGATCAGTGGTGGGGTACGGTGAGGTTGAGATGCCGCGGTCGACGGATCGGTCCGCGCGGTGGCCGGACGGAGTAGACGACCGTCGCCGTTGAAGCGTGCGGCGCGGCGTACGAGGAGCGGCTTGCGAAGGTTGAAAGTTGCGCCTTGGTGACAATGATTTGGTATTTCACGCGCCGCCACGCCGCTCGCCACCTATTGCATAAAATTCTATTCAATTTTATAGAAATTGTGTATTAATTATCTACCACAAAGGATAAATCTCAATACGTTATTTTATAATTGACCATATTAAAGTTTTTTAAACAAATTAAGTAAATATTTAAAATATCTATTTATTTGGAGAAGTGAACAATTAATTCTTTTAAAGTTTAGCGTAATTATCTTATTTATAACGTTATTAATCTTAAAGTATTACTTATACGATTACATCATCATCCACTTGAACGTTAATATTTCCGAGGAATATAATTACATACGTCAATATATTAAGGCGCTACTTCTCGTAACGACATTTTAATTATTTATGTATGGGGAGATCATATTGTATAAAAATTACTTACGTTTAATATTTGTGCTATAACACTTTCAATGATAACCGTTGGTGAAAGCCGCAGGAATCAAGGGCCCCTGTAATGGAAAGAAATATATAATTAATAATTCAATTAATGTTACGCCAAATAATAAAATAATATGAAGAAATAAGATAAGTCAATATAAGACCTTTATATTATGTTGTCAATAATGATAACACAATTTATTAAAAAAGATGGCGATCTTAATTGAATCGCCTTATAAAGTATCGGATTGACCATTAACTTCTTCCGGGTGGATTTAAAGGTAGTAAGTTTGGAGTTTGCAGTCGATAGAGCGGTAGTGAGCTTGGTGGCCAACAAAATAAAAACAACGAGTGGATGAGTTAGAGCGGCGCGCGACCGCTCGGCAACGGTAATTACACCGCTTGTTCTCCTTGATTTACGGTTATTGCCCGTGGGGGCATTCCCGTTACCTAATAAGACCGTTTTACACCCTGGAACCACATGAGCCACGCTCAGATCCGGACGTTGCAAGTGGATCATTTTTTTTTATTGTTAAATTGAGTCCATCTAGATATTTTATGGTCCATATAATGTTTTGATACATCATGTAAAACCATTGATACAATTGCAGGTTAAAAATCAGAGTGACATTGAAAATCTAAAAGGTTTAAGAGTGGTTTAAAAATTGTTTCGAAGATACGACGCCAGTTAAGATCTCGACGGCGGTGGCGGCGTTGGCGGGTGCCGACATGCAATGAAGACTGATGGCGTCTCTGGAAAGCAGTTATGGAGCACGGTCGCAGTTTTAAAAAGCCATTACCCGCGGCAGTGCACCGCGTAGATTGCTGCTGCCATCGCCTGCCGTTCTCATATTTCGGAACACTTTATAATCGCATCTCTCACGCTTCACTTGCTCGCTAACTTATGGTGATTATACCGTAAGAGGGAAGAGGAAGATCGGCGACGTAATGAGATTGGACCGTCTCGCTAAAATTTTAGAGTGTCGTCGTCTACTAATTGCGTCTGTGGTGCCTATTAAATGATAGGCGGCAGTGAATTTATTATAGCGTAGCAATTATTTTGATTCTTTATTATATTTAATAAGATAATATTTTTTATAAGAAAATAGACAAAAACATTGCAAATGAATTTAAACATCTTAGAAGCACAAATCAAAAGGTCGGGAGAAAAACAAAACAGAACAAACATTAATTTGAATTCCGTGACAGTTGAAAGTTCTCGAACGGGGACAATTTTCTGAATTGCCTTCATTTCAGTCTTACAGAAATAGGCATTTTTGAGCATGACGTAACAAATGAAAAAAGTTAGAATCGAAAGTTAGTAACTTTATCCCATTTATCATGAAATAAAATAAGTTTGAATTCTTGCTGTGATAATATTATTTGTGAAAATATATTTTTAAAAAACTACTTATAGTCTTAATTCAAGTGATTCGACTCACTGGTGTATAGTTTAGGGGCGCACGGCTGACAGCGATAGCGGGAAAACCGGAGGGTTGAGGGCTGGCTGCCTGCACGTAGCCAACACTGTCCGCTGCGGAGCCATAAACATCCAGCGCTGGACCTGGCGAGCTAGCAGCTGGGAATCCCGCCCGACCACCGGCTGTATGCGGTGAAGCAGGTGGCCCGTATCCAGCTGCAGCTGCCTGATAGTTGTTCATCACTGTGGAATAAAATTTCCAATTATAATTTTCTAATAAGTGTGGATGATTTGGAGACATTGTGGTGAAATATTTTTATGTGTATCTGATGTTGTAATGGAGTAGTTTAAATGTTGTGGTAAAAGCTAAAGTATACATACAATCTGGTTGTTAAAAACCATATTGTAAGTAATAATTTTGTCAAATGTGTATAAGAATCACACGAGTATGGTCTTTTTAGTTTTAGGTGACTTATAGTTAGTGGGTCCACTGATGGATGGTGCTATGGCCTCCTCACCTGAAAGCGCTTGCGCGAGCAGCGGTGTGTTGTTATTCGGTGTGAGTTGGCCGTTGGTCAGGTCCACTGCAAACATACACATGGTTCGCATTCGCTTCACGTATGCGAGTGGATCACACACTCTTTCATTATAGAACACACACTGATCTATGACTGAACCATCAATTTTAAATCATTTTACTGTGCTTTATTTCAACTTGTCACGTAAACTTGTTAATAATGATGGAATTTATATTTTCATGAAATATATTTAGCAAATAAATTTATAACGCGAAAGTGTATGAATAATTTAGCAGCAAAAGACAAATGCCGTGACGACGAATGAGGATAGCGAGGACTCCCCAGGCTGAGATTATGTTGGAAGAAAAAATATTACGTATGTCACGTGCATTCAAATGAAAAAGAGAGCTTGAAGTTTCGCGCGCATAAATCACAGAGGACGAAAAAAAGTTTTACAAAATATCCAGTAAATTATCTGACGTGAGTTCTCGGTGCCACGCGGCGGTCTGCTTATTGAATAGGGAGTAGCATTAGCATACGGCGCACGTAGGAGCGGCTTGACGCCGCTCGCGCTCACTCACTCACTTCTCGCTCCTTACGGTTTGTCCAAGTAACTATTTCGCGCACTTTCAAAGCTTTTAGAGTCTTCGAATTTCAAATTAGTAGGAATATCTATTAATGTAAATGTAGGGTAAGGTCTTTGTTAAATTTTCATTTTATGTTAAAACTATTGAAGTCCATTTAATTCAAGCCGATGGAAATTTAAAAAATCGTGGAGTTTTTTTCAAAATATATTAATTAAAAAGGATTATTTGCAGTAATTTATAAGGTTTCTGTTTTTGCTTGTTCATAATAACCATTAGTCCTATTGGCTTGTAGAACAAATTTTATTTTCGGTAGATGAGCGAGTTATGATTTAGTGTGAAAAATGGAGGCTCGCGGCCGCACCAGGTGATTACCGGCCTGCGAGTGACTTTGCAAAAAAGTACAATATAAGTAATAGAGGATGAATGATAGATGGCGCGGCGGATGGTCCGCGCTAACTCCGGCTTCTACCAGTTCGCACACTTTCTAAAATGCTGACACATTTTAATAACATTACGCCACGATGTAAGAGGCTATTTATTTGAGAGTTGCCGAGTAATAAATATGAATTTGAGTAGTAAAGCTGACACAACTATCGATCGTTACATGTCAATCGCACGTAGCTCGTTATTTTACCGTTATATCGTTATTTATTACCTATTTGCAGTAACTAATTTTTTACTTTACAACAATTATTTAAATATTACACTGTGTAAAGAAAACGTTAGGACTCAGAGTACAATTCGTTTTACAGTTAAATAACTTAAGGTTTAATTTCAATAACATCAAAATCGTAAACGGGCCTAACTAGACTTATACGTGCTTCTGACCTTTAATAATTTACAACTTAAACATTCCTCTAAACTGTCAGGCGACAAGAAACATCTATTTTGCTTCTAAAACGTATGTTAATTCTATCTAAGTGCTGCTAACTTGATTTAAAGTTTATGTTACGACTTATTACATGCATTTTAATGTAATTATCGTATTTACTAAAATGTGGAATTTTACAATATTACTCCAAGACAATTTTAAAACAGGTTATCATATAAACTTGGATCGTAACCCTGTTCAGTTAATAGTTATTGTATGTTTATGAAACACTAAGAAGGGGTTATTAAAATCGTTCACTTTAGAAGTTGTAAACTTTTAAAAGTATATTCGAAAGAAAGATTTATAGTTGTAAATACATTAGCCCATTGCATAAATGTGTTTATTTAATAATTTAATAGCTTTTCTTGTATATAAAAACAAGGAACGTACATTGAATACAAAATAATCTCAAAGCAATGCCGAAATGAAAATAAGAAATAATTTTACAAGGTAGCACAGCAATTTCCAATTTTATTGGCTTAGCTGTGAAGTAGGGACTTTATAGAGGTAAGGTGATTCGCACCCTAAGTAAGCCTCTCACGGCGAACACACATTCATCTAAGAATTCAGAAGCCGTTGCGAGAGCTATTCATATTTGCGAACTTTCGTAATTGCGAAGTTCGGAGAAACTTAATAATTCTTCTTCCCAAGTAGAATGACGGCTGAACAAAATATTCACAGGGCGTATCGTGAAGACTATCCTTATAACTGAGTATATTACGCATTCTTTGACGTATACGAGTATAATCATATTATGTTCTATAAACCGTGATTAGCTTGGAATTATTGAAATTAAGATTAATTTGCTAATTCAATTGGTTACTATTAATTTTGTAATTATGGGAATGAAATAATTTATCAATGGAAACACATTATGAATTATGTGTTCAAAAGTTTTTTTATTTCATTTTATAATATAAGTACCGAAGTTTTCTAACTTAAAATATGTCCTCAACGCTGTCAAATAAACTTGTAACTTAATGGAAACGATGTAAAAATGAGAAAAAGTTTGTTCTGTTACAAATTAAAAGTTCAAAGTTCAACTGTGTAAATTCCTGTAGAACCTGATACAAATACACGGTACATATACGCAAAGTTGAGTAGTAAAATGTTCGTACACAAAGTTTAGTCCTCGACTAAGAGATACCCGTTCTTCATCCCCCACTTGGCACGATTGAAATGTTTTATTTCAGTGATCACACGAGCCTTCACTGAACGTATTTTTAATAGCTACCATCAATAACTTAGGATGATACGGTTTTTTCGACTTTTCTATCTTTTAGCTGGGACTTATCTCAATTGCAAATTAATGGAATTTCTATGCTACGTAGCTGGCCTCGCATCCGCCATTTGTAATTCAAAGCAAGCATGTCCTTTCGTTGAATCTCGTTCTAATATATTTTAAAGCAAAAGCCACACTGGTGGTGAGGTGTGATTTGGATTTTTTTATTAAAAATATAATATTATTAAATTTATTAGTCATATTGGTTCAGTCATAAATCGTATAAACACGAAAAGCGATATTTAAAAAGCTTAAATGAATCGAAGAAATAGTCACACTTTTTAAAATATGGAAAATGTTAAAAAAATCTACAGTTACATATTTTACTTAAATTCGTCTACCCATGTAGTAAAATACTTGCGGTAAAAACCACTTACGTCTACATTAACGACTACAGCGAAAATATTACTATTCTATTTTTTATATAAAATTAGAAATATGCCTACATTGTCTAAATGGCGTTTCACTTTATTATTGTTTAATATTTATTCTAAAATAACTTCTGCCTAAGGCACAACACTTAAATCACATAAATTCTATTCTATATCTTAATACTAATTACATTATACTCTATACAATGAGTTTGCACCACCATCACATTATTTTTACCGACAAATTGCTACCTGATCGCTTACTTTACTACCCGCTAAAGGGATAAAATACATTAACATTATTTTAATAACTTCGGAACGAATAATCTTTCCACGCTAATTTTAAAGCTTCACTAATTTACAATAGGAAGGTTATCGACCGCCATAAAATACTAAGTCTAGTCTATTCAGAAAATCCGCTAGTTAAATCTTATATATTGCCAGATTGACTCTACAAATTCTGCTTACTTAGATTCACTGTAGACTTTCTAATTGATAGTCTATACTATGTCTATATTCATAGATCTAAGCTTAACTAATTTACATTGTAATTTCGAAAACTCTAACAATCTACCACACGTTATATTTACTTTTTACAACAGATATTCAGCTTACAATATCACCTACACTATACTATCTTAAACGGAGTATGATACTGATCAAATTTAGTTCAAAGTTCAAAGATAAATATTACTCGCCCTAGTGCTGTTGCCGTTGTTAGACTCCTTCACTGATCTGCTGTTGTCTTGTATTTCAACACTATTATGGTTTGCATCCGATAACATGTTGCGTACATTCTCAGTAAACAAATTAATTATCCACTATCCAGGCGTCAATGCATACTTACTATTGTCATAATAATAAAAGATATGAAACTTACTATTATATAGTAAAGAATCTCAGATAAAGTCTGATTGAATTCTAAAATATATTCTATGATATAATATTGTATTCTTTTTGGGTATATTCAATAAAATTCTACGAGAAATATAGCTTTGGAGTTAGCTAGTCTATCATATTGATTATTGTTTAAAAATGCTCTAGACATTCATGTTAAAAGAATCTATCTAAGCATATCTGACCCATCCATTAAAATATCTATTCACTATGGCACTCTCCGATTCTATTAATTACTATTTCTAATAGAAAATGAAGAAGTATCTAATATGGGGAGAATATAGTATGAAATAAGTTTTCATTTCACTTCATCCTACGAATCAAGCACTAAAGAAAGTACTAATTGAGTCATAAATATCTTAAATTCGAACAGTGTTGAAAGTTTACGACACATGGTGTTAAAATCATCGGCAAAAAACTGATTGATTAAATAAATTTAAAATTTACGGAGTGTCAATTGATATTGTCAATAAATTGTATAAAATTGTGGTCATACTTCGTTAAAATATCCTCATTTAGAACAGTGAAGTACTAAGTGCAGAGACGTGGTATAAACTATGCTAAATATTTGTTATATTGTACCACTGCCTGCACTTTGAGGGCGACCGTGTAGAATGTATGGAATGAAGAAGATGCGGTGGACCGCGGTCGCACGTGCCTTCCTTCTAAGGGGCAGAACACACGAAACTTGCACGATAGTTGACACAGTGTGTTAAGAGTGTAGGCAATGCTCTCGACGTGCATGTGCTTACCGGCTTGGTGTGACGTTTCGCGACGTATACACCACGCTGTGTGTACCGCATTGGATGAGTCAGAAAACGGAAAACATTGTTAAAAGTCATTTAAACCGTGAAAGCATAAAGTTCGGTTGTAATAAGAAATAATCAAACATCACAACACGCTAGCCAACTCCACGCTACATATTACTTCTTTTAGTTTATTTTGGTCGCAATCGATAAGCGAACGAATGTTAAATAAGTGGGCCGTGATCGACCTCGATTGTCAGGCAATCAATTGGACAGTAAACGATAAAACGTTATGCTTATAAAGCGAAAAAATCCTTTATTTTAAAATATATTGGCTTCACAATACCATAATCTTACTATTAACATTAAGACGATATGTCAAAACAGTGATTAGAACAATACTAGTGCCTTATATTATAAGTTAATACATTAAAAACTTGACACATGAGTTACATTATAATATGAAAAAATTGTGCGATACGATTAATATGTTATTTATCTAAGATTGGATAAACTTCCTGATGGAAACCGCTTTATTACGTCGAAATGATACCGTATCGAGCTATAGGGGCAACCTAGTCGGGCGATCAGCTCACGTACGCATCTGAGAATTCGCGTTGCCATATTTATAATTTATACTACGTGATAGCGACATTGCATTCCTTAGCTACGATTCGGGGGAGAATGGAGGGCGTGATACCAAAGAGATGTTCGTTTGAGAAAAGATTTATTTGAATTCGTAAGATATATTGCGAGAGCCGTTAGCGGTTGTTCGGGGCAAAATAGTGGTTAAGTCGTGGCGTGTGGTGGGGCGGCGCGGTGAGGTGACGGCGGCATCCTACGAGCCATGCCCGAGCCCACCCGGGTTTACATACTCCACACCGACCAACAGACGACTTTCCGGCGGTATAACTCCCACTACACCTGCGGCAATAAAATAAAAAAGCTACAAAGCCCGCCACGGAACTGAGGAGAACCGCGGCGCTTAAATAAAACAAAAATATGTCAAATGTAACTACGTCACCCAAAGCCCAGATGCGCGTTCTTTTTATAAATGATACGCGAAATACAGACGGTTGCAAGGGTATACCCATCGGTAATAACATCGATACGAGAAAACTTAAAATTGCTTATTTATTGTATTACTAAAGATTTTTTTTTTCGATACGCACTTTCTATCAATGGATATTTTTATTCTATTTTCTTATTAAGGCAATCCCTGTGTGTATCACGCACAACCAAAATGCAGGAAAGGGGTCGTTATATGTTACAGTGATTTGGCCTGAAAACTAAATTTTTGGAAAGCAGTATTATTGACTGACTTTTAATTTACTAGTGTTAGTATATCTAGACACGCAAATAGATAAATAATATATAGATCAAGGGTAAGTCAATTTGATGCTTGAAGTGTTTAATGTTGATCAAGAATTATGTTTTTCCATAGATTAAGTTCTAATGCGAAGCTATTAACTTAATGATGAAATCAACGATATGGCTCAGTAATGGGTTTCGCTTACAACCAGTAGCCACACATAAAATAATATACAATTACGTTACACGATAGAATATTGAAGCTTATTTTACTTACGACTAGTTTAGAGGATGGCGATAAGGACGGTCGCACACGTAGCGATTTTATGATCGAATTAACTTATACATTACGTAATAATTTTGATAAAAGTCTTAATTTTGATGAAATAAATTATTGCGAGGCGTGGCGATTAAGCGACGGCTTTACAATTTGTTTTACCCCATCGATCAGGGGGTAACTTCCCTCAGTTGTTTAAAACATTACACCGTTCAATAATGATTAGATTAACACGAAGAAGGTAGCATAATAAACTTACATCCAAAAATATTACAACAACAATAGATATCATAATAATAACATTATCGATTAAGCGTTGTAAATATATAAAATATAATAGAGAAATAACTTTGAAACACAAACAGGTATATAACTACGTAAGTTTATATTAAAATTACAGCAAATATTCAAATAGGTATTAAAATAACATTTTACAAGCTCGATATTATTTTATTGATTAAACAAATTCTAAACTAATTCTATAATTAATATAATTTTAACTACGCAAAATAAAATCTAATAACTTGGAATATTCCTACTCATCCTCTAAACTTAGTATTGATGAAATTAATACCTATATTCCTAACACCTACTTCTTACCTGTCTAACATTATATTGTAAAGATTACTCTTAGATATATAACTGCAAGATACAAAGACTGAACACAACTACCTAAGAGATTGTATATAATATAAACATAAATTTAAAGTATTTTTTTATCTACTAATAGAATAAAAGTTGTATTATTATCATCATACTTTGACAATAAGAATCATTTATAACTCATGAATAACAAATTGACAGTCCGGACGAATAATGACGTTATTAATTTCCTGTTTTGTACACCTGTGTGCTGTAATATATTATTTAATAATACGAAACAAATGAATAATTACTCTGAAACATCATTTAGTATATTGGTAACGTATAAGATATTGAAAGTTGTGTTCAGTCGTCTTTAAACGCTAGAATATCATCTACTTGCTACAGCATGCTAAATTGAATAATAAGTTTGTTATGTTCCTATTAAGAGGCTATGATAGATTACGTCTAGTAAGTATTAGTATAATTACCTACTTCAAATATCAAGCATTACTAGCTACAAGATGAATAGTTATTGACTAGGCTAAAATTTCTATAAATATGCAGATTAGATTATCCGGCTAGGTTTAATGCCGGTCTATTCAAAACGCCTAACTGTTTAAACTTACTATATTAGTTTTTAATTCATCCGCGGATCATCATTTTGGATTATAATTACGCCACAATATTCAAAATTTTGCGGTAATGTTAAAATTCAACTTGTGAGTTATTTGATTTGTTTTTATGTGTTAATAGTGTAATTTTACGGATTTTAATATACCTTTAAAAACTTTATAAGCAATGAAGGTTTCAAATTGTTCGAATTGTTTTTATAACGTTTATTTTCTACAGGAATACTAAAGAATTAAAGTAAAATGATAAAATGAGTATAATGTGAACTATATATTGTAAAACACTGTTTTCAATAATTCAAAGCAAAATTGCTATTTTAATGTTTTTCACGCTAGTAATATTAAAATCTCGCGTGCTATAAACGGCAGCAGAAAGTAATTAGTAAAAAACGATTTGTTTCATTAATACGAAAAAAAACGTCAACAGTGATTCACCAGCTTTACGACAACATTGGTAAAATCGAACAATGAAGCGAAAAACTTAAAAACTTGCAGTCTAAACGCAGTCATAAAAATAAAAGGTTGTACCTTTAAAATTGTTTTGTTAAATAAAAAAATTGGTCAAAATTTTTGCCACAAATCATATATTCCCATAAGATATATGTATATCTATTTTACTTACTGACTTTATAATGTTGGATTTAATTAAAAACTTATCACATCTAAATTAAAAAAACTGAATTTTTGACAATAAATCTTCAATCCCGAGATTGTATAAAAGTAACCACAAAAAGGACGACAGTTTTTCAGCACTTTGTTAGAATTTGTTTAAATCTCTTTAAAGCTTTTGCTGTTAATGAGGAGTAGGTATAGCGTGACTCGAGGCGTTGACGAGTATTCGCACGACAGCGAGAAACGGCGCGAGTGGTGAGGGCAAGGCAAAGCTTAAGCAGTATTTGCGTTGGGTTGTTTGCTTGACGCGTAACAGTTGAGAATCGTTAGGGAAAATCTTTTCTAAACATAGAGCAGTACCCTCGCCTACCGGCGGATTCTTACAAAAAAATTCTGGAAGTAAACAATAAATAGCATTTCTCAAAACTTGAACGTTTTGTAATTGACGGCGTGGCACATTTATCTAGATGGCTCAGTCATTGTTAGAGGTGTTAACTTGTTAGTAAAGTTGTTAGTTCACACGAACTTTCCCGCTGCCTTGGCCCCAGTTAGTAATAGTGAGTAAGAGTATAGTCACCTTAATTTTAGTTTAAAAAGACCATATTATTTGTTTAGTTTCAGATGATTGACGAATCAATCGGTTAGCGGATCAGTGTCGGATGCGAATCGTTAGCAGTTAGTGGAATGCATTGTCGTCGGAGCGAGTTCACAGATGCATGGCGTGTACATTGTAAACCCCACTGAGCTCGAGTGGGTGGTATGGCAGTAGTGTTGCCAGGTGGTGATAGTGATTGCCGGAAAGTTGGTGGTGCAAGCTCGCCAGGGGATTACCTGCTGGGTATGGTAGCCCGAAGCTAGGATAGCCCGAATAGCTACGTCCTGCCGCGTAGGCGGCGTATGCTGCGGGAAAACCTGCACAACAAACAAACACAATCAGTCGTTAAACACCCTACATCGACGAAATTCGTTGATGGCAATTAACAGATTGCATGCGTTTAATTAATGTGATTTCAATCAGGTATTACTTTATATGCTGATACCGATGCTTTAGTGCATTTAAATTTTAGTAACACGTGTACCGATGGCCCAATTTTAAAATAGAACCGTCAAATAAAAGATAGGTTAAGTATATCGTACAAGCTCTGTACAACATCGCTTTGGACATTGTCCAGCAGACGATATTTTGTAAACATCGTTAAATGTAGCACACTATAAGTGAACTAACGAGGGTTTTATGCAATTAACAAACGTCTTGCGACATTTCATTAACAAACTTATTGAATTACAAAATAAACTACTCTACTCTATTTTGAAACAAGAGAACAATGCGACTAATTTGTAACAGATATTGCTAAAAGTTATATAAGACAATATATATGTTTGCAATATCGGTTTAGTGAACATTAAGTTTGGAATAAAAATGTAAATGATTGATGGGGACAGTGGACGGAGGCTGATGTGATTACCGCTCCGGATCGTTTATCATATTATTGCCAATCAAAATAGTGTATCTGTCAGTGATCCATTACGGCATATGGAAACACACCTCGACACGGTGTTTGATAATCCATTAATTAGGTCTATCGTCGCATCTATTGCTTTAAAGTGAATTATCGAGTCAATTATTCGCTATTATGATCCGTTTTGGTAGACGCAAACTGCGAAATTGAATTATTGGTTATCAAAATTGGTTAAATATTGGTCAGACTCATTCCAATATCAAAATGATTTGATGCAGGTATTACATAAATGGTTTAAATTTATAAATAAAATGTTATTTTAACTTACCGTCAGGAAGAGCACCCAATGACCACATGAAATCTAGAAATGTAAAAACATTTACATAAATTGATCGATCCTTATACTTTAGTTTATATAATTGTGTGTGCTAATAACAATATTCAAAACATTTAAACACCTATTAAGTGTACCGTGAGACACTATTTTGCTTGGCGAAAATGTTCGTGTTGATTTTACAAACATATGTGATAAATACTTATATTATAGTTTTAATTTTAATTACTATTATAAAATTTCTAAATTTTCTACCATCCAATATAATACTAGTACAGCTGGGGCATGTTAGTTAACTATCACCAAAGATGACATATAGTTTGACTTAAATCGTTAATCTATTCTACACTTTGTTAGTCTAAAACTAAACATGTTAAACAAACAGACTTCTTTAAATATTTTAGAAATGATATTTATTAATCTAAACACTACCGAATTCGCCTAAATAAGTTAATACAAACAATACTAATATTAGTTTATACGACAACTAGGGTTTTACAATTCCAAATGAATTATTGACACCTTTGTTATAAATAACAAATATAAAACTGAAAAATAAGGAAATGATAATAACCTAAAAATAACTAATAGTGAACAAATTATTTTAAAGTTCAATGCATTGCACAAAATAAATATTAGATATAAGTTAGTAAACTAATAATACTATAGGTACAAAGTTAATTCACTTTATAACTCACCTAATCTAAAAATTAAATAGTCAAATAAATACAAACATAATGTCTAATAATCTCATAAAACTTAATAATAACATCGACTGTTCATAGGTACCTCTTTTCTTCCAATGATAACATTTTTGAAAAGCCGACATCAAGTTGCAAAGCTATTTATAGTAAAATCTAGAGCATAATATATTATCTTTAATAAAATATTTTAAAAATTCCATTAGCCGCAATAAACGTCGTAACTAGATTTTTTCACTAAGCTGTTTTAGTTGTCTGTAATGGATGGACATGTAGCAAAACTGGCAAGAATCAGCAGAACCATAGGGCTCTTATTAGTATCCCATATTAAAAACTACATAAAATCAGAAAAATACCAGGCTCAGTACTATTTCGACTATCTATTTATAAATCAAAATGGTATTAAGCGCCTACAACCTGGTAGAAAAATATTGCTCTCTATTACCCTACATAAAATTGTTTCAGATGACTTTCTACTTTTGATAAAAAATGTAACCTTTATATAAACCTTTGTATAACAACTGTCTCTATATAATTTTTCTAATTTTTTGGTACACATTTCGAAAATCTGCTATCTAACTGATCGTCTAATGGCAATTACTAAAATAAGACACTTTGGATATCATTTGTTTCCTTAAATACATTTTTAAAAACTCTTCAAGGTTACAGTATAGCCGAGGAATGTTTAAGATAGCGGAGGATGGGAAGGATTTCGCAGTATAGCACAATTAATAACTTTTTTGTAACCGCTCAAAATGAAAGGAAAGGAAAATAAATTAGAAGGGCTGATGTGGATGTTGTTGGAAGAGGATCGCGGATCAGAGAGGCAGTGGTGTCGGTAGTGTCGAGTGAGTGAGAGGGGAATATATAGTGGGAATGTCAAGGGTATGGGCTCCCAGAAGTTCTGACACTGAATATGCGAGAGGAGGAATGGTTATAGGAGTCAGAGTGGGTCTAGGGGGCCTAGGAGTTGGGCGCAGGGCGGCGAGAGCGCGGCGGTACATAGCAGCTGCACCGGTTGCCCCTGCACCCACCCCTGCCCCAGTGACCAGCAGTTGTGCGGGCGCATGGACTGGGTAAGGAGCATACCGAACTCCGGTGGCTGCCATGGCGCTACCTAGCAACTCACCGTAGGCGCCGCGTCCAGCAGCTCTCGTCTTCGCCAAATTTGCAGGAAGCATCACTTCTTTTGGTTGTGCTTTTTTGCATTCCACCTGAAAAAATATTCATTGTTACTTCACATTCTTTTATTTTTGTAAACAATAGTTGTAATATCAAGTCTACATCAACATCTCTACAATTATGTTAATAACCCTTGTTTGTTTCATGACCGCATAAAATTCGCGGCTTCTAACTGCGGAGAATTAATTGCTATTATTGTACTTGACAGCACTAAGTAAATATTACAAAATTGGGTGAGTCGTAAAATTATGGAGAAAAGGGGGTGACGAAATCAGTCTACAATCCGCTATGCCTCACAGTTCGAATCACAAATTGAATTTTAATGTACTTTAAATTTATCACATCAGAGTACTTAATACTGAGAAGTCATTACAAACTTTAAAAATATGTAAGAACATACTTATGAATTTGTTGTTATTATATGTTTATTTAATTTTCTTAATAGTTTTCCCGTTAGAATCAAAAGCGCGGACGACTAGGTAAGGTAAATTAATGTATCTTATAATTAAACTCTACGTTTAATCGATCCATTAAGCAATTTTAATGAACGGTATGGCTCTCTTCAGTGCTCGTATCTCCTTCCCCACCAGGGAGGGGGCTGGAGGCAAGTATAAATTACCCAATCTACGTTAACCCAAACCTCTAGCAATAGAATTTCGCTACCAAGTGAAATTCGCAATGTAAAGTACATAGGCTTAAATTATGTTAAAGCCGCTGAAATTGATTACCTTCTTAAGTGTCTTTTTCCTTTAAAATTTATTAGACCAACTTATGTACTGAAACATATAATATACTAAAAGTATATTATACTAAAAGTAATTTAACTAAAATGCGAGACTATTGTTATGAAGACAAAATTATTCTTTAAAACAATGCAGTTTTAAAAGAACATGTGCACACAGCACATAGATTCCTCATGACAAATTGTTACGTTTAAAACCGCTTGGCAGACGAACTAAAACTCCGAGTAACATTTTTCATCGGCGTGCATAATCGCGACGCGTTCTCGACGTAGGTACGGTACATAAAGTCCCGTCCACATTTGTCACGGGGACGTCATGAGCCGACAAATGAAGGCTTTGCCTCGGCGTTCGCGCACTTTGTGCACTTTCCAGAACTTTCTACACTGACATAAAACTACATGCTTTTGCATTAACATGAGTGTAAGGTTTTGCTATTTGGAGAGTCTTTCCATGAAGTTTTACTCTTAGATATAAGTCTGAATAATCATCATGTAAAGCTGAACTTGGAAATTCTGATTAGGGAAACACTAATCCGGAGTTTTATAATGAATCTTTAAGTAAATTTTCTTTTTTAGCGTGATTTAAATCTTCAATACAGAAACACAGTACACTTTGAAGGCCCTATACGATAAATTTAGCCCTAAATTAAAAATGGGGCTTTGTAAACAATGGTTTTATACATTTCCATAACACAATCGGTATTCTTCGATCGTTCGCAATATAAAAGTAGTGAATGTCGCAATTTGTCACTGCCGATAAAGCTTTACAAATGAAGCAGAGCCTCCGCTAGCCCCGTGGTCACCCCATTTGTTCTACAGCACGCAAACGGGGGGGACATGCTTGACAACTGTCACCATGACTGATAGTACATAAATGATATTTTTTATCCAAAACTCCATTATGAAAACAAAAGCCTAACCTTACTTTAAAATGCAAAGCAATAGAAAAGACAATTATAATATTTCAGTGAGAAACGATTGGAATATAATTATGACAATAGGAAATGCCAAGAAGAAAATTCACTTCAAGATCCATCGTTAATTGATCGTCGCTGGCTATCGGAGTGAGAAACAAAAGCTCACAAACAATTCGTATCGCAGCTCGCAATCTCGATCAAGCGTTCGAAATCTCGACGCAGTTTAATGACACGAAAAATAACAAAGGTAAATTGTATTTAGCCCCGCTAGGTAGACGCGCCCCGAGGTTATATATCGATCGGATCGGATTCAGTCGTATTCAACAATAAGGCGAAGATGTCGGGTTAGCCAAGCGGACTTAAGAACATTTAGGCCTACATTGCCGCTAGAACTTGAACCTTCTTGCTGAACAATTGTGCCCCTAATTCCATCCGTGTGTGTGAAATTTAATGGCTTCGCTAGAAAACACCCCCTTTTATACTTAAACTTCGATTATTTTTGGTTTAAGACCAACGCAAACAATCATTAAATTTTTACTTCATTGATTTCGACCATATCATTTTAACACATATATGAAAATGAAAATATCCTTCTATGCTCCATATATTAATTAGAGTTTGATTTGATTTAAATGGTATAATAAAAAAATATTTGTTAACAGCTCTTGATTTGTTAATACCTAATGAAAAAAAAAATAGTTTCATTTTGTTTAAAATTAAATATTTTCAGAAAAAACACAGTAGATATAAAATATCACTAGAACTATTGTTATTGTTATTTAAAGTAAAACAAGTGTATGAACATAATAATATATTTCATTAGTTACCGATTATGGTGAGTCTGAAAGTACTTTAAATCTTTAAAGATAAATGTAGACATAAAATGCATTTTATAAGGTCATACGGTTCTTAAAATAAACAAAATATATTTTTTTTTTTGCGGTGAACGGCGGGCAGTCGACCAATCGGAAAAGTTTAATAAAAGTATAATATATTTCAGTGTTTAAATAAACACCATTATTATTATTAATTATTATTATTATTATTATTCTGTTATTTAATATATTTTAAGGCAGATAAATATCATAGTGTTGTTTTAAGCATTACATAGCGTTAATATCGCCAAAGCGTGCTTATGTACGTGAGATAAACGCAGACGTGAGAATGGTTTGATTGGGGAGGGGTGGGGGGGAAGTAAGTTTATCAGAAAGCTCACTTCGTATTGACAGAACGTCGCAAGGCTGGCCCTGATTGCCGCTCAGCGGAAGGCGGATCGTGAGAACCGGAGACTAGGTAAGAGCTCCACAAATACAATCAGAAAATTACGTAGGTTGTTTTTATATACACTTTCTAATTTGTTTACATCTCTTATAAGTATAAACTGTTCCTACATTAAGGAAAAATTATATTTAAACAATATTTTCAGGCATTTATTTATATAGTGCTTTGTTAATGTAAAAAAATAACATAAATTCATCTTTTTAATAAATTTATTTCTTCTTTTAATTAAATACTACGTTAAATGCTCTATATTTTACTACATCAGACATTGAAATTATAGTAGGCTGTAAAAAAGAAATAAACCTCTCCAGATTTTCAGACATGTACTTTATTCAGTGATTATTATAATTATGTATTAAATATAGATTTATGCAAAACTTACGTTTGTACTTGGGACGTAACAAATTAAGTTAGAAGAACTAACGCGCGCAATTCAAATCAGATATGCTATCGAGTCGTCTTCGATAAATGGTAACTTTACCTGCAACGCAGATAGCCCTCAGACCATTCGTTTATTTCGTTCGCTTTATATTAAAACGTAGAAAATAAATTTAGAAATGGCCTTACCCTAGAGTTTTTGCTTTTTTAAATAGCGATAAAAAGTAACTAAAAAAATTAAAAGAGTCTGACGTATGACTGCAAAAGACTGGGAGTATCGAATTGGAATTTAGAAAATCGCTTTGATAACGTTGCATACGTATTTATCTTTTTATACGGTAATATATAAAATTATTAAAGTAATAAATGTCAAAGATATACCGATTCAAGGTAATGTTAATAAAAATATGTTAAATGATTATAAATCCAAATACGGCCCAAATATCATAGTTCAAACGAATGTCTTAATAAAATATTAATGTCGAAGAAGACTATTGAAATTTTTTGGTTTACTTTTAGGTAACGATATGAATCGAATATGTCTTTACCATTTTATTTTTAAAATAATTTCTTATAGTTTTATATATTAATAAAATTATTTCTTATAGTTTTTTCAAATAGAATTAAAGTAGAATATCCGTTAATCTTCCAAATTAAACTTACTATAAAGCGATAAATTAAAAATAAATAAATGTGAAAATAAAAATTCTATGTTTTATACTCGTAAGACACGGCTCGTTGTCCACACTTCGGCCGCCGGGATTACTGTGCAGAAGGGCGTTACACATTCGGACACTGAAACTGATACGTTTACCAATAAGTCTGTAGGATGCACTTTCAATAGTTCTTTACTTAAGGATAGTAGTATTGTTATAAAATATTTTGATATATCTTCTTAAATAAGTGGGCTATAAAATGCAAAAAATATATATAAATCAAAGTGGTATTTCAAGCGCGTTGAACGAAAAAATAAACTCTTCAGCTTTATTATATTATTATGGATTCGTGGAGACCGTTGAATGAGCTGTATTGAATAAAAAATGATGTAAGAACATTCGACGTTATATAAATGTTAGGTATATATCATTATATATTAAGAGGCATTGTGGTACCGGTATATGCCTGAAACATTCATCGCAGTAAAACGCGTCGTGCGCCAAAAGCTATTTCTAGGTAATCGATCGAATTCGATATACACTTCGACTAGTATTTGTATAAAGTATTATTGAGTTTACAGCTTGACAAATTTTACTTCATGAGATATATATACAAATTTTTTTTAAGCATTTTTATTTAATTTTCATAATATTTACTTGGTTTAAGTTCTAAGAGTTGTTGTTTTTTCATCTCAAAAATATTTTTGATACAGATAAAGATCGGAAAATGAAATACAAAGAATAATAAGGGTTGTTTATGTTAATAGCGTAATAAAAAATATAAGCACCTAAATCTAAAGATGAAAGTAAATGTTAAAATAATATGTGTCGGCAAGTAGTCGCAATGTGAAACATCGGTTCATTTGTAAACGAAAGCGATTACCGTGGATTCGTTGCTTAACTAATTCGTATCAAGTTTAAGAACCATTCGAATGTTCTAGGAAAAGAATAAAACGGTTGCGAACGGGGAGTACAGATAGCGACCTCATCGTTTAGTCAATTGAAACGTGCCTTAATGAAATTTGTATAATATTAGGTGGAGACACCGAACGAAACTTCCATAAAAGTGTTTTCATGTACGAATGGAAATGCTTCAAGACTGAACTCCTCGAACTCAAATGAAAATGCAAACGATGTACTGAATCTGAAAAAGTGGTATTAAAGACTACTTATGAGAGCGATTTGCATTTAAGTACATAATTGTGGAATGTCGGCATCTGTTATGTGTGCATTAATGCAGCTTCAATTTGCAAAATTGGATGTTTCTACGGTCGGCAATGTAGTATCTCTTTTCTCTGTCAAACGCCCTCTGCTTTCATTAGGTAATGAAAATTCATTGGTCAAGTTTACATTACGGACGAGAGCTATAAAGGCAAATCCAATCTTATCGGTTAATGTTATTATCTGGATTACTTTTTTTTTACGTAAGCATTTTTATATGAAAGGATAATTGATTTATTGTTTGATATTGCTTATATATCTGGTTCGTATTTTAGGCTGCGGTAATTGTTACCAATTAAATTTGAACATGCAGAAGGCGGCGGTGTCTTGTTAGACCGCAGAGGAGTAGATTAAGGTTTCGGAACCAACGCTCGTAACTTGTATAGTATGAATCTGTACGCGACTTTTATATGACTCCCGAGAGGAAAGTCTGTTCAGCACCTCTAATGTAAATGAAATTGTGCATGATAAATAAAGCAAGACTCCTCGCCTCTATTTATCGCCTCTCGCGTCACCTAACTCCTACGTAATGGCAATGTGGAGACGACGCTGTAATGAACCAGCCTGACCTAACCACACGGTCCTAATTGATGAGACTTACTATCGTTGTTTATAATTATTTGTTTTAGTATAGTATTAAAAATAAATTGAAATATTAATAAACTTCTTTCCGTCTGTTTCATTGTGAACCTTTCCACATGTTCAGGTGCTAAATTATAGAGTAATTTCATGACTTAGGTAGTTAGCAATGTCTATAATTTAGTGTAAGTTTCCTAACGTTATACGAATTAAAGGCAATAATAAAATAAGGTTTCGTAGAACTCACTAAATAATAAAAGGGGATTTATTCTATTTTTTTTCACTTCAAACTGTTGAAAGGCTTAATCTAAGTATATGCACATGCATGCGTGCATATTACGATTATTGAATATTTATAGTAATCGAAAATAATAGTAGATTTTAAAAGACATTAGTTTTTTCACTACAAATATATTTTAACATTAATATTAATGCTGCTTCATTAATATTAATCAGGATTACAAGAAATATTTCAAACTCAAACTACTTCGAGAAACTAAGTTTAATATTACATTGAAATCTAATAAAGTGGAGGCACAGATTCGGTTAGAAACACGTATTGCATCCGAAACTCGACGTTAGTACCCATTATGGTTTGGGCTTGTATTATTAACGACAGTGCGACACGATGTGGCGGAGACGCTTTCCATTTCCTTGCATTCTATTAACATTTCAAACTAACCATTAAATCAAGTAAAATCTTCAAAATGACACAGCTCTAGTAAAAATGTATATTTAATTTAGGTAATAAAATAATATAGTTATGTTCGAGTTGCCGATTCAGTTTTATGAAAAGATTCTGGCACAAAAAGTTTCGGACCTATAGGTTATAAAAATAGGTTAGTATAAATCGATATAGATTAGAAAAAGCACACTGGTTTCTGTTAAAAAGGGAAGGTTATGGTAATCACGACTATAGAATAACACGTGATTGATTATTCGACGCGGCTGCGGCCGGAGGATGGAGGATTTGAATCGTGCTGAACCAACGTTTGGGTTTAGTATGAATAAAATATTTTAGTACAAAATAGGTTTGTAGCATTTGCGTTGACTATTATCCAATATTTTTGCTTTACAGACAACCACTGCTGAGGGTGTGCAGAATATTTTTAAGGCCAGTTACGACAAGGGTGATCCTTCCTAGCCCGTTAAGACGTTGCGAGAAATGGCGATCGAGGATCGCAAGATTTAAGTGGCAGTTTCAAATGTGCCTACTTTTAGTGTTATTTCCTAAACGGAAACCATTTGTTTCTTTCTTGTACTATCGGAAAGAAAAATGTACGCAATATTAAAATGGTTTCGCAATAATGTATATACACTATTGCGATTGCTTTAAGAAAAATGCATTTCTATACTTTTGCTTACATTCTTCATTTTCTACCGATAAATATTCCTTTCACCATTTCAACATAAAAGTGTTACTATAATAAAATAATACTAGAAATTTGTACTACGTATAACAGTAAGCATAAAAATAGTTAAGAAAATATAAAAACATACAAAAGTAATAGGATTGACGCTAAGACTAACATTTCATATACTTTGTTTACGGTTGTTAGTCAATATATGTATGTTATCCTTATATGTAGAATAGAATAGTGATGACTTTGGCATTATTATAAAGTTTCGTGCGTAACAGGTAAAGATTTAAGAATCTTAGGTGTCAGCCCCGGCTGCTTAAATCCGGTAAATAGAAATTGATGTTGGGGGCGAAATAAAATGCACTATATTTCACATATTTTGTACCTCCTCCGTGTTTTGTTTAATAAACTAAAGTAATTAAGAGAGTGAAGTATACGGACGTAATGGACTGACGCAAATTTGTTGCAGCGTTTTAATGGTTGCCGGTATTTATAATGCTAAAAGCAACAGATTTCAACCGTCTTCCCTAAGAAACTATCCTCGAGTTGCAAACTTGTTTAACGTGTTTTATTTGGTACAATTAATGTTATATTTTAATGTTTCCTGTCGCAAGTAATGATGTAATGTCATGTCATAAGTGTTATAATATACAGCAATCAAAAATGTTTCCGATGTGCTGTTGGTAACCAAAAATCGATGAAAGGTGGAATACTTTCGGAGGTTCCGTGTCAAAGTTTTAATGGAAGTAATTTTCCTATTCAAAATAAAGCACGGTATCACCCTATCACTCCATGTAGGAAGGCGGAGCAGCTATTACCTTAATGACCATTTTAATATAAGAGATGACATATTAAATTTACGAGGGCAGCTACTCATAGCATAAACATCGCTGACGTGACGCCTCTATCTAGTTTATTGCCGAAAATATAACTATTAGATGTCTTTGTGATATGCTAACACAAATTTTTAATGGGTGGCCTTGTTTATGAATCACAGTACACTCTATTATTATGATCGTAATATCTCTGGTGTTTAAGCATTAAACATAAATTCTGCGTGACAAGTTAACAATGTATTTTTACGTTAAGTTCCAGATTGTTTACTAAAATAAAAGAAAAATGGAATTTACCACAACATTTATTATTTACGTTGACACGCAACAAAATCTGGTATAGTAATAAGCGATTACTTGCCGCTTCATGTTGCAAATATTGTTTGGCTTAAGGGATCTTTCTTTAAACCAAAGGAAAGGTAGTAAAAAACTAAATACTAACGTGCTGTATAGTTTCATACCACTAGTTGGTTGGATATTGTCCAAAGGATTCGATTCCTAATTAGTGTCACAGAAAGAAGAAGATGTAAGGATAAATGACAGATTTTTATAAACGACTGCGACGAATACATTACGGCGAAAACGCGCTCTCTGCACACCTCTCGCTTCGCACGGAAGCGAACCGTAATTACTCTAAAACACTACCCATTTGTTTGATGTCTTTGTTCATTGTTTGCTCCATTTAGGGTGAACATCACCCCCGATTTCTACTATACAACGCACACAGCCAAAAACGTATAGTTATTATAGCTCGAAACAATTGGTAAGGCAGAAACAAGCTTTAATAATCATGAATCTGCATCGACAGCGTGGGGCGATAACGGTGCCTGCTTTTTCGAAAGTAGACCTTTGAGTGGGTGCAATGCTTCAACCCAAGGCCTGTTATAATTCTGAGGGTGGCTGGTAAAGGGGTTTAAAGGTACATGGCAATTTTGATTCCTTACATCGTGATACGTGCCTTTTAAAACAAACGCTCAATACTACTGTTAACTACTAAAAATTTTTTAATAAGTAAACCAGTAAATTTATTAAACAATTGCAATAGTATATTCATTATATATAGTATTATCCTAACAAAGTAATAGAAATATAATAACAATATTTATTCTCGGAGTTACCCAAAATAGTTGCAGTCAAATGAAAATTTAGTTATGCATGCTGTGTAAACAAACTTCATAACTTCACAAAGTTATAAAACGCATCTCCGTTCTAATATGTAAAATTACTTTGTTTTACGTTTGTCACAACGTTATTCAGGTTGGCATTTAATTTTACTAACACAGACATACACTTATTAACCTTGTAATTTTCTGTTAATTGCTATAATTGTACTGTAGTTACTTCCATTGGTAGTAGCAAATATTGCGGGCGATAACAATTATATTGGTTATACTAATTTCCAACATTAGAATTATGCAGTAATATTATCATACGAACGCAACAGTATCCGACGGCATATTAAAGGCTTATAATGTTTGTTTTAAAGTAATTATTATTTCATAGTCACTTGATTAGTTTTGTCGCATTATTGTGCGTGGCGATATTACAAAATATATCCATGTTTGTATTATACACCAGACAAGTTCATTTTTAAATTTATAATTAAAATAAATTGATAGTAAATATCTCTTAAGTTTTATATAAATATTGTGTTTCCAATTCATTTCATTATTTTTGACGTTATCAATAAATAAATTTAATGACTTTTTGCAAACATTAGATATCATAATGATAAGTCAATATGATACAAGGACTGCAACATGTGATTGTAATAGTCTCGTAAAGGCAGCTTGTAATGTATGATAGCACAGGGACGATATTATGCTATAACTCACAACCGTAATAGAATGTGTCGTTGTTAGTAAACATTTATTAGATACATTATATCAGATACAACTTAATAGTGATTGAGTGTTTTATTAAGGGACAGTTTTCTAAAGTATATCAAAGTTAAATGGTGTTTGTGTTGAAATCGAACTTAAAGAGGACGTTATTATTAATAATATAGAGAAGGTAATTTCATTATTCGGGAATATTATATATAATTAGTGTGACTTTCTGAATATTTTAGCAAGGGACTCGAGTTGAAAATAAAAATAAAAAATATTTGTAATTATTTGAACTAAAACCACAAATCAAGCTAAAGAGAACAAAATTTGGGAACTATTCAAATAATCATGTCTAGCTCCTAAGGAGAAAAATCTAAACACAGTAAAAGCGGCTTTAGTGGCGTTTTATCGGCCCTTGTTGGATCGTCGCCAGATCTCATACTCTAATTGATAACTGGCTGATAATATTAACATTAGGATTTAGTTTAATGCTGTTTAATAAAAAACAAGTAATAAATTGGTTAGCAGCCTATTACAGCCTATTACAGGATTAAGTAAAGGTCTAATTAATATTTATTGCTTTGCTGTGTACGTTGTTTGAATATCGATAGGTGGAATTGAGCAATTAATTTATTTAAGGGGATTCTAATACCTATATTTTTTAATTGTATTCTGAAGTATTTTTATTTGAACATGCATTTCAATTAATAATTCTTTTCATATAAGTGCATTATTATTATAATGAATAAGAAAATTTATTGAAAAAGAGCGATTTGTTTTTTAAGCAAAATATAATACTGGTATAATTTATATGATTTTAAAATATTAAGGTACTTAAAAATGTACCAAGTTTTATATAAATGATTGATTTCAATCAATATCCATATCGTTCAATGGACTTGTGAAACAGCCAGTACCTAGCAGTATGTATTTCTGAACCATAGAAATATTTCTCAAAGCACTTTTTAAGTTTATGCTATTATTAAATATACTTTAAGTTAAATATTTTAATTTATGATCAGGTGATATAATTAAAGAAAAATAAACCCTTTTTAATGAAATTCCATACATGTAATAAAAAATCGTTACAAAGAAGTACTTACCATTTTGTTGTTGATTTCGTGAAAATGTATTTCGCACACTTTATCTACAATATCTTCACTTTGAAATGTGACGAAGCCGAATCCTGAAACAAGAAAAAGATGATTAATATTTGTTTAAGTCAAATAATGACAACCAATATTTGAATGTATTTTTGTTATTATAATCTTGCTTTCGGAGCTATTTCGTTTTTGTTATATACTTCAAAATTAAATCACATTTTAAGTGTTTTATCACTTATAATATTAATTATGAACGCCAGAAGGTATTTAATTTTATCTATTTGAAATTATTTAATTAAAACAATCGCTTCAAGAATTAATTGTCGATTTCGAGGAGGTACTTCGTTAGTTTCGAGCGATGCCTAGCTTTTAATTAAATTTTATTGTCTTCTTGTATTAAACAACTCAAAATACGCAACGATTTTACAGAAATTATTATAATAAAATGCATTTCAAGTTATCTGAAAACCATTTCTCAAAAATGTAATAATCCAACCATTGGTGAAAATTCTTGCAATATTTTCTCTAAAAGGTTTCAAGATTCACGTGGCTGTTGCAACGAGCAACTAAACCGATAACTTCCAATTCAAATTTTAGAACGGCCAAGTTTTCCATATACGTGAATAAAACATACCCAAAAAACTTTTTTAAATGCGTGGTAGATATCCAAAAAACATTTTAAAGTAGGAAATAATTTTCTAACAATAAGGATACATAAAAATTGTGATCAGTATAAGTGAGAATTTTGAAACAGTAGATGGCCGCTTTGCTGAAATCGTAAGGGCGTCGTTCCCTTATGTTCCCTTCAAAGTTTTACAACTTGTTTATCCCTTATCAATCGATAACTTTGCCTTGTTTAATAGACTTGATATAAATAAATAGTTATTTCCAGAAGTAATGACGTGCACAGCAGATTTTGTTTTAATATAACGTTCTGACACATTATAGAAATGTAATGACGAATGTGGGCATTTTGCTATTATCCAGTATTATCTACTTTTTAAGGCTGATGAGATAGCCTAAACAAACAAGCCTTTCGTTAGTTAAGGACGAATTTCGTATTTTACGCGTGGTTGGCCACTTTGCGAGTATTGGGACAAAGACAGGAGCACCCAAAAAGACAGGTAGAGGTTTGCTAAAGTTCAGCATTGGTGTATTTGTCAAATTATATTTTTTATAAAGTAAGGAAAAATGTATAAACTAACTTCAAAAGTAAGAAAACAATAACAAAAAAATCTACTTATAATAAAGATTTAAGAACAAAAAAGTTTTGTTTAAATGAGGGTTGGGCTGATTTCCTCCGTTATTTATGCGGGTCTGTCAACGGAATAAGGCGAGAAGTAAGCAACGAGCGTCCGGCGAGGAAAGTTATCTGCGGGCACGTCGTAGCAAATACTAAAACAGACAGTAGAACTAATTGTTGAAAGGTATCATTTTTAGCAAATGTATTAACTGTAACACAATAGTCGTGGAAAAGGAAAATGAAACGTAAAGAGAATAGAGGGAAATAGCATTGTCACTGACCACGTAAAAAGTTTTGGGTTTCACGTTGTCTTTGTGTGCTCTCTGTAGATAAATGGGGCGTTTTCGTGAAATTCGTCCTCGTCACATCTTGTAACAATGGGGAAGATAAATAATGTCTGCGTAAGAAAAGGATTTCGTAAACATAATTATTTAAACTCGCAATTGTTGCCGTGGAGTACACTAATGAAAGTTCTTAGCGGTGTTTGATGAATTAACTTTTTCTCTTGTTAAATTAGGACTTAGCACTTTTGTTATGTTAACGCTTTTAAAAAAACAGTAGTTTAATATATTAGACAGATTTTTTAGATCTTGTTATTAAAGTATAATCTAACATTGTAGTAAAAATTGCATTTGAAATCCGTTTCGATTTAATATTAGAAACGAGAAGTCGCAGCTGAGATTATGAATGTGTCTGCCGATATCGAATATCTATCTCGAGACATCTGTCGGGCGGCACGTGGGTTTGACAGTGGGGCGGGCCTCTATCAAAGAGGCAGAATAACCTAGCCCGCACTATATGAAACACCGGCCGGTGGCGTTTATGACGCTATAATAACCGAATAAAACGCGACTTATTGTAGGCCTCGATACCGGATTTTATACAATCCTAGGCATAATATACATTTAGTTTCAGTAGGACAATACATACTGTATTTTCCTAAAGTAAAACGTAATATATTTTAAATCAACGGAATTTGCAGCGACTATTTTTTCTCTTATTTTGTATAAAATAAAAGTAACGTTCTATGTTCGCGGTAACAAGCAAGTTTTCATTAGGAATGAGTTCAACAAGCACTCAGCTGAGCAGCGGCGAAGTTGTCCGCCGGCCGCGCTTCGACGTTCGAACTTTTGTTATTGTTTCGCTTCATTATTGTAATACGAAATACGCAGCGCCATAATTAAGAGATGCCAGGGAATTGTCCCATCTGATGTAATAGTTGGACGAAAGTTTTATCATCAACTCACGTCATGATATAATGTTTATATCATAAATGAATGCGGGATTGCTTTGCCGGCTCATCTTTGATAACAATAGTTATTAGCTGGAATGGACTTCGTATTGAAAAAAGAAAAGACCACAGAATCCCGGGGCTGTGTCCACGATCAATGCTATTAGAAACCTATTAACTGTTTCATTTGTTATCGGGATAATATTGTGAATAATCTCTTTTATATCAAGATGTTGAGATATCATAAATAACTATATTTTTTTCCAATATTATCAATTTTAAATTCAATCATTCGTAGATTCTTGGAATTAATGAATAGGAATAAATATTACTGCTAATTAAAATGTGTCCTAAAATTATTATACGATCCATTCTTTTCTACCGTTATACAATTCGTACATATTGGTTGATTCTACTGCTATAGGTACTTTAGTTGTTATCAAATATTTGCCACCATTACGTTTGGCCTTAGCTCAGCTGTTAGATAAACATTGTTACAAAAAGGAGAGAACATGTTTAGGAATAAGTGCAAACAGTTTATCGTGATTGTTGTTCCCAAGAATAATACGCGCTTGATTCCAAGACAAATATGTGACGAGAGGCTAATGCATTCCAAGCGAGGCAGTCTAAATGCAAACTTTCGGCAAGCTAAGAAAATGGCGGATAAAAGCTGTTGCAAAAGGAATTGGCTCCTCTTCATTTTCTCTATTGTGAAGTTGAATGGAACACAAACAATCAACTTTCTCGTCGAGTTGATTGTGTGGAGACACCCTTATTGTCTACGCTCAGGTAAATAAAGTAGAAACACAATTGGCCCGCTACTTTGTGCGTCGGCTTGTTCAACTTTTAAATCTCCAACTTCAATCTTATTCTGTTTCCTTTTCCTTAATTTTCAAAGTCTGCTAGCAAAAAAATGCTCCCATCATATCCCGTTTCGGTTGATATGTTGTGGTAAAATTATTTTAGAGCATATAAGGAATTTATATCATAAATCAAGGCCATCGAACTTCAAATCGATACGTCGTGTAAGAAATATTTGAGAAAGTGTTTGGCAGGCCGCAACTGGAGGAACAATTTATCAAGGGTGACGGAACCCTTGTCCAATCGCTAGATGGCAATGCCATAAATATTTACATTAATAATATTCTATCCCCTTTATTCACATTTATAACCTAATTATAAATATCACACCTCGCCAGGCATATTAGTAAGAAAAATAATTTATAATTATTATTTATTTTACAAAAGAAAATAAATCAAATGTAACAACGAATATAAAAAGGGATTTAATATAAATAGATTATGAGATGAACATAATAAATGAGTGTTCTGTGAAAATTAGAGCGTAAGCGAATAGAAATTCTACGTACCCACGTCATGTAATTTGCATATACTTCCCACAAGGGCGTACTTAGGACTTTCTACAAGCGATTATTACCCGAAAAAGGAGCATTAAATTAAAAATAATTTATTTGGTGAGGGTATTCGTAATCTTTTATGGTCCCGGTCTTTCAGTAATGTTCGAGTGTGAATTAAGATTTTGTTAGTGAAATGTTTTACTTGTGGATTGTTTCGCGAAAACCGTGTAGGGTGAGGAAGCTTGAGTGTTCCCTTGTCAGTTTAGGACCCCATAGAACCGTTACCGCTTATGGCAACCTAACTTATTTGCCTGCATAAATAAGTCCGTCTTATAATATTAAGTAGGCAGAGTAAGTATGGCTGATATATTAGCAGTTTGTATATCTTATTGTAGGACATTAATTTTTAATATTATTTATGTAGTTATTTATCTGCTGATAAAATTGATATCACTATAATTAATCTTAAATAGATAGAGAAATCTGTGATGCCACTGCCACTGCTGATTACTAATTAGTGCAATTGAGCGTGTTATCGCGTCACATCTGGGTGCACATATGGGTTATTTGTAATTTTATACATAGTTTTTATTATTAATTTAGATCACTTTTTATTTGGTAACTAATTTCTTGCAATCAAAATAATGATAGTAATAAATAAAGACATGTATTTTTCATATTATATTACAATTATAATGTAGACGATATCGAGTGTAGAGTCCGGTATGATTGGTGCGGTCAGGAAGGATCTCCCGAAGATCGCCGCGTGAGCGCGTAATCCCATCGGAAAGACGTGCTCAAGACGTGCGAGATAGGATTTGCGGGATCATCGAAATATCTATACGTATTTACAATGCTTACTACCACTTGATGTCTTGTCTATAAATGTAGCAACAATAACACAAAGAATCATAAACTTTTACGATAAATAACGGTAATTCCAGAAGATATTTTGTAATTTTACATCAATATTAAAATGCGAAAGCGATTTAATAAAGATTGTTCCTTCATAAATGTTACATGCACCGATGTTAAATTTATTCGAAGTCTGCGAAAACTCCTCTAAAATAGAAGTTGTGGAGTGCAGTTTTGATAATATCACTTTAATTGAGTAGAAAAGAGAGTGTCGCATCGTGGATTTGAGTAGATTGAGAATGAATACAACGCAATCGTGATCAAACATATGTCACGGTTTACTTATTAAGAAGAGCGCAATGAGAAGCTCAAATATTTTCTTTTGCATTTCGAAACACAAAACTTTGCACTCGAAAAACAGCCGTCTTGAAGTTTTTGGAAGTTGAGGGGGTCGTATTTCCAGTTGTCCTCCGAGTTTTCGAGTGACCAACCCGCACCGGACGGTTTATTGCTACCACGTTTATTTGCAGAACACTACAAAACAGTTCTCGAGCTGATTTTGGCAATATAGTTGTTCTATTTCACCGCAATACTATTAAATAGTATTTGTGTGGAATAATGTAAAATGATTCTCCTGAGATCGATTTATTCAGGATCTGCAAGCTCATGATACAGATACAAAAATAATAAAGTCTACATAGAAAATACCGCACTTAGTTTTTTGCATTTATAAATATTTTATTGTTCTTAAATTGATTTCTGTCATTTAAGATGGATATTTTCGATATTTTCATAACACCTAGATCTAATAACAACAACATTCACATTTGAGTGTCAATTTTGTTATAATTCTGATTAAAATAGAAGTACCAATAACAATATAAAACATTAGAGGTGGCTACTGAGTACCCCAACTTCCGCAAGCTCTTGAATATGCCAACCGGCGGAGTTTTATTAAAAAGCTGGAGCGGCCTTTAAGTCGATTCTTTATACAATACCGCTCTATCCTTTGCTTTGTTCTCACACACTTGTAAGGGCTTATGCACACAAGCACCTGATACGAGGGGAGCACAATAAGTGCAGAATGTATTTACGCAGCGCGATTGCCCGACGCTATAGGCGAGATCGAACGATGAGTCACTGATGGTACAGTATGCGACGAATCTCGTGTAGTATATCTACATATGAGTTATCAGCCTAACTTTGGAACTGTATTTATGATTTTCTAATAAATAAATAAATAAATATATATATAGGTTTAAAGGATATAAAAAATCTTAAAATTATAAAAATGTAATTTATGAATTCAATTCTAATAAAATGTAAAGCATAAATGTAAATGTAAACCATAGTATAAAAATATAATTCAATAAATTTACCAATATATTTTTAAGCCAATTTGTAGGAAGAATCCGTAATGAAATTATCAAGAGTTTTAGCTATAAAATGGTACGTACGGTAATCAAGCGTTATTAATCTGATTGTAAGTTTACAGGTAGACTGTAAAGATTTGTTATAAGAGAGAGTTAACTGCGTGTAGTAATAATATCATAGGCCAGGGTCGGTTTACGAGTCAGACTTTGCATAATATCATGACAGATGTTTGAACAATAAAACTGAATCGAGTCGAGTTGTTACTTGTATAAGTACGTTTGATTGGCATTATGTTCATAAAACTACGCGAATGAATCAGGAAAAATATATTAAAATCAAGGCAAAGGAAGCAACGTTGGGGGTATAATAATGTCGTTAATATTTAACAGGAATGTTAAATTTGTTAAATTGTACCTGTTAGCCGAGCTTAGTCACGAAAATTGAGAAATAGCTTAAAAATTTCAAAACACATTCGCGAAACGCAAAGCAAAGCCTGTGACGTATTTCATGTAGAGTATTTACATGAAAACTTTTTTGGATTGAACTAAAATGTTTTGTGCGGGCTTAGGTTTCACTATTTTTTTATATAAAAATCTAAATAAATAATTCGCGGCATCAGATATTTCACGTTGCTTTATGTTTCGAGATAACAGATTTGCTACGTACTTTGTCATTTTGATATTTAAAATGATTTTTTTTCGATACTCTTTTTATTTTGTTTAATATGTAGTTTTCCGGCTCACTTTGACTTTGTCTCAATATGGACGACCTGCGAAAACCTTTCATAATTTGTTAAATACAGTTTTTATTACAAAGAAATATCGAATTTATTAATTGAAACATGAAAAGTGATATTGTAAAAACCCCAATATTAAATAAAACTTATATTTTGAGTTCTTACATTTTTATCAGTGGCCGTTTATTAAAAACAATATATTAAATTTAAAAACAAACAGCTGCAGACGAAACAGAAGAACATATGCAATTATTTGAAATAATATAAATATTCCTTTGTTGAAATAGTGTTTTCGATTGCAGAAAGATAAAATAAAATCTATAAAAGAGTACTCAATATGCTAAACGTCGGATTTAAAATTGTAGTCGTATTTAAATTTGAAAAGTTGTCCACAGCTAGGGTAACGTTGAAGAGTATTACTTATGAATCAATAGTTAATGAGTATCAATGGGCTTTGAAACTCGCCGGCCTCTGTGCATCCTAGGCGCATCATTAATATTGAAAGTTACGCTGAGTCCATTGTCTCTTGAGTGGTCGCCTTTGTATATTATACGTCGACTTCTCTACGGAAATGAACTACTCATTTCCTTTCGTAAAAGTTTTCTTTAATACTATATTGGTTCTTTGAGATACAATCTCTTTTATATCGTCTACAAAGATTCTAAAGGCGTTTAAATGTTGTCTCTCATAAATTCTTAAGAATATATTTTAATATCAAATTGGAATAGTTAAAATATTTAATTCGTCAAGCTATATTAAAAATTTATTTCTGATGGTAAAACTTGATAAGATCTTTTAGTATGTATACCGAAAACTTAGATTTTCTTTCATTTGTGTTACGAGTTCCCCCGTGCATCATAAATATAAAGAGTCCCGCGGTACTGAGAGCTGTCCAAAGTTACAAAAACAAACTAAACTTAAACGATTCGTTCATTTACCTTAGTCACCATCGTATTAGTTGCTCCTGGGTATTGCAAACACTCATTTTATTTGTATCGTTCATATCCCAAGAGTATCAACACTCGCATACAATCCAAGAAGATTGAAGATTAAAATTATTAAATTATACAAGAAATTAAGAAGATTTCTGAGGCCACATAAAAGTGAAAATTATTTTTAATAATCTGCTATTGTCTGTTAAAATTAAATAAAGAATTAATTAGAGTAAAAATTAAGAACAAAAATCATTAGTCAAAATAAATTTTCAGCTGCAAGGTTTCCTCACGCCTTGTAATAAATTAATAATTCCGTACCTCCTTAACAAAACAAGCCTGAGTAAAATCTAATTTGAAGTTTATACAAATTGTGCTCCCGTCTTTTAACTAATGATCGTTTGAATATAAAAGTCGTATGAGAGAATACTGTGAAATTAATATACACAATCAAATAATAAAAACGAAAATCTAATTATTCTATGCGATCTCGATTGTCGAAGTAAAAGTTTTCCATGTATAAAATTAAACGGTCAGCTACCGAACAAGCAAATTTTAAATTACACAATAAGCATTAAATACTGATTGAATCGTAACCATCTGACTAAAAATTTGTAAGGTCACGAGCTGATGAGGTTGCTCCCTTTACCATTTTTTCTGTAGAACTATTTTAATTAAATCCGCTCGATCGGAATTTATAGAGGGACAGATCGATCGAATATAGATTGTGAATGTTCAATTCGGGCTTTCGATTAAGCTCCGAAGCTGGCAGTAATTGTCGTGGTCTTTAACATTTACGATAATGACTTTGCTCGGATTGACGTCGTATGACGCCGTCTTCGGCTACAATCCAGAGATATGCGGTTAATCCGCGAGAATGTGGCCGTACGGTGTTACGATGCACTCGGAGTATGTAGATTGAGGAAATATCAACGTGAATTAGCTTCCATGCACTTGTAATGAATCAGATTGAAGTTTTATACGTATATTATATTAAGCTATTATTTATTTCATTTCAAACAATATCTTTTTATAGAACCATAATTTTTCGGAGTATCTATATATGTTTTGTATTATTTATATTAGAAGTATAGAGTATATTTGTTTCGATTTTAAAATTTAATTTGTATTATTTTAGGTATTTAGTATGGGTTCTATTGCAGGTCGAAATCATAGAAGGTTTTTGTATTTATATTCATCTTAAAGAAGTCATGTGATAATATTTGGATTGATGAGCCCATATTAATAATGTCTATTTTTACGTAATTCTGATTTGAAATTCTTTGAATTATAAAGAGGGAAGTCAATAGCATCTCTTATAGGCGCAATAACTCGGAACGTTTTAATGATTACGAAATATGGAAAAGGTCTATTTTATAAATCGTTTTTTATTGGATAAAATATCTTCGGTATGAAATATTTTTATCTTTATAATGATGTTGAAAGATACATATGTTCTGTATGATTTTAAGTTTTATACAAATTAATGATCATTAATATTTTATTTTAATATTTTTTAAAGACATAAGTTTTTCTGGAGAGGTGATTTATTTATATAGTTTATACAATTATAATATGAATAAAGTATTATGTTTTCTGGGCAACTGTTGCTTCAAACAAATTTTTATCCATAATATTTTGGATTATAAAAAGAAAAGTATAATAAATCTACTTCAATACTCTTGTGACAAAATAAGCCTTTCAAAGAGGAGGAAAAAGCGAATGGCTTGTACGTGCCTTTCGTAGCGTCATATTAGGCTCGGTGCACACAACGTGTAGGTGTAAAATAGATGTTCTTTTATGTCTAGCCCTTATCTGCTATAGTACTTACCACAACCCCTTGCTCCTGTAATGATGCGTCTGGCTATACGCAAACCTAAAATAAGGGGTGTGCAATTTTAGACACTTTTGTCTGTCAAGTTTTTCATGCGAAAACAGAACCAACATTATATAATTTGAACGGCTAAAAACGTCCACTAAGTTATGTTTTAGTTGATTAGAGATGAGATGAGATTTAAGACCTTAAATTGAATATATATCGTCAAAGCATAATTAATACCTGTCTTTAAATAAAAGCTTCTGAATTAAAACCCGTTAACGTACTTTAACATTTCCATACTACCATTGAGAACAATAATATCAGACAGGAAATAAAATTCTCTATTATTATTTAACTATCTTAATGGACGCTAAAACATTTAGTTACATAGAGCGTAATGAAGCATAAACTTTGCACCTCAACTGCTTTCATTATGCAGACTTGGTACTAATTTGTGTAAAAGTGTTTACAATAAAACTTTTCAACTTAAAATAATTTACCTTGACAGTATATTATTGCTGTTTGATGACGTGCTGCAAAGTTTTGGAGAAAAAAAACTAAAGCATTTGACCTAATTCAGGTTGATTTCTATAGGATAAGATGTATCGTATTACTGCTTGCTATCATTATTTCTGACGCGATTGTTAAGGTGCAATTTCGGTTCTAAATTTAGCAGTTATTTTAGTTTACCCTTGATTACGCAAAACATTACTGAGGTCAAAAGTAACTTTGACAATGTTCTATCATTTGTATAAATCTTATTAAATGCGTTTTATCAGATAATAAAAACACAGAAAATAATTTAAAAAGTAATCATAAAAAGTTTATAGGCTATACATAAAAAAGGTATATATTTATAATATTGAACTATCTGTAAATTTTAATTGGAAGTTTCTGTGTATTTTATACGTGTAGCCTAACAAGTTATTTATTATAGTGGTACCCCTGCTCCAAGTGACGTTGCTCAATGGTTGCCACTAATGAAGCCCCACGCGACCTACCAAATCCCGACTTGTCAGAACCGTTGTTAACTTCCTTTTAATATATCGTGGTTATGTTGTAGTGTTATGTTCTATTTTAATGTCTTTCGGAACTAAGTTGTTTTGTTAATTGGATGTACGACATACAAATATAATAATTGTTTACAGTATAAAAATAATTAATTACAAGCTATAATTTTATATAGCATAATAAAGTTTAAAGAAGACATCATTAAAAGATATTACAATAATGGTTATTAAGTTCAAAGTATACATTTATATATATTTGTAAATAATACTATAAAGATTTAACTTGAAATAAAACATGATTACTCAAACAGTACGCAGATGCGATGAGTTTTGATCCCCACCCGAGGCAGCAGACATCGTAAAAAGTTGTAAACATAGCGAACAATTCACAAACTTGTAGGTAAGTGAGCATTTTTCTTATTCGAGAATTTTGTTTCATGTAAATTTAGGGATTCTATTCTCGGTTGCAATAGAAGATAAGGGCGAGCGGAGTAAATAAGTAATGAGGGGAAAAGGGAAAAATGAGATTGGGATACAGTGGTAACGCACACCACTCAATAGGTCCCACGACTGATACATATTTCAACAGTGCTAGATCCCTCATATTAGTGATTCCCATCGAATACTATTTCCACTTTAACATTAATCCTCGTTGTTACTGGCGAAATAAGAAAATGAATAATATAGTTATAAGATTTATCGTTGCATTTATTTACTGCTTTACAAATGTATATGCATCTTTCAATTGCACGGTAAACGAGATTTAGCAGGTAAAATTTGTATTTGCACGCTCCCTAATATAAACACTGAAATGATGTAGAAACAGTGGAAAATATGACACGACGTCGAAACATGTTTACACCGACTTGAAAACTTTTAGTCTTGGATTTGACAACGCGTTAACAAGAAACTTGAAAACGAATAAATAATTGTCGTCGGTTTTAAATTTAATTTCAAATAATGTTTTTGTTTCTTCAGGTCCATCTTTTCGTATTTATTCAATTAATGATCTGTTTTTTGAAGGCTACTTAATAAAAATAGGATTAATTTGCAGTAAAATATGATAATAATCTTTTTATTGTTTGATAGCGTGATACAAAGCGAAATATCAAAACTCTTGACAGTGCTATCAAATCACTTTTTATTGTAATCATCACTTTATTTAAAGATATGAATAAAAGAAGAAAGTTGACGTTTTTACTTGATTTATTGATAAATTAGTCAATCTGTTAGCCGCTTTGTGTATATCCGTATATTAGATGTAAGTACAAATAGCTATAAAGTTAGCTATTAAAGGTAGCACATGGTATTTACGAAGCATGGGCGAGGCCTTGTCTTGACGGCAGATGTCGAGTGTCGTGATATTAATATTTAATCTACACGAGTTAATTTCGCACTCAACATGGCTACAGATATTTTCATAACCGAAGCTTTGCGTACCAATGTGTTCTCTGCGACGGAAATCATCGAGGCTCAATTAAACAAATAATATTCATGCAAATTAATATTAATAATTTGTAGCAGCTATGTTATTAAAAGCATCTCACAACAATATAAAAGCCGTGGTATCATAGCTTCAGAGTTCTTGGTAAGTAATAACTTTATGATGAAATGCGTCTTAGTAAGTTGCAAAGATGAAACATCACCGTCGTATATATTTACAGGCTCGTCAGCAAATCCGCAGCAGGGAGAGTCCCAATTTGTCGCCTTGCGCCCGCGGCTACCCGCTTATGAAAACTCAGGTAAAGAGGGCTTCCAAGCAAACAATTTGTTCCATTTACACACTGAATAAATATCCTTATCCGTGTAACGGATTGAAATATATTTTTCTATTCACCAATGTCGAACATACCGACATTTTGTAAGTAAACCCTATTTACATCTTTTCACTAATTCTGTTTATGCTCTCATAATATTAACTCGCGACACAAAGATGTTGGTATTAACGTTGACATGTAGAATTTTTGTTTATTTTCATAATTATTTATCGTGATTTGACAACTACCTATCATATCATTCGCAATAAGTCAACGCATTAATAAGATTAAAATATTTGCCCGGTGATATAGGTTTATTAATTTTATTTTTATTTATATAATATAAAGTATGTTCATTATTTCAAGAACCATCTAAATCATTCTGAAACGAGCATCTTGAGCAAGAACATAAACAATCAAAATACACAATTATTTAAAGTCATTATGTTTCAACTCTCCGAGGAATCGTAATGACGATCTCAACTCAATTATTACAATCCAGTGCCGTAAACCAATTACCATAATGGTCCACTTAATACAAACGATGTCTCCAGTAAATATTACATGTACAGTTATCGACAATTCCTTGTAGCTATTTATGTAAATAATTATTTTCCCCCTAATTGCAGGATGCCGGTCGGTTTCAACACTAATGAACACAAATGTAATAGATATTTTCTGACCCATAATAATGTTATAAATCAGTGTTATGGCCAAGGTAAGATAGAAGGCAAGATTTTCCAGAATAAATTATTTTTATATTTATGGTTTAGATTATATGTATTAAATTTCAAATAGAAATAATTACATTTAGAATATAATATTACATAAATTCTGGAATGAAGGGAATTGGAATATTTAAACGAAATTACTTTACATTAGATATTTCAAAGTTAATGTGTTTAGAAACATATAATTGCTTTTTGACATGAAATGTCATTATTTATCTTTTATAAGAATGTAATATTTTAAATTATGATAATACCGACATCAATTGTTTATTATCATTTTAATTACACACTATGATTCATGTATGAATTTTTATCTTCAATCTTTGAGTGTCGGAAAGGGGTAAGTGTTATTGCTCTGAAACACGTACTTATAATTGTTAGTGGTGAACGAAATATATGTTCACGCACGCCTTCGAGAAACGGAACTGAGTCGTTCCGGATTGTTATGCGTGAATTGACAGGGTTGCCTATCATGTATATAAAAAAAATATATAATACGAATATTCAGCCAATCTGATGTGTGAAAAAGCTCCATTATAAGATCATATGCATCGTAAAGAGTTTTCGAGAGGACTAAATAGCTATGTCGTAAGGAGCGCTGAAGTCGTAGAATTGCTAAAAAGCACGTTCGCGGGTTTTAACTTGAGTTACGTAAATACTTCTAATCTTACTCTTGGAGCGAAGTTGTACGCAAGCTTTGTAAACAGCGCAAAGGTGACTCCGTTCCACTTCAACTACCCCAACTTCAAGCTGAAATGTGATTACATCGTCAGAACCTAATGCCGACTCTTCGCCACCTTTATTTAACTTTTTCTTAACTCCTAATAGTGGTAATGTTGGTGTAGTTCAAAAACGCAATTTCGCGATCCCACCGACTCGCGGTTTATGGTAATACTGCTCAGTCCTGTCTATAGCTTTGTTCAAAATTGTGCAATGCTTGTTTCAAACTGCGCTCGTGGTTTTCAGGTACCTTATATAATGGCAGGAGGAAGGTAGTTTTGGAATCTTTGTTTGCGGTATTGTAAACGGTATTGTTTTTTTACAGTCTTTTCGAAAATAATTAAAATGTTCACTTTATTCAGTTGAATCTGAATATATTTTTAAATACGATCGCCGAAGCTGAAATGATTTTGCAACGAGGTAGACGTAATATAGCTCAGATATAGCCGGCGGTGGCGAGGGCGGACGATGTCGGTTCCGGAGCGGCTTATCACTATCGATAACGCGCTCTACATACGTACTGGTTACCTTTAATATACGTATTATACGTGACCCATTTTGAAAATATCGGATCATTTGTTATAATTTAATTATAACTATTTATATTTACATAAAACGCGATACAGTTTCTGTAATAATATGAAGTAATAAGTTAAAATAGCTACGCATAAAATAAATCTGTGCAGGAGACAGCGAGCGCCCTATCAAAACGCCATTTATCAGCTCGTCTCGTTAAACACTGATCCTCTTTTTATAAGGCGATCGTGCAGAAACTGAGATAACTCCGCTTATTTCCGAAATTAGTTCGAAACTACAACGTTATCGAAACTTGTACACGGCTCGATTGGCCCAATCTGTGTAATATTACACAAGTTCTTGATTAAATTTAATAAAACCAAGACGGTTACCTAATTGCGAACGGGAAGTTTCATTAACGAGTGTTCGATTTCGCACGGAGTTTCGCTAGATGCTATCGATCTGTCGCCGCACGCCTGTCCGTCTGTTCGCTCCTGCGACATTAAATTTCAACGAACAAAAGATTAAGGAATGTTAATTCTATATCACGGTTGAAGATTGAATCATTCGAAAGCGGGAAAGTAATTGAGAACGCGGCACTTGCGTTTAATGAGATATAAAGCTATCTTATTATTGATTTATGCTGATTACTTTTGATATAACTTGATGGGCGGCTTTCTTTGTGACCTTAATTAAGTTGCAAAAAGTATTATATTTCTCTTGATCTTTTTTATATAACATTTTTTAATAAATTCTCGAAAAAATTTTAACAGTCTTGGTATTTTTTTTATATTTTCCGGTGCAAGTCGAACGCAGGTAACAATGACTGCATTTTCAAAGTACAATATTGATATGCAATTATAATTTTTATCCACTAATTAATTTTCGTGACGACATATTATGCAATTTAAACCTTGAGTTCAAAAGTTAATTATTGTTAATTCAATTATATGCACTGCAAATACATTAAATGCTTTATAAAAAAACAACATGATTAAATAGATAAACTAAATAAAATGAAAGACATAAAATAGGAATTAGGATATTGTACTGAGAATTAAGTATATTTCACATTTGAAGAGTTCATATTTTATGTAATGTGAATAATTTAATAAAGTTAAAATAAAAATATATTCTGAAATATAATCTAACTAATAAATAATCTGACTTCATAAAACTCATTTAAACATTTATGTAAAACTATAAAATTTATTCTGTTTTAAAAACGAACACCTCACCTAATATTGAATTTCACTTCTAGACTAAATCAAATTCAGAAATCAATCAAAAATAGGTAGTTTAATTTAAGTTCTGCTAAAAGTTGAAACAATATTACACTTAATCTTGATTAGTGAAATCATAAATAGCACATTATTAAAGTTCGTTTACTAAAAACATCATTTTTAACACTGCAATCATACGAATCTATTATCCCGTCAAAGTATAAGCATTTTATTAAAGCTTAGTGCACACCTCGTTAGCTCTCACGGAGCCGTCCTTGCGGTTAATGCTTATTAAACTTCATGTTTACTGTATAATTGTGATAGCAGTATCTTTAGCTTATTAACTCTTGAGTTAGAACAACTTTGACTTACTCATTAAATGCTTTAACTGAAGCGTTATAGGTTTACTATCTTATATATTTACAATGTTGCAGAACAACAAAATAATCAATTTATAAATATGTATTAAACAAACACTACACTATCTGAACGGTATGATAATATAAAACACATCAAACATGAAAAGCGTATCGAAAATAAAACCAGTATTAATTTAATAGAAACTTCTCTTCATTAGTTTCAGTCGTGCGGTTGAGTGGGCAAACAAATAAAAATGTTTGATCTCGATACAATTGAAACGATATTCGAATCATTACAATCGTTCAACCGTTCCATCTGTTATTGTCGGTAATAATAAACAGTGGATAACCTCTCTTTATACAACTGTCACAAACACATATTGTAAAATGACATTCATTTCCTAATATTGACAGCCTCTGATGTCATTTTTAAACTGGATATTTATTGTTGAGCATCCAAAATGAACACAAGAGAGGTCAAGTCAACGTTTTGTTAGTTACGTTATAAATTTCGTAAATGGTATTGTAATAATTATTTGTAATTATTGGACTTCATGATGGTACAATGTGAAATAAAATTTTATATTTAATTTTTAATGCCTCACCATTTTACATTATACGATTCAAATCGAGGTATTTACTGTGGGCGTGAAATTGGGTGAATTTTAATTGTCTTACATTTTTATTCTACTTTAGTTTTATTGTTATCGTATAATCTCGTAACGGTACGCGATGTTATTGATAAGGAAATACTAATTATACTTAGTATTTTCTACTTCTATTTACTGTATGGAGTTAAACTAATGGTAAACAGTAACAATCAATCAACACAGAATAATTCATAATAATAATAAAAAAATGTAAGCCAGCAAAATTATTATAATGAAGATAGCTTACTAAAATAGTATATAGACTCAACATTTCTGAATAAATTTAGTTAAGTTAGTGAAAATGTACGACAAAATGTTCTCTCCCACCCAACAATACTAATAAGCCGCGAAGTCGCAAGCGACATAGTATATAGGTAGGACGGCTCTCGAGCAAGTCGAGAGCACACCGCATTCGTTAGCATCCGCGTGACGAACACTCTCCATCCCACTCTGTCGTACTCCTCAGCTCTTTTCATTAGGAAGTAATTTAGAGTACCGGGCACTCTTCCGCTTCATTCCTCCACGTTTGTACCGGAGAGTGCTCATGGCCCCGCTGATTCAGCTAAGGCTTTTGTGACAAGATTAAAGAGACACGTTTTCTTAGTGACGCGCCCGAGCCCCTATTCACTCTGCGCTAAATTTAAAATTAAGGCCTCGGTTACGATGTAAGAAACGGAGTGGAGTTTTATGAATAAACCTTTTACATTATAAAGTACGTTTTGCTTTACAATATTGGTTCTTAAGTATATTAAAAATGTTAATAAATATTATATCGGTTTATGTAAATAATAGGTTCTGATGTATGTCAACAAGGGTTGTGAGATATGAGGGTGATAATTTTCTCTATATTTCAATATTATTTATTTTCGAAACATGCTTTTTATAAAAATAAATCGTAATAGGACTTTTTTTAACTTAGAAAACGAGAAAAGAGATACTAAGTAACATAATATAATGATTAAAAAAAAACAATCAAAGTAAGTTATTGTGTAAATAAATAAGTCTGAAAGCTCACTCAAATAACAAGATACGGAGAACAAATTGAAATTGACATAAAAATAAAATTTCAGCTTTACAAGAAATGAGAACAAAATTAACTTTTGAACACTTCTGACGTTTGTATCTGTTATTTAGTTTTAAAATCTTCAAGAGTTGTCCTAGATTCGACGGCGACATCGTCCAGTTGCAACAACTTCTGCCAAGATGATACTGAGGTGTCACTTCCGTGAAATTATTCTTTCATACTCGTGAGCAATTTGGAAATGCACTTTCTGATATAATACAGGTTGACCTTAAAATTATTGTTATTTATATATCGGAGAGTGTAACGAAGTAAAATGTCTATGATATTGAATGGTACTATTGTTAATAAGTTACTAGCATAATAAAAAGTATCAACGTGTATGTAAGCTTTAAATTGAAACACTGTTACTGTAAGGGTAGAACGTGTGTTGACCCGTAGTCGAGACTATTAAGTGGGGTCGGCTCAGTAAAACGTCCCCGGGGATCACAAACCCGATTTACGGGACATGGAATGAGCAATAAAAATAATAATTATATACATTGTTTTGTTTTGAGTAAAGAAGGTAGGGGATAATGAAATAAAATTGCCCCTCAATCGGTAACCATACTTTGGCCTTTTTATATTGTTTTCTATATTGCTAATTGCTGAAATTGCGTAAGTAAACAAAAACGTAATATTTCCAGAGTAAACATGACTTGCAAAATAATATATTATTTTTATAATTAACAAAAATGTTTTATTATTTTGCGTGTATGACTCTTAAAGAATAAATATATTAAATCATAAAGTAAAAAAATCTATTTTCTTCCTAAATTACAGCGTTTCATTTTAAGTTAATACAAAAAAAGTAAAATTACGTGATTCGTATAAAAGAAAAAAAGCAGAGTTATACAAGATAATTAATGACCCTAATAAATTTCGTTCCACGGAGTATATATTCGTAACAAAATATTTTTTGACTGCATAAAATTAGCCGAGGAAGGTATTTACGCAAAAAACGTATCGAGGGATCAATCTGGGTTTATCGCCGGACAAAATCTATAGCGCGTGTGTAGGGCACGTACCGCTTTATCGTACCGGCGATCGCGAGGAACGATATTAGCATCATTCGTCTTTGTCATGCCGTTTCCTAATTTGAATAATCGCAGGTGAGAATGGAGAGCGATTTGCTAAGGTAAGTTAGTGAAGATATTATATTAATTCATAAAAGGAAAACAATAGAAATACCAACAGAATAAAACTTAATTTAAAATTAAAATACGAACACGGAAGGGCAGAAATGGAACACAGTGTGAATTATCTCATTATACCTCAAATCAACTGTTAAAACAAATATTAAAAAAAGAGAAAAGACTACAAAATGTTCCTCATCTCTGGCTACTGGGAAACGTGAAATCCGATTTAATTTATTTTTATCGCGGGGCTTTATAATTTCATTTTCGCACTTTCCATTTCGAGAGAGCGCCGGCGCCGCGGCACGCCGCTCTATCCGAATGAGATCTCGACGAAATCAGGTACAAAAGAACGATAATGAACGTTCACTGCTTGCTACGTAATCTAAATTATTATACGAGTCGAAATTCTTACTTGGCAGCAAAAGAAATCTACTTTATCTCCGGCACTGCGAGATTTTTAATAAAATTAAAACGTCCGAGTCCGAGAAGGGCCCCTCTCAATGTTTACAGTGGAACTGAAACAGTATTTCGATTCTAATTTTCATTTGACTTCCGACAAAAAGTATAAATCGACCATGACTGATTCTTGAAGAGAAATAAAACAGTTTCTTTACTTTCAGAAGATAATAAATAGTAAATTTTACTATTATGTGAATAACATGTATTAAGAAATGTTATATTAATTATACACACTGTTGTTCATTTATTAATTTCTTTAAACATCTAAGTACTAATTTATATTTTTGCCATTTAATAATAAACTATTACTTTTTATTGAAATTATTGTAATAAAGTGTGTATCTTATGGCAGTCAAATAATAATGCATATTAAGTTATTAAAATTAAAATACTAAATCATTGGACAATTTAAACATCTTGAAAAATAAAGCATATTTTGAATTTAATCAAACTGTCACATAGAATTTTAGTCACCGAAGCATAGTAACTTTAACGTCTATGTGCCACTAGGTATCATGTCACAACTGGAATGCAGGCGAGGCGACGGAAAGGGTGTGAAACTTTCCGCGTTACCAAAATACACGAGCTACAAGCCTCAGGCCTTATCGCCTCCATGGCGCCATTCATTGATTCTTACCGCTCCACTGCACTAACTCTATTTTTCGACTTCCTTATCCAGCCAGGACAGACTTTTATTAACTTTCTAACTTGTTAAACATAACTTTCAGAAATATGAGATAAGTAAGATTGAGCCTTGCAGAGACTTGAAAACCTTATACATTTCTATTTGTTATTTCCAACACTATAAAATGTTTTTATTATTGCTATAATTTTATTTTATGATTCCTAATTATGTTACAAAAGTTGAATAGAAAAGTTTCTCTATTTCTTGAAATACTATTTCAGTAATCACAAATTGTCACATCAGTGAGCTCAAATGTAATTAGCCAAATGCAGCACGTAACGTGACTCAGGCAATGAGTCCCACATCAAGTCGGCTCCGGCCGTATTGTTCCCCGTAATGATTATATAACCGTACTTTTACTACACATTTAAAATTTAAGTGGTCTTAAAATTGTACGGAAGATTGTGCAGTACTCTATTTCACCTCAACGAAGCGTAACGAACTGAAAAGGGTGTTCGTTAAATCCGAGAGTAAGTTAGTTTTACGAATATATGGTAGTGATTTCGACAAAGAGCGGGATTTGTTGTGGAAAATGAGGTAACATGAAATGCTAAGTAAAAATGTCGCATAGCTAAGCTGGACAGTGTAATGTTAAATTGTTAATAGTTTGATAATAATATACTTGAAATAAATGCTTTAAACGGATCAAATGTTTGGAAGTTCAGTGCATTCAGTTTATGCTTTATAAACCTTGCTTTACCTTATTTGAAATAACAACGAACCGCGGATGTCTAACTTAAATAAGATTAAATATTCCTAGTCGACAGCAAGTTTCTTCAAGGAGCGTGTGTAATCAAAATCTGCACTGGAAAACTTTCTTCGGAATCTCCTAGCAATTGCAGAACCTGGTCGCCGTTAAAAAACTAAAATGAACCTGTCGCTTAAACTAATTTCATTTCCAACTTTTGTGTTAGAATAGTTTTTATCATGTTTCGCAGGTTTTTTACGAAGCAACTTGTTCACAGTTAAAAAATCAATTTCTCAGATCCGACGGGGAGGCAACTTGTAAAGTGTTTACTTCGCGAGAGTGCGACAAGGTAATGTAAAGAAATTCAACTCAACATTTTAATTTTTTAATGAAATTACGAGGAAAATGTCAGAACATCTAAGTTTTGTGGAGAGAAGTTGAAATAAATTTACATTATATATGTTTCTATTTACATTTTTTAATTTAATGTTATTGGTAATTATATAAGAATATTATTAAATTACTAGTGCATCAAGCAACGTCTTAAAAATGGTAATTGATACAAATCGTCGAAACAATGACAAAAAAAGAGATTCTGCGAAAAACATTTTGAAAGCAGAAAAACTATTAAACGTGACTAAGTAGATTTGCGACAGAGCAGAGTGGCCCTTGTCCTTCAAGAACGCAATTAGTTCGCTTTTTGCTGCACTCTGTATTTTGACTAATGATTGGACGCGGAACGCCGCTGCGGTTGTTTACGTTCACAACAAACGCTGATTTATCGCTGAGCTCTGTACAACTACTCCCTTTATTTGGACGCGTATAATTTATCAACCATTTATTGCTTATATATTCTTATTGGTTGTTATTGTTTGATATAAAACTCAATTAGGAACAACAATTAAGTTTAATAATATGGGAATTCATTAATCAACGAATTCTGTTCAAAAGTAATGTTAAAATTGTATTAAAAATGTAAACGTTTTTTTCACTGCAAGTACTGAATGTTTTATGGTTAGATGAATCCCGTTAAGAAGGGATTATTTAAATTATTCAAATTAGAGCTGTGTAACACTAGCAGGACTTTCAAATATGTGGTGTAGCTATAAGAAACTTGGCACCAAGCAAGCGGTCTTCCAAATCTGTACACTTTGCTTATCAGTTCTGATTCATACCAACATCGTATACACACCGACGTTACGCTGAACTCACACACACAAATATACACCCATGAATGTGTTGCTCTGTTACTAAATGCGCTACCAGACGTCATTTTATTTTGTGGATAAGAAGGCTCGTATGGCCCAGGGATTCAGCGACGCTTTATCAAGGGAGAAAAGAATGGATCGTGATGAGAAATGTGCCGGAATAATTTATCTTTGGGTTAGTTTAGAAAGAAGCTTGTCTCCAACAGAAAGGCGAGTACGAAGGCTTATTTCTAATTCAGGGACGTGTTTTCGAAGGGAAGATGAAGCGCTGCGTGTGAATAACTGAATACAAACGATGACGGGCCAAGTTCGGTTCCAACGAAATGATGGCGCCGAGTCTTATTTGAAACAATATATACTTACCTGTATGAGGCAACACAGAAATGTATATGAATAGCAAACAATAACATTTATTCTCTAGTAGATAATATAGGGACAACACACGCGCACGTGTCGTTTATAACTTAAGATATTGAGAAGCGAGTACAAAACTGCTTAAGATTTATCGTCCGCTGTAAACGCACGAACTAAGAATTTGTTTACTCGGAGCCGACAAACAGCGATATTAAAATCTCTTCTATTTTCATTAAATTGTTTTATTGAGGGAGGAAAAACTTAAATTGGAGTGATTAAAGCGCGTACGTACCCTTCGTGATTGATTTCTTCGAGACGGTGCCCCTCGTGCCGCCTGGTAACTATTGTGCCTTTAGATTTATTTCTGTTTCCTCGTTTTTATTGCGTACTCAGATCTTATAACGAAATAGTTACGGCTGTTAAAAGGTTTTATTTGTTAACCTTCGGCATATACGGCAATAAAATAGATTCGTAACCAAAGAAGCGTACGCGTTTTAGATTTATAACTGAATCACGTGAAAAAGAAACAAATTTGCCATATAGAAGGATATAAAACTGGAAATATAGCATAAATTTATCGGGAAATTGTTGAAATCTCAGTATAATAAAATATTTTCTATTGAATATTGTATGAAAAGAGCTTCACCGGGTCCGCTCATTTCACTTCATTTTACTACCTACCTTATTATGCTGAACCTTATTTTCAATGTAAAGTAGTCCGAGTGTTAAGATATGCGGAATGGGACTGAGAACATCACTTACCTGGAATGAAAGAAATACAATTAAGTACATAAATATAAAATATGATTTATTTATATAAATTGTTGTATCAACAAATGTACTGTATAATGGAGGGAAGTAAAATTATAATGGCAGATATGGATGACCAGATTTAAAGTGCCACGATCTAATCCCAAAGTCCAAGATCAAATTCACTTAATTTACCGCCCGCTTAAGATCTTCTAAAACTTTACGCACTTAATAAACTCCTACGCGAATTAAAATTCCGTTGTTTTAACGACAGTCGTGTCGGAGGACGGTTAACTCTTAAGTTATGCTTAATCGTAATTTATCTCATCAAAAGTGTAAAAGATTAAAAATAATTTCTTATATAAAATCTATATTATTATATTTATTAACTACTTTTATCATATAAAAGTTAATAATAACCGAAGGGTTTTTACTTTCCTAAAAACATCAACGAAAGTATTTTTTTATTAAATCACTAGGGACTTGTTGTTGTACTGTTTCTTAACTAAATTGACGTTTGATCGCTAGATGGCGTTGAGAGATGTCATGCTTTATTTAAATATGCAAATGATTTTTGAGTGTGCGGCGTAGTTCGGCTTCAGGTTTAGCATAAACAAATCACAGCTCGTAGTTACTGGTTGAGTAGTAGACAGGCGGTGGGAATAAATAATCTCGCAGTCGTAAATCAGCAGCGCGTAATTTCCGACTAATGTGGATGTAAAAGACAATTCCACATTCTTAGTTGTTTGTGCGTAACGTTGTTAAATGACGCTTATCTCGGCCAACTAGCTTATGTTTAGTGTAAACGCTGAATTGCTATCTGGTTATTTATCCTATTTATAAATTTATTCTCAATTATTAAGTTTTTGTTATTTATGATATTAAATTCATAATATAGATATAGACTATAACGTAATATTCATAGAGCGAAACAAATATAAAAAGTCACAGTATTGAATAAACTAAAAAAAGTAACTTTAAAGTAAAAAGTGGATTACATTATACCAACAACGAGGCAACGTTTAATTGGTTGTCTCTAAATTAACAAAGTTAACGGGTTAAGTAATAGCAATAACAACATTTCGTATGCTCCTTTAGTTCGTATCTGGGAGAGCTTTATCAGTAATTGAACACGAACTATTACATTTAGACCCGGAATTATATCGGAAACTTCGGATTCAGACCTTCCTGCTAAAATACGCGGTAATCCGGACGAAAATCCCGCCTTTATTTATGTGCAATGTTAAGTGGATTTTGTAATTCGAAGCGATCTACTTCATCCTTTACTCCAAACTATACATAAATTATAATGTATTTAGAAATTAATTAGTTTAAATTAATTTAAAATTCGTTTAGTAATTTCAAACTAAATTTCAGTTATAGAATCAAGACAATTTGGTTTAAGGATATCATGATAAAAAGTAATTATATAACTAATCATACGTCTCAAATCTGTTTTTTTTATTATTTCTTCATTTTACATGTAATTATTTTGTTAGCAAATATAAATTTAATATAAAAGATAAAAAGTAACCCAGATTACCTCTCAACGATTATTACACGCCCCGAGGAGACGAGCGCCGGACAGCTGTCCGACACCACGGCTTCAAAAATTATAATAATATTCCAAATTCAATATCGAATATTTATGTTTGTGTTTTTGTTATTTAATTTTGACATATGTTATTTTAAAATGGCGTTAATATTTAAATAATATGAATTTATTAACATTTCAAAAGTAATTTTAATTTAAAATTGTATCGTGGTTCGAGTATTAAATATTTACTGTCTCCGGTTAAAGATGTTTCTGGCAGTAACCGACCATTAAAGTTAAAGGCGGCAGTGTAAATAATAACGGCGGACTCTATCGCGTTGTTTTCAACCGTTAAACAAACAACGAAATGTATACTTCTAAGATTGCAAAAGCTTTTAAATATGCACTTGCATTTTTAATTTATGCATACACATTTTTAAAGTTATATTTTTTATAAGTTTGTTGATTTTTTAACGCTTATTTGGATGAAAAATTTAATAATATAAATTATAATACAACGTGTTTTAACAGTTTACAGTACTTGTTCTTAAGCACGCTAAGTAATCGTGAAATGATAAATATTCGTTAAATTATAATTAAGTCTTCAAGGTAAGCTACGAATTGATTATAGTTAATAATAGGCGGCGAAGTAAACTGTTTAATCCCAAGATTTATATGAAATCGTAGATCACGCACTGTGGTTTGTCGTACGGTGCTACAGCGTATACCTCGTAGATCCTGTTTCTACGTATGTATATTATAATACTTTATATGAAATAATCTTTCTATACACGTCATAAGATAAATTAAATAAAGGGAATTATTTATAAATCTTATATAATTCTCGTAATTACGGGACGGTCAAGTCAATGTAAATTAAAATCTTTTTTTTTATATTTCCTTTGCTTATCTAAACTGTAAAATAAAATTATTTTCCATACCAGTGCCAAAAACACCTAAAAACTGTAAAGATACCGCAACAAAAAGACACACGTCTTTTAATATAATTGATAATCATCATCATTATAGAAGATCATCTATGAATAGAAAGAATTAACGTATAACGTTGTCAGTAGCAATGAGATCTCGCGTGACGTTGATAAAGGTCTCGAAACCTATGTTTTCAGATTCACCATTCGCAGCAAAAACGTGTCATTGGCCCAACTATCTAATTTACCCAAAGGTAATCTACTCTTTCAAATAAATTTCCAGTAATTCAACATGTATCCCTCGAGAATACGGCTTAGTACGCTTTATTACATACCTCTCAGCTACGTAAATAGAAAAATAATGTCGGCGAAAGAGTCAGCTTAACTTTTATATTAGTCAGAATATTCTATGCTAATGGTATGAATATTATCTTGGATTGGTCTCAACGCTTTCTTTTATATTTATAGAAAAAATATTTCTATTCCGTTTGCAAAATTAATAATAATGAATAATACAAATGTTAAATTCATTATTAAGATGAGATCTTTACTTTCAATTAATTTAATTGCTTTGAATGTACATAATTTGTTATAGGCCGAAACTAAGCTCTCGGGCTTTCGGCAAGACGCTATAATGTATTTGAAAACACAACTCCATTAAGTAATTAAGGCAGACCAACACAAGTATTACCAGTATTAAAAATTCATGATATGCGAACCGTCGTAAAGGGTACATTATCGAAATCTATATCTCAAGGATTACTATAAGAGGACTTATTTCGCGGTTTGAGGATAAAATAAAGGCTTATTCGATATAAACGTGCACGGAACATTGCCTCGTATGGGGATTGTCTTGGAGTAAGCAAATAAAGTAATACGGGAGCGTCACCTGGCGCTCAGTTTTCGTTCCCACGCGTTTCAACGTTGCCACTTGGTATATAATACGTTAATTTGCTTTTGTTCTTAGAGTAAGCATCTATTTCGGTTACTAAGTCTACTTTGAATGTAATCTTCACGTAGTTGGAGCATGTGAGAAACAATGAAACGTCGAAAGTAACGTATGCTTTTGATTTTGTAATCGGTTTATATTTTAAGGAGAACACCCATTGCTCGGTTGTTTTAATTCAAATGTATTTAGAATTTATATTTATAAACGTTATATTATATAAGGAATTTAGTTTTTGTATAACACGATAGAATCTTAGTAAATCAAATAAATACAAGTCGAGTTATCAAAGTAACACTTCTAATTATGACATCGTTTAAGCACAACACTTGAATGAAACTTCTGCTCGAGTAATCAACAAGCAGGAGATAAAACCGAAAGTTTAATCGTAATTCACGTTATGATTACAGGATCCCCAACCATCAAAGTTGTCGAAAGGAGCGATGTTGAGCAAGCGTGAAATAATTAAGGAAAGATAATATGCTCGGGCTAATGAACCGCCCAATGCCTCTACTAAGATAACTCGATCTACTTTGATTGAGTTCTATTAATGTTGTGAACTAAATTTTGTGACATAACAAGTAGCTTTAGAATGCTTAGTGAAACGGAAAATTTCCAATTAAAGTTATTGTATCATGCAAATTATAGATAAAATGTAATGAAATAAATTTACTGTTATTATGTATAAATATAAATATATTAAATAAAAAATAGTGACCCTGTCAAACATGTTGATAGAAACACATATTTTTGTAAGCATAATTAGAAGTTAATTGAGTGTAATGATACTGGGAGAGGTGATATAAATTCAGGAATTTCTAGAACAGTTAGTAAGACATATGCTTGATGGGTGTCTCGATGTCTTCTCTCGTCTTGCTTAGGTGGATTATGTTCGCGTCATTAATCGCTGAAATTGCGTTCCTGTGGTCCCTTCGACCCGACAACCTTCAATTAAACACGTCTTTCCAATTTAAATTTTAAGATCTTATAATAAACTACAGATATTAAAATGGTTATGTATAAAGCTTCCTAATCTAGTATGCTTCTAAAGGCATTGAGCAAGGCATTGTATATAAGGCACTTTTTACTTTTATATGGCAGATGAGAAATTAATTTTGTCAAAATTGTTTTTATATTAAAAATATGCCTCGTCCAAAATTTGAACGGTATGATGAGAGATGGACGGAGTTGCGGAGACGTCAGCGATCAATCAACCATCTGACTAATACAATCTATCAATACGTCACGGATGACGTCACACCATATGGCAGCAGCGGCGAGAGATATTAAAAATCAATTTCTACTAACTTCCGTTATAATAATTTAAAATATATACATTTTTCACTTTTATCCCTATTCACTTTTGTGTTTATTTTTATATAACCTTTTACGTAACGATTATGTCTTGATGTTTACGAGGAACGGCATTACATTTGGTGCAATTTGAAGTCAAACACTATCTATCGAGTATAAAAATATCTATTTGTTGCATCAACAAAATATAGCGCAATCGATTTAAAAGCTTAGTGCAGAGAAATGTGTCACGCAATATTTTGTAGCTCTCATATTTTCTGCAGTTTTTAAAATAATTGAAAACGGTTGATATAGATAGTCCCAAATGTTTAGGCACTTTATAAAACGATGAAGTCAAGCGAGGCTTTGTTTCACCGTTTTAAAAATTTACGTGTAAATTGGATAAAAGCCTTTATTTATATTTAATACCGGTCAGAGGAACAAGTTAATCGCAGGCGTTAGCGTCCACGCACGTAGATATTCTGATCGGACACTTTTATGACATCGGACACTCCGCGTTAAATGCGGCGGCTTAAAAAGGGTTGCTGGCAATAGCCTTGTCACCTCAAAAGGCTCGGGACATAACGCTACCTTCATCATAGCATGGCCGGACGTTCATTGATAATTAATGGGTGGTGCCACTGTAACGAAAACAAACGACGGGTGGCACGCGTACGATAACGATTAATATCTTTGCAGCAAAAACAAACCTACGCTCGTAGTCTTGGTGTGATAAATCATATCTCCGAGGCGCAAAAATAAATGAGTCTAATGATAAATGGCGACGATTCACGGAGCGTCGATGAGTCTGGTGAGTTTCAAAATTAAACCCTTTAGACACGTAACAGTATATTAAGAGATTTTTTTGGTTCCAAATATTTCAATAATAAGAGGTAGCGAAACGATAAAAATATTAAACAATGTATTATTAAATAATTTTTATTATTTCTGTTTATTATTTCAGAAATGATTTAGTTTATTTATAACTTTTTAAATGTTGAATCCGAGAAGCTGAACAACCCTTTGATAAATTGCTGGTGGCGAAACTCCTATTTCTTCAATACTATATTGAAGATTTACAGCCTCAAATCGGCGAAAAGCTCGATGGATATTGTCAATCATTCAGTAAAGAAAAATATCCCAACTGCGAACTGTCAAATATTTATCTTTTTTTCTCTTACCCTGGCAATGTCAATATTTGAGTCTGAGGAATGTTAGAATGTAGGTATTGAGACTTTTTCCTTTGCAAGTTATTTTGCGAATTCGTTTTAAGGAAATGAACATTTTTTTTTGTATTATTTGATTTAGCGCTTTATTGAAATGCTTTACTTAAGTTTTATTGAGTAAGTGCGTAACTTAAAATATTTATCAGTGTAAATAAAAAGTACTTGGAAAATAGCTTTAGACAATTCTAAGAAGTCTGTCAATTTACGTCTAACAGAAAGTAATAAAAGTATGTAGTGACAAATATTAAAACACAGTGAAATTTAACAGCACAGCGAAAATTAAACTATTTCCGGAAATCAGTTTTATAAATATTTGAACTGATGCAAGTGATATAATTATTTTATAGAAATAACAACAAAGGTCAGAAGTGAGCCGGACTTGACACTGCAGACTACTAATTACGTTAGTGATCCCCTCTCAAAGTAAACGACTCCGCTTTCTGTTCAAACAACCACTCAAGTTTGCCAGGAAAAATTCGCAAACCCACTTATTTAGCTCCCTACGGTACCGACAACGACTATATAACGTACTTGATACACCAAACAATTCTTATAAGACATGATAATAAAATATAAACGTACTCTGTGGCGTCCGTCGCGCGGAATTTATTCACACTGGATCAATTTGAATATTTTAACATCTTCCCTTATACTTCCTCGTGGGTTAGATTTAATAAAGTTATATTATTTTCATATTCATTAATTATACAAACAAATATTATATTTGAATATAAATATCATTTTAGGTTTATTTAAATATTTAAATATATATTACATTGTGTAAATAAATGAAAAAAACCCTAGGTAAATCAAATAATTACCCCGGCTTATTTAATATTAGTATTCCAATATTATTAAAAACTGTGTAATTCTATATTCATATATTTAAGTTAAAACCAATAACAATTCTGTACAAAGAAGACACAACTATCTGGATATAATATTATGGAACCTATTGATCCCTTAGGATCGTATGTTCGGTTTCGTTCGTGGAACTTTTCAATCCCTCGGTGTTTAGGGAGTTGCATTGGACAATCTTATCAGAAGGAGGGAGAGATTTTCCAGTGTCCGGCCTCTCACCTCAAAGGATTTCCCTCGGCGCCATGGAACGTTTGTCGATTGGATTTCAAATTATTATGCGTACAAGCCCTTTAGGATACTTTTAATACTTTCCTCGGTTGGAAGCCTTGTTTGATGTAGGGTTGTGTTATAAATTGTAACTTTTTCTCTACAATTTCTGTTAACAAAACAACATCTAATAATCGTAAACTTAGTTATGTTATTAGGATCACAAGATACCTTGAAGATTAATATAAAGTTACACTTTTATTATATTATCTTCCCACACATCGTATCGAAAGATATATCTAATGTCCGCTCAGTGCTCTTACTTTTATTCTGAATCGCATTAGAGACCGCGCGGCCCACGACGGAGGTAATGCCATTGCAATATCCAAGATCTGATTGTATTGGCAAATTGGATCAAATGCAGCGCTTACCGCACAAAAGATAAGAGCTCAGATACGGGTAAAGCAGTTATATTATGTTGCGGCTATCGCTATATCACCCCGTACAAGTCTCATCACGATAGGAAAGATCTTTTCTAATCGCTCTATATTATCTTTACATTCACATCTATGTTTGCCTGTTCTATTATTTTACAATACCATCATTTGTTACATTTTATTTTAAAATATAATGAGCATTATGGGCATTGTTATCCTAAGTGTGCCGTGAAATAAAGTTTTATACTGAAGCGTAAAATAAATAATTAGGAATCCCGATTTGACCGAAAATATTTTCTACCGACCGTTTGATAAATTACCAAACGTCTGTTACAGCCCTAATTATAACATATTATGCATATATATGCCTTTTTTAATTAACCTTTTTAGGCAGATATACCAAATATTAAATTAGAAAAACCGATACAATTAAAAGGGCTTTTAGATGTGTTTTATCGAATAATTGTAACTTAGCGTATCAAAAACTATAGCGGACGGCAAGTTATTTGTAACAATGTGTTTTTGAGGAATGAGAGAGTATTATCCATGTAAACGACTATGCAGATTATTATTACTGCCCGTCTGGGACACATAAAGAGGTCTATAAGAAATGTAATGGAGGGATTTCGCTATATAAGATGCGATTTGGCTTATGTTACAAAAAATATAAAGATTTCTGTCTACATATACACAAAATCATCTTGCTGATCATCGTATCAACGGGTTTCATTTCACTACCGTCATTACAGGGTGAATTTTAAATTAGCTGCGAGGGTATTTTACTAAACTATGTATAAAGGACCGGTCCTCCGCGAGGCGCATCCGCACGCATACTCTATGAGCCCTCATTGTCTGCCAGAACTGGAGGTAAACCGATTACGTGCTAGAAATTCATAAAGCCATTGTAATCTTCATGCAAAGAACCTAATGTTTAGTAAGTGGGATGAGCGATTCCGAAAAACTTATTGTATATTTATATTTTAAGAACCCATGTTATTTCGTTCTTGGTATAATGAAAGAAAAACAAAATATGTTAATGTTTTAATAAACCCATCAAACTGCCCTTGGAAAAATCTCGGCGCGACGTGATAAACAGAACGGCACGCTTAGGCTTATCTTCGCTTGACGATATCATTATTTCCTTTTTGCAAAATTTTAACGAAAAAACCCAAACGTGAATAGCATACTAATTCGTCACGGTCAATATATCGATATCAGACTAGTTACTATGAAACTCAAAGTTACAATCCATTCGATATAAAATTATAAGTAATTTTACTTTCTTTATTATTAAATCTCGTAAATAAAATTTATTTGTTGTTTTCCGCTGAGCTTCGAATTATATATGTATTCTCAAAATCAACTCACAGCCGTAACGAAAGTCTGCTCTGTTCTTTATGTAAGCTAGTTTTAGTTATTTTACATTTTAATGTTATTTTTTATGCTATTTATGACGTTTCCGTAATCGCTGAAGCGTCCAAAATTATTGTTTTATGGTCCGTCATGTGAAGAATTGAGGTTTGGAAATGTGATTTATAGATCGCACTGGGTATTCCACGTATGTTAAGATGATTTAGATCACTTGCTAAGGAAGACTAATGCACCACCAAAGAAATGTGGTTGTTTTGGGTTATGTAAAGAAGGATAATGCCCATTTGCCACCGCTCAACCATAAACGTGATTTAGTGGAAAATACCGCTTATTTGCACTGCGAATCCATCTTTCTGTGCGCGTAAATATTCGACTTAGATTCTACGTAATAAGATATGAATTGCTATGATACAGTACTTGCAGTAAGGTCTCGGATTTTATAGCTAACTTACATATCTATCGTAAAAACGGATTTGTATCATGTATTAAATCAATTTCAATACTATCATTCATCCATTAGAAATAAAAAAATAGGGTATATTTATATTTTATCCTAAATTATATACATTTTAATGTATTATGAAACGTTGTGAGACATTACATAAAAGATACTAATCACTATAGTGAGTGTATAAAACGGAACATCTTTTAAAATAATCTCTTTAAAGTATATAATAGTTTTAACTAGCAGTCGACTTTCAAATTCATTAACCATAATGCATAACATACAATATTCATGTTTACTCTGACAATATACATAATTTTCATATAAATAACAACCGAGAAGATAGTCTACCCAACAATATCTCTCTGAATGAGGCTTTTGGAGTGAGCAAGGGTTTTGTTTTTGTATGCACGTGCCGGAAGCGTTAGTTCGAATGAGGGCTGACTGCCCTTCATACATACTTAAGTGCCTCCGCTTTAGTATCGCAAAAATGTAATTAAAATTCACATCTTCCTGAAGTACCGGTCGCGTGGAGATAACTATATTATTGTTATGTTCCTTGCTTTGTTCACAGTTGTACATAGCATGACTATATTATTTGCTTTTAAAGTACTCAAACGTGGTTAAAGTTTACGTATCTGCGGTAAAATTTAATTTGTTCTTATAACATAACGTTAAACATATTACTTGTATGACAATCTTAATTAAACAATTCATGTTAGCCGTTTTTATTTATTTTTAAATATTTATTATAATGTTTATCATCAATATCTAACAGTCTACTAAATTCGAAAGGCCCCTTTTCCCTCTTTCTACTTGTTCCGGTCTATTACAATTTATGGTGTTTCCTTTGTGGGGATGGAAAACAAAACAAGCAAACACAATATTAATTCGATAACACATAATAGAAATTCGGAATTTTAACGAATTGCGTTTGTAACTGTGATCCCTCATGAATTCTGTCAGCGAGCCTCACTATTTCACCGCCTACCTATGTTATCTCAAGATAATACCTAAAATCAAAGAAAAAAACTTATAGCAATACGGATTACACGTAGGCGAAGCACGCAAACCGTTACAAACAAAAGATAACGTTCCTAAAATACAAAGTAAACAGTGAAGGATGGTAGCAAGTTAAGGTGTGGTAGAAAATCATTTTTCACGAATACAGTCGCCTGATAGTAGCTAATGGTTTACCACTTCGTTCCACTGGGCTCGACCGCCATTCTGATAGATAGGAAATGAAGACGGATTACCGTCGCCTGGCTTTCTGTTAGCAAAGTGACGGTGACGACCGCGATTCGATAAATATGGCGACTGCATTACATTATACTATCTGGGTCTGATTAAGCAATATAAATTGTTCGGTATAAATAAACGCGAGTAGTCTAAGGCTGACCTGATGTTGGAAGGAATTCTCTTTGTTAATTAATTGCGGTGCCTCTTTATATCACTTTAAGATATGATTTTATCAACCAACCATAATTAAATATTGATTTATTATTTTTAGTTTCTGTATAAATGGTACAGAGAAGGTCTTTATTAGTTTACTATGCTTATAAACTTTATAGTATTCAAAACATAATAGAAGACTAATGTTGGTATTATTTTGCTTTTATAAAAATATTTATTTAAGATTAATGTGCACATTATCTCAATATTTTATAACATTCATAAGAAATTTAAGTCAACGTTATCATTTTAATATAAATGGTTTTTATACGGTAAAATTTTGTTGAGATGACTGCAATGTAAGCGAAATCTTTAAGGTTTTATAAAACTTAGCGATTTATTAAGCTTAATCCCAGTTTTTAAAATAAGGAATTTTTATATTTATAAAGTTAAGAATAATTCATGGAACAAAAACATTTGAAATAATTCTCTTTTATTGCGAGCGTAAAATTTTATTGTTGTTCATGTTAAGTAAAAAATGTTGGCGCAGCATAATATCTTAATGGTTTTCCTGAATTGTGTGATAATTTAATGGAGTAAGCCCCGTGAATTACTGAAGGATTTTGAAGCTTACCGGCCCATTTTACATATATTAAAGTCTTTATAATAGACGCCGGTACAATACACGTAAAACTCCTAACCCTTCCGCTCTCATCAAAAATGTATCTTCTTTTATATAGAAATATATTGCTGGATAAAAAACATAAAAATATTGCAGAAAATAAGCCCTGTATTCTAGGCTTATTTTCGAAGATCAGGTCAAGTGTTTCAACTTCAGCGCTGAGAGCACTTTGCATCTTGCAGAATTCTTGCTTGCAGATTAAGATAAAAGTAGCAGAAGCAAAATTCAGGACCATTATACTAGGCTAAGTTTCTTGCCGGTCCACTCACAGAAATATGTTACCAAAAATATTAATTGCAGTACTTGCATCGTGCTAAAGGTTCGAGGAGGGGACTAAAAATAATTGTAAAGTTATTAACTGATAGGTGTAACAACCTTGCACTTGTGGTATTTCTGACCTACATTCGTTCCACGTGGAGGTGCGTGTTAACAATCTTCTTGATGGGCTCATGTTCACACATAATACAAGTTAATTATTTTCTATGTCTCTCTGACTTATTACCCTATTAGGGCTTGTTCAACGTTTGTTTTTTTCATTTTAAAAGCTGTTCAGATAAGTTATTCGCATGCGTGTCTCATTAAATTAAGCATGACGATAAATTAAAGCGTGACTGTAATTACATTTTTATTTCAATTTAAATAACTTTTATTTTTATTATTGCAATGATTTTTTCTTTGTATTGCAATTGCAGTGGCAATTTAAATTATTGTATGATTTAAATATAAAGTAAAATCGTAAAGTTCATTAATTTTATTTTTTATTATCATTGAATGTATGTCTGGAGTAAAATGGGAAAGCTAAAATCATTTATTTCAGTATCACGTATCATTTGTTTTCGTCAAATTAGACCCAATTACGTCACAGTCCAAAAGGAGCGGCACTTAATGAAATCCGTCCTACTTTTTTGTCGAACGGGAATGTACGCACATTTTTTGTTGCATCATCCGATTTTGGAATTTGTCTGTCTGTCTCGACTAACCCGTTCATGCGTCCAGTGAAAACGGGACCTGAGAAGTTCGAAATGACATTTCCACGAGGCGAAGTAAATCCAGATTTGTTTGGTAGACTGACTTTCTAATTCCGCCGGAGAAGTTTGTGAAACGTATATCGTGTTCACTAGACCTGGCTGTAACCGCAAGCACCCTATTTCAATCCGTTTTGAAAACTTGTCCCGGTTACTTTACTGGTTTTATAATCACAAAACACTTTGATTAATTCACACCGCATCGAAACAAAGTTTAGTATACTGAAACGAGATCCCTGTACAAATAGGATTACTGCAATACCTCACAGAAGTTTATTGTGAAGCTTGACCGTTTGTTTGTGGATGTTGATAAGGCCGTTATGGTTTCAGTGTCAAAAATATTTTGTCTTGTTTGACATAAATGTCTTAAACAAGTATTGTAAATTGTAACATTCTGAGATAACATATTGTTAAAAAAAATATCATTTTAAATTAGGATACATTATTTATTGAAGAAATCAAGACAACTTGTATAATCATATGTCCGGTTGAAACAATCTTGCAGTGAACGTATAGAGTAAGTAACATAATGAGAGTCATTTTTATGCAAGAAATGTAGCCAAGTAGTCAATTTGGCAAACTTTGCAAAGTTGGCATCACGCAATGGACAGATGGTAACGCTTTTTATCTCTGATGATATTACGAAAATTGCCATTTATTATCATTTAATTTTATTTTATCTCAAAGTAACTGTTTCTTTTATTGTGTTTTTATCATATCCTGCTTTTGTTTAAAATATGAATAAAAGTATTTACTTGAGTAGAAATCATGATCGCATCGCGCTTTAAAGTCTTGTAATGGACTCGAGCTTGCTAAACTAGAAAATGAGATATATATATAGGTGTATATTTAATTAAATTGTCATACATTATCAAAGTGATTTGACAAATGCAAAAGCAGGTGTTGTTGACTTCAGTAATCAGGGCCACGTTTGTAATATAACGCGCAGGTGCACTGTTTGACACCGGTTAAAATAATAAATGTCATTTCGGGCCCTTGAAATAACAAACCATTTAGTACTTGGTTATAGAAATAAATAAAAATATTAACCTTTATATTATTTAATAATTTAAAACAAGGAATACGTAGGTTTACTTAATTATGGATGTTGAATTTAGAATTAATTTTCGAAAGTAGTTTTATGGGAAATTTATATACTTCAATTTTATACATAATTTATAGGTCAGCTTTCTACGAAACCTCTAAGGGCTGCTAACTTTGGTATATCAAATAACGCTTATATTATGATAGATTGGAGTGATCGATTCATATAATCCGACGGCAAGCAGCAGGGTGGGTTACAAGGCAATCAGCAGACCGTAGGAGGCTTTATTACCCCTACAGGGTTCTACGGACCTATCTAATCAATCGCTGCTTGCGTGTCTACCTCGCTATTTATCTTTAGTCGTTTGGAGAGATAACTATAGATAGTTTGGTCAAGATTACAGACACAGCATTGGCAGGAGGTCATTTATAAACTTAAATCTTAGATTATTTCTAAAATTATAAGTCATTTAATCTATTAAACTGTTATGCACATTTATCAGGTATGAAATTAAGAAATTAATAAAGATTATGTTTTCCCTTTTTTGTATGAGAAAATTCGTGATATGGAGTTATATAATAGAAATATAAGTTATTAAGCATACGTTTCTACGTTATATATATTTTATTATAATAGTAATACATTTTCTGAAGTATAAAAAATAAAGAACCCGGTAATTTATTATTTTAGTTTATGTACATAAATCCTAAACGCAATGAATAGTCTTAAAACATGACAAAGTTTATTAAAGCAATGAAAAATACTTTATAATACACTTTTAAAATTTCTAGTTTCCATAAATCACCGAACCTTGAATACCAGCGAGGGAGAAGTTTAAAAGTAAACTCGGGTAAACTACTAGCTCAATTTTCTATAAGATTAAAGACGTAATTTACTCGATGAGAGGGCAATATAATGTCAAATATGAAACCGGATATACATCATTAAGACCTAAATTTCATAAATATAGATAAAAAAGTAAAAGGCAAGAAGCCTCACTGATCGAGATAGCTTTTTACTATCTTTAACAGAACCGTACGTCTTGGAGATAACGAAAGGGACCGGCTCATTAACGTCAACGCGGATCTGAGAGCAGTTTAGAAGACCCGATACCTTTTGGGATATTAACAAAACAGCTAAGCAAATTCTAGCTGAGCGCAATGAAAAACGCCTAAGCCGCAGTAATACTGGTGAAATGCCCTTTAAGTGGCTCACAATTTAATGCTAAGTATCGCAATTTCAAGACAACGATGAGCCCGTTCTCGAGAGGGTTGAAAAAAATGATACACAGAGGGAGGGGTGGCAATCACGGTTAGTTAGAGAGGCAGCTGCTTCCAAACCGCGATAACACTTAAGGTATTCTGCAGAATTTCGCACAACCTTCAAGTTGTTGCGGTAAATTGAAACACAAGTTCAATCAGTGCAACTTTGTAGCCTATCTTACAACTTCTACAACCATATAATATGACGACTCCTGTACGTATACGTCGTCACGAGATCTTCAAGATAATTTAATACATTATGGAAGTGTTATCTATAAGAATTAATTTCTTATATTTATGTAGTATTCTAACGCAAACTTTGGATATATAAATGGGGATATATTAATCAAAATCTTCTAAAGTTAGTTTCAAGCAATTTATCGAAATGCGTGAACTCGATAAAAGGATGAGCGCTAAAACCTTTCGCTTAAATTATGTGCGTGTATCTCATTTAGTGTAAACATTTATTATAGAGGTATTTCCATATATTTACTACTATAAATAGTACTAAACTAAACTAATAAGTATAGTATATTTTTTATTGATAAAATGAAAAGAGTTGACACTTCTATCACATTTATTTTTATTTTCAATATTGTTTAAAATAGTGGCGGATTGGAAAACGATGCATTAATAGCAGGTATCGCATACATAGCATACGTCTATTTAATTAATTGGCAGATATCGTACGAAATAGAGCAGGTGTACACTGGGCTTTACAACGTCATTACGTAGAATACATGAGGTTTAAGTGCTAGAACGCTGCGGACAATCGAAGCATTGTGTTGGATAAAAAATATATTAGACATACACAATATTCTTAATTAGCTCTTGTCCGATGCCAATTACAATATCTGAAATAGATGTCGAGACGTAATAATGTCACTTCGTTTAATCAATTCCTCTGCAAATAAATGGAGCGTAGACGAATCAATATCATGAATTCCATTTAAGATTCAATGTACATCACCAACGTATCAATTGTTCCATCTAAGCGAAGACAGATAAACGTACAGATCCGTTGATCTCTCTCGATGAAAAAGATGGAGATTCATCGATAGAATGAGCGAGTTCCAAAGTGAAAAATGTACATTTGGGTGGCGTTAATTCGTTTAATTTCCGGTAAGAGGCACGGAGCGAGAGAAGAGTCCGCTTAGATTAATTCAGCGCTGAGGCTGTTACAGATAAGGACACTGAAATAAATTGAAAATGTTCAGAGATTGATTTCAATACTCCAGGGAATATATCAAGGTGGCTGAAGTTAGCCCAGATTACTCAAATTTAATAGAATAATTTACCTTGTTAAAATACCAATGTAAATAACTTATTCTATTCGTATTCAGTGATTCAAAATAGCTAAGATACATCTTTTAATAATAATGAAAGAGGCGAAGAAAGCAGAATATACGTGACTTACATTGCATTTTCAAGAGTGTTTTAATAGCCGAATCAGATGATTGTCTATTAAATCGCTTATAAAATGGTTAAATTAATGCAATCGGCGCTAGCGAGCTGAGATGGGACATCGTTCGGGGCGTTCGTGATCCGAATGTCAAATGAACTTGAACGGCACCCTCGCCAAGACCTTTGGACCTGTCAGTACTACCAAGCGTTTACAGATTGCGATGTTGTATCGATAGCAATTTAAACATGGAAACTTTGTTCCTCGACAAATGAAATAATTTATGAATAATTTATATTTACATTTATTCAAATATTTATAATTTGAAACTCAAAATATGGAACTTGCAAATGAAGTCCGAAGTAACGAGCAAGAAACGTGTTCCGAAATTCGTAAAATCAAAACGTTCGAATATGCAACAAATTGATTGCCATGTAGAGGCGCTCGACAAGCACCAAGCCCGGCGTCCGATTGGTAATAGCGCATGCTAAACTTATTAGCCAAACGGAAAATGGTATTAGCAGACGTACTGTAGACCGTTCTCCCATGAAACTTGATTCGTATGTCAGTTGACAGTGTCAGGTAAGTGATTGTTGCAACCAATCAAAAGCTTAATTGGTGAGCTCAAAGAGACTAAATGAAACTGTAAACTAGTTTTGCGTAAAAAGAGAAAAGTCAAAGTTAGTCTAGATCCGGAGTGGAGTTTTAATTTGAAAAGATAACACTTGTCGACATTCAGTGAAAAGCCCGCTTCCAAAACGTTAAAACAATTTATCCTAGGTAATCCCAGAGTGTCAGATGATAATAAGACTGACATTTAGAGCAAGCCGGGTGTGGCGGTTAATTCCAGTGCGGCGACCGATTGTGACATGAACTAAACCCTGTTGCTACCAGTAAAACCCATCAGGTGCGAGTTTCCCTATCTAATAATGTCCAGGCGCAGAGTAGCGCTTCATTTGATTTATTTTGTAACAAATGGACGTGATTTTGTTTGTAGTTAGTATTGGAGTAATTGCAAATCTGATTGAAAAAATAAGATACAATGTAGTAAATCATTTCATTGTGTGCCATAATACCAATAATAAACAAAGAGTTTATATATAAATTGGACATCTCTTACTTGTGTGCATGTGATAGTAACGTTCCTATCCCGTCCAATCATTGGCCAATTAATTATTTAATTTCATGTCGCTGTACGTTGTCTTAAGTAAGATATACTTTATATAAGATTTTAATGAGAAACGGTAAAATGGCATCTTTAATGGCATCCTTCTCAGAGCGAATAAGGTTGACAAGGGGTTTAATTTTGACGTTAATTTTTTTTGTTTCAAAATAACACCTGGGTCTCAAAAATTTTAATAAGATTTTCTTCATAATATATTGTAATATTCATAAATTTTTGTAATTAAAATATGATAAGAGTTATAATAAAATTGTTATTTAGAACAACAGAATGACCATTACTTTCCTTATAGTCACAATAATTATACGTATTATTATAAAGTATAATTATTATGTAATTATAACGTATCATGGGAAAGATCTTACCTTTATTCTTCTAAAAGGTTTTAAGTAACTGAAGTGTTTGTTGTGGGAACCACCCACGCGCAAAACCCGTACAAATTTAATGAATATTTCACGATGTACTTTAAATATTTATCTTGAAAAAACATCAATATTTATAATATCAAATATACTATATTATTATTTTTAAATGTCAAGTGAATATGATATACATGGGACTGGTCATAGTAGATCTTAGCTCATAATCCCCAGAGAGGATTACGGCCGAGAGAGAAAAGTAAGACGATTAATCCCACAGGAAACTGGAAGGGAGAATTTATTATAAAACGGTTTCGTCCGAGGCTTTAAAATGCACCGGTGTATTCAGAATGTTATCGATGCGGTTGGCACGGCTAGATATTTATGTTGTTCCCTCGTTTATTACGCCGTGGACTTTATTGAAATTAAATTGTTGAGTTTATTAGACACTGAATAGGACTATTTTGCTCAATTTGAAAAAGTTCCTTAATAAAATAATCTATTTATTTCATTTCTATTTCAATTATTATTATATTATATTTGTATTGAATGTAAAATATTTTGAACAAAAATTTGCAACTTAACTAGCTGCTCGTAGTTAATAATTTATACTATAAAATATTATTTTATTCACAAAATATATTTATAACAGACTGTAGAATTGATGATTACCAATGATACTAATAAAATAGAATTTAACATTGTACGTCAAAAAATATTTCTAGATATATAAATTTCGTAAAACATTTTCCGGAATTGCGTGAGAAGAAAACAAATGTTTGTTTTTAGAAAAGTAAAAGGTTATTCATTGTAATCGATTATTTGATGGTTTCTTGGTAAAATAGGTTTCCTTGGTCTATGAAATACTAAATGTCAGTTTGTCAATTTACCATCGTAAATGTCATGTTATGATATTATGATTTTTTGTTGAGCTCTATAAACAATTTAAGCTATGTTAAGTAGAAAATAAAACAATCTTCTGCCTGTTTCTTGTAGATTATTTTCTATATATTTTTATAATATATTATGGTTTATGTTGCAAACCTATATATAATGATTAACCTTGTAATAACAAAAATTATTAACCAATATTCCATGTAAACTGCATTATGTATTTTACATCCAAAACTTGGTAGTGAAAGTAGGTAAATAATCTAAAAAGTGTGCATTTATAAGAATACTGGATGTCACTTTATTAAATTTGGCTGTCAGCAGGTGAGAAATCATATTTTCGTTTGAAAACAATGTATTAAAGTTTAAATTGAATGAATATCTCAATCTCATCAAGCCGGTGATCTAATAAAATAACAGACACTTATCGGATCTGATATTCATTTTATTATGCGTTGTATTCTAATTTAATCCTATATTTCATTGTCAAATTAGTGACACTAAACCATAGGCATATCAGGCACTGTGACATTTCTAAACACAAGGGGAACAAATAAATGGATGTGATATTTAACAAGCATTTAAGCGACCTTGGCTCTAATGTCGGGTAAGCAGAAGGGTTCCATTCTAATTATATATTGTCGTTCTAGATAAGTCAGGAAGGCTTGAAATACAACATTTGAGTGACACCTTGATATATTAATTATTATAAGAAATATGTCTACAAGGATGATTACTTACATTGTATTTAAAATACTTAGAATAATATTATATAATTAGAACAGATTATTTAAATAATTATTGAATTTTAAATAATTATTAAACAAAGAATGTGGAGTAATATAATTTAAATTATTTTAGTTTAATAATAACTAGAGAAACATACAAGTTTTACTCAAAGAACCACATAGTGGAGGGCGTTAGGAAATGACGTCACAACTGACGGTGTAAATAATGGCTCTGTCGAACACACCTGCCGGCGAAAGAAAATTAAGCAAAACGCAATTTGACTGAGTGATAAAGCACCCAGAGCGTTGGATCAGTTTAATGAGGAGTTACGGACGAAAAATTGCCTCTTATTAATTTAAAATCTCATTTCCATTATTAGTGGCTTCCTTTAATTGCTATATAATTATTGTTCTAGTAATGTTGATAATTCCTGAATTATATAAAGTTTGGAACTATACAAAATATTCTGAATAGATTTCAACACTATAAGACGTAATTCGTTTTTTACTTTTGTAATACATCTGATACGATGACATTAAGATAACGTTTCGGTGAGTGAAAGACGTTCCGCGAAGGTTTTTATGTATTTGTCTCATGAAATCAAATTCTGTTAAGACTAAAAAAGTATGGACGGTATTAAAAGCTATAGGTACTGGTATTTTTAATTATGATTAAATATTCAATTATTCAAACGAGTTAAGAGACGGGATGCGTATGCGAATAAAAAGTCACAAATATTGCGGCTGCTAAATTGCAAAGGTAACTACGCCGGTCTGGGTGTTTATTGACAAATTCATAAACATTGACTCTCGCATAAAATGGTGACGGCGTGTTCCCAAACGCGAAAGAGCAAACACGCTTCATATTTTCATGGGATTCAAATAAAAATAAAGTAGATAGCCGGTAGCGGTCTAATTTAATATGAACGCTGGACATGTCATACGAATGATGTACCTGTTTTCATTTTATTGCCTAGGAGACTGTGTGAATACAAAAATGTTACACGGACCAACGCCGTTTGTCAGCTGTTAAAGAGTTTTGTTATTGCCGGACGGACATCGCTCCTCCTATTTGCATAATTGAACGGCCACTTGGAAGCACCACCATTGTTATACTCTGCCGTACCATTTGTCAGATTCGTCGTATCATTTATGCATGTAGCTTATAACGAGAGCCCCGGTTTTTCCGGACTATTCATTATTTCTCCCTTTGTGTTGTGCGGTATCTAATAGCTATAGTAAAAGTATAAGTTAAATTAAAATGAATATCATGAATTGACCATTCTTTGAGATGTACAAATATTCTATGAACGTGTTAAAATACATTAAAAACATAAACCTTCCTTTAACTTAAATCTAACTTTTGAAACTACTTAGAAACTGTAAAACAATCTTTAATGGTGCCAATGAAGACTGTTACGTTGGTATCATCGTGACTCATTGTTTTAAAACTGACGTTTAAGGAGAAAAGTTTTTAATTGCAATCAATCCGTAATTGACTTCATCCGTGAAATAATTAGGTAACTAGACGCATCGTCCGATCAAATCAGGGCACAATAAAAGAGCCATAAAACGCGTAGTACACAAAAAGCAGGCGTTATCTTACGACGTAAATGTTTAATGGCAGATGCCACTTGTGCTTGTGCAGCGATCTGATTTTAAACTGACTGACTTAAAGCGTAACGGAAATAGCTACTTGAGGTCGTGAACTGCTAAGCACTTAAAACAAACGCTATAAAACATTCTAGGGCAGACTAATACAAATGTATGTTAAAATCAAATTGCCCATTAATAGAACTTCGACAGTCATGTTATTTTTAGTTTTCTCTTTTAGTTTTGTTTCATGTTAGTAATCTCTCGACTATATTTCTTATTTAATGCATAAACATTATTTATTGAATTTGTGCAAAAATCATGATCCACAATTCTTAAATTCCTTTTAGTTTAGAGGGATTAACTTGTTTCTTCTAAATGTGCATCAATTATTTGCTGTAATATATAAAGTATTACATCTATATGAGCTGCTTTTTTAGTATTATAATTCATTTAAAATAATTAATGAATGATGTTCTTATTTAAGAAAGAGTATTAAGCAAAATTAGAAGTAAACGAAAGAGGATGGTACGAACATTTTTAAAGTAAGGAGAACATAATTATTGTGTGTTGTTATGCATCAAAACGTCTGTTATTTAAAATTCTGAACCTTTTCCTTCAATGGGATCTTTTTCTGTGAATGTTTTCATATTTTTTGTACTTGAAATAAATTATTATGAAATTAATCAACAGGCCTTAGCGGAAATTAATATAACCCCAGGCTATTGTTAAAGAAGATTTCAATAATGTTTTTTATGGTTAGTTTTTTTTAAAGGAACACTCATTTTCTCCGCACTTTGAAGTGTTTGGTTTTCATGTTAAATATATTTTGTTATTACTTTTCTTCATATTTTATTCATTTTTTTTTTCACATATTATTAAATAACAAAAGAAAAGGACCCTTCTCGTACTAAAATTTATGAATGCACCTCCATTAGTATGTGTGCAAATTAAGGGGAACGCAATCAAGGCAAGTAATAGAACTAGTGATTGATCCGTAATAGCTAGTGGTAGGCATATATAGGAACTGATTGACGTTTTTAATTTTCCATAAAGCTTAGTTTAAGACTAGGCGCCTGGCCCTGTCATTGCTAGACAGGAAACGGTCAGATCCTCGGGCGTTGATAGTTTAGTTACAAGTTTGACACAAACTGTTCCAACGTAGTAGTTGCTTAGATATCTTAATATTCAAACATTTAAATATTGAAATTAAAATGAGAACTATTATATTATAAAGTCTAATTATTTATTATTAATAAAAACAACAAAATTCATACACAACACAATAAGCAACGGTAATAATATTGTCACAGTTAAAAGAAAATGAAGCAGTAATAAATCTCACGTCTATCGAATGATATAGAACTGTTTGGTGTGTCATACTGTCACATACACATTTAACACTGAAAGTCAGTAATACATTTGTCAGGAAAGCATCACTAGTAATGGAAACAGAAATGGTGAACATTGGAATTAACGTTTCAACTCAACCTTATAATAATAATATGAGACGATTTAACATTACGGATATAATTTACGGAACCATAATTGACGACTTATGACTATTTTATCATTCTATCGTTAATTAATCCACTTATAAGTAACTGACTGAAACTTGTTTTGCATACAGATTCTTAATGCATGACTTAAATCAATGTTGTATTCTAATTAGTTTGGTGAATATCAGACGTTAGATTTCTACGGGAGATTTTGCTAAATAATTTTGGTGTTTTAGGGATCTATTCTCACAAAGGATCTTGGCTATAATGTTTATAAATTTAAGGATCAAGTTTGATTGACAGCTAGGCGGTGTTTTAGTCGTTATTCATTTGATGCCAGTCAATTATAACCTTCTATTCGATTTGATGCCTGTTCAGTCCCCAGGGCTGTACGCTGCTCGCTTTTGGCCAGCAAAGTTTAAATTAATTCTCAATTGATACATCACATCTCGCCAATGCTGTGATTTTTAAACACCCTTAGGGCCTATTTGATAGCGTTCTACGTCAAATATACTAATTAGAACTTTGTTGGAATTTCAAATAGAAAATATATTCGTGTTCGCAATTTGTTTGTTATTTGTTGGATAATGAATAATGTTGATTATTTAGTAGTTTATGTATATACAAGTATTAACTATGTTTGTCAATATTTACCTACGAACACAAAAGTTTACGCAAATCATTTCATTTCAACACAATTATCATTGTGATTGGAACGCAATATATTTGCAAATAAATATAATAATCTTACGTTTTCAATAACAGTACTTATATTTTATATCATACAACAATTCTGCGGACACGGACGATATTTTTGAACAGTTTGTTACAATATGTAAATATTTGAACGAGTTAATTGAACCTCAAAATAAATTATGAAATAAGCTGTGCTTTATTAGCATTTTATTTCAAAACTTTATTCCATTAAAAATTCAGGTGTATTAAAAAGATAGAGTAACATTTTCACGGCGACCCCTATACGCGACAGCACCGCGGTAAAACTATGTGTTTTTTATGCAAATTTCATTTACTCGGTTGATATTCGCAAGCGACTGAGTAAATTCGCAGCAAATCGCGTGTGACATTTAATTGACAAGTGAGTAAAATGTGTAAATGTAGCGATATTGGCGCCAAAATATTTCAGTTCACGTTATATCCTGACGTTTGAATATTATATTCGATTTATAAATCATCAATCCCTTCCGCCTCAAGAGCTGGCCCTATCAACAATAGTGTTCGTGCTTTTGAAAGCATGGGTGTGTATGCATTAATTTTGTTTGTTAAAATCTAACGAAGCTGTCAAATCAACTTTATTATTAGGAAAATAAAAAATATTCGTTTAATGATCAGATTTTTGTCGAATGTGGATTTTTCACTTACATTTAAATAGAACGTAGGTCATAATTACGAGTTTCCAGAGGACTCATCCCGTGCACCTGTTGCCTGGAATGACTTTAACTAAAATTTAGTGCCATACGTGTTACCCCCTTGCGCCACTTGTGGATAATTTTGCTCGGCGAACCGATATTACTAGAAGCAGCTGACCAAGCTGACGATTTCAAGCGATGTCAAGAAGAACTTATAATATAAATGCTTAGTTTTTCCTTCTATTAGAAGACTAATTATGAATAATATATTTAAACTAACTAATTGATTATGTAGATATCTTTCTGTAAGTCAAGAGATTGTCTATGTCTAGCTATTACAGAAATTATATTGAACTACTCTATTACGAACTCACAATATTCACACTTTCTTGGACAATGTAATGATTTACCATTTAAAGCCTATTTTTTACCTTATACATTATAATATATCTGACTTAAGTTAGACATTCACTGAAAGCATCGAGTGCGAACCGAGTAACGTCGTAAATTCTATAAAACTTTCTCATTCTACTTTTACTTTAATGTCGAGTAAGCGTAGATAGTTCTATATCAGGTGGCCGACGAATTCGTCTCTAGACGATGATCACAACGTTAACCCTATTACACTTTACAGTGTTCTGCTTATGAAAGTGTAGCGATGGAATAAATAATAAAACTTTCAATAGTTACAATTGGAACAAACTAAATAAAATCTACCCGTATAAGATTCCTCGACATCATGGGCCTTTGCCTTTATGTCGATTTTATGTTACATCTGTAATTTTAATACGAAAAAATGTATATAACATCGAATCTACAGAAGCTGGCAATGCTGGAATTTCTTAAGGGAGCCTCAGGCTAGGTAAGGGTAGGCGCGAGTCGAGTTTGTTACATAAAAATCCAGTTATCGCGACCGAGCTCGACAGATTACTTTCTTGTTAAGAGGATAAAAACAAGAGTTCGTTGTCATGAAATAACCTTAAGCGTACTTTTATTCGTTACAAATTACAATTTCTTAAAGAGAGACTTTTGATTATATTTTTCTTACTCGAAATATATTTTAAACACAATGAGGAATTAAGTCAAGAAATAACTATTTCCGTTCAAAACAAAAACAAAACGTGAAGATAGTATTGTTACGAAAAACAACTTCTGTAATTATTTCGCTTAAAAGTAACACTCCAAAGTCATTACAGAGCTGTCATAAAAAAATCTGCAGAAAGAAACTATTACTGGCAGCCGCGGTCCGAATTACACGAGCGAGTCACCGATGCTCGAAACAATTCACTTTATATTCCAAATTGTACAAAAGTAATCATTCGATTTATTCCTCTCGGCTTTGCAATGATCTCTCGGTTGTGGCAGCAAACACGCAATTTGTCGTGAGCATTAAATGGACCACAAACAAAACGGGCGGCGGCACTCGCGCTACGCCATCATTCACCTGTGGTCGCCCATGATAATGAGATGAACCCAGTGTTCAACATATTAGACTGATTGCAATTGTACTGGTACGTGGTACCTACCACACTGTCACACGATTGAAGCGCCGCTATAGCACGAAATGCCAATTTTAAAGTGTTTCCATTAATTCATAACCACAATGACAGCGGTATCCACATTAATTCCTTTTAAATAACTAATTATACCACTGTTTATCTTAATATATTGTAGAACGTTGCACGAATAGAACAAATAATAGACTAATCATGTTATTTGAGGTTCTAAATGCAATATTACTTAAATAAAATGGTATTTGTATTTTATTTTATAAATAAATTTTCGTGTCACTTGAATCCATTGGGGCGTATAAGAAATGATAAGTCATGTGCTTTACTTTAGCAAAATTATAGCGCATTTATCATTCTGAACGTACTCGCACCTATATTAATAAAAATAATACTCTAATATTTGTGACATCTTATAAGATAGCAGTCTAGTCAAGTCTAGTTTTTATTTCATGTACAGTTTTGGCAGCATTATTTATTACCTAGATCTAACAAAGCGTTTCTATCTTTATTGAATAAAAATATTTAACATAATTTCGTCATTAAACTTATTGTGACTTAATATATATTTTTTCATATTACTACGTAACAATTAAAATTTGAATGGATTTCTTATTATTTAAAACATTTATTAATTATTATCACGAAGCCACGTTAAAATCCATTCATTTTATAAATAACATTACCGCAAACAATTAAGTATATTAATTATTTCTTTGTACGTAATTATTGATAATAAATACAGAAACGATTAAATGAAAAGACCAAAGTGAATAAGATGAATTATTTTTTTTACTATAAATTAAAACTGTCAAAAAAGTATGACTGGATATCGTTCTGTCCAGCAGTGACGGTCCCTACCGTTGTGAAGTTATATAAACTTTCCAATAGATTATACGGAAATCCAATAAGGATGACAATATCCTTATCCCACGTAACGACATTGCTTTTGACAGTAAATTATTGGGGCTATAAATAAAAGTAATTGTTCCATGTAGCCGGAGATTTTCCATAATTTTATTATGAAAAACTTAAGGGCACCATTAGTAACATTCCCAAAGTACAACTTGAGCGATAATCCACTGGATAATGTCACAAAGTTACTACGGGAATGATGATGCTGTGAAATGATATTAAAGGATTTCAACGTTAAATTTATACTATATTAACGGCTAACGCTCTTTAGGCACTAAGTTTTACCGGGAATAATTAACTTGGTCTTAGCAATTAAGATGGTTAATAAATGGGTGCGTAGTAAGATGCTTGAAGATAATAACGCCAGGATTCCTTTAATATAACTCAAACAACCGAGTAAGTTAATTCGTGGTGAGATTTGAAACTCAGTGGGTACATAAAACTGTATGTCGTTTACACTGTATCTAGTCATTTTATAAATGTTTTCTTGTAATGCAATTGTAAATAATTGTAAATAATTATCAATAATTTGTATTTTTTAAGAAAAGTATAAGTATATTTTATTATTACAAGTATGGTATTGACAATAAGGCTTAAATTTGAAGGATACAATCTCTAAAAAGAATATTCTTTCAAGTTAAAAACTATCGGAAATCCAGGGACGTGAACGTTATTATCGATTGCACGTTCTAAGTATGTATGTAACAGTAGAAGAAGTCGTTAAATTGCACAAAGCTGACGCGAACCATTGCCTCTATAATTACAACACCATAGACTTATTTGTTGGGCGAGTGCTCCGATTATTGTTCAAAAACCTGACATTGTAAGGCTGCACTCAATATTCCCCGGTCTAAGAATGGATGACTTTTCAATTGTTGCCACCCTATTTACCAAGTAAGGAGGTCGTGAATGGTTTTCTACTATGTCATTTCCCGCACTCACTTTTTTTTAGGTATTCCTTTTTCATGGCAAAGGCCCAAGGAAGTGATTTGATAAAACACTTTTGAACACAGTCTTATTGTATTGTTAAAGCTTCTTAATGCCTCATTGCCGTTCTATTTGTTATTCAATTTATTACCAACGTTTTTAAGGAGAAATTATTGTAGACGAAAGGAATTATGAGATATTATTTCAGTCTGTTATATGATAATACTACATTTTATAATATTATAGATAATAGAGTACATTAAAGTAAAGAATTCGCCACGACGGATGACGTTGTATGTCTAAATAGTTGTATGCAATTTCACTTAAAAACTCTTTTGTTGCATTCTATTACAGCTTATGTTATGCTAATTTTATGTATTATTCGACATTATATTATAGTATTTTTTATAATTAGTGATATATTTTATCAAAAGACTGAAAGAAATTTATCAAAAGTTATTTTCTTTGAGGGAGAATTTATTGTACATAGTTATTTAGTTCCTTGTTTATATAAACAAACATCTTTTGAAATTTTACTTACTCCAAAATAAAAAGATCCTAAAATATACTCAGAAAAATCTAAACATTTCGGCATTGTTACCACTCCCAATATTTAACGTTTATACAAAACCACCATCGCATAAACCCCAGAGGTAATACCATAGATATAGAAGCGGACACTTTCGCATATAGCGGAGATATCTAACGGAAAACAGAGAGGTGTTAAAATGTTTGCCAGTATTTTCTATACCACTTCTCGCCGCTCTCTCTCGGGACAACAATCTTCTACTAACGTGTATATAGACTTATTGCAACGGGGATACCAGCTGGTTAATTTTTAAAGGTTATAAGATAAATAAAGACTTTTTGGTGATATTAATTGTGTAGTGGTAATACGTGGTGCTACCGGTACAAAATTAACGGAACGCAACCATTAATTGTAGCTTATCGTGCGCGTTAAAAATGACAACTTTAGGTCAACATATTATTCTGAATTTACGATCCATTATTAAAATGTTGTGTGGTAATATTTTTATGGATACTTTTTATACGATAGTCATTGTAAAAAATGGTTTTTGGATATTAATATAAGTCGATTTATGTTTCGGATCAAGATTATTAAGTGATCGCCGTTTTAATATTTTTTGGAGCAACGAATAAATTATTGTCAATTATTAAGCTTCTTAATTGACGTATTGGAAAAAACGACGTAAAGCGATATTTTTTTTAATATTTCAGATATTAATAAATTAAACTATAAGTACTAATTTTCTTTTTTTTACTTACTTACCTACTTAAGAGCATATTTAAAAATATATATTTATATAACACTGATTACGAAACACTCCCTCGAGTTTTGGATTCATGTTTATATGTATTTTGAGGAACTATGAAATGCATTCTCAGCCGCAGGTTCCTCAGGGGATTTTGCTTGAACGGAACCCGATATCTTATCGACGTTACTAACTTTGCACTCTCTGTTCTATAACGGGATAGAATCCCGAACTGTCGTAACATTAGTTTGCTGTTTGTAATTAAACTAAGTTGGTTTATAATTGATACCCTATATTATAATAAGAACAAGCTTATTGACTTCCCTATCACTGCAAATTGGCAGTTAAGTATGGAAAAAAAATCGTAAATAATTATAATGGAGTAGAAGATTATTCAAAATTATCTACAAAACATTTTGTTCTTAGTTAGAAGAAGATAATAATATGGAAAATTTGTAAGGAATCTATATTCCTTAAAAACCCCTAAAGATCAGATGAATAAACGATTTTTAATGAACGGACGAAACTTCCATGTAAGGGTTTGTTTTAATTAGAACAAAAGGAAGTTACAGTAGAGCACTCGAAATATATACTGTTTAAAGTAAATTAATAGTAATAGACGTAATATTAACAGGAGTGGTTCCCCACAAGATGCATCTAAGCCCAGTACACTCCACAATCCCTGAGGAGTCTGCCACGTGCTGCCACTTAGTACTTGGTGAATACACATTTAGAATTTTATAAAGTACTCACAAACAAGCCTTCGTGTAAAGGAATAAAGATCAAAATTCCCCGTACTAAGCTGGGCGAGATAGAATCGCAAGAGTTTCTCTAGAAGCTTTGGGAGTATAAGAATTGCCTCGACATGTACAAAAATAGCGAATTGAAGGGTTTTGTAGATTGAATCGTATTTTAAAATTTTATTTTCGAATTGCACTTTGGAATTGTTTATTTGTTGTTATATCATATAATTGTAAAATAATTTGTTATTGTGAATTATTGCTTTTATATTTAAAATAACATATAATACTGATATATATCCTTGATGAAATTTAAAAATATATGAATAATATTCTGATGTGTTCATCTTGTACATTGAAAAGTCTTTTTATAATAAGTTTCCTATAAACATAAATCAGATAGTTGATTTTTATTTGTAGTATAAAAAATTACTGCAAATTAGAATGGGCTGTCTAAGAAAAACATAAGTCATCGAATTCTATATAATGGTAGTAATCTTTATTAGGTGATATTAATAAATAATAAAAAATAAAATTGCTAGTGAAGATGGTCGTAACTATACATCGTTATTTATCATCATCATTCATCGTTATATATATATATATATATATATATATATATATATATATATATATATATATCATGCAAGTATATATATATATATTAGCATTAGACGTCCAAATTATACAAACTTATTCAATGAAATTCAGGTAACGCTATTTTTATCCAATCAAAACTTTACACGGTAGTGAGACACGCAAGTAGGAACGCGTTCCTAGTTCCATCAGTGCCCTGTAGGGTTGCCACTAAATATATAAAATACGTTTATTATTTATTGTTGTATTCTAAATTGAATATAGATAGTATATTACAAGCCATACTTAATAATTATAAATGATATTATTATTAATTTAACTTTAATATATTGTGGAACCAACAAAATTTTAAACTAACCGTCGACAGCCCTTGACATGCGTGAGACCCAAATGGAATCCACCCCACCGAGATTGGTTTCACAGTTTTTTTTTCTTTAATATTTATGAACTGTGTCTCACGTGTCGTTTTACCTTTGTGTAATGGCATTTGCTTCGAACCCCCGCTAGCACTTTTAGTGGAACCAACGTGAAAACAGTAGAAAATTGCTCTTTGCTTATCTAATGAAGTTGACGTGAGTATAATACGTTGATCGTTCACGCTACTTTTGGGGATGAACAAATCTTTACAGTTAAAAAGGTTTTGATAGCTTAGAAACTTTGTAACGTAACTTATTCAATATCCTACGGGTGTGATTTCAGATTTATTTTTAAAAATAAGGTTTTTTTAACAGGTATTAAAAATCATTGAAAATAAATATTAAAAACAAAACAATGGAAAACTTTTGAAGGGGACATCGTTAATTATTTTTTTCAACGGGGGATGGTCGTAAATAAAAGTAAAGGGTGCTATTAAATGCATTATTCCCGAATATTTAATGTACTGGAAAGGTTAAAAGGATTTTTATTTTTCAATAGCTTTATTTAAACATCGCTGCTTAATTTAAATTCCTTTAATACCACGCTTGTGAAAAGTATTATCTGATTGACGATTAATAATCAATATATATATACAATTAAGCTAAGTTGTAACTATTTACTGCTAAATAAATTAAACCTTATTTAACCAGGTATCAAGTTCAAACAAAACTAATGGAATTTATTGATTACGAACACAAAACTGATCTTACAAAGAGCAAATAATATCAAAAAATAAATTGACATAACGTCTAAAGACTGTACAATACCATTCCGCGCTTACATGATTTGATTTTCCGAATTAATAATTCAAATGGGCAAAGTCTTCGGGTCATGAAGGGGGCCGCGAAAAATAGATAATAAAATGTATTGAAATGGCTGCGGGCCGGCTTATCCGGTTGAAAGTCAATGAATATTTGATTTCAATTTTTTTCCCGACGTCGCCGTAAAGTATTCACGCCATACCTAATTTGATTTTCGCCATTCCGCCCGTTGGCTCGGGCAGTTTGCATTCATATTCAGACTGAATATGCGTTTGGGTTGCCTCTATCCCGTTTCTGATACAAATAAACAGGGGATATTTTCACATTACTTGAGAGGATCTCCCGACCCAGCTGATTACATTCGGGCATAATAATCAAATAGACGCTTAGAACTTTTATCTCACTTCTAATCTCTTAAGCTTTACGAATCGTTCCCTGCCTACGAGAAGTATTCCTAAATGTGTGTGATATTGAAATACTCGATTAAGTTATATTTATTTTGAATGTTACTATAGGTAATCAAACAAAGTCACTCTGATATTAAAAATAGAATAAATGGTTAGTATAAGAAGAGTCAGTGATAAATAGGAACAACAAAAAGAATTAAAGCCGTAAATATTGTATATTTAATATAAATATAGTTACAAGATTATTTTTATTGTACTGTTATGCTGAATTCGATATTATTCAAGATGATATATACTAGGCAGAATAATTTCTCACTCAGGGTCGTGAGATTATTACTAATGACTTGTTCTATACTAGTTCTGTTTTAGAATGTATGCGACATCTTTGACGCCTAATGTGTTGTTAAGCGATCCTAGTTTTAATTACTAATACAAAGATTTTAAGTATTATTCTAACCCTTCATACTTGATGTAATATAATATAAAATTAATCTTACATTTAATTTCTCTGAGGTACTAATTATAACTTCAATTAAAAAAAAATTAATACTTCATTATTTTATACGAAATTAATTATTGGCAAAGTTAACACAAGATAATTTGTGAAAATGGTACAATATATCTGATTATAATTATAAAATGAACAATCTCAAATATCACCCGAGTATCGCGATAAAGGCGTCATCATATCTTATAGCGAGCATGGCAGTCGGTTTTCCCTTGTCTCATAATAAAGTACGATTCGTTTTTGCGAACTTGCATAAATGACGGGTAACGATATTTTACCCAGCCTAAGTATTTGGGTCAACCTGTTTTTGTGTAATGGGGGCTACAAAAGTAAATTTAACATTATATTTGCTGCAATTGCTACAAGGGAACCTTCGTTGCCTACAAAAGATGGTTGCCCTTGATACGAAATCGTGGATTTTAATTAAAATCTTACGCGTTGTACGCATAATGAAAGTAACTGATTCTACAAAACCCTCGATTGTTGTATTTTGGCTACTTTAGAAATACAATTTATTAAATTTTGTTCTTAAATTTAAATACTCGTAACTATAAGACATATATTGTATAGTACATTGTTATATTTATATTTCCATTTAATTAATAAGAATTTAAATGTTATAGTTTTTATATAACATTCAATAAATATTTTCTAAGAAATAACATAATATATTTTAGGGTGTCGATTTGTTATTTATTCCACGAGGGAGGGAACACAATATAGAAAATAGCAACCTATTTAGTGACTTGCTTCCAATTTACCAAGAACCTACCAATTTCACTTGAGACACCATTCCTTTTCTATTTCATTAACTATTGTTGTTAGGGATGATCGCAAAAGATACTAGACGTGTCTTCATATAATGGACGAGATTTACTAAGGGGACGACGCCTATATTTATCCATTGCTAGTTAACCAACATCGACTTTAGGGATAAGTTGCCAGTGAAGCGAATCGTGCACAAATATGATATTGATGTTTTCTTATGTGACTTGCAAACGTTACGTTACAGTTGTTAAGGAAAGCATGGTGACATTATGTCTCCGTGTTTCATACAAAGGCGGCTTCATATTATAGAAATGATATTTTTATAACGTTAACCTTAATTCAATTGTCCTTATTACTTTTTTTATTATTTTAATTATATTTATATTTCTATTTCTTATATACTTTACTTTAACTTTTATCTGATATATTTTAAGTATAAATTAATAATTATAACTTACCTCTGTGCCTATTAGTTTGTTTGTCGAACATTAACATGGCGTCTTCGATCTGCAACAAAAAGAACATAAAATATAGTTAAACCCTTAAAACGATCCCGAGGAAAAATATAGAAAAACAAGGGAGTTGTGCGCGATTTGTGCCCCGCCCTAGCAATAAAACACTCCGGCGCTGTAATAACGAATAAGCACCGGTACAGAGTAAACCACACGCTGCAAATAAACTTTGATAAGCGGGGGCGAGCAGGTAATAACGTATTCATAGAGAAATAAATGGAAAGTCGGCGGTTAGGACATGAACAATACACGCGAGCGGAGATGCCCTGTCACTGCCTGGCTTGGGATCCGAATGTTACACCAAATTTGGCTTATTGTTGTTTTTTAAATCTCCCCGCAACAAAAGCTTGAAATACTCTTTATTGTGTCAAATTGCAATCTCATATTCATGTTGAATCAGTGTAAAATCTAAATGTATGTATGCATTTAAAACAGACAGGTTTTTCTTTCATTTGCCCAGTGTGATGGAGATAATACCCGAAGGATATACGAACGACCTCTAGTCAAATTGTATGTTTGTAAAAAACGGGTAAGTTTAGTATGACAGTAGGGCTCGAGGGTTTTGTCTGGTGTCATAGTAGCCTGCTCGGCCGGTCCCCAGGGCGATATTACGCGGAGCCTCGGTACGACGCACTCCCGATGATCGATGCCGAATACCCGTAACAGGTGACCTTTTGCTGAATTATTCTTACCTGTAGAAATGTTTGTTTGAAAGCGATTTGTTTAAGGGGAAAATTGCTATGATATTATTTCGGTACACATCAAACGCTGTCAATCCATTTTATATGATGATTGTTTTTCTTTTCTCCTGAAATAGATTTGCAATGCATTTTACATTACCAATTTGACAAAATTATTAAAGACGGGGAAGCTATTTGAAGTATTTATTTCAAATAGCTTTTCCGTCTATAACAATTTTGGAAAATTAAATTGACTAGTGACTTCATGAATAATATCGTAAAATTGATAAAGACGGCAATTTGCTAATTAAACATTAATTTTACGAGATCCTGATGAAAATTTATTGTGATTTGTGTAGATGTGGATGATTCAATATCATCTAACCGAAAATCTAACGAACTTCCAAATTAACTGGTTTGAGTAATATTGAGGATAAACCTCAATATTACTAAAACCGGGAGGGAGGAGGCAGGGATAATATATAAATTATAAATTAAGTATATTTTCAGATTTATATCGTTTATTGATTGGTCAGAAGAGAAAAGACATTTTATTTTGCGGGATGTTTCCCTCAGTAATGTAACGGCAAAACCTAAGTTCGGAGCTCTGATCAAAGTTTTTCCCGTGAGGAACATTAGGTGCCGTTTGGTTTTGGCCTCTTTTGTACGTTATACAATCTACAAGTATTATAGTTTTAAATAAGTTAAAACAATTATAATTATGTTACTTAATAATAAATTAAATCAAACCTCTCAGGCTAGAATGTGTGAAAACATTTTAAAATTTTGCTGAAATTCTCGAATATCTTGAGTACCAGGAATATAACAGGCAATATAACAAAGCGGGATTACAAAGTTTATGAAGATTTTAAAAGAAAATACTTCATTATGGCACACGAACGACTTCGCGCTTTATGATGTAAACATGGCGTTATATTTTTATTTCAACTTAAGTAGTTTGCAAGTTTATATTTAATCTAAGCTTCTGTTTAGTGTCGCGTACATTTTGGTTTGTTTATAGCAAAGTTATGACCGTTGTATGTAAGTTAAAGTGGTCCCCGCTTTATTATTTTCAACGGGTGATACTGCGATATTCTCTGACGTAAAACTTGAGTTCCTAAAAGTGGGGTAAAGTTGAGAGTCATGTCTCCTCAAGTGTTCTATAACAAGTGGGTCCTAATAAGATCATTTATGCGGTTCGGTCTGTATAATTATGCTTTTAATATTCTGACGATGTTCGGCGTTGCCATTTAGTAAAACTTCCTTCATGCTGCTCACTAAATATTTTTGTCTCAATGAGATAGAAATAATACTGACTTTTAATATGACGCTTTTTATAATTGTCTATTCTGATTAAATGAATTTTGATTATTTTGAATAATATTCAGTTTTATTTGTAACTAAAAAAAATATTGTTGATACAAAAATATAAATTAAACTCTAAACATGATACTGATGAGATGTTTCAGAAGTAATTTACACCTAAAGAGCCATACCAGCTAAGGTATACTTGTAAAAATATCTAACGTCTCTCCTTCCTACTAAGCAGTCGTCCTATTATTAGGTACTTTATTTAAGGGGAGACACCGCTATGTCCCCTGAGATACCTGTCGCATTAATTTGCGATGTAGACACGTTTAAGGGAATCTCTAAACCTTAAATTTTCTTCGTCGTTAAGAAGATTTATTACGCCATAACAATTTCTAAACATAAAAGACTGTTTCTGTTTAAATTATACAAAATATTGAAACTATTATTAATTTCATAAAATTCATCTATTTTTCTTTAAAGTAATTCGAAATAATGTAAGTAGATAAATTGGGTATTCCATTTGAAACTATATTTCTATTCATATTCAACCAATATGGATCTATGGTATTCTGGATAAAGCACACAATTGTTAAATTACAAGCATTACATTCGGGAGCACAATTCATCACAGCAAGCATGCGATATCGCTATTTGTGAACCCAGCATTTGTCAGTGGAGCTAGTATCTGCACAATCACTATGTTTGTCGTGTTGTTTGTTCGTGTGCAAGTCTATGCGGACGCATATGGACGTGACGCATTGATTTGTAAACATGGGCTGATAATGCTTAGCTACAGATACTGTTTGTCGATGCTCCCTCGGGCCCAATAAAACCTATTTAACGTGTTTCAATGTTATTATTAGATTACTTAGCTGTAAATAGAATTTATAGTCAGTTTACTGCACATTAAAGACAATTTATTTTATACTTTATATCAGATTATTGAGGAGAAACAATGTACATAACTATTATCATTCATCCTGATAAATTGGAACTCAAATTGTTATAGAAATTCTCTAACAATGCGATTGTTTTCTCACTGTGGTCACTTTAGTGGTTACTTTGGCAGTTCAGAAACAGTCCGTTCGAAATGGTCAGCTTTGCGTCCATCAAATACTAACTATTTCTAGAACAATGCGTCCCGTCTACAAGTTACGCTTTCTTGAAAATATTGATTTGTACTTGTAAAAGTTACCTAACAGATCACTAAGTTAACATAATTGTTTATCCTAATATGTTGTTTATAGAACGAAAACTTTTCGATTCATATAAAGTAGTCGTGGGATAAACTTCTTCAATGGCACTTATAAAATAACCAAGACGATACAATACTATAATATAAGACAACACACCCCTTATTCTATATAATAGGTTGTTTTATTTACTTTAGGGCCTTACATAGTTAATCCATGAGCTTGAAGCTTGCAAAAAACTTCTGTGCAGTATTTTAGACGTTTGTCAGAGTGAGTTCTAAGCCGTTTGACGTAGGTACACGCGGACAAGGAATGGTTCTTACCAACCCTATATAAAGCTGAAATAGAAGCTTATAAATACGTATTCATTTTGGTTGTGAAGTTTTTAATTGAACAGCATTAACGACAGAAGAAAATATGAAAATATTTACATAGTTCCCAAGCTAGTAGAAGTCAATTGACTAAAATGTTTTAAAGTATTTTTTTTCTTATTTTCGTCTGGAGAAAGGGAGTTGCTGAAGTTTCTTTATTGTTTAAAATTCTGTTATTTCCATGTTATAGAGGCAGAATCAACAGGTTGCGTCACTCTATGTTAAAAGCCTTGCTAAGAACATCGCCGCTTCTACTTTGGAGACTCAAGCTTTTCGTAAAAGATTTTGGTTTCACTATTTTGTAAAGACAATTTTATTTTGTAGTGAATTTTACACGACATATTACAGTGAATTATATATAATAACCAAATGGCTGAGGAGTATTCGATATTTAACGAAAAATATCTAAATTTGTTTCAACAAACAAAATTTCGTTTGAAGAATACGCGTGGACACACAGCATTATACACCCAAATTGAATTACGGCCTTACTTTCGGCAAGTCAGTTGAAAGTGGGAGAAAACTCAATAAAAACGAATCAGAATGAGGAGACTTCGGGAAATGGCATGAAGAAAAAGTTTTAATTTGTTTAAATATTTCCGCGGAAGGAAGTTCCCTCAGTGGCTCTCGAGTTTTGTGCCGGTATTAAGTTGCCCGTGGAGGCCTAATGGGACAAGCCACCTGGTCTTAAAGGTGACATAACAATTAACTTGAAGAAGAAAATATTAGTTGAGCTAATATAGCCACTCGGTTACACTCCGCTCTCTGCCCTCCATAAATAATACCCCTTTTGAGGACCGAGTACAATTTTGTCGTATTTACGTAATGATTCTCCAAGGAGTGAACTCTCGGGAAAGGATAGCAGCATTTTATCCCTCTGTTTTTATAGGCGAATTGATTGGGCACCGTCCGGAATAATATCGGAATAGGATTAGTTTTCTTTAGAAGTTCGTGAGAAGCACGAACTCTCCCTTATTAACTTATAAATACTGAACTAAACTAATCTCATAAAATAAATATTTCCTTTTCGGATAAATACAGTGACATAAATAAAACATTACGGTTTGGCATTTAAAAGGCAAATTTAATCATAAATAAGGTTTGATTTAAATAAAAAATTAAATTAAGAATATTTTGTCGATAAATAAAAAAGTGATACAATATTTAAATTCTTAAAAAAGCGAGTGTTTTGTTATTCTAAAACATACCCACAGTTCTTGTGTATACAGTTCAAATCTTATCAACGATTGCAAATGTCTTGAACCGTGAAGGATCGATGAATAAAATATGAAAGAAGTTTAGGAAAAGCCGAAAACGTTTTACGTATTTGAATAATCACTTTAACAAACAAAACTTCGAATCCGCTTCATTAGTTATTAACCTGTACTTGGGGATATAATATGAAAATGTGAGGTTGTAAAATAAAATATGTTTCACGAATTAATATATATTAAGTTAACAATTATTTAGTTGAGATATTAAATTTTCTATTCTGTTCTTTTGGAGCAGTAATTTATTTTATAAAGCTTTTGCTCATACAATTTTAAATGTTCATTTTTTCTGACATTATTTGATTGCTGAGCTATATAAATATAATTTCTAGATATCAAGATCAGTTTTAAAAAATATAATAATTAAATATGGAATCGTACCATGTAATTTATTCTAACACTCACGTCAGGAAATAAACAGTCTGTGGAACATTTTATGATATCATTACTGTTCATACTGAAGAAGAAACACCTATTAATTTACAATATATATTTTTCGACTGACTTATAACTTAAAACAATAATTTTGATTTTTTTTCTGTCTTACGGCATTTAATTTGACGAGTCGCTGTCATCACGTGACCCGCATAAACTTATCACAGAAAGTAATCCCCTTGCTTTTAACGATTAGGGCATTCTCCAAACTTTATACCACTTAAAACTTAGGACCTGGCTTGAACTGTGCCCCGATGTTAATTACCAACTTTAAAAAACTGCAATTCATAATAGACAGCGCGGCTGAAAGATGAATGATGTGTTGGGTTTTTCATTACACTTTTTGTCGAAAGTTTCATGAAAATGGACGAACAAAAACAACTTGAATTTGACAGTTGGCCTGTATAAAACATGCAAAGGGGTTCTGCCCTCTATGGATATTGTATTCCTCCGCAAAACTTTAAAAGGAACGAATCATCTGGATTGTCTATCCATTTATGGATATTCACATGGGTATTTTAAGGTATTTATTTTTTTTAAACTTATAATTGAATATTAAATAAGTAAAAACATTTATACATAAAGAAAAGCAATACATAAAATATGTTACTTCAAATTTAGCTATCGTTTTAAATTCTGAATACAACTACAAGATAGATACCCTTTTCAATAGTTTAAAATCCTGGATAAAGTGGTCATTAATTAAGAGGAACGGAAATCGAATGTATACTGAAATCCAGCGCATTGCTAAATTGGTTCAGGTGCTAAATGTTTGAGTCAATATGTTTTGGTAGTCGAGATAAATTAAATATTGAGATAAATTAAATCGCCTGCAAAATACTTCAACTTGAATCTCATCCGGGCTATGAAAATAAAAAGGGTGTCAAACAAAAATGAATACATTAAATTTTTTATAGTTCGTATTCAGGTCTTTTAATCTCCACTAACAAATATAACATCTTGATTACGTTACTTTTAACGTTTGGTATTGAAGGAACTTTTGAGTTCTTATTAGTTATATCAATAAATTTGTTTAAATCAACATTTAGAAATTACGAATTAGATTAGATTAAGAAACTAGGTAATTTGTGAGTTTCATGTAAAGTGTTGATTGATTATTTTATTCCTGAATACTACGATAAGAGAATGCTCGTTAACTTATTATTTGAAATTGGGTGATACATCTTGCGACTGCGGTCGCCAGCGCGTGCCGTCATGCCACAATCGCTACTTCACTTCCAATCTGCATATAGATCGAGTATCCATAATGACATCACTATCGCAAGCATCCCGAAATTCATTCAAAAACCGATAAGCCCTGCCCGTGAAAGCCCTAATCCACAGAAGTTTGAATGACCCCGATAGTAGATAGACCTACCGTCTTCTATTATGTAAATTATCAGCCACATGAAAGTTTTGGATGGCCACAGCGGCCACTAAGTTTCCGGGATAAAGTTATGATATTGATCTACGTTATCTTTTGAAGGATCGGAGGTAGTTGCATAGAATATCTTTAGTTTAATAAGTTTTGACAAGTTCTGAAATTATTTGCTTTATGGGTCCATTGTGGTAATATAATTGTACAGTTACCTAAATCAAGGATATACATTTCTGAAATGCTTCTGCTAATCCTTTTTTTACCGATTACTCTTTTCTCACTACAATTATAATTATGCTAAAAATGTAAAACTGCATATATTTAATTATATGGAGATTTCTTAGTATTTTTAAGCGAATTAAAATCACTTTATTTGTGTTAGCTTTATTTTTGAGGTCCAGTAATTCTATTTTTTTCAAAATGCATGCTTTAAATTTATAATAAATTATATATTTTTAAGTCTTTCTAAATATTAAAATTGATATTTTTTTTATAATTTATTATAATTTGTTAAAATTGGTGTTGCGATAAAGATTCTAAATTATGATAATTTTTGATAAATATTACAAAAAATAACATCATGACAAGTCATCTTTGTTATTGTTGACTTGCTTTTTAAAATATGGTCTTTACTAAGTGAGGTGTGGCGGTACCAATAATATCAATAACAACCAAGACTTCGTTCATCAACTTATTCGACAAGAGCTTCCAAAACTGCGTTATTTTTATAAGGTTTTGCCCTGACCTACTTCCTTTTAATCCATCGCTTACCTATAAGGTTTTATTAGCAATGGCCCATTACGACCTACATTATCAACATCATCATCTGATTTTACTATTTCCAGTCACGTAATCTTCAACGCCGAATATAAACCATACACCCAGCATAGTTCTACTGCTAAAATAAGGGACTCGATTCAATTTGTATGAATGGTAAAGTGAGAGGGAAATATATTTTCGCAAAACTTTTTCAATAAGACTCGAGCCGTAAAATATCATGTCATTTTACATCCTTCTTTAGCCTTTTTTGGATTTCTTTTACGTTCCTGCGTTGTGATGGAATCAACTTCTAAGACAAATATGAATAGGGAAATGAATTATATGGAAAGCTCCTTCTGCGTGACGTGTGAGAGATTGCGTCGCTTTGCGTCGACCTCTGAATTTAACTAGTCGTTTGTGCGACGCGCAAAACTTGCCTCGAGGTTACATTAAGCCGATTGCTGGCGTCAATCAAAACTCGTATTTTTGTGTGATACCGCAATATACGTAGCAGTTATTTTAGGCAATGTTTCTATTATAGAATTCTATGCTAGCTTTGCTATTGTTCTAATCGTACATAATTTACTTTTATTACTATTATGTATTGTTTTATTATCATTATAAATAAATAGAGCAAACATAAACTTAGATATCCTTCGTATAGTTCGTCATTATTTATCTTATGTCATTGGCAATTAAGCACGTTATTGCTGTGGCTTATGAGATTCATTACATCTTTAGAAGAAATTCTTAGAGCTTCATTTCATTTCCCGTTCATTTCGACTTTCGGTATATCGAGTCCGTTGCATTTTCTGAATTAAATCTTAGGTGTAATACGAGTGTCTCGATTTTGTATAAAGTCCATTAGTTATTAATAAAATACGTAAATTATAAAATATATTAGCGATAGCTCAATAAAAAACATACATTATAAAATATATTAGCGGTGAACGAATTATTATGAAAGAACGTATAGGAGAACTATAACAGATATGCTTCTTTTTGTAAAGCTAAATTTTTTATAGTCTTCAGTTGAAAAGATATATTCTATATATCTTGAATTTTTATCAAATTTCTTGATAGACAACAATAAAGCGGGATTCATTGTGATACCATCTATCAAAGCGCCGTGAATATGCCTATGCACCTTTAGCATCCTCTACTAATATTTATGAATAAGTCATACAAATACTATAAAATGAAAATCTTTATCCGTTCAGTGCAACTTTTAGTTTAAACTTTATATTGTGAATAGGAAGGCCTAAGACGTTGGTTATGCTTTAATGTGGGTTTAGATCATGCTTTATATATAACCAAATGATATTTGCTTATTATTATGAGATTTATTAATAAATATTATTACATATAAAACTTTAAACAATGTTGAGACAAACAATAATTTGAGAAAATCGCTTACGGAGCCAAATAAAACCGTCTATAGCGAAACGAGGTTTGTGAACGGAGTAATCCATTTATTGCGAATGAAATAAAGATTGTGAGATTGGTTGGATCACAACGCACTTACACAAATTTCGTTCAGTGTCTTCGACGATGAATAATAGATGTTGGTCGCTGCGACCTCACGATACAGGGGGAGTATTGGGGGTTTAGTTGTAGGGATTTTATAAATCCGGTAAATAATGTCTATCATTATATGATATCAGCACAGAAATATATAATTAAATTTGTATTGTTATGATAGTTAGTTGTGTAGATTGTAGGTATTTTCATATTTGATAACGTTACTTGTTATATCTTATTTAGATAGCTGAATTTCAACTTTTCGGATTCTATTTATAGAAATTTCTCTCTAATTGAATAATTCTTCATTCAAATAATTCTCAATACAATTTGGAACAGCAAATACATGTTTTGAATCTACCAGCTAAATTGTTAGATATCTAAATTCAATGGACGCTGCTTTTCCAACGGAAATTTCTAGTGATAGGTAAAAAGCGTCGATTTTGTATTGTGTACAATAAATAAAAACGAAGCCCACATTTCGTAGTGTTACTTTATAAGCGAAGCACATCGGGTCGGGCACCGTTGCAAATGGTGCGAAACGACAATTTTAAAGCGAAACATTCAATATATATAAATAATACGTATGTGGTGTTCGCACGTACGACGCGATTACTCGCCTACGTCTCTGTGAGCAAGTGTGCGCTGCTTTTAACGCATTACCATGAATAATATATGCTCAAATTGAAATGTAGCATTCGTGTCGCTCCATCTGCCTATCTGGCGCTCGCATCCCACCAACCTCTTTCTGTATTCTACCGTTAGATCGCTGTCAATGGGCTTTGCCTTTTATCGTGAACGGTAACTTTTTTGCAATCTTCGCACATCTGTTGTTATTATGACAAAGATTTAAATCTATTATTACTGAGTATTTATGTTTTAAGAAACCGTAGCTATAGTGATTATAAAGTAATAATTATAAAAGAAATGTAGGTCATAAGTTTATTAGTTTAATATAAGAAATTAAGTAGCATTTACGAAATAATAATTTAAAACATTTATAAATTTAAAAAGAAATACCCTTAATCAAAATAATGTATATAATTCTACATTATAAGATTTTTTAACCTTAATTTTGATATTACTTTAAATCTTATAGATTCTTTATAAATTGAGTAAAAACTAAAAGATTATAAATTACGACGTAGGATGATTGTCATTAAGATAACTACATATCCAAGCTTTACTAATAACTTTAGAATATTTGTTGAAAATTAGAAGACGTCGATAAACTTATATAAAATCGTTATATTATAAGCATAGAATATTAAGTTAAGTATCCTCGATTACATTTATCATTAGGGTAAATGTTAGTGAGTGTTAGTATATAAGTAGTTCAATTAAAAACATGCTATTAGGTACTTTTCCTTAATAAGACCTTTTATGTGTGGTTAAAGGAATTTAGTGTTATATATAAATTGTAGTGTAGCGTAATCACATCATGTTCATTATGCGAATTAGGGGAGATTCTCTTACAAACTATTAAAAGGGTCTGCCTATTAAGAAGCGTAAATGTAAGGGTCAACTACAGAAATCAAAGTCATCCTTTATTTATGACCTGGACAGGGCTGTCCTATTCGGTTGAGATAAGTCCCCGTATAATACGTAAACGTAACCCAGTTTATACTGTAAAGACCACCTTACTCCATCTTATGCAAAGATAAGATCTCCATTAGACGTAAAACTCATTCATCGTGTGTGTCAGCCGAAGGACTGGGGTCTAGATAATTACAATTATAAGGGCCGCATAGAAATACGCAAACGAAATTCGATATTCTCCTTTTACTGATGTCGGAGAAAGTACACTTCATTATTCCAAGCAAAGATAAGGATAGTAATCACGTCTTTCTCATTTTGTTTACATTAGTTGAATTTTACTTGCATTTCTCAAAAGTTCTTTCTAATCTCGAGAGATTATTTTAACTTTCATTAAATCATGAAAGATAATTTACATTTTATTTAGGAAATAAATTATTTATTAATATAAAATGTTGCGGTTAAGAGGGCAGCCCATAAAATAAAATGCAATGCAAAATAATAATATATCAAAACTTTAGTACAGTAGCACTTCATGGGATTTCGCTTAGTTTATGTTTATCTTAGCTCATAAGCCATGGCCTTTTTGGTTAATCCATAAAGCACTACATGGGACAAATAAGTTACTTTAATGCTCAGAAGTTGGCATTAGTGTGGAGTGCCTTAATGTAGGAGTCCGTCCGTAATCAGATTAATTAGATGATTTTGCGGGCGTTATTAAAAGTTGAGCCGGCTGAAGCGGGTCTCTGTTACCTCCGCCAAGATAGCAGGCTTATGCCCTGCGTACATACTGCTTAGCGGATATAATACGTGTGCCGGGAATTCTCTTTAATGTTTTAGTATTTTCGACTGAGGTTGTGAACTCCGAGCCGTTTTGTTTGTGCGCTACAGTGGGCGGCTGGAATAATTCACTTAAGCTTAACTGGGAAAGATAATTAGGATTCTACGCTGGATGATGCAAAATGAACGCGAAAAACAGAGTAGAAGATTTTTTGTGCTCATTCAGAAATTGAATTTTATATTTGTAAATGAAAGTTCTAACGAGATGAGCACATATTTCTATCTACATTTAGATACAAATGAAAGCATCTTTTTTATTTACGTAATTTGTTAGGTGTAAGTATCTTTATAAAAAAGCAAGTCTACCGAGATTTTTGAATGTTCACATTTTTCTATTTCCGAAACGTTGAATTTTGTGAACAGTTCGATGAACCAAAAGTGTTCTGAATTGTGGCAGTTTTAGTGAACTATTGTATTATGCAATGTGTGACAATGTGTACCCAACACCCAGTAGATAGGTAGGTCTCTTAGCAGTGGATCACGCCCCGCTGGGCATGGAACGCGCGACCGAACACGGCTCGTGTGCTGTCAATCATAAAAAAATTGGTAAAATTTCAGTGGCTAACTCCTTGTTTAACATTGGAGTGCAACTGGACGTGTGAACTTTAGCAGCTATAAAACCTGTGAAACAATAGACTCAACCGAAGTGAGTAACTAAAGTATTGTGACAGTGTAACATAAATCCGATATTATTTTCTTTTAAATCCCAGAATAATGCTGCACGGTTCGAATTGAATAGCATTTTTAGTTTTTTTATCAAGTTCTCTTTAAAAGCCGGTCAGCGGCAGTCGCATGTGTGTTCCTGGCCTGGGGGCGATAATGTGCCGTGCACCGATTCGTCTAGTCCATTCTTTTGTTATTTAGTCTTTGTTCCCCGTGAAAGGTGGTATTGTTTTCTCGTTGGATTGGTTAGAGATTGCGCTAAAAGTTGAGATTAGTGACAACGTGATATGTATATGTAAGCATTTTATTAAATTGTATATAGATTTTAACACTCTCTTTAGTTGATTTAAATTATTTAGTAAGTAAAATTTTTAAGAAACGCTGATAAAAATAATAATTTGAAAACAATAACATTATTATGATGAAATTGAATATTTGGCTAAACGCTGTCTAGTTAGACAGCGTTTAGCCAAAGCTTATAAGCTTTTAGTTCAATGCACTACGTGCATACGTAGCGCAATAGGCAGTTCGTGCGAATTATGCAAGCCCTCAATTGGATTAGGCGTTCCCTTGCCACTGTACATCTAATCGGCACAGTCTGAGCGACGTGGTGCCTACGTCGTCATTACATTTCTCATGATTTATATTATTTACGTAATAGAAAAAGTAAAACGGAGCCTTGTCCGCATATTACACAATTACTTACATTAAACTATTTCTATTAAATTCAAACAGAATACTTTTAATTCAGAATTAGTTACATATAATGATATGTAACTAATTCTGAATCAATAATATATTATTATAGTTAAATCGCCTACAAGGGTAACCAAATAAAGATTTCCATTTAAATGAATGAGTTATGAATGTTATTTAGAAAACGTAGCCGATTTCGTTATCTTTTATTAATTAACCTCTGTTTAATAAAAGCGAGGCTAGGGACGTATATGTTTATTTAATATATTTACTTTGGCGCTGCCCGCGATGCGGTGGTAGCACCGGTAAAATGGACAGTCAGGCCCCTCGAGGAGCCGAAAGGGTTAGGTTTTGGTAGACACTTAATAATTGAAGTCGTTGAGATTCCGTACATTGTTATGGCCACACCTGTAACGCGGGAGGATACTTAACAGAAAACAATCACGGTAATGTTCATTATAATGAGCGATTTATTAGCGATCCCCATTTACAGCCGGTAAGATAGAAAGGATTATTGTCTGGTCGCACAATCTGCGTCGTCGATTTTACTGCGTGGTTCAACTTAACGGCCCGCTGTAGCTTAATTAAAACGAAAACAACTCTGCAAATAAATTGATCAGTGTAATACTCTTTGTTATTTACGTCGGTCAGTCTGGATGCCTCCCTTAATGATGGCGAATAGTCGCAATTTACAGTGAGGTTAGACGTGTTTAATTTCGTATAATACCTACGTGACATTCTACGGTTCATCCTAAATTAAAAAAGAAGCATTGCAGGTGTATGTTATATAGATACAATAATAAATTATGTAGATTAGAAGTTCATTTTCATGCTTTAATTTTACTAACTAAAATTTATTGAAATTCAAATAAATCACTAGAAGCGTTGATAATTTGATATAAATATATTTCTACCTTAAAATATTTGATATATCAATCGAATGTAAGAAAAATATTTATGAAATTAAAATGATTGAGAGCGAGCCCGAGGTAATTGCACGCGTGGGTTAAACTCGCAATTATTAGACTTAATTATTATTGGGGTATTTTCCCTTTTGGAATTGGTTTCGATTCAGGTTCGCGTAACTAATCTTGTAATATCGTATTGTTGTTATTATCTCGAATGAAGTTGTGTAGTTTGCCAGAAGTTTCTCCTAACATCCGAAGTATGTTTGCCGATATCATATAACTTTTATGAATATAGATATACTAGGAGCTTGGGATAAAGTAAAATAAGGCTCGTTGTAAACCGTGTATTTTATTATTATGATAAAAGATATATTTTTGGAAATTACATACAAAACGAATATTAAGAAATTTTTAAAAGCTGTTTCAAGTATTTTATTGTTTGACCAAATCTTCTTAATACATATTTGGCGAAAAGGTAGGTGAAATACTAATATTTTTTTATAAACAAAGGACTTAGCGTCTCCGGCGAAGTAATCATTCACATGTAAGCCTTCTCAGGAGTGTGGGTTATCGAATTTATGTGCAAATACGCTTCGGGACTGCCCAATGTGCTAATGAAAGGCGATACATTATTCAAACTTTGAATTATACAGTGGCATGTAAATCGATATTCGCACCGCATAGCCGCAGCAGCCTGAATCATTTGAAGAATGAACGGAATTGTAACTGAAGGGTCTTGAAATCACCGCAATTGTAATTAGTGGCTTACGGCTATCGTTGACGGAATTATGCGCAGATTGTGACGAATTGATTAAATTGTTGTTACATTTCTAAGGTTCCGTATCCACTGTACACCAAAATTGTAAATGATTCATAGCTGTATGTTTTTTATATTTTTTGTAAGTATTTTCTTAACATTGCATAGTATTTTTTTAATAATATAAGGAAATATGGTTTTAAAGGATGCAATCTGCGTTAAGCACTGGCAGCTGGTATAACTGGAAACTGGTAACAACAATATGGGGAAACATTTTATTGAGAATCGCAAAATGGAAAATCTCACTCGGATGGCCATGTACAGGCGTTGATTAGTACGGCAGAAACAAAAACTATTCCCGAACCGGGCGCAATAAACGAAGTGGAAAAAGTCGATATGAGAGAGGACGATCTGATTGTAGAACGTAAGCGGCAATTGCAGATATGCGTTTTACAGTGAATGCGCGCCATTTTTAAATGATTACTGTCCCCTCCGCCTCTAGGGCGCAGATGGGTCCCGCGGCCAGCGCGTTCAAATAACGGGGGAAAAATTTCAAGAATTGTAATTTTACTAAATATTCAATTGAATTCTGAAATATTCAAAATATATTAGATCTTTTTATACTTCGATCTTTTTGTACCCTATATTAAGAACATAGAATTGAAATACTTTAAATCATACAACAAACAAACAAACAATTTTATTACAACAATATAAATTATAACATCATTTATGTACTTCATAACATAATTTCATTTTAAATTAACTTTCTGTTAAAAACATATTTTTAATAAATCCACTTTGCGGACATCATTCTTTGTACGTTGCCTCATAACCATTGATTGTTTCTGCACAATCGGACGATAGAGCGCACGCACCGCCTCTCAAAGGACTGTGGAATCAATTAGATGAAAGAAATACGACGAAGAAAGAACTTCATCATCCCAGCTTTGACCAATAACTGTTCATAACGTATGACTGTAATCTGATTTCTAATATGTATTCATGTTATAGGATTTATGTTATTTGTTGTAACCTTTTATATTATTTTCCTTTAGTTCATGTAATATATTATGTTAAAATATTAACTTTTAGCTAATGATAAAAGAAGTTTTATTAATAATTTCATCAGTATATTCAGTTTATAATATTTACAATATAATATACAATATAATATCTGTCAATTTACTGCAATTGTGTACAGTATGTATTTTTATTTACATATACAAGCATGCATGTGATTCACAATACAAACATAAAATATATTAAATAATGGAAAAAATATCTGTTCCGAAAATGAATTCATTCGTTAGATATTATGTAAAATGATAAAATATTCATCTACCCGCACACCGGAATTCATGGGCGAATATAGAACACACAAAACTGCCGCTACAGCAAACCTCACCGCATCAAAACAACAACTGGCATATTTGATTAAAATAAATAAAAGGAATCATATTCCACGAGTGCTACCACTCTTTCAATTCACCCTGCACAGACAAATTTTAGACAAATGTACCAATGTTACAAACAGCCAGTTATTTTTTTATACATTTTACCAATCCTAACTGCTTGCTATCAACTGTCTATATATACGATGAGTACTAGATAAAGTAGATAGGTATTAAGAGGACATTTCGAGTTCATGAAAGTTTGCTGCAATAACCATATATATCTAACATATCACGTCGAAGATGAGAAAGAAGCAACACTATAAAATAGCATATCTATTCTAAGCGGAAGCTTAAATAGTATAGAGTTACAAATCGCACAAAAAATCTAGAATTCGTAGGACGAGCTCCAATTGAGAAATAATCATATATGTCAATATTCCTTTAGCATACGATACGTTCAAATCTCTTTAGTAATGCATTAAAAAAGAATCAATTTATTTACTTAAAATGACTGAACAATGAATTAACTTTTAAATCATTTTTAATCTAATTATCACAACTCACTCAGTTACCACTTTGACGCGCCTCGGGCAATTTCTTTTAATATCTTGAAATTTTGTGGATGCCTAAACCAACTTTATAATTAAAGATAATCAGAGTGAAATGTCAGCGGTAACCCAGTGTCAGGACGGAAAATGCTAACAATATAATTTGATGCGACCCTCGTTGACGTACTATTAACGGCAACATGGTTTATTGGTTATTATAACAAGTGGTAAGATTTAACTTTGTGACACCCTTTATTAGCGTTTGTGGAGTTGAAAGTCGTAAAATGGATTCTTGTTTAAAACACAAGGAGTACTTATGCTGAATATATATAGTTAGGTGATATTGCACTGTTACAGCACTACAAGGACCGCTTACCTTTGAGTTTAAATTCAATGCTTACGACTACTCCTATGTTACAATTATTGGTACCAAAATTGTCTTGGAATATTTATTTATCATAAAAAGTACTAGAATATTTTATTCAACTTTCTATAGAGTTAACATTTCATATAAGAAATATTAAATGATTTTATTCTTTTATAGGATTATTATACATGAATCGGCATGCCAGCTAAGGAAGCACGACAGTCATAACGATTTATTTGAACGGTAGATCATAAACTACAAACTCGCATGTTTTGATACACTCAATGCAACGTTTCCGTATATTTATAACGCTGTCGAGTTGTCAAGTTGTGGTAACATTTGGCCGACATTTGCATACAATTTCATATTCATATCAGAATTAGGTACACGGTGGGCTGAGGGCCGCATTGTCAATGATGCTATCAAACTATTTATATAGCATAAATATTAAAACTGTAAATAAGGTTTTCATTAGTAACCTTTATTTGGGTAGGTGGAATAAAAATATATTATAATAATAGAAATGAGTCCAATAATCTATTATTTTAATTTTAGATGTATAATATTTACCATTCAGCTAATTGTGTTAATAGATCCGTTTTGCGTAAACAAATAGAAACTTTAAATTACGATCAACGTAACAAATGATTTTAATTAAAAGGTAAACACTGCGTTTGGAATAAAACAGCCACTTGAAGCGCTTTATTAGCGCTATTGGAAGTTACGATAACTCGTGTATTACTGATGCGAAAAAGACAAACGAAAGATTAAACAGTGCAAGTTATATTGAATAAAAACTTTGCTCTTGCATACTAATGTTAAAATTTGTATTCGACTGAGTTTGCTTGACTTTTCATTAAGTTTCTCGTTTCGTCGGATGGGAGATGGAAATCATAGCAATCATTAAGTCTGATTAAGCATCTCGCAAATCGTACTTGTAACATCTCCTTTCTTCAATTTCACAAGATTCACACGTAATTTATTTAGTGCAATGTAACTTAATATTAAACATAAATCTCTTCAAGCGCCATTATTATTTATAAGTAAGGCTTTCAACTTTCTTAAGTAATTAACACATTGTAACATATTCATTTTAAGAATGTTCATCTCAAGAAAAATATTAAGCATTCAAGACGTCTCTGACATAAAATGCCTATACAAAAGACGTGAAGGTAAGATAACTACCAATAGGTAGTGCGACGAATCCATAGAAAAATTGCACTTTAAGTAGTAAAGACGATGAGCCAGGGCTTGCATTAGGCGAATTAAAAAACTTTTCGTGCAGCTCTTCATTTGTTTTTCAATTCACAGCTAACGTTAGCATGGCTCTGAAAGTGAATAATGACGGAAGAGTTGAAATCAAATGTCTAAATAGGGCATCAAAGGACGTGAAATGAGCACGTTCAAAGTAAAACACATTCGAATAACTAGCTACTGGACGTGTATGGGCAGGTAATCGTAACGACCGGTGCAGAAATAAGTTTTAATGTGATGGGCACTGAATGGCAGCCAGTGATTGGATGTTTCGCATACGCCCCATTTGTTTCGCTATATTCGATATGGTTCTCGAAAATATATGTAATTTTAATTTACGTTAAAATGTACGTTTGATTTAGATACCTATGAAAGTTCGTTTATTAGCTTGAAACAAACAAGTAGATTGTGAAAACTCTCAGAATAACATTACAATTTTATCATATAGTACTGATATATGATATATATTTGACAAGATATTTTTTCAAATATTTTCATTTGAACACTCATACACATAATAGCAACCTCTTAAATGACAAGAAAATCATGACTAAGAAAGATGATCCCAAAAAAAGAAAACGAAGTTATAAATGCTTTTACTGAAAGACAGTCTCAATACGACGCAATGTTAATTGCTTAAATCTCTAAATACTCCAGCCAGACTGTCAGACTGTGTATAATAAAATAATTTCATACTGCGGTAATCGCTATAAGGATAAACGTGCAAAAATATGAATATGGTACAAATTAATAATGTTTAATATTAAAACAATGTTAGTGTTTTTGTTCGTTTGTCTTTCTCAAAATTCTTCTAGTATAAATATAAACTTGTATTTTAAATCTAGATAAGACGTATCTTATAGACATTTACCACTTTAAGCTAAAGGAATGAATTATTGTTATAAACATTTATTTTATACAATTATTGAATTACACAAACAATAAATATGTAAGGATTTGTTACCGCCATTATATATAAAGGTTTGATCCGACTAGAGTCATAAAGGTCAAACGTAATAAATTTAGTTTTAGGCCACTAAGTATGTGGTCAGATTGTTGAGGCATGACCTTTTGTTTTGCCGATGCCTACTTTATTTCATGTAATCCATTAGGATACATAACGAATAGTCGGAAGAGGGAGAGATTTCATTGACAGCCTCTTAACTGCGCTCGTTCTGTGGCAAAGATTTGTAATGTGTAAAGGGTTCACCCTTCCGAAGGACAGTTCGGGTCGGGATGCGGTTTTCTAAAGGGCTATTTGTTATGATTTCAAACAAGACCCTGTCAGATAAAATGGCTTTTGTGCCTTATTTTATGTACACGATATTTTCGGTATAAAAGTCAAAACATATTTGTTAATGGTCGAAAGCCGCAAGGAATTCAGTTTTGCTTGTCTAATTTTATTAAATTTGTATTACCCTTTAAAATAATGTTTTGTTCATTTACAACTTTGTTACAATAAAATTAACTCATTGTGTAAAATTATGAAACACACAAACTGTTACTGATATTGTATCTATACGGAATTGTAAATTAATAATCTTTACAACGACACTTTATGATTTGAGAATAAAATGAATAATCAAATAACAGACTACTCTTAGAGTGTAGCCATTGTTTCTGGCCAAATAATAAATTACGTAGTTACTGAGATCTCTCATAAAAGCGAAAGAGTAATAACTTTTTAACCAATTACAACACTCTAGTTACATTAATTCTGAACCCATTTTTACCAAAAAGGAAAGTTTCAAAACAAATTACCGTCAAAAAGAAGCCCGAAAGCATAAATATCAATGGTGAGAAGGGCTGAACGAGAAGGGTAACCATTCTGCCTTGCATTTTATTGCCTAAACTACCGAGATTCGGATATGATCAATATCGTATTCCATCAATAATCAAAACTTTCCCGACTTTCATGTAATAAAAAACGTTACTTTGTTTGATTCTAAACATTGGGTTACTATTATATTGTTTTAAAATATATTTTAATATTTTGATTTTGTATTCCATCTACTTTCAACTATTATTCATGACTCATTAATTCAATGGACAATTTGAATAACAAAATGTTTAAAACTGACAATTCATTCACCAATAACCATTTTAAAATGTTACAGTTTTTCCCTCGTGTATGATAAAACATGATTATATAATTAACATTTATTCGCACGCACACAAAATCCGCTAAATGAAGCCTACACTTTGATATGATAATAAATTAAATAAACGTCATAAATACCGCACCAAAATTAAATTAACGGATTATTTGCGTACGCAAATGTAAAGTAAGTGATTAAGCGTTTCCAACACGTGTTCGCTCCCAAAAGACTAATACGTTATGTAGCATAATTACTTTCGACAAAAAGGTGTGCCAGTTTAGGGAAGATGAAGAAGAATCGCAGGTGTAAATGGCCGTCTATTGCGCCTTCCATCACCGACCTCCGCTTTCGTTTCCACCGCATATGCTGAACGCAAAAATCACACTTGGGGCCAACAAAATTAAGTTCGTTTTACTAAATATTATGCTTAAAGTTACCGTCGATTACCGCGAAGCATATGTGGTATAACTATGTCCCGGACACGAAACATTTAGAGACAATTCCCAGCCGGCTTGTTGTATGAACAATTAAGTGTGTCGACTTAAGCCTGCATTAAGAATTGTAATTAAATTAAAAAGTACTTTGACAGTGTAATTAATAAATCAACAATACTTTTGCGACAACGGGGCTATTATTTTTTATTAAATATAGATTTCACTACTAAAAAGAGTATTGCTATCACATAATTATTTTTCTTTGTCACGGGTATACGTACAAATAACTAGAAATACATTCAAAGAGATATCACTCAACCGCAGCCATTATAGTCTGAGGGCTTCAGTAACTTACCTGAAATGATAAATAAAAGTATAAAGAACACTTTATCGGGTATAACAATATATTTTCTAAGCTGAACAAAGCCCGTTTGGTGTAATGAGCGTTGCGTGCGGCGCGTCAAACATGTAAGCAAACAATTTTGGTACGCCTGAGTAAATACGACTACGAAATATCTTCGCCCGAGCGCCGTTAGTGCGGTATGTACGGTTGGATGTAACTTCAATTTGCTGAGTATCATCTTTTCAACAAAGCTTTTGTTGATAATGAAAAACAAATAGTATCCTTCAGTCAACTACGGTGCACCGGATTTTATAAGGAAAATCCGCGAGTATTTACATAGGAAAGTCAAGAAAGCTCAAGGGGTTGCAGAGAAAAATAAGTGTTGATTCTTTATTTGATAGATTTATTTAAGAACCTACAATAATCTGCATAGAAGGATTAATTTGGGACAGAAAATAAATTAATTTAAATTAACCTAAAGATAAAAGGGTCTAAGAAATTACTATGCCGTGTGGTCGGAACCGCGTTTCTATTTTAATAGCGCCAAGACAAAGGTACACAAAGGGATGGAGTTTGTTATTGTTTAATAATTTTCTGTATACTTGTTTACATATAGTATATATCATCTTAATTGTTATTAAAGTGTCGGCAGGTGAAATGTTTTCATTATATCCAACATTAATCAGATTATTACAGTAATATATACCTGAATAATAAACACTATTTTATTTACTATATTTTACGAACATTACTTATTTTATGAACTTTAAATATTGAAAAGTCAACATTGTGTACATTTATTGGAGTTATTATATCATATTGTAAAACATGCAACAGAGGAGCGCTTATAACTTTAAATATATACAAATCTGCAAGACGGAACGCATAAATACAGTGAGGGGAGGAACTTGCTGCATTAAACAACAATACGTAGAATGCAGGGTTGCATATATTAGCGTCTTGTCCTTTGGCGAGATATCTAGGAAGTTTGCCGTGGCCCGACGATTTACATGGCTTCCGAAATAGTGAGGTTCGCCAAACAGTAGACGCTAACCAAAGACGGAACACGTAACTTTTGCACGAATAGTTTTGTTTAAAATATTTGCATTGATATCTATTACTATGTTGATTCTAAGTAATAGTTTTAATTTTTTAATAGATATTGAAGTAGTAATAGTACGGCTTCATTAAAAACTTATTTGTTTATATATTATTGAACAAAATTTACCATATAAATAACCAACATAATAAATATATGGTATCTTATTATAGATTTTACTAGGCTGAATAAAAATGTACATTATCAAGCAGTTTTTTTAAAGTTAATAATAAGAATTAATCGAAAAAATAACTGTAATTTGTCTGAGCAGTTTTAAAGAGTTATTATTTTCGTTTTATAGAGTTCAACGGTACTGAAATATTTAGATCAAAATTTCTTTGTACCATATGAAGCATTATCACTCCAGTTTTAGAACGTTTTTTTCAAATGAAATGATGTCTGTACAGGCAAAGGTTACACTATTCTCATTACCCTAACGAGGCCAAAGCACTATCTAATCACAGCTGACTTGCCAAATTACGCGATTCGCTTTTAAATACGGTCTTACTTTAATTTCATGTGAAGTACGAATATTCAAAATTTAGCAGGAAATTGTGTTAAGTTTCTTAATGTCTCGTTTAATAAAAATGGGTTATGTTATAACAATGAAAGTCTTACTGTAATTATATGTTATTGATTGATTACTCTTCTAAGAATAATGTAACTTTTCATGTATTTACAAATAAACTTCACGTTGTATTTGTAAATACATGAAAGGTTCATTTGCTTCTAGGTACATTCAGGAGTGTAAGCCACGGCAGAAAGAAGAAATAATTCTTAAGATAAGCCTACAAAGTCCCGAGAAATACGTATGCGCAAACGTAAGGGGTGCAGGCATCGGCAGGATACGTTTATCGTTCGTCGTAAACCTGTAGGATAAGTCGCGTAACATGAGCTTGGAACGAGTTAAGGCATAAAGCGAACATTAAGGAGAATCATAGTTCAAACTATTCAACATTCCAAGAAGTCCTTTTTCCTACAAGTTTAAAGATCATTTTTGTTTGCGCATCCACACAAGTGCGGTAAACACAATTCCCTCCAAGTTTAGTAGTGACACTTATTATTTTAATTTGCTACACTTCTGTAAGCCACACAATTGTTACATTTATTATTCAGTTTGTTTCATAAATGTTAAATTTAATACTAAAACTTTGTACATTGTTTATAATTAAGATAAATATCAGGTAAAATGTTTACTATATTAAAATATCCAGATAAATCTAACAACCAATATTCATGATTGATTAAGAAATTAATTCAGAGTCAAAATGACCTCCCCAACAAAGTGACCTGCCAATAATTCAAGAGTTCGTCTTCAGCGTTAGAGGGCCGATACGACCGTAATTTATTCCGCACAGCGCTAAATTAAATATAAAACATTGTGGCGTATCAGTGTTAGTGACTGTGATAAATGAAGCCATTAGTAACGCGAGCAGTATTTTTTTCGGTTCATCCGGCGGCGTCAACAGACCTGAGGGTTGTGGCGAGCTTTGTGGACAATTTCATTAGAAAATGTTACATGTAAGTGTGTCGGGTGAGGAGAGGGGTGAAATGGAACAAAATTACAAGCAACGACGATAAATTTCGTCGCTTCGCAACATTAGGCTTGCGGCGGAATAGGGAAGACGTCGATGGAAAACGTGTTCATTCTTACGCGAAATTAAAACAAGGAGTGTCCACGATACTATAAAAATGTCCATTAAAAACAGTAAAAACGTGTGGATATCTTATTGTCACTATTATTTAATAATAAAATTAAAAACTGACTTTAAATATTAAATTTACTTATAAAAATATGACTTCAATTTAATAATTCTTTTAAACTTGCGACATATAAATTTGGAGGTCTTTCAACTAGGTTTATGAACTAAGTTATGTTGTTAGAGGAATGTTTACTTTTCGTCTTGTTACAATGAGTTAAATTCATTTTCTAATGAAATAACAGTAAGCTAAAACCTCTATTTTATGTTCTTTTAAAACTTTAATTTGCTTGTGGTTGTGCTTGATGATTGTAAAGATATAAATTGTATATTGTAATTGTACATTTAGTGTTAAGTCTTTTCTAACCATAACCAGTTTATTAAAACGAAAAAGTGTAAACACAAAGTGAGTATCATAATAATAACCACTAGAGGCTACAAAAGGAGTAACTCGCGGCTCGTTACAAGGAGGAACCATGAGTAGGAACATCTTAAAACAAAGTGGAAGTAAATAAACATTAAACACGACCACTCGCGAGTGTTTTCATTAAGCATTGCATGTTTGTACCGACAACGATTACTACGGGGGAAAAAACTAATTATGGTTGACAGAGGGAGCAAAAAGCAGTCTGTCTGGGGCATTTAGAGATTTGAGCAATTAACATTGCGTCGTATTGAGACTGTCTTTCAGTAAAAGCGTCTATAACTTCGCTTTCGTTTTTTTGGATCGTCGGTCTTGGTTATGACTTTCCTGTCATTTAAGAAATTTATATTTTGTGATATTAGGAAATGGAAGGTAACGTTTCTTTAGTAAAAATCTGGAACATTTATAAATTAGGTACCTACCTTAAGAAGAAATAAAATTAAAAGTAACTTATAAATTTTTGATACTTGATACTGAACCCTAAATATGAAAAAAATAACAAAATAGCTCTAGAAAGTCATCAATGAAAAACATACCAATGCATAGAAACTTACGTCGTGTACAGTCGGTCACAAGGTGGGTTTTATGTATGCATCGGATTTCAAACTTTATACTCAAAGCTATACGGATTCCAGTTGTATGTATGTAAAGACTACTTTGATATTGTATTACGCTTTGTTACTTTGCTTTTATTAGAACGCCTTTGATAGCTCCAGTGTCGTAGTTTTATGACAATACTGGGTGGGTAGGTAAGGATATATTTTTTTAACATCTATTAAATTCTTCACATAACTCTTGGTATGGTTAATTTCTTTATTAATTGATACTATTATCTATCTCACAGTGGTTTAAAACGGCAAATGTTAATTAAATTCAATTTTAATATTGCATTTACATGGAATAAATTTTTTATTGAATGGAATTATTCGTTGGAAAATCTGTACGTGTTGAGAAAACATTGCTTTAACTATTTAAAATCTGGAGGAATGTAAATGAAGTCGTGTGGATTTTAATAATGAGTAACCCTTTCACTTTCATTTGACTTAGTACCGTTTTTCTTAGAATGTTTTATATTTTTCAGTTAAAATTAAAATGCTTGCACGCCCTTTAAATGTTTTACATGCTGTAATATATTATAAGTACATTATAATTTCACTACGGCACATATTTGAGGTTTAAGAATTTTATTTGAATAATTTTATCTCAAACAGATTATTTAATTTGATTGTCCTGGATAACTATAAACCAGTTTTATAGCTTGAACGCTGATGAAAGTAGACCTTTTATTCATTTTAAAGAAGGAATTTAAAAGCATTTAAGACCCTAAAGAACGTAAAAAGTTTAATGCTCCGTAGTTAATTGAGTAAATTTAAAACCAGCAGAAATGTAAGCATTTTTACTCAATAATCAATGTACGATAGATAAGAATTTTAACACATTTTTATGTGGAATATATAGTTATTAGAAGATTTTTACATAAAATAGTATCTATATCTGGTAAAGATAAATGTGTTTATACGAGTAGAGAGTGTAAAGTGTTAAGAGTTTGAAAACTATTTTTGATCGTTTTTCCTATAAATTAATACTATCCTATTCGTATCTTGTACATATTGTCTCCGTTGTACAATGTGATATGCGACACTAAAATAGAATTTCATTTAGCATTTGTATTACCATTTTTCATACATATGCAATGTTAAAATTATTATTACTATCGGTTTTAGCTTACAAATCCCGAAGTACACAAAAATGTAATAAAAAATGCAAACGATTGGAATTGGATTCGAAATCCTATTACGACTTTTTAACACTTGTATGAATACGAGTGCACCTTTCTATTTCGTACATTTCGTTATATTAAAATCCCTGCAGTATTCCGTATTCAATTTGCTATGTATGTAACTTTATGTTACGGAATACTGTATTCAGATGATATAAAACACATGTTGCGCTCAGTATGAGATTTCCAGCATCCAATAATTCAAAAATGAGCTCAGACTCAGCTTGATGGGATAGTTTATTGCAGCTTATTTATCGGCATTTTTGATTTACGATCTTTTGTTTAATAACGAATTTTTGATATAAAAGATCAGAAATCTTTTATAAAATAGTTTGAATATATATTCTTATTGTTAATTAAGATAGATTAAATAAATGCTTGATTATTTTCAACCCGTGTAGGTGAGGTATTTATATATAAATACGTGTTATATTTATACATTTAAATGACACTTATTTTATGAAATCCAGACGTAAAGATAGTCATAACTTCTATATACGTAACTGTATTTTATTGTTAAATATTCAACGGATAATCGATTAATTTTATCAACTTTTATTGCTTTGGTATATCGTGATCATTAAAACTCTGTCATTATTACCACATTGGCTTTGGTAATATTCGACAACATTACAAAATTTTAATCGGACATTGAAATATGTTTTAACATTATTGAATAGTCAACATTATAATCAAAATATACACCAGACGAGAACAACAAAATTGGCAAGGAAATCACAATACAATATTATGGTAGCGTATGAACTGAAGCTTTACTTTTAGTTAATAGGAAACCTCTGCTAGTCACGACAACTCCATTTATACCCAAATTTACCCAGGGTCCACCCGAACACCCGAATAATCCACTGAGGGCCATTCTACGTTCTCGTTTGTTGAAACGCCAAATCGTAGCGCATTATTCTAATTTGCTTTCACGATAGCTTTCAAAGAAGCTATTTATTTACGACGTAAGCCTGATCAGCGGCTGACTTAGGGCTACGCAGCTTAAATTTATATATAAAATAATATAACCAGATTTATATCAAGGAAAAATTTATAATGTCATCAAAACTATAAACAATATTGTTTATACTGTACTGTAGTTTGTGCCTATCTGAATGTTAGTAAAGTTTCATGAAAAAAAAGTATAGGAAATATTTGTTTACATTTGATTTACTGCTTTATTATTATTACTTATTTCAAAAGATAATGCTTTCTTGAAAAAAAAAACTAAACATGTTGTTGGTGTAAAAATATCCGTCGGCGCTAATAAAGTTCGGCAATATGGAAAAGGTATTTTGTATGAATGGTTTTCAGGGAGCCCAGAAAAAAGGGACATAAAATGAAAAGAAATGAAAACGGAAATACGGCCAAGTCATATTTTATTTACTGCATACAATCGAACCTTTATCGCAGTTTGTATTGAGTTAGTATTTGTTACAATGTGTCGTTTAGAAAACAATCGATTAGACCTTCAGTTTGTTTACAACCTTCGTTGGTGTAATATCTCACCACCTGCTAATAGTATCAGCATATATTAAAATTATTGTAAATAATGTAAAATAAATTTTGGATTTATCTTCCTAGATATTGTGGTTAGTTAGTATCCATAAGTTTTTTAGTTTTGATAAGTAAAATTCTGAATAGACTAGAATGAGGGAACTTCCGCAAAGAATAGATTTTATTAAGGTAATGAAGGAAAACTACTTACAGCCAAAGAGAGAAGAAAAGTTTTTACGAGAAAGACATAATTATTGGCTTCTAATATAAAATCTTTTTATATAAAATGTTTGAAAATTAATATTAATTTTAATAATTTCTTCTGATCGCCATGCTGTGGAATTTTATATATTTATTCACTTTAGATACATTTTGTTTATATTGTTGTGAAGTTCTCTCAAAAGGAACTTTAATTCTCTTCGCCACTCTAAATAGCGGAAATCGAGCTGCTTTATTACTTCGGGCGCGCGTTCTTTTGTTTTCTTTTGCGGTATAAAGCAGCACGTTACGACATTTTGTCGTGAAAAGATTGCGGTTCACTCGTTAAAACGATGAAATTCTGTATCGCACAAGCAATAAAGACTTATTTGTTAACCGAAGCTCGGTACGAAAATCGAGACTTCAATTCAGTTTAGGCATAAATATTCTTCCAAGATTTTAGACCAGCATATCTGAATATCAGTTTTTTTTTATATAAATACATATATTGTATATTCAATGGAATTTATAAACGAAAAAGCAAAATAAACATGCGATAAGTGATGCATCGATAACATAAGCTTAGTAAAGAATACAGTTTAGCCGCGACGGTACGGTCTGAATACGTACATCTTGAGTAAAAAATACTTTCCATCTTGGGAATTCGTGTGTGGATGCCAAACTCTTATATTTATAAGAAGATGCGAGAAAGAAAATGGTTGGAAAAAGTGTAGTCTCCGTAGCTTAGGTTGTATATCTCACTGATTGTGAGATACGTTGTGCCGTACCTTGAATTATTTGACAGTTTGAATTGTCACTGGAGCTCGTTTTTGTTGTTTTTTTTTTCATTCGTACTAAATTACTAGTAGGTGATAAAATAAAAGTGATACTCTTTATTTAACAGACTTTGGGAAATTTTAACTATGTGTTGCAACATAAAGTACCAGCAAATCTTTTAAATTATATATTTATTCAAAACGCATGGAGAATGTCAAACATTAATTCTCTTAACATCATTTTCGTTTTCAGGAAATGTAAGTCTCGTTCAATCACGGTGGCTAGTGGTCCGAACACGTAATTATGTTTACCGTGTCTCTTTTCTATTTTCTTTCTACATTTAAGAAAAGGAAGTACAAAATCGTTTAGAACTTAAAACAAACTCAAAGATTCTGCAAATCTTTCTGTTGCATTTTTTTCTGCAGTCTATTATTTTTAACGAGTGTAAGAGACTGATTAAAGTTTAACTTCTAGACTTTTAATATCCAAGCAGAATTTTACTAATTCTGATTTCTATTAGTTTGAATAGTAAATTTGTTAAAGTAGGTATAAAAGATTTTCTTCTAATACCCTGTCGATTACGACGTACCTTATAAACGACGGCGACACCTATAAAACGTATATGTATGGTGAAGTTGAACTTACAGGGGTCGCGTACGATCCATTAATTGCTACCACGGTGTCGTATGAGACGTCAACCTTAACCCCTCAACGCCTCCCTACGCTCCCCTCACTCCCATCGATATTGAAGCCATGATCTTCCTTAGCGATTTTTCACAAAGACATCATAGAGTAAATGAATTAGCATACCTAATTGTCTTTTGAAATAGGAGTAAAAAACGAGGATGTCTTTATAAAATCGGCCGAAAAATTCTACAAGCCAATCAAAATTTAAGAATATTTTAACAGAACGGACCACATGCAAAAGTCGTTTTTAAACAGGGAAAGTTAGCAGAAATGAAAGTTGTGTAAGCCAGGAGGATTGAAAGATTTAAATATTTTAATTAACGCTAAGAAAAAGAAGGAAAATAATTAGTGGGCCTTCTTTCAGCTTTTACAGACTTATAAAGTAGACTTATAGTAGATATTCACACATGCATGATTGGATTCACATTGTTGGAGCTTTAAATAAGATGCCTAGGAGTTCTATTATGAGATGATACAAATGTCGTTGTTGATTTTTTCAATATAAATTAAACCCCCTTTAACAATTATAAGATGAAGTGTTTACATTGAGTATTATTATTTTAAAAACATTGAATTTAAAACAACAAATTACGTCACTTTAAATTTCAAGGAAAATGAAAAAAATGTCTCATAAATCAGATGACTACGTAAAACGCAATTTGCTACTGCTTTTGAATGATCGGCTTAAATCTTCTCATCAATTTCATTGTAACAGGATTAACTACTTGAGTCTATATTACACAATATCAATTGCCCTTATTTTTGTTGAATAATAATATTCATTAAACAGATGTTGAAAGTAACTATATATTATACTCACAATTTAATGTAAAATGTTAGTTCATATTTTTTGTTAACTACATATTAAACAAATAAATGCGATTTAGTACAGGTTGATAAATAATAACATATTTTTCTTTGTAAGTAATATAACAACTTTTAAAATGTAAGTAGAATGATCCAATTAGTAATGTATAGTAAAATAATTTTCTACACAAATACTTTTAATTTTATATTTATCAATAAATTTTGATTATGATGCTCGTATTCGAGTGCATGACGCAAAGAAATGTTGCCTCGAGCATCAACAATTACGGGTTCAGTACTAGCCGGCTAATACAAATCGTCCGCCCGGGGGTACGTTTATCCAAAGCACCCCCCCAGTATATCTGAAACTATTACATTATTTCTCCGCCGATTTTTATCTTACTTGAAAAATAAACCTTGAAAACATGGCAGTAAATTATAAATTACCTCCGCTACGAATTGAGTTCATAGAATATATTGTAGTATGTTGAGGTTTTTATTATAGTTAATACTGTCTTCCAAAAACGGTGAGACAGTTATTGGGACAATATGTACCTTTATATTCATTAAATTGTATATAAAATAAATGTTACTCGAACAGAAAAGGAAAATCTTTGAAATATAAATACGATTTTACAAATGAAACGTTAAAGCAGTTCTTGAGTACTACTTGTGTGGTTCTGTAAAATACTTTGAGGGCGTAATTAGTTAGCCATTAGCTTAATATATTGGCACTTTAGTGCTGCTCGTACCATTCAAAAGTAAACAAAAAATTTAACTTAATTGGGAAAATACAGCTCCGTAATTGTATTATATAGTTGTTATATTAGTAGAAACGTTTTAACGTGTATATTTATTTGACGCTATTATTAGTAAAATGTGATTAAATTACAATAATGGAGTTTTAATATTTTTTGAATTCGATGGTTGCGGTGGCAGTATAAGTGTTACGTTTATTATTATAGAAAATGTAATATTACTAACATGTCATATTATTGTTAAAAAACTAAATGTATAGAAACTTTAATTACAAAAAATGGAAAAAGCATTTCCAATTACAAAATGCCCCAAAAATTACAAGCCGCAAGCGAATGTCGTTGGTGGCCGACGCTTTAGCAACCTTCGATCAGCCGTCAGTGCATAACCAAATTAGAGCAATTTATGTCAGGAAATTGGAAACGCTATCGGGCGCCCGATGCACCGTACAACGAGAACGCCACTCCACTGGCATTTCAGACATCCACCGTTTCAGCAGCGCTGGCTAATGTCGGAACAATGCAGCGATCTGGACAGACAGATCCGAACGGCTCCGAAGATAAACGACAACCGTGAATCGTTGTAACAACTGATTGATATACGGCTTCCGATGATATCGTACCTATAGTTAAGCCGAATTCCGGACCCGTCTCAGTTACAGTCCGAGTGCTGCTGACAGTAAACGATGCTTAGCGATGCAAACGCTTAGGTTGTTTCAGCCATTTGATGGACATTAATGGGGTACATTTCTCAAATACCGCTTTTCAATATAAAGTTGTAAAAATAATGCGTTATCATAAGAAGTTAACAAAATATTTAAATATAATGTCCAGCATATATTGATTTATTATTATTATTTTTGCTTATCAAAATTAATTCATAATTATATATTAAATTTAATCAATATAATATTCATTAATAAGTGAAACTTGTTACATGGAATATTAGGCACTTGCAGCGACATTCAAGTTAATACAGTCGATTCAAAGTTAAGAGCAAACGCTAGGATAATATCAAGCAATCGAAGCAAGTTGCAGAGGAAGGCAGCACACGTCTTGCGTGCTAGTTATCGACGGAACTCGAAACGGTCAGAGTTTTGGCTCGCTAGACGGCTGAAACAATAGCGAATCAAGCATGCAACGGAACTTTCTCAAAGACACCCTTGTGCGTGTGGTGCTAAGCGAACGCCCGCTCCCTAACTTTATATTGGTTGGCAAACTTTATCGTTATCCAAGACCATCGATCCACAAATGTTAAGCATCAGAAGTAAATAGAAAATAATTAAAGCATCCCTATTGTTATAAACTAAGAATATTAAATGATGATATTTTTTTCTTTATAAAGAATAATTGTTTTATATATATGCATATAATTTATTCTTCTGGCATTTTATATAACAAGATGATGTAAAATATCTTAAAATATCTATAAATCTAAAATTAGGAGTTTTTTATATCCTAAAAGGTGTTAGGAGTATCATGGGGACAAATTCATGGCTCAAGGTCATAAATGATTATTAGAGTAGATCGAAATGATACCTTCCTTACGCCCTAGAGTCAAGTTTGGAAAACAACAATCCCCTAATCGGTGTAGGCTTCAGAGATTACACCGGTCCTTCGGCTAATTAATTTTTAAGTCGGTATTTCGATGCCGACTCCCGACATTCGACTTTCAAGGGAATTTTACTCTGATTTACATATTAATATTTTGTACGGTGTCATTTAGTACAGAGCAATTAAACTTTGTTGTTTTTGATTTTGATTATTGAGGATAGTTGATTTTATATTTTGTTTGAATAATTTTACTTAATAAATTAAAATCTATTGTTATAGTTTAAAAATGTTATTAGTGTGACTATTAACATGTTTAATAGTCACACTAATAACAGGTATGCAGGGACCGTAGCGTTTGGCGCTCCGTCGTCTCTGACTACCCTGCAAGGGATATGGCGTGAAGCTAAAATAAAATAATAATAATAATAAGTAACATGTTTTGATATTTTTTAAGTCACTTGTAGTTTATGTTGCATTAATTTGATATACATAATATTGTGGTTGGTATAAGTATGAGACTAAATGTATTGTTTATATTGAATTGTCATTCAATATTTAAAATATCTATTAAAATCGTTAAAGGACCGCTTCAGGACGACAGAGCTCAAAGGTTCGTAAATGAACCGAATTGTGCGGGAGAATACTTATGGAGAGCTTCACGTATAGATTTATTCATGCGACAGGGACCGTTGTATCGTGACGAACAAAATTTGCACCGACCGTTCGGGCCATAAATCCGACGTTTCCTAAATCCTTGAAAGGGCACTGTTGAGCAGCTTTCATCAGAAAATTCTCCATTATCTGAAGGAAATCGTTACCGGGGTTCAACCTCGCCCACCCTTCGGCCCCGACCCGACGGGCTTTCATTTACGACGACGTTGCGTGCACACGTCCCCGCGGCCTTTGCTTCAGGTGGGCGTAGTCATTGTATTCAGTATTTAAGTGGCTCATTTGATATTCCAAGACAGTTTGCATTCGAAAAGCTCGCACGTAGTGAGAACCAGGACGGTATCGAGACGTCGAAGTCACGCACACATCCCTATCGGTACCTGCTTGCGTACCACAATAGTCGGTGCGAATGCGATCGCACGTGACATGCCGGTGTTGGCAGTAGATTTGGTACGAAGACCGTTATCGCAGGTTCTACGCATACGGACGCACCGCGGATTCCTCGAGTTTGCGCAATGTTTATCCACAAATACACTAATGAAGGTACCTACCTACAAAAGCGACTAGATTGTTAATTAAACTTGCTCAAAATGTGACACCCTTACGAAATGATGTCAATTCGAGAGCACAGTGCACGGCTTGAATGTTATCGAATTAATTTGTACTCAGAATTCTCAGTGTACAATCGAAGTAGATTTAATAATGTCTTTTTTTTATTTATCTTAATTGAAAATACACTTTAAGCTTTTATGTGTTTGTTAGGCGTTTTGATTGTTCTATTAAATAAAGGACTTCGATATCTTAAGTTGAAACATTAACATTTCGACGTGAATAGATGTGTCTTAAATGAGTGATTGAGATTTAAAATATTATGTCAACTATTATTACATAAAAATTTTTGATACAGGTATTAATTGTCCCTTGATTGGTTCGGTTTTAATTGGAGTAATCGTGACTACACAATGTTACATAGAGACAAAAAGTACTTCAAAGACTACATCGTTAGGCCGCCGACCAAAAGGAATAACCATTCCCTTAATCATTATTCTTAAAGACTCTTCATTAAATTCCTTTTATCTCTCCCGGGATATTTCCTTCGCCCGGCATCAATCACATTCACTCCGAAAAACTCGTTGGCTTTATTCTAAACTCTCATAATAGGTAATGAAGGTTTTGATCGTCGCGGGCGGCTGGCTTGGGCCGATTACTTTGAGAAGCACAAAGACTCCCGCCTGTAGCCAATGTTTGATTCTAGAAAGTTTCTTAGTCCGCATGCTAGATACGGGGCTAATTACGACGAAACTTTTATAGATAGACACCTACCTACTCTGAGTCGTGGCTGCCAGACAAAGACTTGAGTTATCACAGTCTTCCAGCCATGGGCATTCTACTGCTGGAATTGATACTTTAAATAAATCAAATAAGGAAGCTTTTTGAATAATACTCCATAGACACCGAAAATAGAGAGATGATAAAACGATTCTTATTCAATATCGATCCGAGTGAAAGAATATTAAAGAAAGGGGTTTACGATTGGAAAATATTTCCTATTGTGTCGTACCATAGCTGCAATTAAGAAACAGTATTGCTTTGGCAATTACATTTTTGTTTTATATATAGGAATTATAAGTATTTAATTTATTAAAAAAAGTCAAATGTTTTTATACTCCAATTAGTGTTTTCATTTTTTCTACATAAAGTGGAGCAAAATTAAAATCATCTTAATTTAGAAGCAATTAAAAGTGGACAAATATTCACAATTATATAGTTATAACCCATCACCGATCCGATATCAGTTTGGTAAAAATAAAATCTTACCATTATGTCGGATAATAATAATAATACGTTAAATTGGTGTACTATTTTACGAAATATAATTATATTATATCAATTTATTTATAAAAAATAGGGGATTATTTTATATCAGTTTTCGTTATTAAATTTGTAAATAAAAATGATTAAGTCCGTTAAGATAATCGAAGCGATAATAATACTATGAGAAAATTTCTAACTTTAATAGCAAAGACTTTATATTATAGTCGGAGAAGTTAAAAAAGTTAAAAAACTTACCGGTCCAAACTGTTCGAAGTAATTTTTTACATCTTCCAGCGTTGTAGGTGCTGATAGCCCTCCAACGAAGATTTTCTTTGTCCTGGTCACCATCTGTAAAGGGACATTTATTTTAAAACACACGTCAAACTGAAATAAACTTGAAATAGGCATTATATTTTCTTATATTTCAATATTGTTTATTACTTTCAAGTACGTTACAGTAATATACGAAAAAGATATTGTATATGAAAATTTGGTATCTTTACCAATTTCAAAATCCATAATAATTGTTTACCGGCAAAAGTAATTTATATAAAGAATATTTTATCAATCATAGTGTAGACGTTTTAAGGATTTTATTATGATATCAATATCGTCGCCACTCGCTTACAAAAGCCTCAGCTGGTTTTTCTTTGAATATTTATGCAGGAAAGTAACGAAGTATAAAGCACGACAGGACAACAATAGAGGAGATATTAGCTCACGTAACTTATTTTTTTTAAAGTACATTTAAAAAACCAAATTGTCTAATTTCTTATAATGTATAACGGGATGTCAATGCCTAAGTTTTAATAATTTTCATCATCATGACAATATTTAATACGACAGAAAAAGCGCTTAAAATTATGACATTAAAACCTATTCAAATATTCGTGTACGTAGCGACGATATGCGGTAAAGAATACTTGAAGTTAACTGTATTCTAAAATAACACCTCCGCGAATAATTTTAAAGTCTTGAATAGGATGATAATATATGGTCTTCGCGGTACGTGTCCAAGTGGCAGATCTTTCCCCACAAGCACGCCTTTTCCCTGCAAATCTTAAGTACGACAACATCCCCCAACCTCCCTAGTCACGTTGGCTCTCCAAGTCAAGGTGTTTTCCGTTCGTTTAATTATTCGACGGTATGCACGTATTAAACATAACATTATTCAGAGTTACTAAAGAAATAGTCAATAAAATTTTCCTTTAATTTAGCTTTTATCTTAATATTCCATTAACGTAAACATAAAACACTAACAGCAGATAATCTAATCCTAATTCTCTCTATTATATGATTAAAATTCAAATAAACGTCAAGCGAAATAAAATAAAATCCACTTTACCGATATTACTCAAAAATATAACAGCAAATAAAAATTGAATAAGAGGCATTCATTAATGGGATTGTAAAGGGTGGCCTCCTGGGAGCGAGTGTCAGGTTTGCCATTGGCCACGTCAGCCGAAACTGTTAGCAATTACCTTAAATGTGGACAACGCAGTTCCATTCTACGGGGAAAATTATTATTCGCCGCATATCCAATTTAATTTTTTCCTTGCTCTAAATTGGAATTGGCTATCTGATTGCCTAGATTTTATTGTCACTGTGGGACAGTGCAGTTGATGGGCTTATATTTTTTCATTTCAAGAAATATATTACGGTAAAAATTTATATATTTTACTAAAAAGCTGAAGTAAAAAAATTATTTTGTACCTGTTGCTTACAATAGTTTCTCAGGGGCAGATAGATTTTATCATATTAAGTAATGATTTCAATGCGATATAACACGGTACTGTATATTGCGAAACAAAATTTTCCAATGTGTCGTGTAAACACGGAGTCCGGCTCGAACAAATGATATTACCGCCCCCTCGTTAACTGGACTCGGTTGCTCACAGTCACTTTGTTGTGAAAAATACAACAATTTAATTTAGTCTAACTTGACCACGAGCGACGGCAAACACCGAACGCAGATGAAAAGCTACATACATCAATTACGGAACACAGTGTCTGCCTGTCCTTTTGCCGGCGTGCTCGCAAGTTGCTGTAACTCAATTCATAACATGCCACTGACAGAGCATGTGCACTGGTAATATTTTTACATTTTCACCCACATACAATTTTATATTCAATTTCGTCGCAAAAACCATGTTTGTATTGTTTGTTTGTTTATTCATTGGCTACATTTTCATTTATAACATTCTACGAACTGATTGATTCAAATTGATCCAAACTACTTACTATACAAATTATTATTTTATCACTAAGAAATTATCAAAGGTAACGAAATCTGGTTAAAATGTTATATTTACTGATTAATCCAATATGGGCAAAATGAATTTGGAAAATGTAATAATGACAAAGATTTTTTTTTATTTTTTTTATATCTTTTTTTTTAGAGGACGATGAAGATTTTCAGTATTAAAAAAATACTGAAAGGTAGTGTATAAAATAAATTTAGCAGTCATCACTAAAACATATATCCTTGTTGCTATATTTGCTTCAGCGAAGCAACATCCCGCATAGATAGGGGAGTGATCCCGTCTTCTTATGTCTCACACGTTATCTACTTCACAGCTCATTAGGTCCCTCACGGTCGTCTGCCAACAGATCTATGCTATTTGTAACAATACAGACACCGCACGGATAGCAAATGGTGATTCTAAAGCTTAGGTTGCCAGTCCCGTTAGTTCAGTTGGATACTCAGTTCACGACGTGAAATAAGTACCTAGTTGTCTGTGGTGCTCGACTTCAAGCGACGCAAGACGCTAACCGCGTACGTTCTAAATGACAGACATTAACGGTACGTTATTGCTTCTCCGTTTTACGAACACTTGCATGGTATTAATCTATCTTGCTCTGATGTTCACTGTCGTTGCAATGTGTATTATTATATTGGACACTGCTAGGTTTAATTTATTAATACATGGAACGCACCGATCAATGGGCGGGTCAGCTGCTATTTTTAGAAAGAGTACAAGTAAACTTTGTACATTTACAAAGCATTTGCGAGGTATATTAAATTTATGATTGAGTTTAATAAAGGGTATAACAGTAAATAAAATTAATGCATTCCGTGTGTTTTCACTCCATAGTATCCGATAAAAGAAGCACAAACAAGTAAATACGAAAGAAAAAGTAAATGCATGTAAATGAACAAACTTCGCAGTATTACTTCGTGATCTGAATAAATAAAGCCTGATCGATGAGTTGATAAGGCCACGTAATATTTAAAAAACGACAGATTCTTTCGAAATATTTATTACAGAGGTTTGAAAGAAATAATAATACATTAAAAATCTATTACTTTAAAGAACATATAGATTTAATTACAAACAAAAAATTTAAACCATAAAATATGAATCATAAAAACAGAAGTATTACTTCAGAAATACACAAGCAAGAGCGCTCATGAAACAATAGGCGTATTTTAGCCATCTAAAAAGAGAAATAGCTTCGTGTACTTGTCATCGAAAGCCATTCGAAACACATCGGAGTGACTCCATATACACAAGGGTTCCATTCATATAATACAGTAGGTATAGCTACTTATTTCTTTTATGCAGCAGCGCCCTGCGAGTGGTTGAAAGCGAGATGCCTTCTCGTGTTCCCCTTCTTGCTTAATGCAAAAAACTATGCTTGTATCAAGCTGGCGCTATTGTTAAGATTGACTATGACTAGCTTTGTCTTAAATATACCGTGAGATGCTAAAATTTTCTTATATTAAGTGTAAAAAGATCCAATGGCAGGAAAAGTATTATGTGTATATTTCTCTGTTAACAACTCCCTTAAAAGTTCCCATTGTACGACTTTCGTTATTTGGGTTTCTAAGTATAGGTTGGATTCTTTCCCTTTATTTCTTACACATAATCAAAATTTGATTTTATGTTGCGACTCAAATTATAAGCTGAAGGGAGGGTGAAATAAAAAGTGAGTAATGAATGCGGAGGCCGAATCCCGGACCACGCGACCGTAGCAATTATTTTGTTTCGAGTACCATCAACATGGTTCGTTCTTTCAAATTTTCATACATTAAGCAAATGTCGAGAATGCGTAATTAGGGCCGAAATGTTGTAAGCCGCCTCAAGGTTGTTAAGAGCATTTATTTTTATTTTAAGAGAATGGACAATCGGATACTTTGTAACCACAATATTTTCGTCTACCAATAGAATGCCTATGAAAAAATTGGGATTTTTAAATATTTTATTTTCTTAAGTTTTATATTGTGATTTATACAATTATATTATATTAGGAAGGAACATTCATATCAAATAAATATTTAGTTATATGCTTAGTAACAATCTTCAAAACATAAACTATAATTATAAAATATGTATTAAATTAATTCATTTTAGAGCAACGTGTTACAGAAGGATATACAAATACAGACATTAAACTTACACACTTCTCTTTTTTTATAAGGTGTTAAGATATTTTTATTTTATATTAGCTATAATCGTTATACAATAAATAACTATAAAAATATGTAATCCCTTTTTATTTAGAAACAAAACAGGGCGAATCGTCAATAATATTTGGAATGACACTTGTAGCGTGGCTTGAGCGTCATCTCCACATCGGTCGATAGTGTGTTGACGAAGTAAATAAGCTCCCCTCTGAGTGGGAGTGTGGTGTCAAGAGGCTATAGGATTAAACTTAAACTGGGTTTGCCCGCAGTTTAATTATACAAAAGGTACCATTTGCGAAAATGTGCTGTTTCTCTTACACAAGTTAGAAATTAGTTAATTATATCTTTTATACAAATGAATGATAAATAGAATTGCAAATTAGACACGTAGAAAGTGACACCATGCGATGATATTACGAGTGTGTTTAATAATTAATTAATGTTGGAGAAAAACAAATGTAAGCCAGGTGCTTATGAAATAGCTTGAAGGATTATATTGGGATCTGGTAATGTTTTTGAGTTGCCTTCAACTTTCGGCGATGGCGCAATGCAGAATTTAACTTTTTGCGAAATAATTACTTACAGGTTTAACCGTGTATGTGTGCGTACCAATGTTATTAAAACTAGCTTATACCCCAGAGAAATACAGTAAAATGTGCGTTTTATGAAAGTTTTACATTTTATAGCCAGAGAAGACCGGATTCAATAAATTTTAAGCGTTCTTCTACACGAGCTTGCTGACTGAAATGGGACGTTATATTTCAAGATTACTGGATCGTAATATTTAATAATTGGTATGATTTAACATAAAATTACCACCTACAACAAAACTATATATTTATATGTATATAATCCTATGTATCCATTTTTTTTTAATTTTGTTCATATATTTATTATTGTTTTTAAAATAAAGCTAAGCAATGCCACTAATTGCTTATTCTAGAAGTCAGGGCGGTACTGAATACGTTAGGATTGAACGATCGGAGTGCTTTGTCTCTCCGTCCTTGATGGATCCCTCACCCTTCTATGTGTGTTTGACGCTTGATTTATTCTTTATTCTGATGCTGTAAACGCGGGTAAAAACAAATTTGTCTGTAGTTAATACTGATCACATTATTTATGTAACAAATTATATATCTTAATGCATTGTTCATTAATTATTCTCATAATAATATCACTGATTTGAATGGTCTCATGGTAATAAGAATCAGTTTAATTCTTGATGTAATAAGAGCTTGTTATTGATAAAATGTAGTATGGCAATGTAAAATATGTATTATATGAGATTGAAAACTTTTGACTGACTGTCAAATCAACGGTACCTACCGTGAATAATTTTCAATTAAATTTCAAATACAACTTTTTCGCATTGCTCAACTAAAAAATTATTAACACAAACACGAATACATTTCGCAATTAAAAAGGGAAAGGGAACATTTAAAAGTTTTTTAGTAATAAATTTATGTTAGATTTTCATGTCATGAACATACTTTTTTAAATCGCAGCTTGTTTAAATTGATTAAATTATTAAGCGGATAGTGTGGCAGACAGATAAGTTATGTTGTGGGACATAAAAATAGTTAAGCGGTGCACTTGAGACTACGCAAGTACCTACACGCCGACCGTTTGGCTGTGCACAAATTAAAAATAAATAATAATTATAAAACATAGTAGTGTGAGAAATATGTGTACAAATTCTTAAATTATTGCGTATAATTTGTATTAAAAAAAAATAGTCCAATCGATATGATGTTTAATTTATATGAAATATGTAAATAATAGTAATAGATAATTATTACTTATGTTAATATCGAAAATTATTTACTATTTGTGTGTTATTTAAAAAAAAGTAAAATTAACTTAAAATGATAAAGAGTTTATCGTAAATTAAATTTAATGCGAAGAGGTAATTTTTTAATATAAAAACCAAATTTCATATTCAGTAAATCAGAAGCCAGTGCCAAATTGAGGCTTAAGTCGGGTTGAAGTTAATTGTAATAACCTTCTCACGAGAGCGTGGGGTGGGGGTGTGGTGCAGTAGTGCGCAGGCGCATCGGGTCGGGTACTCGAGCACGCGCCGCTAGTCGAGCGTCCTCGACAAGCCACTCAGCGCCCGCCGCGTCGAATTGAAAAGATACCTACGCCGACACCGTACTGAATATTCGCTCACGTATCAAAACCGTAAAATGCAAATCTATGCAGTGCGGTCGTCTAGTGCTCAGCATTCCTCAAATGGAATTTGACGAGAATTATCATACATAAGTTCTTAGCGGTACCAGCAACGCTCAACATTGTTTAATATTCTTTTTATTTATAAAAAATGGAAATTTATATAGCTACCGGTTTTTAAGAGCCCGGGAAATCGCCATTTTTATGGGATTCATATTTGATTCAAATTATTATATTTTAATAGAGTATATTATGGTATAATATTTTGAAATAAAGTTAGAATATTGTACAAAATAGGAAAATAATATTTTACGTAATAAATAAAAAGTTAAAACAACATTTACATAGATTACAAAGTATACACGTTATCTTTGAACTAAATTGCACAACATGACTGTAAAATAACATTTTGTTCGTATATTCTATTACTTAGTCTGTAATTTGGCAAATGTATACAATCAAATTACAACGTCCATCTAGTTGGGCTAATAGTATCTCGGACACGTTAATAGAAAATACAAACGAATGTGGATGATATAGAAGTGTGGGGTCACAGAACGCGTCGCACGACTCTAGCTGTGTATAAATACCGACCAAACAAACTTGCACATGTATACAGTACGCTCCAATTTATAATGCGGACAAGCAACACTGAAATGGATTTACAGCTGCAAAACTGCTTGTCTTTGATGAGGGTCTATTTTGAGATGCGGGCCGAGCGCACCGAAACATTCCAATATTCGAACCAATATATTATTATTACGTACGAATCCAAATCGATTCCGCGTTATAAAATTTATTACGCACTCGTCTCTTCGACGTTTCTTATTTGTAAACAGGCGCTAGAGCGACTCGTATTGGAGCCCTCGATAATGTTTGATGTCTCGTTAAAAATAAAATCGCTCGTAAATTGACACGAACAAATCCGTAGTCCTAATTTGTTGACAGACATGTCGAAAGATAGTCTGGAAATAATTTTTGATGGACGATGCGGAAGAAAATTATGATTAAAATTTTAATGAGATTAACTAGCGACGGCTGTACGTTGAAGAGTATAGAGTTTTTTTTTTTATAATATTGTTTTCTTCGGAGTGATTAAAGTTTTAACAGTGGATATGTGTTTAGCTTTGCAAGGTTGACTTGTTCCAAAAAGCTTTGGTATTTATTCAACATAGCATTAAGCCTAAAAGCCGGCAGACTAATGTTTCGGTTCGTACGGTTTGTCGCAGATTAAGGTGGCATGTTTAAGTTTCGTGTAATCCGCTGTAGGCCAAGTGAAGTCCGCAGTGTCTTTTAGACACGACTACTCAGTATGCAAGCGTTTACTGCATATTTTTCCTATTTGACCAGACCATCATTTACAAAATAATTTATGTTTATGATTATTTTTTTTAATTCTTGCCCTAGTTTTCTGTACTCAAAAATATTGTATTTTTTTAGTTGGTAAGTTAATTGTAAATTAATATTAAAAGGATGGTATTTTTTAACGCTGATTAAATATGAATTAACATTTTATAGTGTTGTAGTGGCTTTATGAGACAGCACAGTTCGAGATACTGCAACTAATCTCCATTTTAAGAACGGGAGCATCCTCGAGCCCAGGATTACGGAACTTGCGTGACACTAATTAAGTCGGAATTAGGGGCGAGCCTGTATCAAGAACCACGCAGTGAGTTATAAATGAAAGGGTGTTACGCATATTCAGTAGAAAAGAGAGAAAAAACAAGTGAAATTACTATAAGCAATTTGTTACCTCTAATGATCGTTAGAGCAATAGAAGTTTCTAAATATTGTATATTTTTGTTTCGTCATGAAACATCTCAATTGAATTATACTTTACAATACTTGTTTATTTTAAATGTTACTAAGTGGGCCTTAATTTTGACACTTGAACAAATTTTTAATATTAATGTGATTTCCGCTTTCTGTGTTTTTGTATTTAAGTTACTCGGTTAATAAGTTTAGCCGGCACTTGACATGAAACTAAAGAAAGCAAATCATATGTGTAGATATCAGATTATTGAGCTAAAATAGGTTGTAACTGACATTAGGGTTTTATTATGTAATATAATATATAAAAAAAGTGAAATTATCCTAATTATTTTTCTAATTTCCATCAATTAATTACTTTCTTCGAATATATTGTCAATATGATATTTCTATAATCTCATTGGAGGAGCGTAAGTCTAACACAAATCCTACTTAGCTGTAACTTTCACTAAAGTAGACACTCACTTTGATGGCTGCCACATTGAAGAGCTAAGAGGAGTTTATTCAAAGTTTTCTACTTATTAACTTGCCTATTAACGGTCTTACAGCGTTTCGTTGACAAGTATTCATTGGGGTATCGTAAATGGGATGGAAAAAATAGAATGCTTGGATCGAGTCGTTTGAGCGTGGTATTGAGGTTGGATATTCGATGTAAGCTGCGCCTGAACGCCTAATCCCCGAGCTCGCCTAACGCCGGTTAGGCCCACTACGTAAATTTGTGTAATTTCGAATCTAGGCCAAGTGCCAAGGGATCGAGTTGCTTCGCGGCAATAGTGATTGATATGACGCTATAACGAACCGCCTTGCTCCTGCCCTCTCTCCCCTCCCCTGTCACTCGCCCAGACTACTCAATGCATTTGTAATAGCCTCTACGATGTCTATAGAGAACAGAATTTGGGTATAAATTAGAAACTTAGTCTTTATAACGGTATGGGTATTTTTATTACACGCTATATTTTAATTTAAAACGATTATGATCATGATGTTTTGATGTCCATGATTAATTTATAACAATTCCCTAAGATAATTTTATTGCAAGCAATTTATCAGGATAAAAAAGTGTATTTAGATGAGACGAATTTTTCAAATATAAAATATAAATTTAAACTTCCCGAAACTATCAATTTGTAACTTTCTAGACTAGTATAAAATAATTTTAAAATATTCAGAGCAGTTTTAATAATGATCACTTTTTACCAAAAATTTTCGCTTTAGCTGTTTTATGTTGAAATTTATACTGATTCTTAAAACAACGAATGCTACCCGAATCTTTGTTGCCCGGCGCACTATGAGAAACTGAATTTGAAATAGCTACGAAAAATTCTGTGGTTGCTTTCTTTTCTCGCACTGCAATTTCTGCCATTAGTGCTTATTCACTGACATTTTTATATTTTATTATGTCGATAACGTTTTGACCATTAATAATGCACATTTAATTATAAACTACACTGAAAGAACACTATTAACTTCTTATTTTATGTTTAAATTACTATGAATTGCGTAATGTTCACAAAATGTCTATAAAACCTTAGTAGTAAGAGATAGAATCGCAAAATAAATGTGCACGGGCACGATGGTGAAGCCGATGTCAGTTTTGTAAATTACAATAAACTGTGGAGTGGTTCGTGGGTGGAATTCTTGATGCCTCTACCGCGACAATAGGCTTACGCCGGCCGCACTGGTATTGCAGATGTGAGCTCTCTACACCTATTAAGTCTAACGTTTCTGATATATCACTCCCAAGGTACCACACATAGAATATTGTATCATGCTATAATAATAAGTATGAATAAAGCTGATAAATACATTAAATTACGTTTCAAAATAGAAAAAGTAAACATACAGAATTATTCAAATCGAATCTATAAAAGGATAAATTTGCGAAATATTGTAAGTTCAATAAATTTATATGGGAATCGTTCCCTAGTATCAAGCCATAGATCAAGCTACGATTTAGGACGATCTCATTATTATTTGAAAGATTCCATAATGTTGGTTACAGTACGAAACCTTTCAAATAATGTCACGCAACTTGCTCTGTATACATTCGTCAAAATATACAAAAAAAAAAACTATATGATATTCTATTACCCCTATAGATCGTCTTTATAGTACTGAGCACGAATAAGAATACAGAAACCCTGATACGATGTCTCCTGACATGCTCTGAAAGATTAGTTTTTATCACGCACGAATTTCCTCCAAAAGGAATAAGGTACAAAACGGCCCGATAATAACTAAACAAGTCGACGTTCTATGAAAATTGAATTTCTATCTTTTGTCTTATATTGAGTATGTACAAGATTTACCTATAAAGGTCTTATTTACGGACTGTGAAATTCTATTTGCTTAAAGGTTGAATGGAGGCAATATCGTGGACGTTTTGACGCTGCGGGCGGGAGATGCAATAAGCGGTGCGGTCGCCGGAGCCGTCGCCAATTTAAAGAAAGCCCACTGAACCGAAAGACAAGCGCATTGGCAGCCCACAACCGCACCCGCACCGATCTCTCTAAGGCTCTCATATAATTTTCAATCCAGCGAGCTTTAAAATCGATTGCTCTTTGTAAGTGTAAAACAAAACAAGCGCTGCCGTCTAACGTGTATCCAGCTAAATTAACGCTTTAATAAGACAATTTTCATTACATGGATTAATATTATTAACTTATAAACGTCGTTGTTGGAGAAAATTGGGTTCTTATAAACGATTATAACCGACGTAACTGATACTTAAGAGGTTAAATGTTTTATGACATAAATTATATTTGTTAAATGGTAATTTTACGTTTTCAGCATGAATACACTGCGAAATGCTTGTTTTAAAATAAATGTAATTTCTGCTACATTTTAAGTGGAATTGAATGAGCCCGCAATATTTGCATACATATTAGATTTGGTAGGGCGATTACAAATGTGCGTATAATGCTTCCATACAAAGTCCTCAAAGTTATATGAGCAAATGTGTAATGTGTAGACTTATCTGTCTCCTTAATACCTGTTTAATGAAAGGGTAGATCGTAAATCTACACGTTTAAACTTCATATAGCGTCCTATTCGGCTTCGCTCCCGCCAACGGTTCGTAATTAATGTGCTACGATCATAGAGAAAGTTTACAACTGTATTGAAACTACATAAGTATGAAAGTTTGCTCTGAGGTGAGAGTGCTTGAGTTCAACTCTAATACGAGTTAAAATATGTTAATACGATTAATTATATGTGATCAAGGAAATATTCGAATAGAGTGTGGTCGGGCACCGGCTAAAGTTTTAATATAGTTACGTTTTACCTACAAACTATTTTAAATACTTAATTTGAGGTTTAATATGAGTTGTGTGTAATAGTTAAAGTTTATCGTTTGGTATTTAATAGTATGTTTGACAAATAAATTAAAAGTTTTTCCCATTATTGACAGTATATAGAAAAAAAAACAAAGAATATAATTGCATTTATTTAAAAATATATAAAAAAAAATTTATTACATGGATGTGTTTTTCTATTATTGGCATATATTTTAAGTGACAGATAATTGGATCATGAAATCTCATTAAAAGCCCCTACTTGGTATTTATTATTATTAATTTTTATAAAGTATAAGTATAAAACACTCGTATAAAGAAATTTTTGAATAAAATAGAAGCTGAAATTTATTATGAAAAGAAAATTTCGAGTTTAATTGCTGACCATAACAGATACGAAGCCAGATTATAATATAAAAATGTATAGAGATAATATTGACCTGAAGGTTGTGAATTAGTAAAGAGAGGCGTAACCACTTCTCGGGGGATACACTAGCCACTGTAATAATAACCTTCTATACAAACTACAAGTAATTACAACAAGAACAACTATTACTTCGTCAAACAGCTTAAGGCAATGGCGGTCTTGTATATTCAATTATACAGAGCGGTCAATTAGAAAGCAAACACAACGAGTGAGCCGCTTTCAAACGATCCGTTTAGTTAAAACGCCATAATTAACTTATCTTTGATGAATTGTTTTTCTATTATTTCATACTGCTATTGTTTCAAAGGTTTTATTAACATTTCATCAGTTATATTCATTGTACGCTTCAATGGAATCCATATTATAATTTCCTGTGATTCTGTTGAATTTAAATATCAACTTTTATTTTTATTTCATGCATAATTTTAATGTCAACTTGATAATGTAATATACAAAATGTTCCTCGATAAAAAAATAAACATTATAAATAAGTGTATTAAATGATTGAAATTGTTTGAAAACGCGGCCTAGGTACATCTTTTTTATATTACCTGTTTTAAGATAATGTTGATCTTATCATACTTATTTTAAGCAATACTACTAGTGCTTGTTATTTATATTTTAGTTGTATCTTTAGTTTATATATTTTTATCTGCATCAACATATAAATTTAAGAATAAAATCAATACTCTCAAGATAGCTTAGTTATCAAAAATTAACAGTTCACATAAAAATACTCTTAACAACAATAACAGAGTCGTATTAATAAAAAGAAATAAGAAAAGTTTTTCCGACATAAACTTAGTACAAATGGGCTACGCAGCGGAAATACTGGACGGGATGCGCGTGATATATCACACGACCCATCACTTTATATCACACGACCCATCACTTTAACAACTGCGTATGATATTTAAGTTTCATCTATCATCATTGTCACAGCTCGATCATTAACCTGTTTACTCTCACTAAGACAGGAACATCGTAATGCTGTTAGGCTTCTCTGAACTTTTATCAGGTAAAATCCAAGGAATTTAATGGCTTTTATTATGGAGTATAAAAGTCTTTTATTTCTTTTCGAGATTTAAATAATCTTAACTCGTAGTAGAAATCTTTATTTATAACTAGTATTTATATAGGGATAATTGTTATATATTTTTTTTTGTTTGGTTTATTTTAATTAACTATTAAAAGATTTACATGTTAGATATGTATCTGAATATAGTAGAAATATATTTTGTGTAAACAAAGGCTACAATGACAGTGAGCTTTTGTGGGTTTAATACGACTTTTATTATAAGTCATGGTCGATGTCTGTATTTCATTTTTGACAGAAAAAATAATATTTAATACTTTTTTGTACAATTTTTTAATATGTATATATATATATATGTATATATGTATATATGTATATATATATATAAGTGATAATGTTATTTTATATTTTATTATTGAAATAAACATTTATTAAAAGGAATGCTAATTAATTTTATTGAAATTACTTTAAAAGGGGCTAAAAACAAAGTTATTTAAAAATAATCAAAGCTCAGAATAAAAACAATTGTTGGAGTTTCTCTTTTTAGTTAAAATAAGTCGTAACTTTAAGTCTTCATCGCTCCAAACATGCTATATTTTTTTACGTTAATTAAAATAATTTTAATTTTCTTTAATTTATATGGTGGTACTTTTAGGGTTACGTCGGGTTACGTCGGAGAGCCTTCAGTTTAAGGGGTACTCAAGAACAAAAACAAGGTACGGGTCAAACGATATTGTATTTTCTGTGAACACTTTTATTATTATTTGATGAAATTAAATAAATTTCAAGAACGTATGTATATTTGCAATAGGCAAGAATTACACATTTGTAATTCTTTTGAAATTATCTATTTATTTTGGTTATAGAAATATTGGAAATAAATATACACATTTCTAGTCTCTTAGATAAAAGCCGTGAGCTACTGCTTGCTATTTTTAAATACGAATAATATATTCTAAGCAATATTTGAAATGTAAAATGTTATTTATAAATTTTAATGCGATAAAGTTTTTCGGTCTAATACTGTATATTTATAATTTCTTCGTAAACTAGACACGCAGAGTGTAAACACATTATGGATAAATAAAATATATAAATAAACTATTAAAAATAATTTTTCAACATCAATATGACTTTAAATAGCATCAATAGTTTTATTATGAATTTTATATAATTCAATATTTATGATGTTGTAGTAATAAATTTATAACAATTAATTTTATTTCGAAATTAAGATAGATTAAACTTTTTATATATTATGTACTAAATATAAAGAATATTTCGTTACTAAAATACTGACTTCAGTAACAATTAAAGAATTTGAGAAGAAACTCGAGTATATTAAGTTTGTACAAAACTTTTAAACTTTATACTGTTCCTCCGTAAGTTATTGTTCTTTGTGAACACTACAAAATGTTTGAGGTTTTGTTATTTTGTTCGTATACCAAATATACTATAGCATTGTGGCAACTGCGATTATTCTAATAGATTTTTAAAGTAATACTTTTATAGTTTGAAACAAACTTGTCGTTTTAAATGAAAAGTATATTTGAGCTTTAAAATGTTAATGTTATACTTATAGTTTCTTTAATGTGAGATTTTCCATGTTTTTATTATAAACAAACTAACACTAATGGTTCCATAAAATCGTATTCTAATACAATAAAACTATTGGATTATTCGAAACACGTATACTGAGTGACGAGAAGTCACGCAAAACAAATATTATATACCATTAAGAAATATATAGAATATAATATTTATGTTTGTTGTATCTTACTTTTATCAAATCATCAATTAATTGATGATTTAATCTATTATTTATTTGTGGTTTTAATAATTTAATTTTAATATACTTACCCCGTATGCGACGGTCTAATTTTTTAAATAGTAATATTAGCGTAATGAATTTACCGAACGTAGAGTTTCAGATGAAATTTCTATTCGATTATTGCATCTGCTAAAATGAAATACATCAGGAATAGATTGCATGTATTAAAATTAATCGAACGCTAGTGCGATAAATCAAGAATACACTTGGCTAAAAATATGTTCGTAACACGAATTTCTTGGCGCATATTTAAGTAATGTAGTTGGGATTGCTAAAGCGTCTGCATAAACGTGAAAGAAACAAAGCTACAGGTGATTTAGATTTTTTTAAGTACTGATATGTTTTTGTATCTTAATAAAATATAAAAATAACTATACGTCTCAAGATTGTCAAAGATAAATATAAATTTCTTTTTAAAATAATTGGCCCATATCATGTAGTTTTACATCTATTTAAAAATTTTAATTTTCACGTAAAAATATTTACTGACTTCATTTTAATTAACTTCTTTTACCTTCACTCCGACTAATAAATGGTCTAAAATTTATTTTTTTATAAAAATGTCCATATTAAGAAAAAGTAAGGAAACTAAAACCATTCACAGTTAATATCACGTTTACATGCAATCCTACAATTTTATTTCTAGCTATTACTGTAGTAGGTCTTATCTTATCGAAAATTTCGTACATTAATACAAAACATTACGGCCGTATGTTGCCGATTTCTGATCCGTAAGAAGAAAGCGAAACGGGCAAATTCCGCACTGAAATCTTTTGCACGGTCAGGTCGATTAATCTGTTTGTTGTTTTTATCAAGGGTCGAAAGCGAACAGAGAGCGACACGACGGCGCCGCAAGGCCGACGGCGGCCACTCGTGGCCCCGCGAAGTGCATCCGAGACGCGCACTCCACTCAACAAACTTTACGCTCCCGAAATAAACTTTTCGCAACGCGCGCTATCGATCACGACAAAATAGCTGGTCACAAACGCGAGAACGCTCTGGCTTACTAACCCTGAGCGGTGTGCGGGTCGGGTCCGGCTCGGAGATCGGCTGCGGGAGCACTCGCGCGGTTGCGATCGGGAGCACTGACTTGAGCACTTTGGACATGTAAAGTCGGAGCGGACACGTGACGAAAACGCGCGGCGCGGCCGGCGTCGGCGCGAGAGGAGCGGCGCGGCCGAGTGAGCGCGAGCGAAGAGTCCCCACGCGCCCCACGCGCCCCACGCGCCAGCCAGCGCGCGCACGGCCCGCCCCGCATCGACCGCCACCCCCACCCCCACCGCCTCCCCTCCCTCCCTCCCGACCCAGCGCCGCGACGCCCGACTGTTTTTCTCTTCCCGACCGGGGGACGCACCTGATTTTTTCCGTGATATTTTTTCCTCCCTCTCCTCGCGACGCGATCCGTTCGCTTTCATTACGGTTTCGAGTTTGATTTATCACCGCGGCGGCTCTGAAATATTCTTGCGATGGAACCGGCTGTCGAACTCTTACCTCCAATTAGCATTGATTTATCGAAATTATAGGCCTATTAATGATGTAACTTATATCCTTACAATTTTAATATCAATTTTATATTAATCCTATTTATTATACGACACTATAATTAAATATTATGCCTATTAAAATTAAACTATGTAATATTTCCTCTCATTTATTTATCAGAGGAATTTTCCAGTGCTTAATATTTAAAAATAAAAGCATTCTTGCAGCTGCAATACAATCACAGATATGTTGTTACTGAGTAAATTAATTTTAACAATATTTACATTCTCTTGAAACGACAGAGCAACGCAAAATAAATAACTCATTCAACTTTCAAAAAGTTAATCATTACTTTAAAAATACATGATGTTTAAATTCTGACATTTTGGACACGTAGCAGTCAGCATACGCCAGGCGTAGCACCTGACTACGGCGTAACCTGGTGCCTTGCGTTGCATACCGGGCTGCAGTTCCATACTGATTATACTTACCGGCCACTCGGCCCCTTGAATCTACTCCACGGCTAACATATTTGGCGGCGATTCAATTGTAATGTTTTCATATTTGTGTCATAACTTTCGGTAAAGAGGAAAACAAAAAGTGGCTCAACGGAAGCAAGAAGTTATTTGTAAACGTTGACGTCTCGGTATTTTCATGCAAAGTATGAGGCACCCTTGTTCCATTTTGAAATTGTTTTGGTGGTCGGTATGCGGTTTCGTTTTAGCTTTGTGAAGAGCCATATTGTCGAGATTGTGTTATAAGTAGACATTGCATACGTTGCAATAAAAGTTTAAGACACTGACGAATGTTATATGGACTTGGCATATTGTTGCAAAACTTTGATAGTTTTTTGAAATATAAATTACTAGTATATCTTACAAGTTCTCCTACCGTTTTATAGATTTTTTTATAATATAGAAATATAACATTTATATTGTTAAATTTCATTTACTTAGGGGCCACATTGTCTTGTACTTACGCTTTTGTCAAAGTTGAACTTACAATCATTGTTATCACAATAATTCCTTTGATACTTGACTTGAACTTAACAATATCTTGTGAGAAACAAACTAAGTTATTTGTGACTATTGTACGTGTACGGAGAGATATTATTAACTTTGCACAACTTCAATAGAATAAGATACAAAATAAAAACAATTCTTCCATAGAATATAAAATATATATTTTAAGACTTCTTCAAATAGGTAATTATACTATAAATTATATTGCTTGTCCAAATTAGCATCAAAAATATAGTTAATGTGAGGGATAATTTGGAAAATATAATCATATAAAATACATATATTTTCAAATATACTTATTACTGTAATAAATATAATTATTATTATAATTTGTAAAATAATATTGAATAGTAAAACACACAAATATAAATATTACTTGTTACTCGACTCAGACCACCGATAGTCTGTGATTTAGTTCTATCTATCCCTGCAAGGTCGTTAAATTCTAAAGCAGACAAGTGACACTAAATAGAAAACTCACTTACTGTGAAAATCGACGCCTTGAAGTTTTGCTATGTTTTATGTATTTAAAACAATAGAACAGTAATTTTAGGATGACTGTTTCTGTAATGAAAATTTGTTTTTTTGAATTTATATAATTAATTTAAAAAAAACTTAACAAGACATATCACTTAACTGTTATTAATATTTCTTTAAAATTAAAAAAAAAATACAAAGTAGGTTTTAATTTATTATTACCTAAAAATATATTTTTTTTAAATAATATAAAGTACAATACATTTCTACTGATTTAAAAATCAACACAAAAATCAAGGTTGTAGTTGATATTTACAACACCGCTGCTGAAGTCCGCAAAATATTGGATGAAAGTGGATTTGGGGAGAATGCCAGCTGATTATAAATATAATAATATTACAAATATATATTACAAAGTGTCATCGCATTTGGAGACTATATGTTATGATTTCTCATCGAAGTAAATAAAAAAATTGAAGATATTTAATACTCTGTTTATATATGGGAAAGAACTAAAGTTTGATTGTTTAAATTTATTGTTATGACGTTATTATTAAAATATTTAGGATACTTATAAAATCATAGGTAAATGGTAATTGACATATTTAGAGCGAACATTATTATTCCGAAAATGTAAAATATATGAAAATTATGTGCTTATAAATTTACTTTCTAGAAATTGGAAGCAATATAATTAGAAGAAAGAAGCAAAATACATTTTTAAATATTTAGAGATTTATTTTTAAACAGTTGTTCAATTTTAAGTACAGACAATTGTAGATTTAATCACATTAAAAGAAGTGCGAGTTTCTTAGCTAGTAAATAGCGAAATAACTTTATCGAGATAATAACGCTTTTATTTGACACTGAGTGTAATAGTGACAATAACATACGTTGATGGCTTCGGTGTAATGTCAAAGCAAACGTCAAAGTCGTAACTTGGCGGCGTTCATTAAAAAAGCCCACAAAACGGTTTGTACAACATGCTTTCCGACAACGGAGCGGTAGAAATTAAAAATAATCACCGGTACGCGGAACGAAAGCAGAGATATGAAAAATAAGGTTGGCTACAGTTACACAGTATCGGAAACACGCTTATGATATATCTGCCTGTTCATTTAACTCTAAATATAAATTAATGTTCAACAACTTCATTAAATGGCACAATTATTATAAACTGTTAATAATTATATCTATCTATCTATCTATCTCTTTCCTTTCCTTTATAAATATTTTAAAATAATTATGGTAAGTTTAGTTGTATATTAGAAAGGTTTTATGTTATATGTTTTTTATAAAGTGAATTTTCTGTAATTAAATTAAAATGATTTTAATGAAATGCAATTTGAGCATTTCAAATTTCAAAAATTGGATCATCTCGAGTAAGTCTATAGTTAGCCTAAAGCCGCATCTACCTCGACCGGGTCAGAATATGAGACTGGGATTACATAGTACTGGCATCTTACGTGATAGTACTAGAGTTGAAACGCCTTTTGTTTGTGTGTAAGCCGTGATTAATTATGTGCTACGTGTAGTGACAACGGCGAACGATAACAAGTGGCACGTTGAAGACTGTCGAGATCTGTCATATATCAAGAAACATACATTTAACAAAATAAAACCATTTCTTTTAAAAAATTTGAAAGATGATATTAAAAGGAGTACTGACATACATAATGTATTTTATAATATACAAGTCATTACAGTGTTTTATAATATTTTATATATCGTATTGTTTATTTAAATTTTACAAGTATCATCATCATAATCTTATTCACTTATTTATACAACATACATAAATGATAACTTTGATATCGTCATTAGAGTGCTACGTTCAAGGAACGTTTATCAAAGAATACCATTGCTTGCCTTTATAAAGCACTTTATTGGAAATTCGGCCGGACATTTTACAATTTTCAAGTGCCCATTGTGTGGTTGTTCCAACTCGTTAAGGATGTAAGCGGTCGCATAGCGATTCCTAATCGAATCACAATCCGTACTGACGTAACGACAGGCTTTAGCCCGCTGCCCTTAGGGACAATGAAGCCTCTGCTATCCTTTGGTCTATCTTTGAGATTTGCTCTATTCGATTGTCAATACTAGGTAACAATGTACGTTCGGGCGTATTGATTCTTATTATTATTAAAAGACATTTATTTCGCATGAGTATTATATATTTTGTTATCTATTCCATATTATTTCTGTTATAGTATATCTAAAATAATAAGTATATTTTTAACATTGACAGTTATCGTAAGTATTTAATTAATTACAAGTAACCATTTATATACTCCAAAACACGTGCCATTAAAAGATAAGATGTTTCAAGTTAATTAAAATATATATCCGCTAGTCATTAATTAAAAACTTTGAAGCCTAAAATAACGCAAGCAATTAACCACGGCTCTAACTTAAATCGGCGTGATTAGACGACGATCGACCGCCTGATAGTGAGAAACAGATAAAACTCTCATCAAATACAATCAGTGGTTGCCTGGACAGGGATTAGCCTAGGCCTCGCTCACCATTTCCTCCGGGCAAATTTCATTACCACTTGCCTCTTCTATAATCCTTCGGCCAGGGTCTTAATCTACCCACTCTTAGTTTGATTCTAACTTATAAGAGCCACTTGGTTCATTTTTAAGTATAATCCATTTTTAATTAACTTACAATTGACATTGTTAAATTTTGAAGAGGAAATTAATTACTAAAACAAGTTGATACAGCAATGACAACTGATTTTATCGTTTTCGATTTTAAACTATTTGAAATAGCTATTGGTTAAATGAATAGGTTTTATTAAATTTATACATTTAATCAACACTATTCAAACAGAATACTTATTTTTACAAAAGATTTTTTTTTGTCCACTAATATCATTTATCTTCATATAAAACAGGGCAATAAAAATATAGTAAATATATTTCAGAATATACAAAAAATAATTCGATGATATTATTTGATAACTGCACGTGTAAACAAAAACATGGAACGCTAGTACAAAATTCCATTTCGAACCGTCTAGAGGAAATGAACCAATTAATTCGGCAGATGGCGTAGCCGTGCGAGTATTAATCATCAACTAATCGTAACTGCAGTCTTCTATTAATCCGTCCTCAATTCACACCGGTGACATCGCTTCCAATTCAGTATGGATATGTTATTATTATTTTATTATAAGAAAGATTTCACATTTTTTATTACTATATTATTTAAAATTTATTGAGCCATCTCTTATCAAATCAGATCTAATGCAAAAATACAAAAAAAAAAAATCAGTGAAGTCTCTTTAAATGATAGATTATTTTAAACATTACCAATTAAATATATTTTTCCCCGGATCGTCAACCATATAATAAGATAAATAACAAAGTAAAGTATTATTAGTGAAGGATGTTCTATTATTTTAGTATATTATAAGTCAATAAAATCTATAAAGTTTTGTTTGTTATATTTATGCTAAATTTCAAATATTAATTTCTAAGCCGCACGGATGAATTGAAATATTAGGATTATGCAAAACATTATTACATTTATAAATCATGTTATTATTAAGAAAGTAATTGGATTATACAAATGATATACCATTATTCTTTGTCGGCATAATAATATGTATGAATAAAATCTTACGAATAATATCAAAATGTAAGTGCATTACAACGAATTAATTAAAACATAATACATATGTAGTCATGATAGCTTCAATTAGCCGACATAGCAGTTATGTTAATTATTCTAGTTTTACATCACGCAAAAAAACGTTTTATTCGGCGTTTGCTACCTTTTAGATGAACTTTTCACCATAAAACAATGTAGTGTTTATGAAACATGAAGACATTGATTCAACACGTACCAAATTAGATACAGACAATTAAGCCAAACCGAGCATGTTAAAGAAATATTACATTTAAAATAAATATATATTATTTAAAATATTACAATAAAAAACCAAATATTAACCTTATATTTGTCTTTTCCGCATTATACTGATTTTTACTACTTAAATTTCATATCACTCCACTGTATATTAACATTTTGTTGAAATTTAATATTTTTATTTGTGTATTTTAATTTTTAATGCTGAGGTAAATATAGGATGTAGGTATTTTTATTATTTAAGAAAATAAAAGTTAAAACAAGTCGAACAAACAATGGAATAAATTATGAATGATAATACTTGAAATAAATACAGAGACCCTTCAAACCTATTATGTATTGCTTGTCTCTCTGTCACTGACGTCGTATCTAAATAAACTTAACATTACTTGTATAGAATAAACTGACAATTCAAGTATACGACCAGAGAAGACATTTGAGGGTTTAAGAAGGAGTTAAACTCCTTTGAAAGTTTTAACAAAAGAGGGGCCCGCATGATTTGTGAATGCGTGTAATTTTTCAGACGTCATATTTTTTGTACCATTTTTTCCGATTTACTGAATAAACTTTCCTATTGTATTGGAACGACTTTGTGGCGTATTTTGCCTTTTTCTTACTTCTTGTTTAAAGGAAGTTTGATAGTGTTTGACAGAACGGCGTTTGGGTTTGGATTTTCTTTACGAGAGTTAACTTGTTTTGGCATTTTTCAAAACTAAGCGAAAGACAAAAATATTACACAATAAAAATTACATTTACAAAATCATTCGTGACTTATGTGATTGTGATGATTAGATAGTTTCGAGATAGCAAATAAAATATTATCTATTTTTCATTATATTTAACAACATACATTATAAGGTCATAAAACAGACAAGGTACTATAAAATAGCCTGGGCTTCAAAGTAATCCTTTATCGTACCTGACTGCAGCCCGCAGCGATCGGCCATTGATAGCTGTCGACGTTTATTAGAGATTGACGAGCTACCAACTTCATAGAATTTTCTACCAACCATCAGTATTGTTACCGACTTAGATAAGACAAACCCTTGCAGAGCTTTCAAAAGTTTAGACAACTAGTTTAGGTTATTCGGTGTTTTAAATTTTAGATAATACTTTAGATACAAATTTGGCTCTCATGAAACTCAACTCAAACTCAAACGAAATAAAGTGACGCCATTGAACTTATTATTGATCTAACTTTTGAGATCTAATTGTAATTGTTAATATTTGATGTTTTTATTTGTATATGTATTCATTCTTTATTATATTTTCTATATATTATATGTTACTGATTATAACTATAACTAAAAATATATATCGAGTGAAATTGTGTTCCACATTACTCAGAGAAGTAGAGAAAAGGCATTTGTTGAGGCATAAAAACTAAAATTGTAAACCCAAATCAGACGCAAAACAATTGGTCTGAATCCCTTTCAATTTAATACAATATAAATCGGATAATCTATGTGCGAGATACAAAACAAACTGATTAGGTAAACCAACACTACAGGCGTTTTCGATTACGATTTCAACCGAAACGGCAGCTGCTTAATTAACATAATCCAGTTCAGAAATAAGCAAAGTTAATTTTGTATAAACTTCAAACAATTCGTTTTAAAATTCAGACAGTTCAGCAGTCGCGGACGCACGCCGATCATTTTGAATTCAATCTGTATATAGTCGTTTTTCAAAAAGCGATTTCGTTTCCAACTACATTCATTTACACTTAATAATTGTGTTCGTTCGCGGCTGCTGACTCATTATCATATAAATGAGAGAGAAAAAGCAACGGTCGCCCATTAATCAAGAGAATGGAGCAACAACATAGGCTAATAAACTTATCAACTTTAATTCAATAATCCGACGCCGCTCGCGCCGGACCTGCCGGACTTTTCGTGACGTGAAAAATAACATGGAGACGAAACGCACGACCTCACACACTAATCCCAATTAATTGCAGCGCACCTACTACTTGAAAGTTACGAGCTCACTTTAGTATGTTTTATTTTTATAATATTTATACCTCTAATGTTTACAACATAAGTTATTGAAAGTTGACTTAATTTAAAATAACTAAATAAAGAAAAGAAAAGTAAAGAGATTTTTAAATTGCAAATTGTTTAAGATACATATATACACCGTAACATATATGTTTATCTAACACTTGAACTAAAATATTCAAACAATAAATTTCCTAACAAAAACTATGCTAAATTATGCGAGGCATAAATAAAGATGGGACTATGGCGTAGCGTTGTAGAAGCAAGCGTAGCTGTGCGAAGGTACGTCCGTAGCGCCAGTTGTTGTTACCTTAAACTATAATTCGGTGCTTCTAAACTCTTTAAAACTATTATCATAATTCTACGTTCACATTTTGTCATGGCGGCCTCGCCTGTGTTTCGTTCGTAGGCACTTAATTGTGCACTATGCAGCGAATAGTAATTAATTGGAACAGAGAATTTTATTACGTCAGTATATATTACGAGAATAATTTATAGTGTAACGCATAAAGAATTTCATTTATATTTTTTCTTTTTATTACATGAATATATTTTATTATTATAAAAATATGTAATTGTAAAAGACTGTGATTTTAATTAATGCAGATTAATTTGAATGATAGTAAAGTTATGTTATAATATCAGAATCAACATCGCCCTAATTTCAAAAGCGGCAAACGTTGGGCTTTCGCGATCCAATTTCATGCCGTCGTGAACCCATGCACCAATGGTCTACCCACCAGAGAAATTTCACTAACACAAAGTTATGATTAATTGAGGCAATAATATGAAGACTATGCTACATTGTACGCTGAAATCTCGGGAGACAAAGAGCCTATGACGCTGAACTTAGACGACGCATTTATTCCTTGGGAAACTCTCATTATTTTATGCTCCATTATTGTTGAAATACTAGTTGGCGCGCGCAATTTTGTCTCGTTATTTCGCTTTAATATGCCATGATGGTTTCATAACCCGAACTAAAATGTTTGTTTTTTTGAAAAATAAAAATAAATATAAAATTATTTAGTAATATAGTGATTATATTAATTACTAAAAGTGTTTTCTTTACTTAACACTGTCATAAAGATACTTTTAATTGCTTTCCAACTAGCCAAAATATTACAATCAGATAAAAATAGTTACGCATAATTTATTTCCAACTTTTGTAAGTATTTTATTACGACCTCTGCTCTTCACCTCATTAAATAACTCGTTAACAAGATATCCAAATGGGTACTAACCCCGGCTATGACAAAAGTGTTTTACCTACATTTCGAATTTATTTTCGCTTTTAACCGCTATAAATTTTACCCTGGCCTTTGCATTATTTAGACCTTTATAAAATATAATAGCTAAGGGTCACTGTGAGTAGTAATATTATATGCTTAACTCCTCAACAAACAAGTGAAATGTTTTGATTATTTAAAGAACCTTAACTTAATAGAAATAGTTTAAAACAAATCTAGAAACATTGTTTTTGTATATTTTATACTGGTAACTGGTAGTGACTATTAATAACATATGTAAATAATTTCAATGCTTATTTCATCATATATTTAAATATACGTGACGTGATTTTAACTTGTAATTAATTAAACATCGATTTCATTACTTAGCGCCGCAGCCACGTGTTGCTAGTGCTTCGAAAACCTATATAAAGTCTGAGTGTTGATTTTTTCACATAACAATGCTTACACACAAGTCCCCCGAGAGCTGGGTATTCCTTACTGTTCTGACTTTCATAGCGAATACAAAGGAACTTCCTACATCTCAACAAAAACTCATCCACGACATGATGTGTCTATGGTGAGAATTTTTAAAAAAGAAAAAAGTTATACATATACGCGTCGAATTTTAAAACGGGGCGTTTTTTCCTCCTTGTTGAAGAAACTGTAGCGGATGCGAGAGAAGAGACAAAAGAAGGGCGCTCTGTACTTTGTTAGATATCTGGCGTGAGTAAAAGCGAATGTAGATGAGCTTTTCCACCCCCGCGCCGCTCAACTACTCCTACAAACAAAAGTCCTTACATAAATCTTGTACTTGCGAGAACTCGGGCGGCGCCGGCTCACCTCTAAAGGTAACTAGCACTCGCTTTGAAATAATTCGACAACAAATTACATTTCCCAAAACATATAATAATCGTTTAGCTAATGAAAAATAGTAATTATTTCATATTTTTAATTAGTAATATATTATAAAAATCAATTAATAAATGTTAAGATTACAGACGAGAAACTTCTTTAAAACCTATGTTCATTAACTCAAACGCTGTCGGTTTACATAGTGAATGAATATTCGCAGAATAACTTTTAAGAAGGTAAACCGCTTTTTACTTATCCTTCTACATTTAATTAGCGATTTTCTACGATGTCTGCGGCAGTTACTCCGTAAGGATTAATTCAATGAGAGCTTCCAGCATTTCACGTGAATTCCATAAAATGCAGATTCATTAACACATTTTTCAAATATAATTTATTTATATCATTATTGTAGAATATATATAATTATAAATATATTGTATTAAAAACTCTACATTGACACTATTATAATAAAATATTATATAACGTACTTCTGTTTGTGACATTTCTGTATGGAAGTAACAATATATGATTTTTACGAACCAACAAAATGGCTTCTAATGTCAGCTAGATTCAGTATATAGTTACTTTATATGTCACTCATATGCCAAATCATTTGAGACTTCATTTATTAGTTTCGAAACAGTTTAGTTTGCACAAGGGACTAAACAAAATTGATTGTATTCAAAATTAATTTATATATTTTTATTGTTATATATATACATACTACATACAATTAAATATTATTTTAATTAGATGACTTATTTGTTTTACAAATAATACTCACGAGTCACTTGATACGGTATTAATTTTTCTAAACAGCTTTCTTGATTAGCTGGGCAAGGGTCTCCGGAGATTGTGCCCCTTACACTCCAGAGCTGTGCATCAAATTATTCTACAAGTTTATGTCTACTAAACGTTTTCAATGAAAATGAGACTATAAAGTTTCCGGGCGACGCAGAATGATTCTATTACGAATATGAAATGTTATTACGTCGGACGGATTATAAGCAGGAGCAGGTTCTCACAAATGAAATTGCTTCCCTCCTTTGGAATCCATTTTAAGGATGAATGATATAATTCTTACGAATAAAGACATTGTCAAGCGCCGGATGCGTTTATTACAATGAAAGATTTTTAACGAAGACCCTTACATCGCTAACTGAACTTTCTAAAAATCTATAAAACTTTAACAATTATTTAAATAAATTCTAGAAATAAAAGTTTAGATAAAGGAGTTTTACTTTATTTGAATATAGAGGAATGAATTCAAGATTTTTCGTATTCAACACATTTTGACGGAATGGTTAAGTCAGCAAAATTTGTTAATAGAAAGAGCGCTCGGCAGGCATGGCGAAGGTATTCGGTTAAACAAAGTTCTATTTACATAATGTAATTGTAATGAAAATCTAACCGCCATAATATGTGGCGTCTAAATATTTAAGTTTCAACGGCCAGCGTGTAAGTGAGATTTTACTTTAATTATGAATGAAGCGGTATTTGTATTTAAATTAAATTTGTATTAAACGATATTAGATCAGTTTGCGAAATATCCATAACGTTATTGAATTTTTAAGTAGTTTTTCATTAAAATGTGATTTATTGTATAAGCATCCTCACTGATTAGTAACTCAGCATTACGTACCTGTAATAAAATATAATATGTTGAGTATTTAGTAAAAATTTATGTACAAAAGTTTTTTTTTTAATAGCAATAAAAAAAATATAAATAAGAGTTACATGACAGAAGTAAATTATACATTAACTTGTAGATGAAATAATTACTCAAAACTTTTCTTTGAAAGAGTAAATATTTTAATAGTTTAAATTGTATTTTTTACAAATATAAATACTCATTATTGTCTAAGGCCTTAATAGTTTGTACTTTCTGTAATTATTACGTCACGTCTCAATACAAGGACGGTGGTGCAGTGGACCGGAAGGACCCGTGAAACGACCGAACTGCTTCTGACAGGCTAAGAAACTAATCGTAACAAATACGAATTAGTTTGCATCCCTTTGTTAAATGTTAATTCAATTTATAATTGTTCAGATAAGCTTATTCGTAACTTAATTTTTATACATCTTGGATTTTAAACGAAAATTAGCTTATAATTTTGTATAATATAGTATAGTATAGTATAGTATAGTATAGTATAGTATAGTATAGTATAGTATAGTATAGTATAGTATAGTATAGTATAGTATAGTATAGTATAGTATAGTATAGTATAGTATAGTATAGTATAGTATAGTATAGTATAGTATAGTATAGTATCGTATCGTATCGTATAGTATAGTATAGTATAGTATAGTATAGTATAGTATAGTATAGTATAGTATAGTATAGTATAGTATAGTATAGTATAGTATAGTATAGTATAGTATAGTATAGTATAGTATAGTATAGTATAGTATAGTATAGTATAGTATAGTATAGTATAAATGAATTTAATGTAGTAAATAAAGTATTTTCAAGTTAATTAATATTCCGTCAAATTATTTTATATATTCTTGTTAATTGTGATTTTAAAATAAACGATTCATTATTGTTTTGAAATGCAATTCATCAAATCCCTTTTTTTACCAGTCACTAATTACTGCAACAACTTTGTTAACGCTAAACGATTGAATAATTTTGAAGCAAACCTTTAAACGTGTTGTTAGAGATTTTTACTCCAAAGTTCATTATGGTGTTATAATGAACTTTGAGTGGTATTTAGGTTTACGTTTATTTAATATTAAGATCATTTTAAACCAGTTTGCGCTGTCCAACGCAAAATTGTTGGTCCTTTATGAATAAAATAGTATAAGATCTTTATATTTTAGCTGGTAAAATGATAAATAAATAGTGTAAATTTACAACAAGCGTAATAAAAGTTATAATAATAAACGATAAGAATGTAAATAAAAATAACATCATACTCAATGTCCGTAGTAGCCACAATGTAATTCTTGACAAATTAGATTTTTACTAGGTATCGCCGGTTTAGACGAAATTACAGCTGACTTTGACTCGAGTGCAGGCTTTTAAATATGAATTAGAGGCCGCGTCGCTCAAGCGTTAATGGCGTATTATGACGGAGTGAGTGTCGCTACTAAAAATCACGTACCCATTTTAGTTTTTTAACTTTAAAATTTTAATTGCACCGTAATTAAATAAGAAAGTGAATTTCAAATTCGGTCAGATTAAATAGCCATCTATTTACGTCTATCTTGCGATGGAGCTTAGTTTAAATATTTAAAATGCTTGGGCTCGCTTTGAAGGTAGCTAAGCAAATAAACCTTTTTAATTTTTCACATAATAACATACCAGCGTTCACGAGTCATGTTATTACGTGGGGTCCAGCGGGGAAATAATCGTCCCTGCCATCTGCCGGAAGTTTTACAATGTTTATGAGCTCCATCGGGAAGCGGAGATAAATACTAGCGTTTCGATGTATAACAGCATTGAAACAAATGTTTGTGGTAATTAACTCGCTAGTTTAATAGAATTGTACATTTAACTAGGATAATTTATACACAAATATATTAATAATCTCTACGTGGTAATTGATTATCATTCGGTTTTACACACAAATCTATTGTTATTTAGAATTGAAAATGAACGTGTTATTTGATTAGAGATTATATATTTAATTTAAAAAAAAAAAATTACTATATTAAATTTTATTTTGAATAAAAAACTAAACAGTCACTTAAAAACATTGTAACTTTGAAATAATTTCACTACTCGAAAAGTAGGAACAAAATTATTTGAAATTCAGCATTAATCCACGAATTCCCCAAGTAACGTTTCCATACCTTGTACGATTTCCGAAAGAAAGCTGCTTCGTAAAACTTTCATCCCAAGTTTCCGTGTAATCTTACTTATAAAAATAAACTTTTGCATTAACTGATTTTGAATCAAAGGCGCCGAACTTTAGGTAGGCTAACCCATACCGTCGGAGTCTCTTTCGAAAGTTAAGGAGTCAATCAGACGGAAAATAGAAACAAATAAATACACACTTTGGTAGTTTTGACTTGATAAGTGTAAGTAGACTCAGGGGCGCAAATTTATGGAAGAGTTCGGCAAATAGTGCAAAGTTGTCAGATAGGAGAGGCTTTACGGGGCTTCGCGCTCAGTATAAGCGAGCTAACATGTGTTTTGTTTAATGTTATCATAACTTTATCATCCATGTGACACATTCAATTACCTTAAACTTTGCTTTATTTTAAAAGAAGATTCTGTTTTCTGAAATACAAGTTAGGAAGTTTAGATTATAACGCGCTTGGGGAGAGATACACTTTTCAATATTCGAATAAGTTTAAGAGTAACATTTAAAGTAGGTAACCTTTTTTATTACTTTTTAACGAATGTTATTGTTTTAACACAAATTATGTTTCCTTTCGGATATTGTATAATTATTAGAGCAAAACAAGTAAGTAATTAAGGTGAAAACAATTACAATAAAAACTCAGTTATAACAAGACAATAGTAATATAATTAAGTTTCCGAAATAGCACAAATGAATAAAATAAAATAATTAAATATCAGCTGTGACTTCGATCGTACAGAATGTGTTTTTATTTATTCCTTATAACACCATCTATCCCCCAATAAGAGTCCTGTTAAAATGGGTCCAGAGATCCGCTGATCCGATGGTCCGCTTTAGACATTAACCGAAACAAACAGACATACAGACAGAGAAACATAAAAATGAATTATATATAGATTTTTTCATTTATAATACAGAAAGGTTTTATTGGCTAAGCATTTAAAAATATAATAATGGCTGATGTAAATAATAGATAATAGATAATTTATTATAAAATAACAATTAAAATCGTAATCTATAAATATCAGATTCTCGGCGGGATTCTGGTTTCACATAAAATCAAATAAAAAATATAATTCAAAGCATTATCTTTTTCACATTTTCGGTTTAATCTCAAGGTAATTATTTTTTTTTCCTCCAGTTATTATCCTCTTAGTGGCTGGCTGTTTTCAATTACATCCGCTATAAATTTCGATTATCTCAATTTTATTCCTATTCTTAAAATATATTCAGTGTATACTTTATGCCAGCGCCCCGCGAAATAGTACGATTTCTGCTAAATATGGTGGAGCATCTTATTTATATACCAATAACATTCATTTACATAGTCATACACACACATAGTCACAAAAGATTACTTTAAATCAAAAACAATAAGTAAAGTCTTGTTTTATAATTTTCTTAAACAAGGACACCGCCACAAATCGTTATAGAGCATACTTCAAAAGAAAAGAGGCTTCATCTTCAAAAATATTCACTCCTTTTTGGATACAGCGTTTGAGACTATACGTGTCGTACTTCGACTGGGCTGAGTGTAATTAAGGTGCAAAGATATCCGAAGTCTGCCGACTAGGGGAGCCTTGAGAGCTCTTGAATGGTCGGCTGTATACTCAAAACCGATGGATGTAGCGTAGGTTATATTATTCCTCTGTTTTTTATGTTTGAAAAAATTAATTGGGTTTTTAATATTACACTTCTAATATAAATAAGAATTATTTAAATGTGACTTTCAAGATTCAAAGGTTATGTCTGAATAACCATTAAATCTTAATACTGTTAAGACAAGTTATAGTTGATAACATTAATTTCTCGGGAGACCTCCCTTGGAAAAACAGCTGGCCGGGAATCGCATGTTTATTGAGACATTGCCAAATCTCAAAGAGCTACAAAACAATACCACATTGGAAATGTTGAACTAAAGTATTTCTTCTCTCTAAGGATGCTAGTGGTGGAACCCTTGTCTGTGCTAACCGATCACACCCTTAAGGCTCCCCGAATTACTGTCCGGACTGATTACTGCCTCCCCTCACCCCGCTCTCCTTCGCACCCCTCACTCATATACCTCGCTAGCCCCGAGCCTCGCGTCAACTATTATTTGTGTTTCCTACTTATAATTTGTGAGCTGGGAAAGTTCGACAAACAGCCATTTTATTAAACGTAAGAAAACTCGAACTAAACTTTCGTATTTCGCTCTGGGATCATTCATTAATGATATTCGATTTACTTGATGTAAATCTTGATTAAATCAGACGTCTCTGATTGCTCAAATAATCAAACATATTTTTAGATGATGAATCCCGTCATTTATATGAAGGATTTGTGTTTTATTAATAACCAATTAACAGAGGTTTGTAGTTACAAATAGTTAAGAGATACGGTTTTTCTGTATTATTGTGTTTTAAGCAAGGCTGTGGCTTGTTTTGTGAAAATTTTAAGGTTCAGTGCAGGAAACAAAGATAAACATATTTCGACCATATAATAAATAGATACAATATTCAACAAAATATAGCATTATATTTGAAGTTACGTTAATTACAGCTTAAATGTAATTAGAATTAACCAATGGAAATAAATGTACGTTTTTACATATTTTTTAATAAATGGTTAATACTTTGGTATTCTTAGAAATTATTATGGCGCATAAGATATATCTAGAATTTAATGTGTCTACATTCACGAGATTTCTTCAAAATGTTAAAAATGTTTGTTCATTGGTGCGAAACAAAATCATCGCTCTAAATATGCCTCTCGACAACAAAAGCCTCGACATGTATTTTACATATTCTTCCTTTTCATAATGTTTACTAACTTACATGTACATATATTACCTTGGAGGATAAGTAATGGCGTTTAAATATTACCGACGAGTACAAGTTACATAAATAAAATTGTTAAATAAATATGACATTCATAATACATGGAGGTATTACTGGTTAAGCATTTAAGAATGTAATAATTGCTGCGCTGATCGAAATGTCATGTGGTTTCAATAAATTATTGTCAATTCAAAAATATAAAATTGTGCACCACAGCGATACATGACAATTGTCATTAATACCGCTCCCGCATAATTATCCAGTATTCGAATTAAACTCACTTTAAAGTTATTATGGAAGCACCTATCTTCCGTTGTATAACTATCACGGTCGTTATCGCAAAAGTACGGTGGGTAAATCACGAACTATTATATTTATACGAAAAAAGGCTTTATGGCTAACGTGATAAGAAACATGTTTAGATAAGCATATATTACCTATGTGTGCAAGTGTCATGCTATCTTTAGTATATTCTAGTGCTTAGACCATTAAAAAGTGTGGAGTTTAAAGTAATAATACTGTATGCATGTACTTCGTTATTTGCCCATTATTTTTTATCAATTTCTGTTCTGTATGATTTAAATTTTGTTCGCTAGCACCAATTAATCAACGATAACTAAAACAATAGATTTTGGCACATTTTTTGGCGAACTAATGTTTAAATATTTCAGAATAGTTGAATAATATTTTCATATCAACGCTGATTACTTGCTAGTTTAAATGGGTCTTAGACGTTGGGTGGAGCACGTCGGACGCATTGGAAGATGGATCGCAGGAGTAATCAGTTAATGCATTATGCGGTGTAACCTGCAAATCAGTCGGAAACTATAAATATTGATATAAATTAAATTGCCACGCATTTGTAACATAGTGCTTATTGTTACATCGTTGTAAACCTATTTTTGTATAATGAGAAAATTCAATAAATGAAGAAATTTGACGATTTATTTTATTTACATTTTCGAATATATAAAATTTTAAATCCTCAAGCCAAAAGTCATGTTAAATAAACTTTGTGGCAAACATAATCCACAACATGCAAACCTTTTGCCGGCAAACAAAAAGTTCACTATAGCGTAAAAAGATTATAACACAATCGTATATATTCGGTTCAAAACCATTGAAAATAATGCGGACACGCCAGTAACAACGCATAGAGACCCAAAGTAAAAGTAAGGTGCACATTTAAAAGATAGATGGCACCATTCGGATAATTCTGTTATCAGCTTCGAGGGCGCACCGTTTGTACTTATTCGGCCGTTCTATACGTGGAAATTTCATAACGTATATTTTTTCTTTTTTAGTTCTCTTTTTGAACTAAAGTCAACCAAATAAAAACGACTCATATCAACTCTGAACTTGTATCGAGAACTGCATTTTTATTAATATGATAAAAAAATAGCATTTATGACTTTTGATGGCGATTTTATCTGTTAGTAGAATTAAGAATTATAATAATTATTATTTATTATTACTGGTAGCTAGCTGTGTTTGTTGTAGCTGAATTTGTTCTGGTAATAACTACTTTATTTGGTTTAGTTCTAAAAATGTTAGATTATGGTCATTAAATTTAAAGTAAAAGAGATACAAGTTTAATTCAAGTTCAATTTCTGTTACCTGAGTACAGAATACACAAAGGAGTGCAAACGACAGACGAGAGTTACAACAGCAGGTCCTTATGAATGGTTCGTATTTTGTCCTCAAATTTCACTATGCTTGATTACTAGGAATATATTTTTTGGTTTTGTCAAAATTCACATAGGAAACGCGTGGATTCTTGTACAGTACTAATATCCCATATATATATTCGTGGGTCACTTACAAGTAATAGAACGAGTAACTATAGCGCGTATGGATTTTTTATGTGAGACCGACATAATTTCTATTGTTTTTATATACTAAATACATTGTTTTTCTATAAATATATGTGAGTATCACTAATAAATACTACTTACAATCAATGATATGGTGAAAAATATAACTTTAAATTACTAATTATTAATAAGTTTACTCATATCATAAAAAGCACGTGAAATTACACAACCATAAAAATATGCTTATTGTCGGTGACCGTTAAAACTCCAGTATCTGTTTATAATATTTTATTTTTATATTAAATCATTTTACATAATGAAAAAAATGTATCCATTACTTATATTATAACTAGGGAAACTTACCCGGAATATAAATACAAGAAATGCTATGTTTATTCGTCCATATTTGATACCGACATATTTTAATCATCGTAAAATCCAACGCAGGCTTTATAGGTACCACTCCCTGCGCGTCTACTAAATCATAAAAACACCTAAATAACTACCGATGTGGGAAAACCAATAATAGCCTTTATTAATTACATAATTCATTCAATTAAAATATTAATATTCAATGAATATTATTCTTTATTCTATTTAAATATAATATAATGTAATAAAAAAAAAAGATTTTAATCTAACAATAATAAAGTTAAGTTTGAAATACGACTCGTTTTGAAATTACATGTTTATTTTTAAATTGAACTGTCTCTGTCAGTTTAATTTTATCATTCACTTCACCATGAAGAATTAATTTGTTCAAGAGATGGTTGAAATGTTTATTTCGCATGATATCTAAATATTGTAACTTTTTTAATTAATTTGAATAATTTTATAAAATTTTACTACGTTTCTCGATTTAGGTAAACCTGTGTATTATTTTTGTTTTGTATTCATTGTTATTTGAAGTCTGCAACAATACTTATGTTAATTTATTTTAATGAAGTAATGCAATTTTTGACATACTTATCAATACTATTAATACATAAAATACTAATTTAACATAGTGATATTCGTTATATGCCAGTTAATCTCTTAGTTATTAACTTTTCATAAAATAGCGTAAAACTAACTTCTCCGTCTGTTTTACTCAACGCCATAATTTTCAAAACTATTACTTTAGAGATTTTCCTGCATTCTTAACTAAGCGAGAGATTTATCAAAAAATAAATGATAATTATGTAGTTAGTTTGTCTAACATATAGCTTTCTTATAATTATTTTTGTCAATGAGTCGTTGAGGCGACTTTTAATTTTAAACAATGTGTTATTTATTCGTGACATGTGAAGCGGGGGTTCATTGCTAGTATCATAAATCGAGTATAAAAGTATTTGAAAGCAGAATGCCGTGATCCGTTAAATAAGACTTAGCAAGTAAAGCTGACTGCCGCGCATGTGTGCACGTCCCACGTCACGTCACGTTATATTGTGCTTACGAAAATAAATTAAGAATAAATGAAATTGTTAAATTGTAACTCAAACAAGCATTCGTGTATATCAATTTGGATAAATTTTCTTATTTAAGGTTATGGTATAATTTTTCTGTACAGAGATTTGATAATATTCAAAAAATATAGTTATCATAGTGTCTGTTTGTATGGAATACTAGTAGTGACCGCGACTCCGTTCCAGCGGTATTTGTTTTTACTGCGGACTTTATACCAACATTCACCAACTTCACAAACCGTAATTATGTAAAGCTTCAGGTGATTCAATAAAACAGTTTCTAATATATAATATTTTTATTGAAAAACACCATAAATATAGAACACCATTGTTTTTTGTCCTTGTTGTTATTTTATATATTTTTAATCCACACAACTTTTTTATTTATGGATATATATTAATTAAAAACTAAATTTTAAGTGAAGATGGCCACAATATATGCATGTAAAGCACATTCAATACAAACATTTTCTGATGGATTTGTATGTATTTCCGCACACCATGTTACCTGAAGACCACTATGGGATGGAAAAAAATGCAGGCTTATCTTCTGTTTCATTCTTATCTTTTTATCTTATAATTTAGGATTCCCGTGAATTTATAAATTAATATTTATTATTTAATAAATATATTTCGGATTACTCTGAATATTATATATAAATGATTACTAACAGATTGAATTTTCGGAGTGAAATTCAAAAGATACAAGGTACATGAAACTTTGCATAAACCTTTCTTTTATAATGTAGATGACCCTTAAGAAAATTTTATTGGTAATTTGAATCCTTAAAAGTGGTTTACAGGACATTACAGTTTATATGAAATTAAGTTATAGTTTATTAGATGAATTAATGAAAATTGGCGAATAACTTTTTAATTAAAAACTATGGAAGACGAAAATAAGGTATTTAGAAAATTAAATTCTTAAGGATGTAATAATTATATTATAACGTATTTTTTTTATATTATATTACAACAAGGTGTAACAAACGGCAGTAGTGAATGAAAATTATTTTTAGTTCTAACTTAAAATACTGTTTTACCTGAAGGCAATGTTTACGTTTTTAAAAGCGCTGGTCCATTCAGCAATATAACCTCGATACAAATGTTTAGTTGTGAGGTGTAACATTAAGATTAACCTGTAAAATTATCAACATGCAACTGTATTAGTAACAACATTAAGATTAATGTTCAATATCCAGCTCAAGTAGTCTTTCAAAGTTTTATTACGACCTAAATATTTTATCAATGATTAACAGTGCCCATGTTTGAATATCCGAATCTATTGAATTACTATAATTGTGATTTTTATTTCTTACAAGATTTGTTTATAAATCACATTTTAAATTTATTTATAATCACAACAGGTTGAACACACTATATAAGTGTCGCTCAGTTTTAATAGTTTAATATGCAGCCTGTAGATAAAACAAAGAAATAAACATTATTTTGAGCTGAAACTCCTGAAATGTAAGTGTTCATATTAAGCTTTATTTTCTTTAGTACGAGTAGTTCTTATGTTATGGACTAGCAATCATACATAAAAAAAACAAACATTTTGCATTCTGTTCTTGTCATACCTAATGTATGACATATAATATATGGATTAATTGAAATTATTTTTGAAATTATTTTTTTATTATAAAAATATTTATAGCACTTTTGTATATTTATATACACAATCAAGATATAGTTAGAAAAAATAAGCGATCAAATATGAGAATTTTTTCAGAATCATCCTATTACATTACGTTCGATATTATATACGATAGAGTTTATACAGTATGGGAAAGACGAAGTCTCTTCTTGAGTGGCTAGTTACAATGACGAGGCAGATAAAGTGGGTCGATAACGTGAAATAGCAACGTGAAAACGTGGCGAGAAAATAGCATTATTAACCTCCCGGGCATAATACGCGCCAGTGCGCCAGATATGGTAATGATTATGTAAATCTCCTCCTCACAGGTACATCTTGGGAAGGTTATATACTTATTAAAACCAAGATTGCCAGACCAAAGGGATTGTACGATGGAAAAACTTGGCCCAAACATTTGAACTTCTACTCGAGTGTTTATCGCCTTTAAATTTTTACGACGTTAGTAATTTGAAATCTCAGGTTTCCTGAAATCGGACCATCGACATTGCAGTCTTACTGAGCGAGTCTTTTCAATTTTCTTAGTTTCTCTCGAAGCAGGGAAGTATTGTATGGCTAGATTCTTATCTCTCAAAAGCTATTTAGCTAAATGGAATTTACAGAGCCCGCACTGCAGTTCGACGAAGTACATTGTAATATTTAAAATCAGAAAACTGAAGTTTAAGCCGTCTGTTGTATTTATTAAATAATGCTTAAGTTTCCATCCTTTACTAATCTCAAATCAATTTCAGTAAACATACGTACTAACAACAAAAAGGCAACGTTTTATAGATAAGATATGTTTAATAGTAATAAACAATCAACAAACAATTACCCAGAAGTATTGAAAATGTAAAACTTGAATCATCTAATTGAGCCTCGTTAATCAAGAGAAGGAAGTTTTCACAACTGCTTAAATTATTTGCCTCAAACATAAAACATCGAAATTCAAAGCGTTTCTCAAATATTTCCACCATTGCAGACGGTCGTATTACAAAACGAATTATACGAATAGAAAATATTGAGAACGAACCGAGAAATCAAAAATATTGACCTCAGTCTTGTTAATGAACTTAATGAGTGAACAATCTGAAAGTTGTATACCGAAAGAAAGTTTTGGAAAGCATCTTGCAAGTTTCAATTCCAGAATGCTGTTACAACGCTGTGGCAACATTCACACAACTTCCCGCGAACAAAATTAATGCATCATAAAATAAATACGGCTTAATATCTTATTCATAAACTTAAGTGTTTTCATTTTAACAAATAAAAATTTATTTTCCCATATCAAAATATAATGTATTTTTACAATAAAACTACTTTGTACTAGATTTTTTATTAATCGCGGTTAGCAAGTAAAAAATGAATACATAAAACGTAAAATTTACGTTTTTTACCTTTGATCAATTACTATTTCCATTTTTGAATGGCTATTTCACATATCCTATACAAATAAAAATCAGGTGTAAATAAATATTTTTAATGTTATTTCATTTATATTATTATAATAAAATTACTAGTAATATAAATAATAATCTGAATTCCTACATCAGTGATTCATTTTAATTATGATATTTGCAAAGTTCTAAAAAAAGTTTACGTATAATTTTAAGTGCGTAATATAAGATGTCAGGAAGCCAAGCTTTTCGATAGAGGGCAAAAACTATTCCACTTCGCTAGCCCATAATATTACCTTTGATTTAAATTTCATGTTTGCATAAAATAACATTTCGTGCTTTTACTGCTTGCCTTTAGGATCACTATTTTACTAAACCCAAGTCACATTTTCTTTTAAATATTTGAAAGGCAATCCAATGTTAACATGTAATGTTAAATTGTTAATGCTTAATAAAAATATTTTATAATCAATATTTTTGTAATATAATAAATTAAATAAAAATCTGCATAATTTGTTACGTATACAAGAGATAAAAGAGAACCAGGAAGAAAAAACGATAACGAAAGTGACACTTAATGTAATAATACAATTGGAAAATAATTCTAACAAAAAGCGAGTCTCCAAAACTTACGTCAGACACTCAGTAAAATGAAATACGTAGCCGGCACCGGCCTTCGGCAAATGGTTTAATATCGAAATGTGATCACTTAGCGCAATCTCCTACAAAAGAAAAAAATAACAGAAAAAGCCCCAAATGTACTTAGCTTTTACCAGAAATCGAAATATGTATGTTTCAATTTCATGCAACGTACAAAAAGAGAGAAAAAAATCAGAGTTGATAGTTTACTTCGTTCTTTTATTTTGGTGTATGAAAATTCTGTTGCACATTTTTTTTACTCTTTCTACATTTATTCCGGATAACTTCAACAATACTAAATATATTACGTTATTATAACATCAATTATAATCAAATCGTTTTTACAAATGAAATTTTGTAAGCAACATTATGAAAAACTGTATTAAAATATCCAGCTGGCTACCATAATACTGTTATAATAAAAATGAAAGAATAGAGGCGTTTTCATCTTCTGTGATATTTAAATAAAGCCACTGAAGATATGAATTATACTTATCCCGAGTTCCATTAAACACAAAGAACCGACTCGCAAATACGAATGGCAAAATACTTTAAACTGTTTGTCATTGTCGCTGCAACATATTTTTAAAAATATTTTTGTCAATTGTTGGAATATATCCAACACATACCTTTTTTGTTGTTTATCATCCAGCATAGGTCACTGTCAAAAGGATTGAACATATCGTAATATCAAAGCGAATTGCAAATAAAACAAAACTGTAAACGGCTGTTACAGATAATCGAAGTGGTTTTATATTTTACAATTAAAAATGCACAACAGTTAAGCGTCCTGTGAATTTTTCATCTGTGGGAAAGCACCCAAGAGGAAAATATTTACGTTTTTTTTCGAAATGCAGAAATCAAGTAACAAGGAATTGGTTTTAGCGAGTGGCAGCGTCAGAGACCGAACTGTTGAATAAAACGAGAGCATTGCGCAGTAATAATGGTTACCTTCCTGAAGTATGAGTATAAATTTTGAGTGCCCACGGTACAACGCCATCAAATAAAACGACGAAGAAGCCGAGTAATTTGTTGGCTCTTTTTAATATTTCCGAGAAGTCGACTTGAGAGTAAGTTTAAAGTATTTTAATAACTTCTTTATTTATTCTTTAAAATTATGTTTTTATGTACTTAGTTATAGTAAACCTTTTTCATTATCGCTACATCCATATCGCTGTTAATAAATCCAATTATTTCAGTTATATTTTTCTCATCTATCTCTATTTCAAGTGAGGCTAGTGCAGTCCCCGAACTCATCACGGTGAGGTCCCGCGTGCCATTTGCCTGCCCATCTCGATCGGACCAATAAAACCGTCACTGCTGTTATATTTTTATACTATAATTCATTACTTTTATACTATAGAGACTATCTTTGTATTTAAATTTTCGTAATAAATAATTATTAAACATTCGAGTTAGTAGTTTAGGCAATTATCCGACTTGTTTCAACCCTATAGAAATTTTTACCCAACCTTGTATCTGCTACACAGCGGTTGTTATGATCTCAAGATGTAAGTAAAAAGTTAACATGAGTACAGCCGAAAATTTGTGTATGTGTTATAAGTACTATCTTTGCTGTTTATTGGCTCCGAGCGACTCTAATACTTGTAGAGACGTAATTATACCTTAGAGTACATTTTTTGTAACTTTTTTTTATTATTATATGCGCAGAGTAAGTACATTTTGCTCAAAAGATTTTAAATTTTACTCACTGCTTTTTACCACGCAGCATTTTTAGAATTTTGCCTCCTTGTCTTTTCCTTTTCCGCATCGCAAAATCAGGTCGGCCGCCATACTTAATGCAGGCGCGAACTTATTTCTTACATTTTTCTTAAAAATCATAAATTCATAAGTCCAAAAAAAATTAAAAACAAAAATGTTCAGTCAAGTTAATAATCTAAGGATATAATAAAATGTAGTGAAAATAAATTCGAAATGCACTATAGATTCTTAATTTAATGGTAAATGGCAAATAATTGTTTCTGTTTTTAACTTTAATACCTGTATTTATGTTCATCCTTTAATGGTAACAGTATTCACGTTACTATAAGATACATTAATAAATGATAAATATAAAAATATATCACAAAAAGATTAATCAAAGGATCGCAGATGGGAACAACAAATTACTGTTAACCTAATAGGTTAGACTGAATACGATAATATAGTTTTTATCCCCCTCGACTCAGCGGTAGAGAAGGTAATATCCTTATTTATTTCCGTTGGGTGTTCGCCCGCTAATTGCGACTCGCTACCCAGTGATTTTCCACGATCCCGCTTCTTATTGTAATTACTCGCGATATTTATGCGCAGTTTTCAGTATTAATAGGCCCTGCCTCAGAATCTTTTGTTGTCCTCTTTCCTATAATATTTAACGATAAATAACATCTCTTTATTTAAATACATCCATTAAATATGCATTCATTAAAAGCATCACTTATTCACACAGCAAATTATGAACACAGTAAATAACTGAATTTCAGCAAATGCGCCGTTATCACAAAATTAAAACAACAGTTTAGAGTAAACACCAAATGTTGTATTATTCAAGCCTTTTTGATTTTATACGCTTTTAATGAACAAAATTACTCTGTGTATGTATTTTGAGGGAATTTATTTCACAATCGACAGAAGCAAATGCGGGGAGAGACTCCCTATAATGGCGACTACAGAAATGCAAATAGAACTGATTGGCTCTCTACGTCCTCGTCGTTGCACTTACCTGTCTTTACCCTATACATTTTACCTACACTTGTACGATCGACGGTGATTTAAATGATTCAATAAAGTAAATCCGTTAACGCTAAACGTATTTATCGTAAGAGTCAATACAAAATCAGTTTATCGAAATGTCGTACATTACAGCCAGAATTTATTAGCAATTGCGTAACCCAAATGTTTTTGGGTTCTTACAAGCGGTCCTGCACGTTACTATTTCATATTGTTGCGATTCATTTCACTGTGGCCGGGATAAGTACGCATAGTACAGGCCAGTCGTAATTTGGTCCCTCTATACTTCTATTTACGGATTGCAAACACGTACCAGTACATAGGTTGAGAGGCGAACCGCTGTGCGCCCTTCGCTACATCGACAGTATTCAAATTCTATCCAACTACCATGCTTAAGCCCCGTTGTGAATAGATAAGATTAATGGTAGCAGGATCGCCCATCGGAGACGCGATAGCCATATGGTACAATCAAGCGATACTTGAACTTGTCGTTGATTACTGCCTCATGTAGACTATGTTCCGTGTACTATAAACTGATTTAGTGTGGTTATAGCTATACTCCGTATATTGCAGAGAAAATACGCCTGCAGCCATTTTAGACGTCATTTCTGGCTTGGTAAATAGGAAAGTGATTAGTCTTTCAACAGTCTAACTTTCGCGTGCAACAGTAATTGAAGTAGTGTGTATCATAGATGTTTGCAAAGTGTATAGATACATATACTAAACGCAGTGTGAGAATATGAGAGACGTATCAAATCGTGTGTAAACTCTCGAGACCTACTAACAACGTACAATAGAATTTTATAGAAGGAAAAAACTGCGCCATTTAGGACAAAGGGCCCATTGAATACATTGTTAAGACCCTTTCTTGTATCGATATATCCCCTTAATTACTTGTATATGTAAGAAAAGGAAGCTGTTATTTTAAAATAAATTTTATTATTATTTGTCTCTTAATGCTCATACTATTAAATGATATTCGATTATGAGTATGAGGTAATCAAATTAAATGTTAAGTAAATATTACAAAAATGATTTAAATTATAATATATTTTTGCACATTCATTCATTACATTTGCATGGGCAATTGGTCGGACAATTTGCATTTTAATAGGTGGTTGATATTACATGCTATATTTAAAGTGCAAATTAGAATCTGCATTAATAGATGGAAAACTGATTTTACATTAGACCGGAATATTCAGTGCCATGTCCACTATCAATATTAACAGCTGGAGTTTTGTTAATGCAATTTTGTTGAGGTCTTTTATTTACATACACTAATTCTGTTAATTATTATAATTACGAACGTATAAATATATTAAACCATTGATATATACTGAAAATTGTTATATATTTTCTTAATACTAACTGCTGAATAAATTACAAAACTACCTTACTCATTGTATAAACATAATTTATGTGGTAAATAATAATGATAATAATCTTTAAAACTACTTCTGTCACCATTAAATAGAAACACATGGTTGCAACGCACGTCTTAAGTCTAAGTATTTTGTCACGTCTAAGTATTTTACAAGAAACAACAAAATTACGGCCTTCAAAAATGTATACATCATTTATGCAGATACGAAGTATAGTTTCTAGTATATAGTTTCTTAAATACTTATAAAAGTGATATGTAATGTACTTGTGCTTTAAAATAAATCAACAAAAGGGATGGCGAGGGTTTAATAACAGGTGTAGTTTTGTTACAGAAATATCTTATTTAATTAAATGAAAACAGCCGCAAGTCAGTACTCTGTTTATGTAAATTTCAATTCAGTTATTAGACCTTCAACAGGCGATTAGGCAGGACGAGAGTTGGCTCCACTCGATTCACAGTTACATTTAACTTTTCATTAGTTTAAACGAATAATATTATTCATAGACTGCAATCATTTTCGTTTAATACTGAGAGCACAGTAAATTGGCTCCTTTTAACATTTCTACTTTAAGTAGAGAAGTAAGAATTATAACATTTAAATCAGATTGTACTCATTCATTGGAGAGCGTTTTTTATGATAATAATATTATTAATAGAAATATTTTCTATGTTTTGATTGGAAAGCTATTTAAATAATATAGATTTACTAATTCATTTAATTAGTAATATTTTTCACTAAGTTGTCAATATAGTTTATTCTACAACTCCATTTAGGTGTATCAAATTACTATAAATTGAAGGGGAAGGAGCAAAATTTGCATTTAATCCATTTATGGCTATTATAGATTTGGAATAGTCTGGTGCCGTATTCCGTTGGCAGTATCGCAACGCACAATACACGTCGATTTGGATTACGCTATCGGCCCGCGTCGTTCGTAAGTGGCTACGTAGCCTCAAATAGGCACTTACCGACACCGCAATGAGATGCCTCACAACTTCCTTAGCTCGATCGAGCACCGAGATTGTGCTATCACCGTCGATGCGACGCGCTTTTACGCCATAATTGAATTATTACTCACTCTCCGAGAAGGTAATCGCGTCGATATTTACGACAGCGTAAAATTTTGATGACGTTAACATTTTCAAATCGTTTAAGGTGCAATAAAATTTGTATCGGAATCCCATTGATGTTGCAATGTAGTGTCGACATATCGTTTGTCACGTGCTACCAAATTCCATGTACATAGTAAAGCAATTTTCACTCAATCCCTCTCGTAAACGAGTACAAACTTACGCAGCACACGTGCGTCCGTATCAATAGTATAACAAATAGGCTGATATTTCGTCAGAAATAACCCGAATCAAGTTTCAGTGCGAAGGCTTTTGTGTATGGCAGGTGAAAAAGTGAGAGGCTTGATTTATTCGTATACTGGCGCCGCCTAACGTCGGATGATTGAACGGAGAACGTGTTTATACATCAACCAAACCGTGAAATATGACAACTGAAATACGCTTCCGAGTCTCTCTACTTTTAATAGTTGCCTTACAGGCGGCGATCTTATAAGATGCGAGACCCGCCTTGACTTGCGTTTTAATATTAGAAATATCGAGACGTACAAATACAAAAATTTGATTTATGTCAGTATTGCTCCCCGTATTGTTTCCTTCGTTCGTGCTGGGTTATTCTGTTTCTGTCAAACGCCTCCGTTTCGATACGTGCGTGTATGTTTTCTATTCAATTTTCGCGTGGTATTAAAAGTTACATAAAATATTAAATATACAGAAATCTACTTTTTAAAACTTTAGTAATATGCTTATTATGTACACAAGAATAATAATTAAAGTAGAATAAAGAATTTAATTTAAAAACAAATTGCTTATAAAATAAATCACTTTTAATTATTTAACGACATTTTCAATTATTAATATTATATTGATGTCCTTAATAATATTACACTCAAAATATAGATTTAAAGTATAAATTTGTCATAACATAAATCAATTATATTATAATATGATATATTAAACTTAATTCGAAATCTTCAGGACCGAAGCCTATTACATACGTGTGCAAATAATAGGTACTTGCTATAATATGTGGCTGAGTGTCGACAGTCGATATTGACTTTGATAAACGATCTCGTCAGTGTCGCCCTACAAGGAGCTACGTCACATACTTTGGTGCATTGCGGTTATATCTTACTAACCCTACCCTTGTTTACTTTATTCGCGTAGTTTTTATGACTACTAACGGGATATTACAGCCAATAACAGTACTTATGGTAGTCCTTTATTTGTTTGATACATTTTATTGCACGTGATAGGTATTGGATTGTTGACAACCTTTCCCTTCGAAAGATGTATGACTTCCTTTTTCTTAAGAAATAGAACTCTCGGTGTTCATTTGTTAAGGTCCTTCCATTACTCATAACTAATGTTGGACCGCCTCTTAGTTTTTGGGTGAAAGTCATTTTATCAATCAATGCTGGACATAAGTTTACTTTTAAGTGACCGTAAAATTAAATAAATAATAAATTGAATACAGACAGTAACACCTGATTTCGGTTCAATGTAGACTATTGTTAGACTACTAATATACATATTCAAAATATATTCATGCAGATACTTTATCAAGTGTGATCCGGTATAAGTTTAGTCGATAATATATCTTTGAAGCGCCTAATCCTAATCTGAATAAATATGAGAAAATATCTCATTGAGGAGGCTTGTGTTAGTCACCGATGATGCACAACAGATGCTTTCAGAATATCGCTGATAGCATTTGCATAATGTCGAAACCATTTTGATACAGCTCATCATCATCTGGTATGATCTTGTTACGGTGTTACATATTTCATGTATCAAAGTATGAAAACAATAATGTTTCAACGTTATTTTAATATTTCCATTAAAATTCACTAATAAATTGTACTACTTTATAATTGATTTGTGACATATTGAGATAAATTAATGTGGAATATATTAATTCAACGTAAATCTTATTTTCTGACGGATGTAATATTTTCACAGCGGTGTTTTATTATATAAAAATATGAGATTCGTTTTCTTTAAACATTTTTAATACAATTATTCGACTACGTAAGCAAAATAATCAGCAAACTGCTCCGAGAGTTGAATTGCTCACAGTTATTACTCAGAAATAAGCATAAGTATTTGCATAATACTGAAATGTCAGCGATACGGATCCTCCGTGCTCATTAACGTAATTGATCGGCTTTCCGCTAGACCAGAATCAATCGCACATCCCACCATTGATTTGCATTAATTACCGCATCGAATGTCACATATCGACATTGTTCTCATAAACCAAATCATTATTTCGATGGACTCCTGCTTGATTATGAACGATCGATGTTTACGAATTAAATCCTAAAGCTTTTACGTAAGCACACATTTGATGAAACCTAGCTAAGCGTTGCTAGAATATGATATAGAATGCTGTAGCATATTATTTTCATTGTATATGATTCCACTTTCAAAGGGTAATCGATTGAAAAATAATACATAGTTTTCAGTCCGTTTATATCTTTAGTTTTATATTATTATACCCGCGTGATATTCCGAAAAAAGCCAGCAAAGTAAAAATAAAACGTGTAAGAGGATTTATACGTTTTATTTTAATAGGTGGAATCGTTTTAATAATTTCACCAGCTTTATTTTCCATCAGATCTCAATCTAAATCATATTGAAACAAAAATCGCTATCGAAGCGCTTGCCAACAAGATAATACGAATTCTATCTCATGCACCGCACAACATAAAACCTGCAAACGTAAATGTTACTTCAAAACGCGAATACTGGCATTGTAGAGGGGAATAATTTATCCGTGTGATTGCGATGCGATATTTTGGCGCAACGTTCGACAAATAGCCTCGTCGCAGTCCGCAGGGCGGTCGCTGACGTTACAATTTCTGCCGCTCCGCGAAGCAACGGTGTCTACAAAAAAAGTCGAGATTGGCGGAGAGTACAGAGCCTTTGGGTATCTGCCGGCGATTTTGCCGCGTTGCAACACGACAATTGTACCGTCAGTTTTACCTCCTAACATCTTAATTCCGCACAGAAAAATTGTATGCTTGTTTGCAAATTGTTTCAGATAAAGTCTACCTATTATGTTACTTAAAAAGTTTAATTTCATTTCACGTGTTTTCCAACACTGGGGACTAGGAAAAGGAATAGGAAATGTTTAAATTTTTTTAACATAAAATGAACATTTTAAAAATATCAAAGAAATAAAAGTCAATGTTATCTAGTTAGTAGTTAAATAACTCATTCCCATTCTTGGAAACGTTCCCTAACTTAATAAACGACAAGAGTAGGAAGATTCGCGTGAAAGTTGAAGGCGTATGCTATCTCATGCAAATTACGGCAGATTTATCATAAGACGTCTCCGTAATTGCGACGTGAGGAGATATGGCGGTAGCTATTAAAGTCGTTTTGGAGAAAAAAGGTAATTAAAGGAATAAACTGTAGCAGTTAAGTCACGGATGTCATGGAATCCACCCTGGGAACGGGTGACAGTAAAGTCAACGCAGGTCCTGCGTGCGTGCCGACTTAAGACGCGAGCTACACGTAAAGGGCGGAGAGCAATATCATAGACTACATACAGATTGGAGACAGAGGGAACATCCGTTACCGTCACTACTGCACACGAAATCTTACAACGCTTAAAGCTATATATATACTTATTTCATTCAAGTAGTATATGTGCCGCCTTCCGTTAGTGTTTGTATTGGTTTGGCAGATGTCAAAGTTGTTTATATTTTCAAACTAAGCTCATTCTTTGTAAAAATTAAAAATTTCTCTTACTTTAATTAATTTATCTGTAATATATTTATCATAGGCAAAAAACAATATATGACTTTTTTAAAGGATTTATAGACAACCAATGTCATTATTTACATTTACGAGCGTTTTTTAAATTAAAATAAGATCATTTTAAGATCACCTACATCCTTATAAAATAATAATACAGTACCTTTCATATAAAATTCGAAATTATTTTCCTAAAACAAAAATTGCAACTCTTTCTTAACATATGAGACTTAAAAGTGCTAAAACTTAACAGAATATTAAATCATTTTTGCACACTACGCTATAACAATATTGTTTAGTCAATCGGCCTCTTGCCAAATCTTAGAGTTTAGCTAAATTTTGTTAAAGAAATGAAACAAAAACGCACAGATTCGCAGCAAAATAAGTACAGTTCTGTTTAAAATTAATGAAACGAATTAAAAATCTCGTCTTCTAAAATCTAATTATTGTATAATTTGAGAAACAGCAAATCATTTTATAATATAAATAAATAATTACTTTCAACAATATATGTATAAAACTTAAAAATGTGAAATATGCAATGCATGATATAATAATTAAAAAAAGGGAAATATTTTTAAATTAAGTGTCAATGTCGTAGTGTCATGAGTTTGCTAGTAACTTGTAAGGCGACCCATCACACGATGACACCCCATTAACCCACTCACTGCCTTCGAGTAAAATGTTAGAGACATCCTATCTACGGATATTACGGTCGTTTAAGTAAGAGTTTTATTTGATGAAACTTGGTATTATAATTAATATATTAAAAAAAAATGGTAAATGTGTCAAATATTTTATAACTTCTTGATTTGGTTAAAATGACAAAATTTACTAATAATAAGATAAACACAGTGCAAGTACATAAAAACATAATATCTTAACTTTTAACGTGTCACTGTATGCCAATTTTAGCATTAATAAAATGACAAAACGTGACCCGGGTTGTCCCGTCATCCATCACGTCGACGTCAAGTGTTGTCCGAGCGATTAAAAAAACTGTACCTAACCGATACGTTTCTACATAGGGAAAGTATTTTGGGGGCCGGTAAATGTTCTAGGAGCGAGCGTGATTAAATATTAAATTCGCGGTCGGGAATTTCGACCTGGAAAACGGTTTCGTCCTATCCTCGCTTCAAACCCGTGCCACATCCGGTCTGTAAACAAATATGTAATTTTTATACAGGTGGGTGATTGTATCCCTCGTCGGAAATCATATTTAATGGTTGCATACTAAATTTGAATTTTTAAATAAAAGTTTGTTGTTATTATAATAAATATGCAAATAAACTTCTTGATAATAGTATTAATCAATGTTTTATAATATATATTCAAAGTGATGTATAGTTTCACATAAAATTATTAATAATCAACCACACAGGAGATAACTTTAATTTTAACTATAAAATTATAGTCTTATCAATTTGTAATTTATTATCATTTTTATTTATTTTTTATTGTACATTGTAAATATAGTATGTAAACAAAATATAGGTAGGTGGCGTAAAGTTACGTTAATAAAAATACATATAAATAATAACACTAATAGTGAAATTAAAATACAAAGAGAAAATCATTAATATTAACATTTATAATTATTTATTGTATACTTGTAATTAGAAAAATCTTAAGGGATATAAATGTATATTTTATTTTCAGCCTTAACAAAATTTTATTTAATAAACCTTACCGGATTCGACTTTTGAACTAGATCATTTATTTCAATTGGAGGCTTACCCTAACTATAAACAAACGCTTAAGAACCAGCTGGCAAATATAACATTGTATCAGTCAATTCTATATTCATTTTAGATTTCTTATGCGGAATTTTAAATATCAAAATTGAGACAGCGGTAGAGTTCTAAACACAAATTTACGTAGGTTTAGTTAAAACCATCGCAAATAAGACAAACAAGAGATGACGAAGTTGTAGGCACGTCGTGTGGGAACGCGATAACGCTCTAATGATTGATATACCCATACGTCTCTGTTCAAACTAATGACAGGGCGAGGGTGTTGACTTTCAAGTTATTAATTAATATTGCTATTATTTTAGCAAATTATACAATTCATGTCACATAGGACGAACCGGCGGACATAATGATACGGGACGTATTTAATTGAGAACATTTTCAAAGAGATAATAAAATATCAATGACGTATTCATGATGTCAGACTTTTAATAAAATGTAGTCCCGTTGCATACAATTCAATTTCGATTTTGAACAAAGTTTAAAACAATGTCATTTATTTTGTTAAATATTAAGTTTGTATAGGTTTGAGCGAGAGAACATGGTACACCAGTTTTCATAGTTATTTTTACGAGTTAGTACGAGTGTTTTTATAAGTATTACAGTGATAGTTGTAAAATTTTACGTTTTCATAAAATATTTTCAAGTTTTTGTTTCAAGGCGCTTATTACTTGTTATCTATAACTCGGAAATAATTATATAATTTATAATATTTTTATTTAAATTATCAAAATTTTCAGATGCAATTACAATGAAACAAGAGGTAAAATTGCAACAGGAACACTTGATCCGAGAGTCAATGCATTGCAAGTGGACGCAAGGGAATAATTTCTGTACGGAGCTTCGATTCAACTTCGTTTTAATTTCTGCTAAACCGTGGTATTTACAAAATAATATAGTAGTATTAAATTCAATTTAATAAATTTATATATACATTTTTTAAATTTAACTTTTAATTTAACTTTTTTCAGTGAAGGTGAGCGTGTATGCGCATAGTAAAGGGGCCCCTTAAACCTACATCTGGGTCGCAAGTCCCAGGCATTGTTTGCGCTCCTCTTCTTGCAACGCGATGGGCCCGGCACCCGCACGGTGAATCCATGGAATGCTAAGAAGCTTCGTCTCTCGTGTGTTTTAGAGGCTATTTTTATCTGGTGATAAAAATATTTTTACTCCTCTTCCATATCTCTGATACCACAGATAGGATTATATTATTAACAACTGAAAGGATAACCTAAATTAAAACTAAAAGTAGGATAAAAAAACCTTTGATCTTGGATCATTGTATTCTACTCTTACAGAGTACTGAGATAGCTTCAAATTATATAGTTTGCTTATTTTCATCTTAGGAAGTACATTAAATTTCAATGCGTTCCGTTGATTTGAGATTGGAAAAATACATAGCAACTAAACAGTTTAGATTATAAACTTATTGTCAAAAATATTTCAAAGATCATAATGAACAATGGTAAATGTCTTTTTTTGGTTGTAAAAGATAAAATATGTACTAATACAAACGATTTTCGACATATTTTGAAATACGAAACTAACTTTTAATATTGTTATTGACTGGTTTTTAAACTATTAAAAATTCCATATTTGCATAACATTTATTTTATGTATCACACAAAACTTGTGAGTATGGATTTTAATAAAAAAAAGTATTTTTATCATCAAAAATATATCAACTTTTTGATTCTCATATCCTAAAAGTCGCTAAAGGAGACGCAACTTCAGAATTGTTCGAAATTATTAAAATAGTTAGGGCCTTACAATAACCTTATACGGTGAAAGTATTAAAGTAATTGTTGACAAGAAGTATGTGGAAATTCATAAAATACACGAGCGAAAACGAAGTTATGAGAAGGTCCCAACATGATTAAATGCAATTTCTTTACAAAGTATGCTCCTCGTTCTATGTATAACTTTTCCTTTCAAGACCTTTTCTAAAACTCGACGTTGAAACGAATGGAAAAGTAATATAAAGCGAGCATTTTTTTTAAATAATAGAGGTATACAATGAACACTGTAAGCAATACTTACAAGTCCAAATGGATAAAAACTTAAGTGTAGCTAAATACAGCAACTTTTAAAGTAAATTTAATAAAGCAAACAACATTCTAATATAAATAAAACCACGTAAGCGCTGCATTGGTCCACGATATTCCGAGTTAAAATCAAACTTTGCATGTACAAGTATTGGAAGCAGCTGCGCGCTCTACACATTTTTCTTGAGCTGATTACACAACTTGCTTGAGAACGCTATCGAAGTGGGAAATCATCTAAAATGCTGCTTTATAATGAAGGTAAGTTTGAAATAATGGAACAGATGTAGCAAGTGACTTATGAGTGGGAGGGAGCTCATAACTAGCGTCCAGTAGCGCATAAGTCCCGCGACCGCAGAGTGAAGCTGCAGCCGACGCCGCTCGCATTATTCACTGCTATGTTATATGTTGTATTTTACCTTAAATTAACGAGTTACTATTGGACTTTGCTATTAACGAGTACCATTTAACTGCTCTTAAAATTTAATCCTTTATAATGTCGTAATAAATGTCTTATAAATTGATAGACATCACTCAAATGCAAAGTTAAAATTATTAGGGTAGTCTCGACGATGAATTTATCTTTAATATTTATCTGATTAAATCTTTTGTTGACTTGGTTATTGAAATACGATTACGCAGTGTGAACGTTAGTAGCAATTGAAATCTTCATAGTGCTTTAGCAAGAATATTTTTTTCGAATGAAAGTCATATTTTTAGAGGCGTGTTGAAGGTTATAAAAACTATAATAAAACCACCACGAGTGCTATTTCGTGTAACCAGACATTCGAATCACCTATTACGCTAGGCGCTGCCCTATAAAAAGCCTACAATTTCATTAAACCCACCCTAAATAGTTACAAAGAACTTTGTTATTTGGCTGTCAGTCAGCCTTTAAAGCCCGACAACAAAGTTAAAACGAAGTAATTAAAAAAGAAAACACAAAATACTTACAAAGTCGGAAGCCGGGCTCTCTTCACTTAAATTACTTGCGATTACACCGACAAAACGTTTAATGAAACACGTTAAATCGCGCCAAGTGAGTCCGCAGCCACGCTATGCTACATCCAACGTACTTTGCTCGTGGTAGGTGGTTTTTACTCAAATATCTTACCAGTAAGGAGAGTTGGAACTACTTCTCTAAAGTCCATTAAGGAATATAAACTCACGCCGCGGTGATTACAAATGCTTCCGATTTCGGCGACCGTTTCGGGGTCGATTAGAGCTTTTTAATTGAATTCTCGGGTAAAGTTTGAATGACATAATTTTTAAATTAAGTGCTCTTTTTTACAATTTAACGTGTGTGAAAATTTATATTCATTTTAATTAAAAATTATTTTACGTCTAAAAAAATTTGTTAAAGTTGAAGCTTTCAGAAAGTTCGTTTACTTAATCTTTCTGATCAAATTAACAAATTTATTTCTGTTTTAATTTATTTATGTAATATTTATTTCATTTAAAATATTGAAACATAAAATAAATTGTGGTAATTAAACTTATAATGCATTGTTTTAGATTTTATTGATGAGATATTGTTGAAAGTGTCGAACGAACTTATTTGTTTTAACTATCTGTATGAATGTTGTATATACATAAATTTGCTTTGGAATTTTAATCCCTTCGATAAATTTTCAGTATTTGTTTTTAAGGATGAACTCTTACAAAACAAATTCTGAAAAACTTTACTAGCTTCATTAAAGAGATAAGAATTGAACATTTTTATTTTTTCTTATATATATATATATATATATATATATATATATATATTTTCGATTATTTTTAATTGTTCTAATGCTAGTTGAGATTGTAAGACAATTTACGCACACATTTAAGACTTGTCATTCTAAACTAGGTGAGTGTCTGCTACGTAAGAGAATGTTACGAAATTCCTGTATTTTAATGATAACTATAACATTTTTCTTCCATTAAATACCTAAAACTGTAATATACCATTACACAAGTATGTTTCAGTACATAATTAAAGTTGAATTATAAAAATTTAATACCACCTTAAGAGACGTTTTGTTTAAAACTTAACGATCGGTATGAATTTAGACTTCTTGAATATGTTTAATGAAAAAATATTTGAATATCAATTACATAAAATACGAAGACAGTGCAATCGTTTCATATAAACCTGTAAGAGAAGGAAAAGCTTACGTCTACGTTTCGCCACGCCGGTGCGGCAACCGCGTCAATTAACTTAGCCACGATGACATATTAGTCTTTGTTCCCTCGATCCTCTCGTATTTGCTTGAAAGATAATATCTATCTTACAGGAAATTGGTAAAAGCATAAAAGGAGGAAGACAGCCATCTTGAATTAACTCTAAATAACTTCGCTAAATATGCTGTCCCTGTGCTTGTGTTATATTCTGTAACAAGTTCATTTCTGTAAACAGCACGAATTTTGACATGAAATATTGACGTGTTTTGTTTTATTTTGGTTATTTTTTATATATGATCGCCAAACTACTCCAACAAATTTAATTTGTTTTTTGAAAAAAATACAAATTTACATATTCAAATAATTTGTGACTAACCTCGTCTGAATTGTGACAGCGGTTGTTTATGGCAAAAAAATAACATATATTCTTAAAATATCTCATTAGCCACACCTTATAACTAAACCCAAACTTATTTAACTTTATCTCAATCATGGATACCATATTTTGAAAGTATAATAAAATTGTATTGTAATTGAGTAGGTTACAACGTAAGTTCTAGGATCATCTGTAAATATCATGCTAACAAGGGAAATAAAATTAAAAAAAAACTGTTTATGCCGCTTGTAGAGAATGCCATATTTGCATAACATTTATTTTATGTATCACACAAAACTTGTGAGTATGGATTTTAATAAAAAAAAGTATTTTTATCATCAAAAATATATCAACTTTTTGATTCTCATATCCTAAAAGTCGCTAAAGGAGACGCAACTTCAGAATTGTTCGAAATTATTAAAATAGTTAGGGCCTTACAATAACCTTATACGGTGAAAGTATTAAAGTAATTGTTGACAAGAAGTATGTGGAAATTCATAAAATACACGAGCGAAAACGAAGTTATGAGAAGGTCCCAACATGATTAAATGCAATTTCTTTACAAAGTATGCTCCTCGTTCTATGTATAACTTTTCCTTTCAAGACCTTTTCTAAAACTCGACGTTGAAACGAATGGAAAAGTAATATAAAGCGAGCATTTTTTTTAAATAATAGAGGTATACAATGAACACTGTAAGCAATACTTACAAGTCCAAATGGATAAAAACTTAAGTGTAGCTAAATACAGCAACTTTTAAAGTAAATTTAATAAAGCAAACAACATTCTAATATAAATAAAACCACGTAAGCGCTGCATTGGTCCACGATATTCCGAGTTAAAATCAAACTTTGCATGTACAAGTATTGGAAGCAGCTGCGCGCTCTACACATTTTTCTTGAGCTGATTACACAACTTGCTTGAGAACGCTATCGAAGTGGGAAATCATCTAAAATGCTGCTTTATAATGAAGGTAAGTTTGAAATAATGGAACAGATGTAGCAAGTGACTTATGAGTGGGAGGGAGCTCATAACTAGCGTCCAGTAGCGCATAAGTCCCGCGACCGCAGAGTGAAGCTGCAGCCGACGCCGCTCGCATTATTCACTGCTATGTTATATGTTGTATTTTACCTTAAATTAACGAGTTACTATTGGACTTTGCTATTAACGAGTACCATTTAACTGCTCTTAAAATTTAATCCTTTATAATGTCGTAATAAATGTCTTATAAATTGATAGACATCACTCAAATGCAAAGTTAAAATTATTAGGGTAGTCTCGACGATGAATTTATCTTTAATATTTATCTGATTAAATCTTTTGTTGACTTGGTTATTGAAATACGATTACGCAGTGTGAACGTTAGTAGCAATTGAAATCTTCATAGTGCTTTAGCAAGAATATTTTTTTCGAATGAAAGTCATATTTTTAGAGGCGTGTTGAAGGTTATAAAAACTATAATAAAACCACCACGAGTGCTATTTCGTGTAACCAGACATTCGAATCACCTATTACGCTAGGCGCTGCCCTATAAAAAGCCTACAATTTCATTAAACCCACCCTAAATAGTTACAAAGAACTTTGTTATTTGGCTGTCAGTCAGCCTTTAAAGCCCGACAACAAAGTTAAAACGAAGTAATTAAAAAAGAAAACACAAAATACTTACAAAGTCGGAAGCCGGGCTCTCTTCACTTAAATTACTTGCGATTACACCGACAAAACGTTTAATGAAACACGTTAAATCGCGCCAAGTGAGTCCGCAGCCACGCTATGCTACATCCAACGTACTTTGCTCGTGGTAGGTGGTTTTTACTCAAATATCTTACCAGTAAGGAGAGTTGGAACTACTTCTCTAAAGTCCATTAAGGAATATAAACTCACGCCGCGGTGATTACAAATGCTTCCGATTTCGGCGACCGTTTCGGGGTCGATTAGAGCTTTTTAATTGAATTCTCGGGTAAAGTTTGAATGACATAATTTTTAAATTAAGTGCTCTTTTTTACAATTTAACGTGTGTGAAAATTTATATTCATTTTAATTAAAAATTATTTTACGTCTAAAAAAATTTGTTAAAGTTGAAGCTTTCAGAAAGTTCGTTTACTTAATCTTTCTGATCAAATTAACAAATTTATTTCTGTTTTAATTTATTTATGTAATATTTATTTCATTTAAAATATTGAAACATAAAATAAATTGTGGTAATTAAACTTATAATGCATTGTTTTAGATTTTATTGATGAGATATTGTTGAAAGTGTCGAACGAACTTATTTGTTTTAACTATCTGTATGAATGTTGTATATACATAAATTTGCTTTGGAATTTTAATCCCTTCGATAAATTTTCAGTATTTGTTTTTAAGGATGAACTCTTACAAAACAAATTCTGAAAAACTTTACTAGCTTCATTAAAGAGATAAGAATTGAACATTTTTATTTTTTCTTATATATATATATATATATATATATATATATATATATATATATATATATATTTTCGATTATTTTTAATTGTTCTAATGCTAGTTGAGATTGTAAGACAATTTACGCACACATTTAAGACTTGTCATTCTAAACTAGGTGAGTGTCTGCTACGTAAGAGAATGTTACGAAATTCCTGTATTTTAATGATAACTATAACATTTTTCTTCCATTAAATACCTAAAACTGTAATATACCATTACACAAGTATGTTTCAGTACATAATTAAAGTTGAATTATAAAAATTTAATACCACCTTAAGAGACGTTTTGTTTAAAACTTAACGATCGGTATGAATTTAGACTTCTTGAATATGTTTAATGAAAAAATATTTGAATATCAATTACATAAAATACGAAGACAGTGCAATCGTTTCATATAAACCTGTAAGAGAAGGAAAAGCTTACGTCTACGTTTCGCCACGCCGGTGCGGCAACCGCGTCAATTAACTTAGCCACGATGACATATTAGTCTTTGTTCCCTCGATCCTCTCGTATTTGCTTGAAAGATAATATCTATCTTACAGGAAATTGGTAAAAGCATAAAAGGAGGAAGACAGCCATCTTGAATTAACTCTAAATAACTTCGCTAAATATGCTGTCCCTGTGCTTGTGTTATATTCTGTAACAAGTTCATTTCTGTAAACAGCACGAATTTTGACATGAAATATTGACGTGTTTTGTTTTATTTTGGTTATTTTTTATATATGATCGCCAAACTACTCCAACAAATTTAATTTGTTTTTTGAAAAAAATACAAATTTACATATTCAAATAATTTGTGACTAACCTCGTCTGAATTGTGACAGCGGTTGTTTATGGCAAAAAAATAACATATATTCTTAAAATATCTCATTAGCCACACCTTATAACTAAACCCAAACTTATTTAACTTTATCTCAATCATGGATACCATATTTTGAAAGTATAATAAAATTGTATTGTAATTGAGTAGGTTACAACGTAAGCTCTAGGATCATCTGTAAATATCATGCTAACAAGGGAAATAAAATTAAAAAAAAACTGTTTATGCCGCTTGTAGAGAATGCTATTCAGAAATTATGCTTCTTAATAATACAGTGTAGCAATTTAAAATATACCATTCAATAAGCTTGAATTTATACAGAAAAAAAATCTTTCCATGTTTATTCGCCACCAGATGTCGAGCAATTAAATTCCCCGATCGATCCTAAATTAAATAGATCCAGTGCGAAAATAAAAAGTTTATTGGCTGTCAATGTCAAACAAAGAAGATGAAAAAAGTTTTTTCTCTCAATTCCGTTTTCTTTCACGATTCCTCTTTCACAGTCTCTAAAAGTTTTCAAAATAAGAGGTTTTCGCGAGAGTCTCAATTATCGATAAAGACGATATTAAAAATTCGTTTGTTTTGTTCTTAGCCTGCGCCAGGAGAGCGGTGTCCCCTTTTTTCTATTGTTTGCTTAAAAAGGGAACCAGAAGCGGCGGCAAACGATAATCAGAAATTTTAAATTCACTCTGCAGCCAGTGACGGAATCATCCGATTTCGCGCATCGTTTATCATCGTGTATAATTAGGCAAAGCAAAGTTATTATTGTGCCCTTTAAAGAAGCTGCTTATTTTATCCGTCAGTCTACAACTTGAAGAAAACTTTGCACTTATTTTAATTCCATCGTAATTTAACTTCTGCTACGTCGAGTCTGAGCCTCGGACGGTAGGCGAGAGACTGTATCACATTTTACAATCGATACCCTCTTCGTTATCAACGGACAGACTATAGAACGTCTGAATTTCCATACATAGTTGCCGTTTGGTAATACTATGATAAAGGAACATGCTCTAAATTTATTCGTGAGCATTATATTGTACCTAACATGTATGAGGCAGTGCTCCCTTAATGTATTCATGTAATTCGCATAGCTGGCATCCCCTTTGACCGGCCACGCAACACCGCATGGGCTGCCTGGATGGAGTAATATAACGTCATGTTTTAAAACCATCCATCACGTTTAATGTCCATATAAAAGAAGTAGCTTGCATGCCCTCTTTCTATCGTTTTTATAGATCTTCGAATATATATACTGAATTCGTTTAACATACACATGATTTGCCTTAAATCTTCAGATTTAATTACCTTCAAGTAATTAATATGTAAATGCTACAAATATAATAACTTCGTTACTTAAAAACCGAAACAAAAATGTCGAAAACTGTATTAATGTAATTTTGTTTTCCATATACAACGTACATTGCCGGAACTATTATAAACTGAGCGTGACAATTTGATATCTTTTTTTGTGACAAAATTTGCATAACAATCGTTCGTTTTACTAAATAGTAATTATTAACAATTAACTGCACTCAAAGTCAAAAATACAAAGGCATGGTCGTGTCAAACTTTGGACGAATAAAAACCCTGGCTCCAGACTACTTGAATGCAAAAAACTAGCGAGCGAGGGGCGTCTGAAACCAATTTACATTAAATGCGGCCGGCTCTTCTAGTGATACCTCACATTTGCCTAAATCTACAAAGCCAGATTATGCTCAGAACTACCCACATTTTTACTAGCGCGATAAAATCAAAATGATTTTACTTTTATGGTTCTACTATATGTTAAAAAATGTGAGTAGTGTTGTTGTGACTTTTGATAAATGTTATAGTTAATTAAATAAAACAATACTATATTATTTCTACTTATTTCATTTCGATTTCATCTCCCTCCTCAGTCCCTAATATTCATTATGATGTAGGAAATCCGTCAAAATAGGTTTGTCTGGAGCGGAAATTGTACACTTCGTCTAGAAAACGCACCAATTTTGTTTTAAATACACTTGATTTTTCCGGGTATTATTTCCATAAATTCGACTACACTTTACTCTACTTTACTCTAATTCCAAACCATATAAAAGATTAGAAAAAACAATATAATATAAATGTATATATAATACTTTTAAAATAACAAAGAAATAATATTATTTATCAGTTAGAACGTTAGAAAAATAAATAGTATTTGAGAGAACGTGATAAAATTGTTCTTATTAAATACGTTAGAATTAATCTCGTAGTCGAGAAGTCGTACGGTTTATATCAAACTTTGTCTCTATTTTCTACTTTCATACATTCATTTTATTCGTTCAAGAACTGTCCAGCTTTCTTTAAACTTTAAAATACTGTACTAGTACTTTCTTGCAAAAAGTCTGGGAATCCATTCCTAAGCTTGTTATATTTTATGTATCATTTTAATTGCATAAGAATTTAACTTTAATTTAACTTTTGTATATATATTCAGTTTCTTTCGTTATAGGTTATTGAGGTAATTTATTTATGTATACATTTATGTAGTACTTAACAGCAGAACGTTAAATATAAATTGTATTTTATAGATATTTCAGAACACATTTCTTTTTTCACTGTTATATTCTATAACAAAATATTGTGTCCAAAAATGTTTCCAAAAAATGTTATATATGTTATGTTTGGTGCTTAAAACGATGTAGTCAGAATATGCTATATTTTTTTAACTTTTAATTAAAAGTATTATTTTAGTTATCATACTCGTACATAACACTAGATGGGTGATGTAAATTAATTGAATAAGTAGTAACGTGATTCAATCAGAGTCATAAAACGGTCTGAAGATCAAGCCGCACACTAAATTATTAGCCCTTAGTTATTTATGCATCATGAGCTAACATCTTAATAGCGAGCGAGAGTTATGTCCAGCCTAAAATAATATTTTGTGTAAATGTTTGAAAATAAACAAGAGCCGTCCAACCACGGTGCTTTACAGACATAATACGTTGTAAGTTGAATGTACGGTAGCCTCTTCGGTAATATAATATTTGGATGGGTTCAATAAAGTAAAGTTAAATTTTCAATTTATGCTTGGTCGCAGTCTGATGAATTGTTACCAAAGCTTACCTTTGGATGTGCTCTTCTAGGAAAGGCCACTTTGGGGTCAATCTGTAAAACAAAATTTAGGAATTAGATAATAATTTATATTAGATACAAAGGTAAATCATTCAATTAGAATATCAAATTTTTGGGCTTAACTTAGGCGTTTTATAAATTTATTTAAAAAACACTTTTTTAGCTGCGTAATCTTAGACGGCTAAAAAAACATACTCCAGCTAAGTAAATTACATTAACATCACTAAGGAACTGGGTAGTTAATTTTAAGTTAATGACTCGAAGATAAAAAAAATCACTCAGGCATTGCCGCCCCAACTAATCATGGCGGTACGTCCTGGCGGGAAGAGAACGCGATAAATTCGCATCGCCAGAGTGGCTTCACTGTCCGTTGCTAAGGCTGTGCTTCTGAAAACTAGAGACGGGCGGGTAGTAAAATATTTTAAGGAAGTATTTTTTTACCCGTTAATAAAACACGTTTTATTATGAAACAAATTTATTAATTGTTATTTTTTAATCAAATGACAAAAATTTTGATAGTACCATCAAGAATTACGATTGGATATCTATCTCGCCATCAAAAAATTAACACTAGAATTGAAAGTAAATTAAGTTAATTTTTCCATAATTCTCACTTTTTGAAACCAAGTGTTGTTATCTTGATAAAAGACTTTTTGTAAAACAAATAAAAAAAAGAGCGAATATTAAAAGGAAAATCCAAAGATCTATATTAATATTTTATTCCTCCGCCCGGCTAGTGTACAATTCGAACCTGAAATCCACTAACAAAAAGCATCGGACTAAAAATCCTCCGCCGTGGTGCTGTCACTCGATTTCTCCTCTCGTCTTTTTCATGTAACCGAGCGCCACTATTTCATACGTGGCACTGGCACTGTTTAAGCCCTCAGATTTTCTCCGGCAACGAACGGTCGCTATACTCTTTTTTCTCGTATCTCGACGCGCCGTTGACCGTTATAAACGCAAAATATAAACCCAAAGAAGCTACCTTTGACATTTTTAGAGGTAAAGCGTTTCATTTCCACTCGTGATGGCCGTTTTGTCGACCGGTTTCTAAATTCTTTTGGGTTTTTTGTTATAGTTAATGTACGGTTAAAACCTATTGTAAGAGGACAGCGCAGTTCCTTGTTTTTTGTTGGACGGAATAGCCAACATGAAAGAACAAATGTCTCGAATAAAATGGAAATAGTTTTTTAAGTACTTAAACAATTTTAAACTAAATTAAATTTCAGTATAAAATTACAAATTGCTAAATATACTAAATATTATCTAGCGAACTACAAAAATATTTCCATTATTATATTATATTATTTTAGGGTTTAGTGTCCAAGGGGTAAAAATGGAATCCGTATGAGCTTTCTATGTTTCGTTTCGAGTAGCCAAAAATTTATATTCATTCAAACTGGATGATTGTTACAAATTGAGGATAAATATATAACGCGATAATAAGTCGCTACCTTCACTTTTATTTTAATATAATAATCTCTAAAAAGCTATCTACGTTGTGTTTATCTCTCGCTAGTCATAACTAAGTCATAAAAAAGGAAAGTTCTGTAATCCAAAACACAGAAAGAAAATCCTGGACACTTAAAGGATAATGATGTAAGCATTTTATATTATAATTTTATCTGAATATATAAATATTCTCAAAATAATAATATATTTTTATGTACATAGTGTATATTTCAGTATGAATATTCGAGTTCGAAGAATTATAATCTATATAATAATTATGTTGTAATATTTTACTTGCCGGTATTCAATTTATAGAACCTTCCTTTTTAAAAGCAATTTATCAAGTTTTCTTAATGGTTATACAATCTGTAGGCATCCATGTTTACATAATTACGAACCAAGCGTGAGAGAATAATTTAAAAGATTTAACCCAAGAGGACTGCATTATTACAATATCAGAGAAACGGCTTTACATCGTCATTCATACATTCTTAATTATTTAATTATCTTTTGAGTGCGCCACGGAACGCAGCTGCTGAATCCGGTATAATTTGATTAAATTGGATTTTCACCCTGGAGAATATAATTTTTTTACAAGAATATTGTAATTAGATGTAAAGGTTCATTACGTCGTTCATTACTTGTAGGAACAGTTGAAGCACGGTTTTGGCTCACGCAAGCAATTTTGTTGACGATGTAAAATTACCACGAAAGTATACAGAGCAAGCAGAAAAATCATAAAACCCCAGATGGTGGCGCTAAAGCGATTAAGCGGGTCGATGATAAATTTTAACGAGTTATTTTAATGGAAGCGATGGCAGTCAGTGGCTAGCCGGCAGCCTGTGTCGATAGAAAAATAAAACGAAGCACCAAAAGACTGCTCCATTCGTGATTTCCAGCGTTTTTATTTAAAGATACTTTAAGAAGTTTTGATGATAACGACTTTCACATTAAACAATTTAAGCTGTTTGTAGCATAAAGAAGTTGCTTCGTTTGTCTACTTTGTAAAGAGAAATGTTAACTGAGTTTTGTAATGTATACAAATGGTTCTACTACCTATTTAGATATCTAGTTTTTAAATAAATTTTTAGTTGTACATTTCTATTTTATAATTAAAGAGAAGTAATGCGAATAACAATTATAGCGCTTTAATTATTAATTTTGCTCTTGCCACCTTTACTTAATTTATAGTAAATTTTGCAGCTAAATATAACTACGCTACTATATAATGTTACTATTCGTAAATATTTTAGACAAAATACACGGAATATTATCATAATTTTACTATTTATAAATCAATTTACCTCAAACTTTATAACTGCCAGTTTATTAAAGTTAAATTAATGTACATTTGATTCAAGTTTTTTCACAAAAATTTTTTTTTCGAAAACCACAGCAACGCAAAATTGACAGAGGAATATCGATATCATACGAATGTGACATTTTGATATGGGACCATTTGCGTGATTACAATCGACGCAGTGGCGCACCCTCCTCAGCCGTCCTCCCCTTCCTACAACTTCCCTTGCGATAAAGATTGACATCGTTGCTTTTAAGTTTCAAATTATCCTAAGTCAAAATTCTTAGAACAATCAAAAACATACCTTCATCCCATGTATTAGAATCTAATTTCAAATATATTAAAGCAAATTTTAGCGTGTCATCGCAAGAAAAGATTGCAGGAGAAAGCACATTAGTGGGATATCACTGCTGGTTGAAAAAGAGCATGTCGCTTTATGTACTCGCATGATGGCTTCGACGTAAAGTCGATTATATTGAATTTTATATTAAGCAAACAGTCAATAACGTCTTCTATGGTTTAATGTTCCCTTCACTACATCGTTAGTATAATGTTGTTGGTTTTTGTTCTAATTTCTAGTTGTTATATAAGTTGATATTATCGTATAAATAATTAATAGTTTTAAGGAGGCGTAGAGTTTATAATGCGTAGGGGCTAATAATTATGTAAATTATATAAATAAATAAAGAATAGAGTTGAACTAATTACGCTAATACACTGAAAGTCCTTGGGCTACCTATTACGTACCATAGATTTAATCAAAGATTATAAAAAAACCCTTAAAATATCAATGTGTTTTAGATAGTTATTTGTAACTATGATTTAATAATTATAATTATCTATACAAAAAACACAATATCTACTTGGATGAAGATATCGAGAGGTTGGTTCGATTAGACTGTTCTTTATATTCTTATAAACCATCGGAAACATGGACATCTTAGAGGGTATTTTTGTTTGATCATTTCTATACAAATTTGTTATTCAGTTCGATGGAGGTTGATAAATAATGAACAGTCTAAACCACTGGTCAAAAATAAATATACTTAATATTTTCTTCTTAACAAAATTAGCTAAAGCTATTCAACTTCATTAGTAAATTGCTTCTAAACGCAGCCAGGGCAAGCAAGTTATATAATAAAGTGTAGTTTAAGATATTTGAAAGATGAATGAATAAATCAATAGTCAAGTCTGTTTGTTGCAATATTTATAACGAAGTTTATTTAAATAAAGTAAGTAATATAAAATTAAACACAAATGCAGAGATTTTGCTTGTTTGATATAAAATGTCTTTATTGCCAAATAGCAACGGAATCTCGAAAATATAATCTTTATTTAGTGCAGAGGCTTTAATAGGCTGTACTTTATTTTTTTTAATTATGAGGTTGAAGTTGATGATAAACCACCGTTTATAATAAAATTGTAAAAAGCATCTAGAGACTCATTCTATAAAGTGAAGAATATAATATTTTTACGTGCAACGAAAAGAAGTGATGATAATGAGACTTAGCAAACTGAAATTTTTAAATGTATTTTTTTAAAGATTTCATTTAATTATGGATAACTATGAAGGAAACCTATTATAGCTGTGTGTAAATATTAAATCACTACAAATCTAATTTGTTTGCTTATCGATTCAAATCTAATATTTACTTATACTTTAGTATCATATTCAAATTGCTTTACCTTTAAAAAGTTAATCGTAAAGTTAAAATCAATAAACTTAACATACAATTCAACTCATTTATTCTATCTATCTGTAACCAGTTTTAAAATGTGACCGGAATACTACAAAACTCTTTCCTCAAGCCATGATGTATTCTCGCTGTTACCCGTGACTCTGTGAGCATGGACTTCGGAAGCCAAACGTATTCGCTTGACGTTTTTGTATTTTTTTGCAATACGTCCCTGCGATAAGCCCTTTAATTTTACCAATATCGGAAATTTTTAATGTAGTTGTGTAGTTGTGTTTTTAAAATATTATTAATGTAGTATACAAAATTTGGAATTTATATGAAACAAGACTGACGGTCACCTCAAGATATGTGGGAGAAGGATAATGCTTATTGTAACAGTGAGTAGGATTACTATCTGAGCTCCTGTGTCGATTCACTTGCACCTAAGCATTCGAACACGGTACAAATGGATTCAATGATCTCCTACTGATACCCTGTATGGACGCAACTTGATCCTAGCATGCTCTATATAGCTGAAGGAGTTACCGATAATGCCATTAAAGTTTCCATTTCTGTAATATATTATTGTTATAGAATATTATGCACCTGCAATACAATTATCATATTTCATAGTAAAATGTGTATATATATAGCTTTAAAGTATATTTCGTACGCCAATAGTAAAAAAAAATAATTATTCGTTAGGCAATTTATGCAGATATAAAAGCTTTTGTTAATAAGTAATTTATTGGAGAAAGTAAATTGTAAATCTCATTTAATTATTCTACGAAACGTTCATAAAGGAACTGGAGAAACGCCACTTTTGTTCGGTACATACAATTTCAATCAGCAGGTGTATTGTTAAATTCCGGATAATTAACAAATGTCAGTTTGTCAAGAAAGCAAGGACAAGAAAGTTTAATGACGTGCACTCAGTGCAGATTGTAACTGAATTTATTTACGTGTAAGTGTCGGCTCCCGGCCCCGTTAAGAGGTTACCGCATCATTTGCTGTTCAGTCAGCGACGAGGTCTCTAACTCCTAATTGGAACGAATTTGGCTGCAGGTGCAGCACTTGAGTTGGCTCAAGATTAAGGGGCGAGCTATTCCAAGTATATTCTAGGCTATTTCATTTGAAATAGGTGATGTGCAATGCGCGACTTGCGACCTGATGTCGTTTCACTCCCGCTGTCACCCTCTTGCGCTCAGTCTAATTAGAGTTCAATTAAGAACAATATTTACCCTACGCTCTTGAGATATGTATATGATATTGCGCAGTTAAGCCAGTCTTAGTGTTTAGTGACGACTTATGCATTCACATTCCCAGATAACCTTCTAAATTTAAGGCTTGATATATATTAACTTCGAAATTCTGAAATTGATTAGGGCACTACTATTAGTCTGAATATTTTCAAACATACGGAATATGAAATACCATAGAGCTTAAATTTGTTTTAATTGCTGCAGCTATGAGACATTCAATAAAGGAATATGCAAACAAATTGCGACACGATCGGAAAACACTTGACATAGATTGTTTATAAAGTAGGGTTTGGTTTTACGCCCGCGGAGACATGCCGTAATGAAACCTAGCTAGGGAAGCTCGGCAAACGTCATTACTGGGACGCACATAAATATGCATGGCAGGTAACGCACATTTTCATGCGACGGCCCAAGAATTTTTTCGCTCGTTTAATTCCCTTTGAAAAAATTGAGTTTCTAGTGAGTAATACGAGACAGACGGTCGCGTGGGAACCAACGCGTGCCGGTCGGGCCTACCGGTCACACCTAAGTGCAATCGAAGGTTTTTTCCTTTACTTTGGAAGATATTACTTTCCTCTCAATTGTGCCACCCTGAGTACAATCGTTGAAAGTATGTAATAATATATTTCAAAATTCTTATATAGTAAGTAATTAAGCTCTCTGTTGCCAAAACAAACTTTGCAATATATTTGGAAAATCTTAGATGTTAATCTTAATTGATTAATTATTATATTACTATAAAAACACCTTTTATATTATTATGTTTTGTATAGATTCTAGTGATATACAAAAGTATATAATTAGTATTAATATTAACATAAATTAAAGTATTAATTTATACAAGTATAATTAATAGTAATTTGGCAGTATAAATGCAAAACCTCTAAAAACAATTGACGGGTTAAATCTTGTTGCAAAGTTAAAGCTTATCTTGCGACGCTGAGTGCACAAAGCCAGAAGCAGCGGCAATGGCACATTGTGGCCAGCGGTCTCATGAGACGAAGATTACGCACTGTTTGCCCTCTATAGTCCGAGCTCGGCTCAAACGTTTATAGAACAATGATGTTCATAATCTAGATAGGTTTTACATTACCATATCGTTAATTCACTAAAACAGCTATTTTACCAAGTAGTTATTATTCCAAATTTATTATATTACCTAACATAACAGCAACAACTGACAAAAACTGCCTTTAGACCTTATATTTTTAAGATTACGATGGTGTCGCTGTATTTTTTATTTAAAAAAAACGACTATAACATTAACAATATAATAAAAGTAATATATTTAGACTATCATTGAAATCAATTTTAAAATATATAAAATATCTTAAAAATACCAGATGAACTCACTAATAAACAATTCGCATTGTGATCTTCAAGCATATCCAGATCGTTCATGATCTATGATCTGATGTACGAATAGACAGACATTCGGCACAGATATTTGCAGTCAAAACAGACTTGAGGCATTCGCGCAGTCTGCGCATGTCACTTCATTGCTGTATTATTTATTAACTCCAACGAGCTTCCGATGCTACTTTATTCCATTGTGCAACTGTATCCTCGCCGGTTTCTGATGTCCGAGCTGGGAAACTTCGCCTCCAACTGACACGACTGCGAGAAACTTTTCGTGCATAGAAAACGCCTGTCAGCCAAACATAAACATGGAGGCGAAATATTTGATATGTTGTTTGTAAAATCACAACTCCCGAAACTTTATAAAGGATTTAAATTCACTTTAAATGTTGTTGCAATAACTCCAACAGAAATTGCGCCATAAGTTTCGTACTTATATTAAAAGTGAACCAGCCAAATGCAATTTGTCCACATTTGCAAAGTCAGCGATGTTATTGGGCGACCCCGTGGTAGTAAAGGACTCTATATTAAGCATTCCTGTCTCCCAATCTCTTCAGGTGTGCGCGGGACATACACTCAACTTCAACTTATTATTTGGGGGCGCATGCAAAGCGTTTGTTTTTCTTCTATGTCTTCTAATATACATATATATCATCCTTTTATTACATATCCTACATGCTGTTCTCCAACAATTCATTTTTTTATTCGGTATGTTTATTTAATAAAGCCTCGAACGAATAATACAAATCTCGAGTTATCTCGCTGTTCTGTAAGTGTTCATTTTAGCTCTGCTTTGAATCGTCTATCATTAATGAACTCGTTATAATGTTAATTGTTGCCACAATCGGGCGAGGCGCAACATTAAAACGACATTAAAAATGTATGTATAGCATTTAAAGATTCCCATTTCGCGGTAGTCGCGTGCGGGCGATTTACGAAAGCTACTGGCCCCGTGCCCGTTAAAGTAGATTACGAACGAAAAAAATCAACAGCTCTTGGCGTTATGAGTTAATTTTGGAAGAATAACGCGAGCGTCGGTTAGTGTTTCCCTTTATTTGGTGTTTCGGCCGCTCGGTTTGTTTAAACGGGTAATCCCGCGCAAAAACACGTCCAGTCTGCATTATGTAGTGGTACCACAAATCTGTGTTGTTTACTTTGTGTCCGAAACTTAATTGTCGAGCGATAAAAATCACTTAGTGTTTTCGTAATAACCTCAGGTTTTAACCACTGACTACAGAAAGTAACATAGTAACGATTAGCTTAGATGCGCACTACCGATGATAATGTCAGTCGTACAATGATTTATACAAATAAGAACTATTGTATGTTTTGCATAACATCGTTATAACATTGTGAAATTGCAGTTTTTTTTTATACAGCTACATTTTATTGTATACAAATGAACGATGCCGATAAGTCAAAAAATTAAGGTATCGGAGTAGAAAACACGCCCCGTCTAAGACGTGTTTACAAGTTATGAAATAATTCAAATAGCGTAGTACAGCAAATTTATGCAGCTGCACGGTAACATACTTCAATGGCTGCATTGAAAAGCATTTTATTTCCATGGACGACGGCGACTACTACCTATCTCATATTTTCGAATTCAGGCAGAGAGCGCGGAACGTGTTAGGTGGCAATATGAATTTATGATCATGGCAAATTAAATGCGTTAAAGTCGAACGTGATTCGGCGAAATACGCATCGGAATTTAATTAAGCGTTTTTTACACTTGACTGGCCAATGCGGGTTTCACCGCGTGGTTGCGTACTTACGTTATACAGTAGCTGGCGCTGTCGCTTTTTTTAATCACACACGTACGTGTAAATATTTAATTTTCATAAGCATTGGACTGTCGGTATTTCCATATTTTTTCAAGGGAAAGAGCAAATAATAAATCGTTCGTGCGTTATTTGAATCATTCGTATTTTCTATATTGAGAAACATTTTATTTTAATTAATTTAGAATAATAATTAAGTATAACTTAAATAAATATACGGTATTATAATTACAATTAACAATATGTAATTTTTTTTAAATTATTTCAAAGAAAAAGACCTTTAAGGAAAAAAAAATAAAGCTTGTTACAGTAACGATTCATTTCAGTAACTTTTATGTTGTCTCGTTAGGTCTTAGTAGATGAAATTTAAGAGTCATCTCGCTGTGGCTCCTCCACGGTTTGCGACAAAAGGGAACCATGGAAGACCTATGAATAGCGGGAAAAAGGAATTTTTAATTGGCCTCGAAATAATAGTCTGTACAAGTAACGAATGGTAATCTTTTTTCATGACGAATTTTATTGTGGTCTTATTAACGTATAAAGGGAATCTACTAAACAATGCCGCTGTTTTCTTTGACTTTTTTTACAAATGTACATATATTTTTTTAGTTAAACAAAATAAATGTTTGTTCGGTTTGTTTTTTGTATAAGTATGAAATATTTCATTCGCTTTTGAGTTTCGTTAAAAAATTAATTAGTAAGTCAAAAAAATAAGCAATGATTTATTATGAAACTTTTACTGGTTCCATTTTTATTAAAAACTTGTATACACAAAAACCTTTATTGAAAGAGAATGAATAAAAGTTAAATTTAAAATAACTGTTGACTTATTAAATAATATATCTCAAAATAATGAAACGTTAATTATTTATTAATATGATATAGACATACGAATTTCGCATCAACCGGACAATAAAGTAATACATAAAATTTTTAAACAGTGCCAATATCAAACCACGTAAAATATCGAAAGTTTACAGCGTCGAGGAAAATTTTAATTTTTCGCAAAATTCCACCGCTACATATTTTAAAAGTCGACATGATTTATTAATGTTGGATCGTAAACGCTTTTTAGCTGAGATGTGAGGTATTTGTGTCACATTCAGGATACGTCAATGCTCTTTTATCGTCCTATCTAATATCGTTTCTATTACGCTATTTCTCTATGATAAAATGAAATAACGACCTATTTTCGTTGAAATGGCCACTTTAAGAATGTTGAAATCCTTCTCGATTTTAGATCTTAAGTATAAGTAGTAACATAAACATAGTATATTTTGTTTAGTTTCTACCAACATTTACAAAAATAAATATACAAATTTATTATTATAATTAGTTATTATTGGAATGACACTACTATGCAGTTACTATTTTTCTTTACTTCATTTATACGAGTTTGAGTAAATAAAAGTTATACGATAACTTAGGTGTTTGGGCTAGAAGCGATTTCCAGTCGATGTATGTTGGAACAAAGTTGATAGAAGTTCCAGTATTTCTTAATAAAATATAAATGGGAAAAGTTTACTAATATTTGAAAGGTGGATTATGTTGGGATAGCTGTAATGAAATATAATAAAACACATCGACGTCGGATATCATGATCAACTAGTTTTATTTTGTAGTTATTCGATTGGAAATATATGATCTGGAATAACAACTTAGTTAGTCAATAAAAATATGAATTCCTAATGATAAATATTTTGTTAAATTATAGTATAAGAGATAATAAATATCGTAATCTTCCGAGTTCATTTTATGTAAAGTGCAAACGCTCTTGGTCGATTTGCGGGGCTTCGGATAATCTTCCACCAGTCGACTACAATTTAATCAAAGTAAACAGCGACAACTTTGTAATTAGTCAAGATTATTTTGTGCTGAATTTCTTTATTTACGCAAATAATTAGTTTGCGCTTACATTGTCTTCCTTTCATGTCTTGTCTATAACTACCATATAACGTATAGCTAAACTAAACATATAGAAATAATCAATAATAGTCAGTTGAACTATTCGCGAAAACTATAATATATTTGAAGCTAAGATTAATGGATAGTGAATTCAATAAAATAAAGCATCATTCGGTGCAATAAATTGACCATTTCAAATTGCTCTTGATTAATTTTAAGCGCCATATAGGGACAAAATGTCAGTTTCTGTATATACTACACTAACTTTGGAAATTAAGCTTCTGTTAAAATAAAAGTTAAAAATAGGAAAGATTTTACAAAACTATTTAAAAGAGAATCTGTCTGTCTTCCATGGGTTTAGGCCACTCATGAAAAACAATGTTTTTTTACTGAACCTAACAATGGCCGATATATTTCCGTATAATGTAATATCTAAACATTTTTTTTTTATAATATTTCAACAAAAACATCCATACAAATAATAATTCTCTATTTAAAACTCTTGAACGTTTTAATATTTTGTAAAATTCTTGTTTTTTGTGAGTACACACTCAATTACAATAAAGGGATTTCATTCGCAGCAGTTTAGTGTCGTAACCTTAGTTTCTGGAATGCGATGATTAAGAAGGTGAGTAAGTACAATTTTTGTTTTTATAAATAGTATAATAAATAGGCGAACAATGAAATTTTATTTTTCAAGCTTATATATTTAACGATATGATGTATTATATAATATAATGATCATAATAGAAATGTCAATAAAGTGACATCAATTCTAAAAAAATATATAGCTAATCATGATTTGAAAGTTTATGACCGCAGCAGAAGACATTTGCCGGAGGACAGTGAATTTATGTCACTCTGAATGTGACAATAAACTCTCTAGAAATCAGAAACTAACTCCCTTAAGTCATAACGCTTAGAAAATCATGGCACGCTCTTGGAGACCTTCAATTTTATATGACTGGTTGAGAAAAGGATCTTATATTACGAATAGTTCCTGGTGGCGATAAAAATGCTTAGTTGATATCATGACCGAAATTTTACCACTAACATACATATTATTATTAAAATAATAGAGAAGGAATTTTTGTTTAAATACTAATTTAAAAAATTATTTTATTCTAAATATAGAAAGTATGAACCGAAACATGTTTTAACTTGCTCAAAGATTTTATGTTAAACGAAACAAGATATGAAAAGTTCTTACCTTTTTACCATCTAATTCGTGTGTTGGTTGCGCTAAAACTTTGTCTACGCTTGCGGGGTCGCCGAATGTGATAAACCCAAAGCCCCTGCAACAAAAGATAAAGATAAATTATAATATCTACATATTACACTGATAAAATAAAAATAAAACAATACAAATAACGTGGCATTAAAAAAAATATTATGTCGCCCTTTGATGTAAAATGACTAAAGCAGATAAAAGTATTTTCAAAGATATCTTTTTGAGATTTATAACTGCTTTTTATGTATTTTGTAGCCTTTCAATAAGTTGTCATTAGTTTTAACGATGAATATAAAAAATAATATTTAACTCACACTGAGACAAGTGAGTTTTTATAATAGTTTAAAAATATAATTTTCTCAGGCACTTGTGAATGTGTCCATTTCCGTGTGGTCGTAGACAAATTTTTTTTCTTGATAACATCAAATTTTAAGATGATTCAGATATCTTCTGCACTCCGCTAATTTGAAAAGCAAGTCGTATATTCTATAACAAAGCAAAAGTATTTTCAAAGGTTTTTAAAAGACTATATAAAAGACATATCTTCATAAGCTTAAAAAATGAATTCTGGCGTCAAAGTAAAAACTTTAAACAAGTAAATTGAATAATAACAGCGATTTTCAGTAAGTCGGCGTCGGCCACGAGCGCTCGGGCGATAAATAATAAAAAGCCTTCTCCACTTTAGGACTTGCAAAAATCACAATTTATAGAGCGTTTTAATTTCACTTAGCCGATCCATATTTTACATGTGGTGGCGTGCCCGGCCCGGCCCGGGTCTCGCATTAATACTAAATTTAAATTGTAAAAATGGAAATACAATTTTCTCGTTGTACCCCATCTTCCGACCCTGTCTTGCTGTAAGTGTCGGCGTTGCCAGAAAAGTTATCATAACACCGATTTCAATTTATATACATTTATTTTATTTAAAAAGCGTTGAGTAAGATGAAAATCGACAATTTCAACCTCATATTTATAAGATATTCTATTTCATAAAACGAACTAAGCAATTATTGTACCTATTTTAACATTAATAGGAAATAACTTATTCGTTCATGATTCTGTTTTGATTTGTTGCATGTAACGTTAATGTTTTTTTTTCATTTTAAATTTTATTTTAATTGTTAGTTACTTTAAATATATATTTCACCTGTTTGTCTTATCTTTTACTGTATTCTCGGGTGGACTAGTAGTGAATTAGCATTAAGTCCGGCTATTGTACTATTTTTAGGACAATCATTAATATTAAATAAATAAATAAATGTATAAAATAAATTTACAATATTTAAAGTTGATGTTAAAAGTCATAGCGGTATTTGCATCTTTATAAGATTCATGGCTTAATAAAGTCGTAGAGAAGAAAGAACACGCAGTGAGAGCTCGTATGTGAAAATTGAAAATAACGAGAGCTTCCGTTCACACTGACACTAATATTCGACCTACCACATACTTTCACTAACCCATATTTTCACCAATCTTTCACCAATACAAGGAGTATGTCAGGGTTTTTCAACTCGGTAGCACTATACTAGCGACAAATGACACGTCTTTTGCCAAATGGAGTTATGTTCTTCTTATCCTTAAAGAGAGGATGCCTTATTTTTTCCTGTAAGAAAGAATTCCATTCTAAAGAAACAACAAAGTTTTCTCGGAAACGCAGCAAATAGCTTATGATTGTGGAAGTTATTTTACTGATATTTCCTGTAGATAGATTTAATGTTTAGCAAATGATTAGCAAAACAATATAAAATATAATGAAATACCACTAATATTAAAACTTATGTACGATTTTACTTTTGTACCTACATCACATTAAAAAGAATCTACAAATTTTCCTGAATAGATTTTCATTATACAAAATTCAAAAGACATTTTTTTGTCTAGAAAAAAATATCGTTTTCGAATGCTTATTATCCTTACAATAAAGTTGAGACGGTTTTTTTTGTTCATCTGATAATCTATAGAATTATAAGACAGAGTAGAAATATTAATATTATAAAAAATAAATATTTTTAATAATGCCCGCATTCTCAAAGACGAAGTTCAGAACTGATCGTTCTGTAATCTATCTACACTTTACCTCACCTTCCTACAGTTTTTTTACTAACAACCTAGATCATTTATATCATACATTAAACAAATAATGACATATTTAATAATAAAAACCATTTAATACAATTTATTGGTTAATAACTAGTGAGAATATATAAAAAATATTATGCTATACGGCAGTCTCCAGCTCGCCATAAGACTCCTATCTAATGGTTTCAAGATCAAAATACTTATTTTGAATACTATTCACATTAGATTTCATGACTGGGGCAACGATATATAGACTTTCTGCCTACTTTTTGGCTTCAGACCAGTGCGTTTCATATTAGAATTTGAACGAGGAAGTATTTCGCTTACGACTTCTTTATAAAAACTTGAAAAAGATTTTGTTTCAAAACTTAAAATTGTATAACCAAGTAGAAATCTTGCTTTTTTACCCAGAGACACGAAATTAAATGACGTTATCAAAAAGTATTACTTGAAAGGTAAAAAACAAATGTTGTTTTCAATACTCTCACTTTATGTTTACTACAACCATTGTGAGTTAGCGTGTGGGTTAAGGCCGGAATAGGCTCAAAGTAGTGTAATTGGTAATAAACATTAAAGCACATGAACTATTGGAATAGTCCCGATAATCCACCCGGCAATTATGTTTGGACAAAACTCGAAGAAAATAAATATAGGACGGGGTCGAGGTAAAACCCCTAAACCGCAACGTCAGGAACAAATAGCGGTAACTCCCGTATTCATGGCTCATGGTTGCAGCCCCGGGTGGAAACCGATAGCAATTACTGGCAGAATTAATATCACGCCCCAAATGTTGCTCGCGCATTTATACGTATCGAGTGCAATATTGTCTCCTTTATTAGTTGCCGAGACAAATGCTGCCGCCGTAATTCTACCCTCATTTTGTCCTTCGATTGCTATCTTTCTTATTTAATCTTGATGATAATTAATATTTCTTATGGCCGGTCGGTCTTGACGGATAGTGTCATTATTTTAGGTGGTCCGTGGCAATAATATCTATATAAGGTACAATCGATATTAATAATAATGAAATAATCTTCTATTTATTTAAGGTATATTGAAGCGATAGTACCATTCATTTCCTTTTTTATTTATATAAATAAAGTTAGTTTTACTTTGAGATATTTTTATATTTTTCATTAATTTTACCCATAATATAAATTGACGATAATAAACAACCGGGACATTATAACAAATCTAATAAAAAATAACAATAATAATATACCACAATATAATTAAGCAATATTTCATAACGGCAACATGATAATTAATATATAATTCACGGCAAAATTAAGTAATCCCATAATTAATCTAAATGGACCGTACAGCTGAATGGTTCAAAACAATCAAGCCTGCCGCAAAATACGCGCATTAAATGAAGTGAATGGCCGCCTCCAGGGATCCCTGATAAATTAAATTGATTAGAATCCCGTTCGATGCTGCCTCGACGTAGCTCCGTAAAAATAAAGCCAAGTGAAAAATAACGCGTCTAGCTGATCACGATTTCTGTAGCCACTTACAAGCCTTGTATTTCTCATTTATATTTTATAACCTTTTGTAATATCGTTAGTGATGTAGTACTTAGGTTTTACCTTTTTATATGAACGACCCTCTCAGGGTATTTGAAATAAGATTTAGAATTTAATATAAAAACATGACATTTAATAAATATATTAAAATATATTAATAATCAAATTTGAGTTCAGTTAATTAATGACATTTTAATCTTTTTTAGATTGTTTAAGCAATATTTAAAAATAAAAAAAAACAATCGTTTTAAAATGAAGTTATCAAACCTAATTAAGCTGGCGTACAAGTAAGAAACTACTGCCAAAATATGCTCCATATAGCTGCGATTCCCAGCCTCCGTTAGATAATCCTTAAACAGCGATTAAAATTTAAGCCCGAATTTAGACGGCCTAATCTCGTTGTTGTCCCGCCTCACTGCATTTTGTGACCTGACATAAATAAAAGATGTAGTGTAATAGAAAACAATGTGGGTCTTATCTATCATGGTTGGAGATATGAGGAGAACGTTTTAATGATCGCGTCACTGGTTTCACCATATCGATCCTTATTATTCAACGATATAGTATCTATTTGTGATGGATAAATACAATAAAATAATTACATTATTAATGTGTACTGCTGATTTAATTTACTTACCAATTGACTGAATAAAAATAGCTTCTAATTAAAATCAATTAGTAATGAATTCATTTCAAACTAAGATATAAATCTGGGTCATAGTTATCAGAATCAAACTAATGTGTTAGGAAAATTATTGTCTCGAGACGCAAACTCAACTGTAGATGCATGTTCCGAAGGCTTATCGGCTGCAGCACACCCCGCTTGTTTATTACCAACCCACTAGCCTAGTATGGAAATCTTGAGACTTGTCTGTATTTGCGAATTCACTGCAGTAACTTGCGACTTGATAAGACACAGCCAATATACTATACTGTAGCTAATTATGAATAATAAGCTCAATAATCAATAATGTAGTATTTGTTTACAGTCTGCAACGGGTATTGTTTACTAAATGAGTACAAGGATGCCGCGATAGAGGCCAATGTGTACTCAGTTAATAATTACATAGTCCGTGTCGATATTCGATATTATTGATTATAAATGTATTTACGATAATTGTGTTTGTAAACTATATGTTTATTTACGGTACCGTTACATCAATATACAATTTTTATCGGTTTAAATTCATTTGGTATATCGATAGACATAATTATATACTATCCTCGTAAAATAAAAAAATCTATTATTGAATCTCTTCAGTGGTTTAGGTTAAGACTGAATTTTATAAAATAAATTCAATTTCTTAATCTCCATATTCCCGATAAGCCTATCTCAGTATACATCAGGTGAACAAATGTCAAAGGTCAGCCTCTAACTAAAGAATGAATTCGATTCATGGTCAAGGTGGATTTTGGCTCGGCGCCAAAATCACATGCTCGGGAATAATAGGCCAAATGTAATAAGAAGATTTATTTTGTAGACCTTTACAGCTGTCCTATTTGCTACACTCGTCTTTCACGCACTATTACACGCAATATATTTTCTTCCCTTCAAAGTTCCCCAAGAAATAGTCAATAATCATATTTTAACATTGAAATCGATTTGTTTGAGGAATATTTTATTCAACAATAATACATGTCCTCATGACTACTTGCTTAACTTCTTGTATATTTATTAAACAAACCACATATGAATATTTATACTTTTATCTATTTGTATAATGAACATTATTTGTTAATATATTTTTGCTTAATTCGATATATTGATATTAATATACAATTCTACAAACGTTAAATATGATAAATACTCAGATTTTTTACGACTATTATACCTCATCGCTATCTCGGAATATCAGCGAGAAATATAAATTAGATTCATAAATTTCCGTCTATCTAATTGCGTCATTATTCTCTGTTTGTTACCTATTTAGCTTATTACTATCACAGACAGTTTGTTATCAGTAACTCCATTATAATTGAACCTCAAAATAAATACCTCCAGCGAATACCGAATGTTATTAATTGAAATATCCTCAGTGCTCTACCTATTCAATATTTATGTTACTCCACGTAATTATTTCATGACGCCGCGACTCATGACAAACAATTTTCCAAATGTGATATTCGTATTTGAATATGTAACAAATTATCGTCATCTATTCACTAGTGCATTGTCAATTTTTGTTTTGAATGCAAACGAAATCGTGTCACCAAAACAATTGCTGGTCATTTATTATAATGGATCGTTAATAATAAATTTCACATAAACAATGGCGTTTTGTTTTTCATTAAATATTGTATATTAGGCACATAAATTATTGGTTTGAATTTTGAATACACGAGACATTCCTCGCTTGATGTGTGTTAAACAATATGTTCATTATTTTGCTATTTGGTATCAGTAAACAAAACTTTGTGTTTTTGCTTACCATATAAAGAATATCATGCGCAGTATGATAGCTCTAGTTTGATACCTGATTTAACCACAATCAAAAGCTTTAATTAATATTTAAAAAGATGCATATTTATTACATAATCTCGTAATACTCTGCAATGTAATTAATTTGTGGTTGGTAACTGAAAGCTCTTCGTAGTAGATTAATGGTATGTGTATTGCAAACGCATGCCGGACTCAATTGGACTATTTAATTTAATCACTAGCTTTGCTCGTGGTTTTGTATGTCTAAATTATATAATATGTTTCATTTGCTTAGCACCTGTTGTCCCATTTGTTTTACACTAATGGTCAGTTTAAAATTACCTACAATTTAAATAATTGAACGAGAAATATGCATTTAAAATGTACCATTGCAAGGCTTAAGCATTCGTTTGTAATTATATGAATGGGTTGTATTTATTTTAAATATACTAATAATATTTATGTATATATGTTTATAGGTCGTTTAAACGAAAATATTTCTTATGTTATATTTCTAAACTCTTGAAAACATTTTCTAATATGAAAGTGTTAATAATATATATAAATTTTTTAAAATAGCAAAATCATTTAATTACATTTCTTTATGCCTCTAAGTGTTTGCTTATGAAAAACTGTGAATAATTACGCGTGACATTCGAATTTATTTTCGGTAAAATATTTGTGAGCCGCGGTTATTAATGATAGCGTAATGAGTCTAAAAGTTATTAAAACATTACATACCTTAAATACAACTTTGCGTGGAACTTAGAATTCAGAATTAATAGAACCGGTGATTTTGATAAACTTTTGATTAGATAACTTAAAATACAATAAATAATTATTAAAATATCTTAAAAACTTAATACAATTTGTAATCTACTCGGAAGTACATTAGTACCGTCAGTTATGTGCTCTGATTGATGATTTTCGTTCACTGCTAGAGCACAAAAACTACACTAACAATTTTCTTTTACATTTTTTCTTTATTTTCAAACTCGTTAAAGCTATATTATGTTATTTTACAAAATGTAAAAGATTTATCCTTAAACACAACAAGTTAAATATTTCAAATTAGTTGAATAACGTCATGTTATAAGTTTCTAATGCTTAGTTTAAACTTGGAATCATAAAACAGCTGTAATAACAATTCAAAACATTAAATAGGTATGTAATTTATTAATATAATTAAGAATCCTAAATTGAATGCAATCTCGTTTAGCACTAAGCATCTAAATCGCAAGGTGGATATAACCGGGAAGTGGCGCCCGCCGGTGACACCATTCCATTTAGCAAAATACATTAAGCAATAGTTAGCCATTAGGATGTTATTATTTGGCTACAACGGTAGCGTGCACGATGGTCGTTTCACCTGAACTAAATTTACAGACACGAGATATTAAATTAAACTTAAATGAACTATATATTTCAATAGCACAGATAAAACTTCACGATACACATAAAACGATTTTCAAATCATATTTATGAGTCCGAACATCTGCGACGGCCACTTCGCGAGGAAATTGAAACCGTCAAGTGCATAACGCTTTCACGAACAATTTAAGTTTGTATTGTGTGTCGCCTCGATGTGCTTTTTGCAATGGTCAGTAGATCCGACCAACTTTATTGTTGTATTTGTACGCCTTTTGTTACTTCCAAACAATTATATCGGTGAAGATTGTTTGATATCTTTTTCAAGTAAACCAATAGATACTAATCTTAATTACGAGATATAACTTGCATAATAATTTTATAAATTATCACAAATGAAAAATATGTTGCATTATTATGGCCATTGTATAAAGTGGACAGTAAATAGTAAATCCCTAAGCAAGAGCGACCAACAACGAGTTATCTTTCTTCCAGTTTTGCTAAGTCAGCAAAACTTGAGTGTAATTTAATTTGCATCCACGCTAAAATAAAGGCGTCAGCGGTAAAGAGCGCAGAATAATATAACGTTTGGACGCGTTTAGACATCGTTCGAATATAGGACAGGAATAAAATATCTGAATCTAAATCACTCCGGTTTATGCGTTTATTACACATTCACTTGCATTTTCTTAATAGCTTTAAATCAAGCCTTAATACAGAGCAGTATCGTTAACAGCATGTTCTAACTTTACAATTCATTTTCATTGTGTGTGCTTTAACGGTGACATTTGTTTAGTATTAACCCCACTGTTTAAGGATTCAAGAATTTCAATTAAGTTAAGACGGAGGAATGCAGACAAATAAATGATTTTCAACACATTCGCTCGTTACACCTTGACAATGCGTCCACTTAATTAAAATAAACGTTTTCAATGTAATAGGGAACTACAATCCTACTAATATTAACTGGATGGAGGTTTTAAAATAAGCTTGTTTTAATTATCAAGATATCACCGATTGGCTGGATCTTAACTTTAATTCGGCAAGGAGACCGGCTATCAAAAGAAGTAACAGTGACTTGAAGATTCTAACATACGCGAGGGAGACTCTTAAATGACATGGTATTACTTTTCAACTGATTACATTCCTCTGCAGTGTAGGGAAGTGTCATTAAACTTTATTACGAATAATATACGGCTGTACTAATTTGCTATCGTTAATACCACGTACGAACTTTCTAACGTTAGTTTTTAAATTTAAGCATTTAAAACCTTATTCTAATGAAACTCAATGTACGTATCATTACCAAACGTTAAAATAATTAGTTGTACAATGAATTTTTAAAATTTTATAATAAAATCTCATTTAAAATCCATTTTCTCTTAACACAGTTAAAGCTTATTATACATTCTTACTTCAGCAAAGATATTTCTTACATATTGAGCAAAGGATTTGGGTGCAGCGACTGGAAGCGGCCCCGTGAGTAAAGTAAATAGTGGTCCGTGAAAGGGCCTCGCCGGAGAGATCTAAATCACTCTTTGTCTCCCGTTAAACGCATCCTTTTGAGAGATTTTCTATCTTTCAAGACGTTCAAACGAAGATTGTATTGGATCTAAATTGAAGAATAGAACTGATTTTTGAAACGTGTTGTTGCAAATGCTTTATTATTCACAAAATGTAATCTCAAACAATGCCATTACAAGTATATGTTATATCTCCCCTATGTTATATTAAAATAATCTCATGTAGTTAAACAGTGTATAACTAAGTTTAAGTTTGAAACAGGCTTGCGAACGCTATTTGTCGATGGAGAAGTGTCGTATTTGCGACAAAATAAGTTTTAATTAATGGATCGGCATTAAGAGACGTGAACACTGCGTAGAGATTCGGGACCTTGCTTTAGCAAACATATATCATCACATTAGATAAATGACAGTGTTTACCTTAACACGCCTAAGTGGAAAATACAGAAAACTCCTTCTACCTAGTTGACAATACTTTTTGTTTTATTGAATAACACCTAACTTAATAATAACTTTGTTTTTCTTACTATATTTTCGTATTAAGTGTACTGTTTGTGATAAAATCAATGCAGAAGTCTGTCTATAAAAGACATTTATAATAGCTACATAACTAATATAGAGTCACCTCGTTACTCACAATTGAATGGTACGTCGACAATCTCGCTCACCCTCCACTTCTCGACTTAATGAATGAGAATAATTTTGCCAAAATACTTCAGAGACGGGACACACGCCCCGGGAATTTTTCAATTTGCAACTGACATAATGTAATAAGAGTTACACCGAGGATGCCGACGCTGCGTAATTAATAACCTGTGAAATATTACCTGTTCCAATGAATTTAGAAGATAAAAGTTGAGTGATAAATTTAAATAACAAGGCGGAATATTCTAAAGTCCCCGAATACTTGAGAATAGTTTGAGGTGATAAGTAGATGTGTCAGGTCCGGACGCTTTACGGGAATCGCAAGTTTGTTTGCATCTAATGAACGCGTGAACGCAGAATAACTTTGCGAAATCTTGAATAATGTATGCCCTAACGAGATGTTTTTCTTGAACGAATCTCATTAACCCATTTTCTGATTGTGTGAATGTAAACTTTGGGAAGTTCTTATTCTTGTGAGAGGAATCTTTTGTGCGTGTGGTAATCAAAAGTTTATTTTACTTACGCAAATTATAAAAATGTCGTCTAAAAGCAAACCCCTTATTTTTATTCTGTATAACTGTCAAATTTGAAAAAATATTCCAATATATTTTTATATTTATTTAAATTAAAAACATAAGATAAGATTCGGTAATTAGACTATCTGAACAGGTTGTCTGATTGATTATATATTAAAATACAAACTAAAATCTTATTATATATTTTAAAAAAGTGTTATTAAACGGAATTAAATTATGACCAGAGCTACAAAGATGACATACTTGCAAACGTCGAATCCTTTATACATCCATAAAATAAAACAATATTATCTGAAGCGGACCAAATCGGTTATAAAAGTAATCTTTATATTTTATAACTTTCTAACCTGTAGGATGCACCTATTAATGATTACAAAGTTAATATATTTTATAAGAATGATATTTTCATCTATTAGCAAAATTTTATAAATATGAATATTAAGGGAGTTAACCATCGTTGAATTTTGTTTAATATATATTGATTGCAGATCGTATAGGGATCAAATTGACCGGAATATACTACTTTCCTATCTTACTATTTCTATCTTTATAAAGTCTGACTTCAAATTCTTATACTTGATATTAATAATTGTAACTACATAAAGCGGCAAAAAATGCAATAAAAAATAATTCATGCACCAGGCCGTATTCCCATTTAAAATCTATTACAAAAAATTGCTAAGAACTAATGTTAGTAATACCTCACCAATATTCCCAAGTCCGAATTGAAAGGTTCTGTATATATTTTTTATGATATAATATTAAATTTTAAACTTTATTATATAGGATATACGGACGCTATTTTTAACATATCGCTACAGCGACATAAAGTAAATAATAAATCAAGGTATGAGATTATAATTTAATAAATCAAAAAACAACATCAATTGTAGTATGTTATTAATTTAAAAGGTATTGTTTGAAATGAATTGACTTGCTCCTACACAGAACTAGAACCGATAAAACACTTTAAATATTCACATATAATCCTTCGCACCGCTTTGTTTAATCGGCGCGTTAAATTCGAGAAAAGTCGAGAACATATCAAATATTAACAGAGCTCGAGCGTTGTTTCGGAAAATTGGATAATATCGCGCTATTGCATCAAATCTAAGCACATTTGCCTCGAGATAGAAATTAAACCACCGAAAAACGTTTCGGCGGCTAATTCGTTTTCTATAGAAAATCGGGCAACCTAAAATCGTTTCTTTTTTCTTGAATCCCCTCGAATCATCATTAATCAAGTGGAACTGAAGTTTCACGCTACCTCCCGAATCTAATTTCACAAACAAAGAAAGCGAAAACCTGTCTACCTTTATCAATCAAAACTGCTTGAAAATTCTATTCCGTTAGTTCGCACTGCGGAGGCGCGCATGGGAGACAATTGAAAAAATGTATCACGAATAAAAAATCGTATCGGAAAGTAATATTGAGAGGATAGTAGGAATATTCTTGTCAAGTGAATGAAAATAAAGGGTCCAAAAATACAGTGACAGGTCGTGAGTGGACAGTGGTCATCTGAAGCGGGTAGAAGTTTCGAATAAATAAACTTTGGATGAACAACATCACCTTCAGGTGCGCTGTCACTGAAAAAAATACTCAATCATAAATGAAAATATGAAATAGATTTAATTATTAATTTAATATAAAAAGATTTTGAGATATTTATTATTATTGTGAAATCCTAAAAACCAAAACGTACAACTATAGGAAATATCTAATCAACTCTTTCAGGCTAAGTTGATAAAAAGATTCTACAAATTCAAAGGCGGCCACAGAGAACCGCTCCATCACATTTGACTAGTCAAACGTCCTCACCCCACTATCTACCATTGACTTAAATTCATTGACTTCCCGTACTGAGAAAAAAGCAATTTTACCTCTCCCTTCTCTGCGGTGGCATATTAAGGAAGCAATATTATGCAGATTGAATAGTGGCTTATGTATTAGCTTTAGATTTTTAATCTGAAGATAGTCGATGAAAATCGGAAATCATAATTAAGCTTCTCCAGTGATTACACGTTATTTTTTATAATTTTTAAAAAACTTGAGTTTTTTTATAAGAAACTATATATTTTTTGAAACCATAGCCTTTTTAAAGCTTTTTCTATCAAACCATACATTGTCAAAATTACAATATATTTAAAATAATTTATAATGGCATTAAGAAACATTTAAATAATTTATAGTTGGTTAGCAATGTTAAGCGTAATTAAGTATTAAATAGACAGAATGAAACGAAGAGACTGGACTAGAACCTGCAACCTACAGGAAATGGAAATTTGACACAGGTGGCAGTTCTATATTTATTTAAAAATTATAAATGTCCCGAAGCATGTAAAAAGCTTAGACATTTATCGTTAAATAAAATACCATATCTCAAACATAGAGCACAATACTAATATTTTTTTAATATCTATTGTAGACGTGAACGCTAATTTTGACATAAAATTTAGTTAGCCTTACACAAAGCTAGGTACATAAAAAATTGTATACAGTATGATGCCGTACAAATGTTAAGAAAGCAATATTATGCAAATCCGAGCGTGGCTGCCGCAAATATAAAAAGCTCTCGTTTGCCTCACACTTTGCATCTCAAGGCTTGCATCTGACTGATACCGAGATGCCCCTAGAGAAAAAATGAAAAGGCAATTTGTAATTCTATGCCATTTAACGTGCGTGAACTACACATGTACTAGTGTTATTCCACTAAGATAAAAAATAGAAAGTTTTACCTAATTAGCGTTTATTAATTATCACTTTTTTTTATAAAATAAATATATTAGAACATATATATCATATTACTTTTGTATATCTATTTTTATGTTTGCATATTCATTATAGTTAAAATATGAATAAGTCTATTAGATTTGTCAGTTGTATTTTAAATAAAAACATACACGTTTTTATAACATTAAATATAAATTGTATTTACTCAATATGGTTATAGTATTGACTCTTATTTCTAAATCAAGATGTAAAGCATTGATTATGTTAGTATAAAGTGTCAACCGAACCAAACCGAATTATGTTAGTATAAATTGTCAAGTGAATATCTTGTATAATCAATGTTAGCCTAAATTTGAAACGTACATAAAATTCAAAGGCGCCGAGCTAGATGGGATGTTGACTTGATAGCAACACCCGATGTCGGTTGTCAACGTTGCTTTGTCTCGTACTGGCTCAACCAACCACCATATTTGCATAACAATTCCTACCATATTCAAAGCACAAAACGCTAGCACAACGCCAGTTAATGTATTAAAATTGATAAAACAGAGTAACCCAATATCTTATACCTGATGTTATTTGCACGGAGCTTCGCTCACGCCATTTATTTTTAATCTCTTTATCGCTCAAGTATTCAGAAATATAAAGACTTTAAAGAAGAACGTTTGACAGGTGGTAGATAACAGATATATTTTCATACTGTACTCCTTTTTTGCGATTATGATAAACACATATTGCATTAACAACCATTTTTATAATATGCACTAACTTAAGAAATATATTTACAGGAGAATAACATACGAATTAAGTAACCCCATAAAATATTCTAATTATATATATTGAATTTTCGATTATTATCATTTTAGTATTTCTATACATTTTTTATAAATCATGAAAGATCTTAACCTTTTCGCTCATATTCATTCTTCATGGAGGCCGCGGGACAAGCACTCTTCAAATTGAAGTCGACCTACTCGACCTATCTGATCTTCGGAAACAAGTGTATATATTATAAACATTAAAGTATTGAAATAAATAGCGATACAAATGTATTGAAAAACAATTTCAAGGGCCTCTAGAAATGGCAATGTGTGAATATGATTATTATATGATACGATATCTGTTACGTGTTATTTTGTAATATACATGACCACAAAACTCGCACGCAGCAGATGAGAGAAGCTACTCGCATAATGGCCCCCTTGTCGGGTCTAGATGTTATCTCGGAGGCAATTCGAGTAGGAACGTAACTGACAGTAATTGATTAAACGTCTGCATTAACCATGATACTGAAGAACGATGCATCTGATGTTTGTCGCAGTAAGTTGTCGGATAATGTTCTCATCTCGCAACTCTTGTATTTGCATGGTAATAGAATATATCAAAAAGATAATTTGGTAAAAAAACTTGAATATTAATGTAATGGAGCATCAGTACAGTTATATAATTGTTTTAAGTCTAGGATTATCTTTAAATTGAACAACTCAATATTTTAATAAGTTTAGTCTAGACAACGGATTTGGAAAAGAGTTAGTTTTAGGACGTAAGCTTTTTTTAAAGTCGTAAGATATTTTTTAACCGAAGTAAAGCAGCGTAAAACAATTAGTGGGGATACATTTTTCTACTATACTAACTAGTAGGAATATTCTCTTTTCGAGAATAATATAATTGCTAAAAATAAAATATTCCCGATTGATTCGTAATTATCAATATATTACAAAAATATATCTCAATAAATATCTGAATATCTCATATAAATAATTTTCTTGTAAGTCTGTCGTTTCTCTTTGAACTTCTTTAAAGCGGCGGAATCGATTTTGACATTTTAATGTGTGTATTTCAGTGGGATCCGGTATTGTTAGATTTACAACTGGACCCAGTTAATAGCGCTGTAGTTGGATTCTAGGGTATTTTTCGAATTAATTATTCGAACCAAAACCCATATTTTTTTAATATTCTTGCCAACAATCAAGTACGTTCAATAAAATATATCAATAATTTTCAAAAAATGTTTTTACCCAACACGCTGATATCTAAAAACTTATACCAAATTAGGTGTTTATCTGTATTAGCTATAATTGTATCGTTGTGTATAGATTAGAATTGTCACCGAATTAACAAAAATGTATCTAACATACAAGATAAATCAATTTCTCAAAACATGATATCTCAGTTATCATAGCGGGGATGGACTCCCAAAGTTGCCAGGTGCGAGTTGTGTTTGTAAATTTTATACAGTATGTAAAATAAACGTGATTATTTAAAAGTATAAATGTATTAATTAATTGTTTTTTATGTAATTTAATTAAAATGTAAAATAAGATAGAGATAATAAATTAGATTTCGAAATAAAAGCTTTAACAAAACATTACAAAAAACAAGTAGCGACTTGATTTGCTACTAAAGTGCCTTGCTTTGGCATTTAAGTCAACCGTAAAGGCATCGAATAAATTGTAGGTCAGAAGGGACAGATAAAGAGAAGTCTCCTTAGCTATTTTTTTAAGGTTATTCAGTTGAATATTTACTGGATACAAGATTATTTTTGTTCATCTGCTATCATATTTTATTGTTACTTAAACGTTGCTATTTGTAGTTACTATTATATAATCATTTTAAAATATATGTTAGGACTATATATTTTAAGGAATTTTTAAGTTAACTACAACTTTACTATCACTCCTTTATTTCTATTTAAATGGAGAGTGGAAAGCTTAACAAAATAAAAAAGGAATTTACGTCAAGTCAAAGTTATTAAAAATGGCAAATATTTATCGTAAGCTGTCAAAGTGGGCAACAGCGAATAATTCTATCAAAGGCCGGCTTAATGTTTTATGTTTTATTTTGATATGTCACTCGTCATTAGCGCTGGTGTTGGAAGGGTTAAGCGCCCCTATCAAGCCTACCAGAATTTTGGTCGTGACATTTGGAAGGAATGGTTTTAAGTAAAAATAATAAGGCACGCCATGTGTAACCATGGTGTTGCTTCAAAAATATTACCTATTATAAATAATCTTTAAGATTTTTTTATATTATGAGATACTATTTCCTGCTAATTTTTTTCGCTTACTTACTTGATATATCACTTATATAAAGAAAAGTTTTCAAAAATCGTTCAATGCTTTTAATCAACGATCCAATGTTGAGGACTAAATATTCAGAAGTTTAATAAATTTGTGTAAAAAAGACAATTAAAGCTATTCAAATACAAGTCTTATCTAAAAATTACACTTTCCTTATAAATTATAAATGCTTGAACACGTTCAACGGACGCACGATAAAATTTTAAATTAGCGTATAAATCCTGTGCAATTGAAGGATCGCGATCCGCGGCAACGACATCAGAACTTCATTCTTAAAATGAGTATCGGAAATTTACATCAGCTCGTAATACCGAACCGGCTGAACCTTTATTGTAAACGTAGTAATTTGAATTTTGTCTTTGATATTCAAATGAAGCTCTACTTGAGACACTGGCTTAGTTATTTGAGTTTTTGTAAGGCGATCAAGTTTGTTTATGGGAGGCCGTGTAATTGTAAATCTCGCTCTGTGATTGTAATTAATGCATAAAATCACTCAGAAATCAGTGCCGAATAAATAAAACTAAATTCTTTACTGAACAGAAATTTATATCAATAATATTCTTTTCATAAATTAAATGTGAATAACTTACTTCAATTTTAATTAAAGCATAAAGATTATTTTTGTTTTTGATAACACAGTTTTGATACAATTAATAATGAACAAAAATGTAAATGCTTCGAAATTCAAGAAACACCAAGAACTAAGAAAAATAACATTTATGTTAAAAATTGTATTCAGTTTCTAGTTCCATTTCGTATTTAAAGTTGTTTAAAGTTAATATCTTCATATTGTGTACAAGAGTTTACCAAAATACATGTTACTGAATTTCTTTCTACTAAGATGCAATATGGTTTAGTTTTGATTCTTGTTTCAATTTGATATAATACAAAATATTATAATAAAGTAACATTGTGGAAGCAACTTGAAAAGAGTTCCTCTAATCTTTACAGTTTAGACAATTTTTGAAATTTAACATTAAATAACCAATAATAGTATTTGTGTTTAAAGAGAAGATCATTTTAACTTATATCCCCACAAATCATCAGTAAATACGTAAGTGTAGGCTCAAGTTAAAACTAGTTTATCATATTTCTTAACTAAAACTTGTGTTAAATACAAATTTCCATGTAGGTTCGCGTGCGTGCAACGATTCCGTGTTGAAACTTTTCAACCGTCTGTCTGAGATATAATCGATATCAGAACGGTATTGACTAGTCACGAATTTGCCTCTATGAAGTAGGTATAGCACTTTTGGATAAGAAGTAATTATACATTTTTAAAAAGAATTCGTTTTTTAATAATTTTATGAAATTTAAATGTCCTTTTCCAATCATAGTATTGAAATTATGAATTGAATTTTATACTAACACACTGTTTATACCGGTGAATTACGAGTATCACGTAAGCTATTGTTTAAATTATTCAATTTCTAAAGTATAATAGGAGCATGTATCTCGAAGGCATGTTAATAATTCAATTACAAGGGCTTAATACCTCAGTGGATAACTATAAATATTCGAAACAGGTCGTAATAAATAAGGTTTTAAATTTTAACACAGCTCCAGTAATTACAAACGGAGGGAAAATATTGCAAGCTCGACGTGTCGACAAGGCGTCGCGTTAACACGTTGGCGTGCATTCTTTTCCCGCGTTCATTACCATAACAAGTAGTTTCGTTAATCAAATGTACGAAATTAATAGCGCAGTTTAGACCCGACGTTTCGCTCGCAATCACACGGCCATTACAAATTGCTAGCAATTACCGCGAAACCCCCCTGTTCATAGTTTTTTCATACAGGGCAAAATATTGCATATGTGGAATTAAGCTTTAATGTGATTTTAATCATGAAATGTATATAAAACATGTACATGGGGTTTTAAATTATTCCCCGCGGTAAGGAATATGCGTTGTAAATTGTAATATTATTTTTATTTACATCATTTTATGTGTAAAACATGCAATTACAATGTATACATATGTAAAACAAAATAAATACACGACTTATTTATTTTCTCCGCCTCACAGGTGAACAAAGCTTTCGATGCCTCATTCTTTTGAATGATCTTATAGCGATTTCGTGAACGTTTCACTCTTTTTGATCTACATTCTTTATATTTACATTTGACTTTTGCTGCCGAATATTTAAATTCTTCTGTTTTAGGATAAGCTTTTGAAAAAAATATTTTTGAATACAGAACGTAAGCACTATTCCTTGAATTCTTCTGTTGTAATATTTAAAATTGTAGGTAGTGTGTGTATATAAAATATGTTTATATCATCTTATTGTGTTGAATAGAAAATCTAAATAGAAATTTCAACTTGCCCTTTTTTCACAATTAAATTAATACTGAGCGCTTAAAAAACTATCTACAATATATTACTTACATATTATTTAAACTTTTATTATTATAAAATGTAATATGATTAAAAAATTCTAATAATGTTAACAAAATTCATATTATTTTTACTTTTCTATTAATCTTTACAAGGAGGAGCGCAAAAAATAAAAAAAAGTGGTATTAACAACTCGGCAAAAGTGACAAGAAGGTAATTTTAATTAAACTTTCTAGAATCGTTATCAGATAACATTATTCATTAATTTTAAATGGTCCCAAAAGTCGATGCTTGATAATTTTTCGAGGAGTTTCGAAAAGTAAGGAAATGACGCAATTTATCTCCAAAGACTTAGGATACTTTGTATTAACTTAGCAGAGATATGGAAATCTCACAGGCTTATAACTTTAGGCATTTTTAATCAAATTAGCTTTCAAGTTAAAATATCTGCCTACAGATATATACATGTTCAATATTCGCAATGTTTGTTTTATAATCACAGCGCTTCTGAAGGAAAGTGAGGCGAGAATTAAATAGGTATATTTTATCATTAAGTGAGTAGTTAAAGTCACACATGGTTTCACAGCTAATTAAAATGGCATAAATAAGTAATAATTCAACCTGCGCATACTATTATTTTAAATATATTTCAATCTAAAACAAAAATTAAACATTTTTGAACTAATTAGAAGAATTGTTAACTAAACATATATAAAAACGTAGAAGATATTAATCTCTAAACTATACAATATAAAATTAAGGTTACATGGTAATACTATCTTATCACATCGAAGTATTTAACATACGTCAACAGTATCTTAGTGCAAAGAAATCTCCCACAAAATATTTATTGAATAGAGACAGCCGGTCATAAAAGGAGAAGAATGTAACGCATTCAAATATCAACGAAATTTATCAACCTTCGAGCTCTGGGTCCTATACGTTTGGGTCGTTTATGGCATATTACAGTCAAAGACTCGTCAGCTCTCCGGAAAAGTCAATTTGGCGAAGCGTCTGAACGAAATCTTACTAAAATACGAATATTTTCAGATAGCTCGAAGGATATGAACATATGTAATTTCGTTTCAGCTTCAGACTTTTAAAACTGCTTGAAACATTGTGAACCTAAGAATTGGGACCGTGAACTTAGGCTCCTATTTAATATTGAAAGACAATTTAAATTTTTCGGTATTTAAATCGTATTGTTAATATATTATTTTCGTCCTTATCTTACCTATCTTAGTTTTACAAAGCTATAAAAAAAGATTGTTCAATATCACAGATGTACTTAATATAACATTACATGATAAAATCATGTACATATAAAAAACACTTTTCTTTTTGTCGTTTAAAAGAGATGTATTTAATGTCTTTAAATTTCAAAACTTAATTAGTTCAATAAAAGCAAACAATGAGATATTAATAATATTCTATAAAATAAATTACTATATATTCATTGAAAATTAATATATTAAACTTATACACACTAGTATCTGTATATTAAGACTGATATAATGAGTCGCTCGTAAACCTTCAACGTAGTTCATAATAAAGTGAGCCAAACAACTTCTTATATGTATCTTCAAGAGGCAGTCGTTTGAAGTATAATACACAAAGTGGCATAAAGTGTGTCTAAGCGTCCACTGAGTGGATAGTGTAACTCCATGGGCGCGTTTCGTGACGATGTTCTATTACAAAAGGGAATTGGATCTTGATTCATTGGTTCGGAAAATCGGCAGCGTACCTTGATAATTTCATTTCTGTACAATTTGACCGCATTCGTGGTCAGACGATTCTTCGGCCCTCCACGGACCGAACACAATACGAGGACTCCCCTACGGATCTCACACACAATACTAAGCTTTTATTGCCTCCTTTTACAATCACCCATTACCTCCAAGGCTTCAACGCTACTGGGAATCAGATTCGTTACTGTTTTTTATTTTTTCTCTTTGAACAATTTCTACGTTACTTGAGTTACGATAGTAACAAATGGTATTGTATTTCGCTTTAAGAAATTAGATCCCGTTTTACTCTAGGAAACGTATATATTGTGGACATACTCCTTGTTTAGTGGTGGAATCTGAAAGCGTATATTGTGTAGACCAATAAGCTGGTAAGAGAGTAGTTGCATCAAAAATATCGTATTAGAGGCTACCTTTATCGTCGCTCGGTGCTTGGAAGACTCACTTTAGCTTTTACACAGATTGTATTGGAGCAAATACGACTTGGCAATTCTATAAATACTATCCCTGGTGGAACGGATTGAAAATTTTTGTAAAATTCATGATATGAATAAATATTTCGTCGTGAATGGGGATTAATTATGCAAAATGTACTCGTATTGCGTTATTATTTAAGGCACTGTTTGGGGTGGGTGTGGTCGGCAACGCACACACCCGATATCGGCACTCTCATCTATGATGTCCGTCATGACGATGTATCAATATTGACAATGTATTGAAATATTTCACATGATCATTATCATTGATTTTACATCAAATACCTCGTATTTATTTATATAGTTTTTATCTGATAACTACAATGGTTAATTACTTCTGTAACTGTCATTAGAGATTATTATCAAAAATTCTTTTAAATATGTTGACACTAAAAAGGTACTCATCTTATTAACATTTTCTTTTAAATATTATGAGAAAATTACAGTAACAACAAACATACTGTGTTCGAAGTATACTAATATGTTACTTTATTTTATTTAATATATTATTATTTTCAATAAACTCTAAACAAAAGTAACTGGTTAAGTAAATATATAAAGTGTAGTTTACGTTTAACGTTCCTTGCTTCTAACTGAACTGTACCGTACTGTCAACTCGAAATTACAGGGCACTGAAATCGTGTAGCTACTTGGACCCGCACCTTCTATTCAAAGCTTTGTGAACTGTGGATTGTTTTTCAGCTTAACTTGCACTCTTTGTTCGTGCGATAGTAGGATACGATAAAATAAATCGATCTAACTACAAAATTTGGTTTTATTTTTATTCAAAGTCTAGCTGTTGCCAGCTATTTCATTTCGTTTCCCTCTTCCGTCCCAGTTTCGCCATCTATCATCGACAACTATTATTTTGCTATCTGTATCATATTTATATATAGCAAAAACTTGTTTAAATATTTTATGCACATATATGACTCCTTACTACTTTATTATGTGTATTAATAATATATGCTGTTTTTATAATATTAATAACAAAAGAAAAAGTATTTAAGTCAATTACTTTTTTACAAACAAAGCGGTATTAATATAGTTAAAACGTTAAATATTTCACGCTAAGGGGTTACATTTACATAAATATTAGGTAGCGATAGTCTAAACATAACATAAACATTGTACACGATAAGGATAATTTATTAAAATTTTATGGAGGTATTTGTATTTCATAATTTTAAAATAAAATTACTAGTATTACGTGTGTATTATAGTGTTCACGTTCATTTGAGCTACATGGAACATGGACATGGAACTCTACTCTTTACATATGTTAAAGGAAATACAATTATTATTTTAAGAAAACTTATGTTGCAATTTGTAAATTTTTCTTGTGACGAAGGTTAAAGAATTTTTTAAAGTCATTGTATGACCTTTGATAAGAAGGGGTATTAGGAACATTTACATTTAAAATAATTAAAATGTATTCCAAAGAATTTAATACTAATTTTGTTGACGGTTATAAAGCTAATACTTTTATCTAGCTATCCTCATTTTGTCTGTAAAATTTTAATTTCCTTAAAGCTTTATACGAATTAAAGCAATGAGGCGCGATATAATTTTATAGTTCACAAAAAGTGTAATTAGCAATGAAGAGATTTTGACAGAAAATCTCTTAAATATTCACAGAATTATAAAAGCCGTTGTATAATTACTAGCAAAAAAATGTTCAAGGGCTTTGGGTATTTTTCTTTCCTTTCTTGTTACAACTCTATCTCGGCACGTTCCGTCAATAATTTTCTTTCTACATCACAGATCTCGCCCGAGAACAAATCGAGATGCAGTAAACATCGAATAAAACGACTTGTCTATAAAATATCATTTCTAGCTTAAGTTTTTTGTTTTCCATTGGATCTCGATCTACAAGTGGGCAATAATTGAAAACGAAACTCTTTTGCGCAAAGGCGAGATCGCGAGGCACAAAATAAAGGCGCTTAAAATAGATTGAACATATAAAATTTTCAGTTGAATTTCGCACGAAGTACCACCGCGGGTGGCGCTCTGTATCTTTTTACTTTGTAACCTTACTTTTTATTCCATTAGCGGGCTTGTGAGGTCCCACTAGCCAAATATCGTGGAATAATAAAAGCTGTTTAGTAACGATAATACGGAACGCAGCTCACGCCACACAACTAACTGAATTAAAGTTGTGCATCATGAATTTCACATTTATGCTTATTGCCGTAACAAATTATTTGTTTTCAAACTAACGTACACTTTTCATTGCATTCATGTTAACCGCAGCGCTACATACTTTCTCTAGAAAACGGAATTACAAATTCAAAGTTGAGTTAAAAAGCTGTTAAGATGAATGTAAGTTCATCGGTGGAAGAAAGTTTTACAATAGCGGGCTGGTGCAAAAAAACTTGGTCACATTTTAGGTCCGGGAAAATCCAGGAGCGTTTCAAATTGTGATCCTCTTTGCAGCTTTCTCTTTACTTTATATGCGCAATGTACGACGCTATTGCTCTAACACAAAACTTTTTATTTTCGTTTATGCCGAGTCAATCGTCCGCGAACATTTTTCAGGCAAACTTTAACAGTGGAGGCAATCGCTCCTGAAATTCGAAAATGAAATCGTTCCGAGCGTCGCCAAGATTTATAGATGAATGTTTGAATTTTCTTTCAAACTTTTGGGGCATAAAACTTATGACACGTAATCGCATATTCTAGTCAAGATTTTTTCTACCACTACAGCAAATCAAAAAAAAATGTTTTATCATAACACAATTTAATTCTAACCAAGAGACATGCAGTATCACAATTAAAAGAAACTTATCTTCAACTTGAAGTAAAAGTTTAACATATAAAATCTTTCAAAATATTTGATTCTACCGTATATTATTTATACCATGAGGGACCATTTGTTTCCGCGTTGCTGATAGGGTACGCGGCAAGGTGAGCACGTACCTGCGCGGTGACAGCCTGTGATATATTTACGACAATCTGTTCGCAGTTTAAGGAATGCCCTTATTTTTGGTGTAGGTTAGAGTAAAAAATATTTTTATAATATATATAAAATATTCTTAAAAACATTCTTATATCATTAATTCGAAATTTCAAAAGCTTAGGTAGATTAAATTTGCTCTATGATTAAAGTTTATGATCCAAAATCTTCACATACAATATAAATCTAAAAATACTGTTGCAGCAAACACAAGAAAAAACTTTTTTTATTAACAATACAACATATAAAATTTACTACTCCTATAAATTATCCCATATTAAAAAAAAAACAAAAATTTGTTTGCACTATAATAGGACATAAACGTATAAAATATTGATATGTAAAAAAATATTATAGATAGCTTATAACTTTAATCGGAGAAACAAAGCAAGACGAAGTCGGCAACTACTTACTCGTAATCATAGTAATCAAGACAAGAGATAGAAGTATTTATTACGTATAATAATTATCGGTTATTCATAAAGTAACGATATTCGGATTATCATTACTTAAATTTTGATAACATACGTGCAGACAGATGATATTTGAAGTTGTCATATTAAATTTATCATTACATTTTCTTAAATTTGGTGCATGTAGGAGAATCATGGTATATATATCATCCCAATGAGCTCAAACCCTCATATATAACACGCAAAAAGTAAAAGAGCTGTATGCTTTGCAGATGAATTTATATATTATATATTTATTTTTTCTCGTTATGTCGTACGAGGCTACAGAGGGATCGTTTTTCCGGAGGATGGGCTGCAGCGTCCTCTGCGTACCATAACACCACAATGCATTCGCCAATCCGCCTGTCCAGCGTAGCAATTATGCATATGCAGTCATTGCGATCTTTGAAGGAGGTCGATCTATGCCTTGCAGTGGGCGTCTATAGGCTAACGAGAAGAAAAAGAAATATTGATATCCAATAAGATACGTTGGATAAAATTGATCATATTATACATACATACATATGTATGTATAATATGATCAATTTTATATTACATTATTTTTATATCAATTTAACCTAAATAGCTTAAATTATAATATAAATATATTTTACATTTTCGTCGTGTAATCCTCGGGATAACCTTTGATACATTAGAAATAATATTTCGTCAAAAAAGAAGTATATTGTGTAAATAAAAGGTTAAGTATTTCAATTCTACATCATCATTGGGCATATTCACGGGATGCGCCTTGAAAAATCCAATAAAAATCTTAAAACCAGTTTGTATTGAGAAGATATTTCATTTCATCTCATTCACACCGCGTCTAGACTTCGAATAGTGGGATTGCTTATATACACTCCAATACATAATACATGAGTTGGAAATATAAGTCCCGGCTTTCATTTTGTACGAGCCACTAGCAAAATTAACTAGTTTTTATTGGCATTTCTCCAATACTCTAAGATTGTTAAAATAAAGAGGTGATTGTATAAATACTGCCGTAATACATTGTCTAAATTAATTGATAGGTTTCTAGCACATATTAAAAAAAGAAACTATATTGCAAAAGCTTTATTGTCACAAGAAATATTCCAAAACTCAGTATTAGAAAAGAATAAATAAATATATTTTCTTAATAAATCTCCGATCCTAATATTATAATATTTTCTTAATAAACCTTATAGATTTGGCAAGATATTCTGTTTTACAATACAATCCTTGTAAAACAAACGCGTGACACAGGCAATATTAATCACCAACCGTGAAGCTTAGGCAGTCCAAATAACAATTAATTTTACCAATAATAAATTCAATGTAAATCTTACTATTGATATCTATAACCAAAACAGATATAAAAAATATTACATAAATATTTGTTAAGTGAAATTTTATTAAAAGCACAAAACATGGAACATTTCGTTCACACTCGCAGACATTGCTACAAAAGCCGGTGACAAGTAGAGGGTCTAATAGATCGTTTTGACGTAACTCATAGAATCAATCAGGCACTGATGTGTAATGGTGGCTATTTGTTCCTGTCCAGAATTGCAGTTAATCCTTGGCAAGCCGCGAAAGGCATGTCCGTATAAAATAATCCATGATGAAGATTACGTATGCACACACACGAATATCACGATTTTTGGCTTGACTTGCAACTTAGTCTTTAAACATTATTAATACTGTTATATTAATTTCAAATGTAATTAAGTAATTTCAAAAAAAATACTGTATTTATTTTGTATTATTCATAATATAAAAGCCGTATTCATATTTTATTCCTGTGGTTGATAATATTTTAAAGCAAACTAAATCTCATATCTTAAATTCAACATCCCTTAACAGGTATCTAATAACATTTTACATGCCCAGACATACGTTATGTAACAAAATTGGTGCGCTTACGATCCACTTACGCTAGATTCGGTGGTAAATTCAACCAAATAGGCAATATAAGTGAGTAGCGGACTGCACCGAACGCACCGTAGCCGCTCTTACTACACCGACCCAATCTGGTGCACAACGCCGTTTTAAGGCTGCGTACATAAGGGTTTTTAATAATTAAATTTGCACAATATTTTTAATGAACTCATTTTAAAAAAATCGAATTCATCACAATATTTTTTGACACTTTTTTTATAATTATTTAATCTTTATTACTTTTAATAAACATTAATGGTAATTTTTTAAATTATTCTAATGAATACAATGATTTATACTCTAACAACAATTAGAAATAATATTAAATTTACAATTTAATGAAGTATTTGTTAAAGTCAAAAGTTAAAACAGTACCGTAAAATACCGTACCGTTTGAAATGCAAAAATTCGTACAAAATGTAATGCAGCCCTAAAGAACATATCGGGCAGTGACGCACCAGAAACAGTATTGTTAGCTGGCTCTGATCGCTCGAACAACTTTAGCACTCATGAAGATTGCTCTCCTATCGAATGTAACTTGATCTACTACAAACCTTAAATAAAAATTAAACATTTTAATCAGGTTCGATCTTTCGTGCACACTGTGTAATGTGAAAGTTTTTATTATATGTCGCTACAGATTAAAGATAGAAATTGAATGAAATAATATTGTCATGAATTGAATTCAGAATAAATTTAATTATTACAATAAATGAGTACATATTTTTTGTAATGAATTATGCTTAATTGATATTTTAATTAAAATATTTTTTTATTATAGCAATATCTGATCCATTTTTTTTACAAATTATATCTCCTAATACCACGTCAACATCTCACCGACGTATAATTCTGTATAGTATTGTTAGTAAGTGATGGTGAAGCGGCCTACCGTATCATAATAACGGGGAATAGCTTCATACGATGGCCGATTAATGAAGCCAGCTCCACAGTTGCTTTAATAGTTTTACGACTATCCCCATCTCTACCCTACTTGATTATGCATCCCCAGTACCAAACGATTATCGAACTAGTAATGAACACTGCCGCATACAAAATTTGGCTTTTTAGCATTTTCACTAATTTTTATCCTTAAACTTTCAAGCTTATCTCTCGTAATGGGATTATGTACGTAGAGAATTCGAAGTTACTCCAACGTACAAGAATTTTAACGTTTACTTTTTCGATTAAATTAGTTAGTTAGTTGGGAACAGTTTAACACAATACTTAGTATCCTTTGACAATTGCACAGTGCAATCCAAGAATTAAATTTAACCCAATCAATTTTTTTTTATTTAAATAGGGTTAAAAGTTTTTTTTCTAAATGCTGCTACCACTTAATAAAGTTTATTAAGGCCCTTATCTCTATTATTTATTGTCGGCGCAATATGCCAATTCCTTCCACTCCATGATATATATCCATGAATACTATATATTATCTCAGTGCAGAGTAAGAAGTGTGCTTTTTTACCATACTATTATTCACTGACATTATCCATCTCTTTTTCGGTTGCCCTCTTCTTTAACAACAATCCACATCCATACTTATAACTCTTGTTACACGCTCTAGTCATTCCTCCGCTAGAATACCATGACAAACAATATAGATAATTTTACTAGCTATTTCCTGAATAACTTTATTCATGAACAAAATAAATGTTTTCAAGTTTTTTTTCATATTAAATAGATCCTTACTTGTGTATCCTATTTTTTACCGCTCACCTTTAGCAAGTCAGGCGATTCTTATAGTACTTGGCCTTTAGTGAACAGTCATGATTTTTTATATATTATCAATTATTGAAACCAAATAAATTATAATATATTTAGAGTGAAATTATTAATATACATTACTTTGTATTTATTTCCCATGGGCAACATGCCTTTCGTTTAATCTCAGAACTACTAAGACTAGGCAGATTTTTCGAAATTAACATGCTGAATGTTCATTTTGGCCATTGCTTATTGAATCGTAAGTTGCGCTCTCAAGCATGAATTAAGTACTTTAGCAGGTCGAGCATCTGTTAAGATAAACTGAGGCGGGTAGACGACGTCTGTATGTCGCGGGGTCGTGGGGTCGCGGGGTCGCGGGGGACACTCGCAATCCCTCTCATTTAACACCACTCCGCTTCTCTGTAGGTGTTTGCCGAAGCGATTCCGTCGAAAGATCCGCCTTTTATGGTACTACTTACAGCCTCATAGTGATTCGCGGTTTTATTTCGGACGGCTCATGTAATGGAGCGTACATTTCATGCCCCGCAAAAACGGGCTGGTAATCTTTGCATTTATACCGTGATCCTTTATTGATTTTAGATTTTTAGTAGAAATCGAAACGAATGAAACGGGCGTGAATGGAGACGGGCGCCGTAAGCCGATGTAAGCTCCAGCGATCATATAAACTTCCATTCAGTCGGCACATAATATCAAACCTAAAGTTGCAAATACATTTCTATGATACATAATACATATTTTATCTCCAAATTGCTGATAAATTTACTTGATTTTTGCATGATTAAACTTAAAAAAGTTTGATAATGAATTATATTTTTTTTACAATCTATAAATCATGTCATTTGCTCTGCCCTCTAACAGGAAACGGGCGTCTTAAGTTTTAAAAGTTTGAACGATAAAATTATGATAAAGGGTTTTGTTTTCATGAGTAAAATAATTAAACCTAAGTCACGTTCAAACACTTAACGTATTAAATTGAGAGAAATATAATTTTTGATTTAAATTAAGATAGCTAGACCTCTTTAATTTTCCTCGAGCAATTCTAATTATTGCTATTGGATAAAATATTCGGCTTTTGTAAAGATTTTCTTTAGTAACGTTTATAACGATATACGCGTATTTAACACATTTTTATTGCAGACACCCCTCGTTCTCTTTAGACCCGCAAGAAAAGAAACAAAAGGAAGGAGACCTACCATTAAAATAAATAAAAGGAAATAAAGCACCGACCGCAAATTATTTCACTTACGTACCTACTTCTTTTTATAAAAATGCGAACGACGCATTAAATTTTGGGGAGAAAGGAAACTCCCTTGTAAGCAATATCGAGCAGGCAAATTTTTCAGATATTGCCTTCAGGTAGCGCACATTTATTATGTACCCGAATATATTACTCTTGATTCATTGACTTTGGATATTGATTTACTTTGCTTGCATAAGCTGTAGTTGAGTAAAGTTCACGGCAAACTAACAGCCTTTGACTTGAAGAATTAAGGGGAAAGTTTCGTGCGTGCGGACACTTTGGGTGCAGCACTTTCTAACTAGTTACATCTTGCGCATTGTTACAACGGAATGACAGAAACTGGAATTAACTACAATGAGTAATATATTTAATAATCTTTCTCAAATATACAATAAGTAAGAAAACAAACTACCCGGGAAATGTTAGCAATATAATATTACAAAACAGATTATACAGGCAATATTGCCTGTCACTTAATATTGTTGTTTACGACGGTAACTTCTAAACTGTTATCACATTCAGGACACCGGTGCTACATCTCGGCCTTTGCCGATGTCCACTTGATTTACGGTTACGATAAGGTGTCGACCTAAAAAGTTTCCTACTGCCCCGAGACGTGGAACATTGTCTTGGAAGATTTAAAACCGAAAAACAACACAAAATATTATCTCTCCCTTTTTTGTTTCCACGAAATATCTTTCGGTCTACCGACTCTTTTCTATCAGTTTGGGTCAGTAAAGAATTATGTTGTTTGGTCTCACTTTATTACAACTTATAAGTGGTATGGGAGCAAAACTATAATTATTAATAGAAATTAAATTTAGTCTAGAATCTGCGATGTAAAAACAACGTATAATTGAATTGCACAAGTGTTACTTGAGACTTCACGAGTACCTCGGTGCAATATCCATTCTAAAATCAACTTGAACAGTTAACCGTTCTCATAATTTAATTTAACTTCGACCAAATCAGACAAAGCGAATAAGCCAGGGCATTTAATTAACAGGGCGTTAACAGGAAAGTGATACCCGATATACCAATAAGCATAAACAAAAGACGTTTACGTTACATTTGGCTGAGAGGCAAAGCACGTAATGGTGGCCAGGCTGCATTCAGATTCACAGCTGAGCCGCTTCAATATCGCTACTATGATATTATTTCAGGGTGGAGGGACGCGGTTAATATTGAGTTGTGAAACCGACGATTTACCTAAGAGAAGACACTGTTCACAGAACAACTTTACCTTGAGACTTGACAACTTATTTCTTGTCTCGAGAATGAGAAAGCCACTCTGTTTGTTTGTATACCGACTAAATTGCTGATAAATGTCATAGTAGTAGTTATTTCAGTAACTATTACATAGGAAAACTAAATTTACGTATATTTATAAAAATAAGTTTATTTGTACAATGCTGAATCACTCGCAATCCAAGGGGTATAGAACAAAATATTCTGACAATGGCAAAGCAACAGAAATATTAAAGGAATTTAGTGTAGAAACCTGTAAAGTTGATACCGAAATCTCTACTCATTCAACTGGACCAAATGCTTAATTCAGTTGGAATAATTCCGAGTCCTATTGTTAAGTTACTAAATTTGAAGTCCGACATTTAACTGCTTACAATTCAAAGGTAACCGCAAATTTCGAAACGAGTATGCTTCTATAGAATGAAACTTATTTGCAAACCGATAACTTTTAGCTCGAGTTGGCCAGTTCACGCCACCGTGGCTTGAGCAACCTCCGCTAACAAACTATGTATAAAGGCATTCCTTTTTAGATTACGTTGATGTAAAACACCCCATATTAGGCCCGGATCATTGTTTGTTCCAAACTTCTATCAAACAAAACAATAAACCCTTGTACATTTCACGAATACGTCAGCGTGATTAATTAAAATCTATGTGTGCTTGTTGGATCAGATTAAAAAGGAGGTTCGTTTTAATTTACGTTTTAATTTCATAATTAAATAATATTCTTATCACATTTTACATATTTACTTACCTCGACCGTCTTGTTGTGGGATCTTTCATAACCATAACCTCTGTGATCTCTCCAAATTTGTTAAAGTAGTCTCGAAGGCTTTCTGGAAAAAAAGAAATATCTCATTAATACATTAGCCTTCAATGTCATTGTATTATATTACGTGCTAAAAATATGAAACCAATACCGATGAAATAAAAATAGCAACGAATCGAAATAAGAAGTTATGTGTTAAAAAAGTAACCTATTTGTATAAAAAAACTTTTTATATTCTCTTAATATTATCTTAGTCACTATAACTATTAGGATCGGAACGAAGTTACGCTTTGTAAAACTAATATAACAACAAAAGCATGGTCACGGAAAAGTACACCCCTAACCATTTCCATAATAGAAAGGGTCTCGTTGTAACGATGAAACCTTTTCGATTCCCAGTTCATAACAGTAAGACGATAAGAGCCGTTCCCTCAAAATGACTTGAAGAACCGTCACCAAAAGTCAACAGCACAATCTCTAAAGGCATTCATGTTACAAGAAATTTACTTTGACAAAACATCTTTGATATTTCTTACTCTGTAAGTAACATAATACCGTTTTATATGAAAAAAGAAACAATATTAAAAATATATTAATCAATTCCACATTTTTATCTTTATGTGTGCTAATATATATACATATCTTCATAAACACAGATCAGAAACCTTGGCCTTGTGAGCATAATAATATTCTTGTTCTATGTTTTAAATTAATGTTTGTGAAGATGACTCTTCAAAGTTTAATTAAAACCGGCCTAGTGGTTTGAAAGAAACTTTACAGTTTGTTAAGGGATTATGTCCTCTATTGCATAGTATAACGCCAGCTTTTAATAGAAAAGTTCTGATATAAGCACATATGGAACATGAAATGAAATATATTTTTAATAATATAATTAATTAAAATTTTTAATGCAAATTCCTGTAACTGAAGATTTCACACACATTATTTTATTACGACGATGTTTATATTTTTGTATCAACTTAAAATGTCTCGAACATATGCAAGAAAGATCCAAGTTGGGATTTGCGGTCGTCATATTACTTACTAATGGATAGGGTGGGAAGTCTCCCTTTAAAATGAATATGCTGATTTCCCACGTTCGTGTTTTTAGGCTTATTTTACATAATTTCCGGTCAGTAACAGATGCATTATTTTGATTAAATACCTTTGATACCGAAAATATCAGTATACCTTTCATAATTTAAAATATAATGTACCCGTCTCTTTCATTAAGCCAATGGATGAATAATAATTTTAACACTTTCATAAATTTTTCTGTACATTTAGTGTTAAATTATGCTTAAAGTAAGGACTTTGAGTTACTCATTGGCTAATACGCAAATAACGAAGACTAATCAAGTTAGTTTCGCTAGAATAGTGACCGCATTGTAAAAAATAACTTTTTTTTTGTATTTAAGAAATTATAATAAATTTTATTTTCTATACACAAATATTTTATTTCCATTTATTTTTATATTATCTCTTTTGAATGCAAAATCAATAACGATTAATTATAAACACCTAATGATATTTCACTGCACATTAAGTTACTCAGTGTTCTATGAGGGTTTTCGGTTAATACTAATTAAGAACAAACAGACCAATCACAAGAGGCTTATTGTGGGATACATTCCAATTTAAACTTGCCTTCAATTTGAGAGCGTGGCGCTTCTAAAACCAAATGTTGGTGCTTGCTTTTAAAGTCGATTTTCGACTTGTTTCTGGCTGAACTTTTCTAATCTGACCAGACTCCGGTTTCTGTACCGCATTTCGAAACAGTAATGAAAAGTAACGATTGCATGTCCACTTCGCCATTAATCAGCTCTACCGTGTATGAAGCAACTTAGGTGTTTTTATTTTCAGTTTTAATGACCACAATTTGTTTTTACGCGAACAACTTTTGAACATGAACTTTTTATTAAATGAATAACAACACTCATACAGATATATGAAACGCTTTAAACGGTTACATTAAATTAAATATGAAGTTATAAATATTTTATTAAGGAAGATACATGTAAAAATTTACAAATATATTTATCACTAATGTAATTATTAAACTTCTACTGTATTAGTATTAATCATTTCAATTTATAAGTTGACATAAATGAAAGCATATACCGAATATATTTTCAATGTATTTCAATTTATTAATTAGTATATAAATGAATGAATATATACCATCTGACAAATTTTCAACTATTTTGACAATAATAATACATTTTAACCGTCGAATTTACAAGTTTGGATTACGCCTACAAAGCAATGCAGTGAGGGACAGTGCGTATAGAATCGACACAGTTGTTCAGCCACCATAAAATTAGCATTTGGCTAGCGAGTAGCGTTTTCATTTATATACAAGTGTCTGAATTATTTTACTTAAGAATCAAGAATTTTGGTTACCTTTATAATAATTAATTATTAAAATACATTTCGAAATAAATAAATTCGGTAACTCGATATTATTTACAATAATATGTTTTATAATTTATATATAAAAACCTAAAAGAGCATTTAACAAAAATTCATCAAAATGCGTTTTAAAATTCATGATCATGCGGCTTTAAAAATTTTAAATTCATCCAAATTTTTATACCATTCTGTAATGAACTTGACTTCATCTCATCATTGTGGTTTTACTTTAAAAATATACACACATATTTTATTACGCTGTAATTTCAGTTGCAATTGGCTCACAGTGGTTCAATTTAATGGTGGTTGAGCATGACAAATGCGGTGTCTGTTCTTCATCCGATATCAATATGTTGCATTTCAAGAACTAATTACAATTTTATATTAATAAAATACTTAATGAAAATGTATTAAAATATTTTTAATAATTTAAAAACCCATTTAGATTCATTTACAATTCCCCTAATATTCTAGATACAATTTCTATTTAAAAACATAATCAATTATATAAAATTGTTTCATTCATCTGATACAGTACAATAAATACTGTTTGTGTATGTGTAATACGTGTAGTATATTTTAAAGAAAAATTCATCTTAGATTCTATAAAGGTTCTTCATATTTGTTAAATGAATCACAGAGTGAACCAAATTCACTAAATCAATTAGAGTGTCTGGATTCTTAAAATATTAAATTAATATTTTTGGCACATCTTCAGAATAATGAAACTTATTTAACAAAAGTCGGATCAAGATAGGTTGGATAAATTTATTGTGAAAAAAAATCGTTTAGAATAAAATATTGTCAAATATTCATTCTCGTCCTTTTAGTAATTGTTCATCGAAGAATAATTACGTAAATTTTGAAACAACTTGGAATTCAAATGCTCCCTAATTGGCAGTTTTAATCTACTAACTTTTCTACGGAACTCGACAAAGTAGGCACCAACTTGTCGTGGTCGGTGGTAAAACGAATCAAAACCGTCTAACTGTGAATTTATAAATGTATTTCAGCAAATTATGAGGATTGGAATGGTTATTTTAATTAATTTGTATTTCAAAACGCCATTGTGCTATAATTATGTAAACAAGCAGTTTGTTATTCTTTTGAGGGAAATTTTATGGACAACTTGCGTGTTTCAGATCTTTAGCTCGGGATGGTATAAATATACAACGATTGATATAGATTTAATTGTGATTATCGAAGTAACATATATTGTAAAAGTATTCATGTTGTTTTGTTAACCAGTCATTTATAAAAATATTTGAGCTATTTCTATATGCGTTGGAAATTCTATAGTTTAAAAAACTGTAGGTGTATGCTTTTAGTTAAGCTAACAAAGATGTAAAATGAAATTGGAACAAGAGCATATCTATCCGACGTGTAGAAATTATAAAAATAGACACCACGAGACGTGTTGTGACGTTCTTGCTATGTTATCTATTTTTCACATAGACAATTATTTGAACATAAAAACAACTCTAGTTATAAGAAATATATATACTTGTTAAATATTTTTCATTAAATCTTTAAGGCTCTATATAATCGACAAACGTTAATTATTGAAAGGTATAGTTTATTATATGCGATGTAGGCTTTTGCTACGGCAGTTGTTCAACCACCATAAAATTGGAAACTAGCCCGCTGAAGCTTCACAGAACAACGTGCGTCACAAAAAAAAATAATTGATATCACAAAATTATTCTGCAGACATCATTAAATGAAACTGCAATGGCACGGCGTGTGTCACTTGAATGAGGACGAAAGGTACTTGAAAATTTAATTGAACAAATGTGAAGCTTTTTGAGAACTTTATCTGAACTTAATTACTGTGATTTTCTGTTTCTGATATTTGTTATTAATTTTAATTAATATTACTAATTTATAATTAAAATATCTTCTACAGATACAATGGGACATTTGTTACGATTATGTCAATGAAATAACTAAGGAATTATCAAATTAAAATAAAGATTATTTATTCTTTGTATATTGGAACAGCCATGTTTTATTTAATTTGATATTATTATTTAATTATATATTTTCAGCTGACTTATTTTGTTTTATTTTATTTTTTAAATCAATAGAGATATAAATGTACTGATCTTTTTGGTATTATTTTATCGTATTAACTGATGTAACGCGTCAATATGTCCGTATTTCAATCATTTTTGCTGTAGTAATGAAGCAATCAATCAGAATGTAAACGAAAACAGTCCGCGTCGCATATTTTATCTTTAACAATCCTTGCCTAACCGAACCAATTAGTGAAAAACCTTTCCCAGTACGGTCCAATGTTATAAATTTGGCACTTAGCCTGACGCAAATTTTCACTATTGTCAGCAAATAAATGTGTTCCATGAAAAAAGTATTTAATAGTTACGTCGGCTGCGCTAAATTGTTACAAAATTTAATAGCGACAAAATATATACAGACAATCAAAATTTCTACATCATCCTATTTATATGACGTTTGATTCAATTGGTTTACATGTTAATTCCATTAACTTGGCTATATTAGTTTAATCTAGAAATGATTTTATGGCAACTTTTCAACATATATGATGTAATTTCTTCACATCAATTAATGTGTCATACAATTATCGTGTTTTTAAACTAAAAAGTAAAAGCACTCACATTTAGATATAAAATAAAAGCATTGAATACTTGTTCATTAAACGTTTAATCGCTATGCGCAGTGTGCAACGCGCGTTCATAGAAATCATTACAAGTTCACACGTAATCGAATACCATTGAACTGTTGTCAGTGTGCTACAAACAAACCTATGAAACTTATTTTAATATTTACTAGGACTTGTACTTTTATGTTTTCATCATAATTTTCTTTTTCCTTACCAAGTTATAAAATAGTATAGTTTTATTCAAATTGTCAAGTTTTAATTAAACTTGGTTTTTTTGTTTAAATCTTTAATAAGTGTTAATTAATTATACGCACTGTAAATAAAACTAACATTCCTAAACGAACCGAACTGAACCTAACCTAAAGCTTACTTTTTTGGTTTTGAATATAAGGAAGGTTTTTTGTTAACTATAAATGCATGTAAATTTACCTACATCGTTAATAAATCGTCAGAAATCTACAAATCTGACAAACGGAATGTAAAATCAGTCAACCACAAACAAAGAGAGAGAGAAAAGAAATATACTAACGTAATGATACTTTTAGCGTTTATACACTACTTTAAAATTGTGTCCTGCGTATAGAATCGGGTCATTAAATGTGTATTGTGGTTGGCGGGGAGCCAGACACGTACCGACACGTCCGAATCTGCAAATCTCTAAGGCGCTCTTGAATGTATCACACTCAATAGATAGAAAAAGATGTCTTAGAAAATTAATTAATAAATTCAGAATGTCATCTTATATATAATAACTTTTTTAAACAAACATTTGTTCTAAAATTTAATAAGTAAATAAGTCAAGATAACTATGTACATAATATTAGATACAGCTCCTCGGTCACTACGGTGGTTAATATAAAAATATACTCTTGACACACCTCTTTCATGTCTGGTCCTTGCTACATCAAAACGTTTGTAAAAGCATGGTGAATGGGAAACATTGTAAAAATCACTACGTGTGAAGTGTCATCCCGTCTCCGTCGAGTGGCGATCGCTTGTTTTTTCCACTTTTGACAGGCGCGAGCGAAGTCTTTCGAGTACTCTCTGATTCCCCCGCACCCTGTTTTTTATGAGGTCAAGAGAACCCACAAAAAACACTTTCGATAAATTACGCACTGACACATTCAGATTCGCCCATAATATACACAATCGTAATATATCATTTCCCTGCTATTTTATTTCTGTTCGCTTATGGTCGTAATTATTTCTGCTTGTATTTTTTCATATGTGATAAATAATTTAACAGTAAAGCGAATGAAAATATTGTGACACTTTCATTGAAACATTATTCGTACGCGTTTTTATATAATTTATTTTATTAAAAATGTTTAATTTACATTCCTACATACAACGTCAATATTACCACAACCATGCCGGTGTTGTTGAGATTGCATCATATTAAACATGACTTCATGAAATTTACAAGCGCCCAACTTTACAAAGATATTCCTGGCCGCAGAAGATGATGGGTAATTTATTCTCAATAACTATCAAAGCAGTGCAGATGTTGTACAGTTTCAATTTAAGGGCACACAGCGCCGGAAGCTCTATCCGAGATGAACTTTGGGGAACTTTGTTCCTCGTGACATTGTCAACTAATCTTCTAACCGCCAGCGACGGAGCATGTGTACGGTCGACGACACAGACTCCATATATCATCTCAGATATTACATACAAATGACGTCTTAACTTAGTCGTAAGATTGTCTACAGAGCCTAATAATTTTCACGGATTTAACCACTATCTGTCACCGCACGGCACAACGAACGTCAAAACAATTGTTTTTACAATTAAAACTAACTTCTAACATATAAAGGTTCTGCGTTACCACAGGATTAATTTACGAAAATATTTAGTTTACGGAAAGTGATAACGTGGTTATTGTAAACAGTGGTATAACTTTAATATTATTTTATGTTCACAACATGTAGATCACAATGTTGTGATTACATTAATTGTTTTAATTAAATAAACATATGTTATGTAAAATTACAAAATAAAGTGACTTTACACCTTTAAAATTAATTTCAATATCGTGACAAATTTAACTTTCAGATTATAATTTAATGTGTGTAATTTGTGTCATACACAGATACACATAAAATGCATTTAATTACATGTTAATTTACTTACATTAATGTACATCCAACATCTACATATAAATATATAATTTTATGGCATTTATGCTAATGGCAACTCTGTCCATATCATTTAGCGTCACGTTTGCAATGATTAAGGAGATTGCTGTGTTGGATAATATATTATCAGGTAATACGGAGTAATTGTCTTGATCTCTGTCAACAACGGTTGCTGTCACACGTGAGATATGATCTGGCAAGCGATATGTTGCTAATTTTGCAACATCCATTCATTTAAACATACTGAATGGGAGCAGACAATATTGGTAGGAAGTAAAAGCAACAGCACGTTACATAAATTATGCTATAAATTGCATTTGAAAATAGAATGGCAATTAACCACGAATATAAATTACGCACCCTATTATCTCTAGCTATTTATCGTACAAAATTTTAAGGCTACAACAGATCAAAGCAACAAAAGTCAAATGAGTTTCATTGTTTGTAATGCAAAATAATTATTTTGAACAGTCAAGAATTTAACTTGTTGCTTAACTTAGAACTGTCTTTTAATATTTGACTCAACTCCCCGACGCAGAATATTAATAAGTTGTGTGAGATTTCCATTTACTTGATTACTTTTTGGCAACCAGACTCCCGTTATTTATATTTAAATCTGTAATGGAGCATTAAAACCTTTTCATTTGGAAAGCACTTTAATTTGAGTACATGTATGGAATTTATTAAACATTTTCGCAATTGAAAGCTCCAAATCAAATAAAAATAATAATAATAAGTGAGTATTTGATAATTAAAGATAAATATCTACATAACTGTAGAGGCAGAGGGTTACAAATATAAATATATTTACGACCCTAATAAATACGAAATCGAAACGTCATATTACTGTAAAAAATGATACCCAATAAAGCCAACATTCCGCCAAATAAAAAATCACGTAAATCCATAACGATTACTGTATCTATGGGCTGGTAAAATAAAACACACCATGATGCGGTTTTAAAAGTTGTTTAAAGATTCATAAAGGTAAGCTTTCCTCACTACCGCTCGTAAACCTGAACATCGTTACATTTCTCGGTTACTTGGAGTGTTAGGCCGCTTTATACACCTGGTGACATGAGTCTTAATTATCTTCGGCTTTATCTCTTATTAATAATAACTATACATTATGATTATGCATTTTGACTTTAAACATCGTGGAATCTGTATATCTTTACTATAAATAAACACATAATCAGTTTTATTTTAAACAGTATGAAATTATTATAATAGCCACGGTTCAATAATATCTCAGATTTGATCAGATACAAATGAAGCAAACGCACCAGTTGGTATTATTATATAATCTGTTCAACCGAGTCAACTACTGACTTTAATTCATTGAACGACGCCATCTGGAATCCAGTCTGTCTCGCTTGAGAATACTGGATCTTTGATCGTTCGTTTACTTAGAACTTTAAGTGATAATGACAGATTAAATGATTTATTTTGAAATTCTATTATCGAACTTTGTTATAAATTTGGGAATAAATTACCGAAGATTTTAAAGATATTTTTATTAAACCATTTTTTTTAAATAAACCATAAAGATTTCCAGTGAAATGTTACTATAAATGATAAGAATACTATATTGATGAATAGGATGAAATTATTCAGATCCATAATTTTTATCTAATTTAACCCAAATTACATCAATTGGTTTATAATTAAAGGATAAAAAAAAGAATAAAACCTGCACCCATCGGAATTCAGTCTTCGTCTCTTCGACAATTTAATAATCAGGTCAGTGAAAACAGCATTAATATATTTAACATCGTTTTTAACCTTCTAATTCATGTTTTGTTGTCTAAAATGTATGTTTGAAAGATTACTACAATAGTAATTTAATAAACAACTTTCGGATAAAGAGTGATTGTTATCTCGAATTCTAAATTATAATTTACTCCTAAAATAACCTAAGTAGTAAAAAATCTTTTGCTCTGTATTGTCAATAAAATAAATATAAACAAGGCATTTAAATAAAAATATTTTTATATAAATAAAACAATAAAATTCCGCCATTTCAATTGTTTTACGACAATCGTGTGCAAAAGAAGACAAGGTGTCTGACAAACATCTACATCATCGTTTAAAATAAAAATGGTAAAAAATTTAAACTGCAAACATTATTTTATTTGGGTAAAGGGCGAAAATTTTTTCTAACGTATATTAATATATGCACATTTTAACTAACTTTTACTTTTGACTTTAATAAACATTATGGTTATTAATTGTATATAAATATTATTAGAAAAATTAATTGTACACAATTATTTTTAAATAAATATGTAAAGCACCATAGTAACATAATGCATTATATTAAATTCCTCATTGCATACATTATTAGCTACAGATTCGCATATGTTAGTTTCAAGTTTTACTCTATGGGGATGCTCTTACCAATAATGTCGTCAGTAAATTGGCAGTGCAACTTCCTATGTACCCAATCAAAACTCTAGTAACTCACTACGCATACAAACTACTTACTTACTAATGCGCATACTTACTTGTTTTAAAAAGTATCCATATTTTATTAAATCTGTTGAGATGACTTCCTAATTAAGTCGTGTTACACGATCATTTTAATAAGAATTAAGGCTGATATAACAAAGAGTTTGCATAATAAAATCTGAATCATACAAAAGCCCCTTTAATATTTAAATAATATGTTAACATAGTCATAAAATAAAATGCTGCTTCGTATGTGCGAATTTTCTATTGTTAAGCTGACAGGCTTTCACGTCAGTCTAGAGTGGATTTGTTTAAGAAAATTGAATTTTGTATAATGAAACTAAGATTAACAAATATCTTGGCTACCTGTTAAGGTTCTATGAGGTACGGTTACCTGTCACGCGATATAACCGCACGGTAACGGATATTATTTAAAGTACTACAGGTAAAGTATATGTAAAAGATAAAAGCAGCGAACTTTTCTTTATCTTATAATTTTGTATTTCTTTTTATATCTATAGATTTGATTAGATATTTGATAGACTTTTTGATACATAATATAAGCTATAATTATTGATGGTTATTTTTAAATGACTTTTAAACGGTGTAATATTTTACATTTCATTGAATATACAGAAACATTTCTTAAAGTTTAACTTATAGCCACTATTGTCTTACGGATCCAAATATTTTAATTATCTTTGACAAAAAAGTTTTGACAAACAAATCCTTTTCAGGTATATTTTTAAATAATACGAAAAATAAAGGACAATCTAAGAATATCACCCTTCAATAAAACTAATAATATACTAGGTAATATAATTCTACAGAGTATATTTTATATATGGAGTTCTTTGCGGCGACGTAAAGCAATCTTGTCCAGCGAGGTTTGAATGTAGAGAAATATAATTTCGATCGGACGGCAATCAGGGTCCGTTGAAGACGGCGCGTGAGGCGACTATCTAAAATATTAAATGTACTACGGCCAGATGCCCTTATATTATTACACGTAAATAAATATCATAATATTACATTCTATGTAAAACTTAATAATACCATCTAATATACAAAATATATCTTTGAATAAATAAGAAGTAATTTGAACATATTGAAGTAAATAATTTTGATTCCAACTTATATATAATTGAGAATGAGGAGAAAAACTGTTGTTATAATATTATTCGCAATATTATCTTAAATTATATCATGAGCAATATTTAATCATTTGTAAACTATTATATAAAAGGACTATAACAAAGCTGCAATCTGTACATTTGGCTTTAAGATTGATTGTTTGTCTTTATTTACACAAGACGTAAAAAATATTGAAGGTATAGAGAGATGTAAAATGTGTTATTATAAAACCAGATACAATATATCTAACGTTTGAATTTATTGAGTAAAATTAAGCAATTAGCGAAAAACTGCTTTCATTACGACACGCTCGGAAATATATTCATGCATTTATTCGTTTGAATATAAAATAGTGGTATCACTATTAAATTCAGTTATTCTGTGTTATAAATAAAAGCACGTGAACATCCATACCATAAAAAAAATTGTATTTTAAGGCATAAATAGAAAACTGATGAGTAGAACATAAGGAAAAGACCCTTCCCTTTCTTTAGAGTGTTCAGATCTCACTCTACCGTACTAACGCAAGAGGTTAGTACAATTCCGGTCTGGTATACGAGTTGCATTCAATCAGGTATAGCTATTTTCTATCCTGCTATTACTCTTATATTAAATAAAATGATTTTTGTAACTCATCATGTTCTATGATTTTAGAATTCATAAGTATAAATAAATGGCTATTATTATTTATATTTTTTTTTATAAAATTTTTCATCCCAACTCGCAATTTGTTCTGCTTATTTTCTTCTTCAAGACAATCCTCCATTATTCAGGGTCAGACATCCTGGTCCTCCAGTTATATTAATATTCACAAGATCTTTAAAGTTCATTTACCTAGGCTTGCAAGCTTGCATATTTTATATACGCATTATTTAAGCTTTTGACGGAAAAAATAAATAATTATAAAACATTAAATATAAATCTGGAAAACAAAAAAAAGATAGAAATGATACATCAATCAAAATAAAACATAGCTTCAATATAAAATAATGAACCTAATCCTTTAAATGATTAAATGTGTTAATTTTTGTCGTTTATTAAAGTTATTTAAGTATTATTTTATTTCAGTTCTAATTGTTATTACGATTTGATCTTATCTTTAACATAAAAATATACATTAATACTAATCATTAAATTAATTATTACAAGCCTAAGCCTATTTATGTTTTAAATATTCTCGTTTTCTTTTATTATATTTAACAAAATATTTATTATTGAATAGTAGTTTCGAAATTATAAATAAATAAAATGAAGTTTTATGAGACAGATAAAATGTTTTATAGCTAAAAATTTATTTTCATCTACACATTTTGAGATCCGCTGTGCTAGGAAAATCTTACCAAGTGAGGTGTATCATAGCGGGGAAGAAATTGATCCCTCTAGGGAAACGTCAATAGCTTGCTGATTTATGGGGGATATGTAGTCGTACGGGGCGGGCGGCATGACTGTCTACGTCACCTACTAAACCAACCTGCGTTTTAATCGTGTTAGAGCGCGAGCCACCGTCAAACAAGTCACTCACCTGCCGTCTCTCCCTCATCGAAAATGCGGACCCCAGTAAATGCCTTTATAAACGAATCCATTTTAAATTCTGAATAGTCTACCGAAAACACGGACGGAACTTCCAGACATGACATGCGTGTTAACGAAATGTTGGCGCTTGGTCAATTTCAACGGATATTTTATAAAGTTTACCGTAAATTTTGTAACAAATTAAATCGTACCCTAATGGTTCCTTCCTATAAAGTTCGAATGTTTTAAGTCCAAACGTTCCTAGTTTTCTTTTAATTAGAGAAACTCGAAAATACATAAAACAAAAATTCTTAACAAGGAAAATTGTTAATTTGCAAAGGGTCTTTTATGCAAACTTTTACCGCAAACTTGACCTAAGAATTCAATCAGGACTTGGTTGGCAATAATTGCACGATCCGAGAGCGCACTATTGCAAAACTTTACATCTCGTTGTTGGCGTACTATTGAAAACATCTTAACGCTATTTGTACTTCTACATAGTGAGTAATAAATTGTAACCAAGCAACTACTCATCGTATAAACTTATTTAATCTGCAAATGCAAACGCTTCCAAATTATGACTTCCGTTACTTTGCTTGTGAAATGTGTTTTTAAGCAGCTGTACGTCATCGCGGCTAAAATATTTGCTCGAGGGACATAATAGTGCCAAGAAGGTTTAAAGAAAATTAACACGCGAACAATCTTTTGCATTCAAGGCGAAGAAAATATTGGAATATAATTGAAACGTTTTGGGAACATTGAAGAAGTTTTTAGTTCAATTTAACTGCAATCAGGACGGCCGTGAAAGACGAGGCGTGAGGAGAATATCTAAAATATTAAACGTGCCGGAATGACGGGATGCGGCGGGACAGCGAGCCACTAATTTGATATTTGCGTTTTACATCAAAATGGATCATGTTTTATGAATATAATGTAATATCTGGAATAGAATATAATGTTGTTTAAAGTAATCATTTATACAGTTAAATGTACAATTGTTTTCAGAATACCCAATAGCACCAGAGTACGGTGTGTAAAAGCACAGCAATTAAAAACCATTCATCTTAATTATGACGGTATATCCACGTTTTTATTTACTCAATTTCTCAATTTAAAACCGAACGTACTAAAACATTTAAACGTTATTACTATTTACTATCTGCAGTTTCAATTTTTTGTATTTTCCAATCAAACAATTGTGTTGACGCCACCGCGTTGTTTGGCAGCAATGTAGGGACATCATCAATATGTGAAAATCTCATTCGGCAGGCTTTAACATTGGAAATCGTGAAACATTTATGATACGAACACAAGCAGAAACCAAACAATTTCACGAATGAACGTGCCCTAGCATACAATAACGTTGATTTTTAAGGTCATGCTCGTTTTAATTGCTCTGTAGGAACGTTGGCGATTATTTTTGATAGTTTTAAAATAATATCTTCTTTTTTATTTCAATCGACAATTTCAAGCCGCGACTCCGTTTACACGGCCTATAATGTAAGAATCATCAGATCTCCTGAGGGGAATTAGATAAAACGTGACGTAGATTTTAAGTCGGATCACAAGTTGTCTTGTAAAAATTATTTCACCAAATTTTTCATGATGCTGAGAGAGAGATAAAATTATATTCCAGCCAGGTTTAGTCCGGCTTTATCTCATAAAGATATGCAATATACAAACACATTGCAATACAAATAAAAAGCCTTTGAAATAATTTACACGTGCATATTGAATACCAAAATATTTTCCTAGAAATTCGTATGTCCTTGTAGTAGCGGGGACAGTTGTAATTTTACCTATAACATTTCCATATATATTACACGAGTGACGTCACACGGGTCGGGTTAGTCGAAAGATAAATAAACAAGTAAACAGCGATTGAGCATCGTGACAAGGTAAACCACATCTCAATTAAACTTTGTTTTAAATGCCAGAAAGTTGTTTCGAGGGTTTGTTTGTTATCCTCCGCTTAAACGTACACAATCTAAATCTCAAACACAATCTCCATAACCTTTGATAGTACTAAATAAGTACGCTTTGTATTACATGTTTTATTTAAAAAAGGTACACACGATACCTCATACAGTTCATATATCTACGTAACTTTGTTAGTTCTAATTATGTTCAATGATCTTACTCAGAGGTCTGGTCTAAAGGTTTTTCAAGTGTTGAGTGTACAGTTCTTACAGCAGCTGTCCTTACAGCGCTTGAAAGCCCTCAGCAAGAGCCGATATATATATATCGATATATATATATATATAAATAAATAACATTTATGCTTTAGTATTTTTAGTTAAAACAATCACATTTCTGGTCACCTAAATGTATTGCTTAACTTATTGAGCATAAAATTATTTTATTACTTATTTTGCAATTCAATAGTACAAAGTATATTAACATAGTATCAATGGGTATGTTTAAACATATTTTATCCTATTACAAGGAACGAGTCCCTTCGTGAACACTTACTAACCTTATCACGTGCCTGGAATCTATTCCTTAAGTTCATAAAAATTGAGACAACGAAATTACATTTTTTCGTACGTTTTGCCTCATTTTCTTAAGATTTATCTTCTTTACTTTAGTAAAACTTATCATAGTTAAACTTATTATTTAAACTTGGGTTTTTATACGATATAGTATAATATAACTAAATATATGTGTTGTAGGACTAACGAAGAGATGGTGTACCTGATAATATGTAGGTCTTCCATTAATTCCTGCAATATAAGTTATTTGCGGATGCTTAGCCGCATTGCAAGACCTGTGAACGGAACCTTATAATCCACTATTACATATATATATATATATATATATATATATATATATATATATATATATAAATTTGATTCTCATATTTTGATATTTCATAGACAAACAGATAAAAACTACTATATTTGTACGGAATTTTACGCTCACATACACTTATACATATTTACTTTCCATATACATTTTTACTTTGAAAAAGTTACGGACTAAAATTTGCAGTACCTACAATAAATAAATATTCGCTATTTTACCTACTACTCAATATCATGTCTAAATTGTTATCAACATCAAATTGTTATTCTTGCTGTCTGCATTCTAAACGCCATTATAATCGTTAGTTTCTGCGGTAATCTTACCTTCGTTTGTAAGTAAAAAGTGTAATTATAAACATACCTATATAATATGTAGTCTGCATTAACACTGCTGGTCGGCTTCCAATGGCCCAAAATCGATGAACTATAAATTCATTGTCTAAGTTTGCACAGACAGTGCTCTCTGGAGTCAGAAGATTAATTTTCTTAGTTCAGATTGTTTCGTGACCCATTGTGCAAGTGATAATTGGATTTTCTCGACTATCGATGATTAAGACTCTTCAGTTTAACTTTTCAATATTTTTTATTTTATATAAACATTGTTTTTGTAAATGGTGACGTGTTCTAATTTTTAACATTTAAATTATTTTTAGTTCACAAACATCTTGCTACAATCATTGTAGTGAACAATTAATATACTTTGATATTATTTTCATAATAAATAATAAACAATAAGTAATATAGAACCCTTTTCAAAATTGTCAAAACAAACATAATGCTGATTTGATTGTGGCTTACAATTTTGGGGGTCAGGTGGATATCAACAGTAATAAAATACTCGTTTTATGTGTCGTCGTCAAACTGAACATAACCCTCTGTCTCGTGATTTCCTGCCAATATATTATTAACTGAAAACTATACAGACATTTTGTTCAGTTTTCAATACATTTTATATACCCCTAAAAATACTACAATAACACTTCCTATTTAAAAAATAAAAACATAACAATAGAGAAAAATATATAAATAAATATTTTGAATTGAATTAATTATGATAAAAAGAAAAGCCTCGGACTTAAAAAATGCCAAACAGTAACGTATATAATCAAACATTCTGACACTGACTGACAGACATTTACAATAATTATAGCTGAGAATACCCATCGGTTTTCTATCGGCACACCAACTTCTAAATAAATAAGACGATTGATATTGATCTTTTCTAATTGTGTTAGCTGCGAGTGTCGGCCGCCCGCCCCCTTATTAAATATTACTTAAAAGCGGACACAAGTAACTTGTTCCTAAGAATGGACGGCTTTTATTGGTTCCGTATTTTTTATGCGCCCGTAAAACCGTGGATTACTTGCTCGAAGCGATAAAGATGTAAACTGTCCTTACTTTTTGGGTTCAATCATTTTACTCAGTATAGTAGATTTTACACGTGTTTTTAGTATGACAAATTTTATGAAATCTTTAATAAATATAGTAGGGTAAGCACCATATATTTTAAAGATATATTTTCGTGAAATTATATATTATTATTATTTCAAAATAATATCTACTTGGAAAATAACAAGACAAAAAAATTATGAAACATATTTTACTGTAATGATATACATATATTATTTTAGGATATTTATAAAATAAAGTCATATAATTTAATATTAATATGTAGCAAAAGTCGACATAAAACTCTCCATTATCAACTACACAGCAACACAACACTTAAACAGTTATCGACACATCTATTTCTATCGACCGACACATTTACGCTCTCTGGTAACATCGGATCGATAAACTGATTTCAACTATCGACTAAATTACCTAAGAAGGAAGGATTACATTCCTTTATCATTAAAGTAGCTCTTCAAAAAGTAATCAAGTTGTCAGTAATGAAAGATGTTTTAGCACCACTCCCTGTGGATCTTATTATGAAAGAAAAACTTGTTTATATATATTGTACTATAAAATTTCAATTTTATTTTTTTTTTTTTTTAATTTAAATTTAATAGTACAATTTATTGTAATCAAATAATAACAATAATCAAATGGACATAACTAGGGTTGCCAATCGTGCTTTAAAATAAAGTATATCTTATTTCTACTAATCGCACTAGATACTTTATGGGAGCAATGGGAAAAAAATTTGCATAATTTGATTTCTCTGAGATGAATTGCTTAATAACATTTGTAATATTTTTTAATAGTAAATAAATCAAATCGCACGTCAGTTTCATATAGATTGTAAAGATGCTGTTAGCAGTAATCGTAGCGTTGTATAATTTACATTAAATAACAATTATATTTTAATTAGAAAAGCACAACCCTAATCATAATACAAAAGAAAAACATGCTTCAATAGTTTCCTTAATAAATAAAATAATTATTATTTGTTTATTTAAATTTGATTGTTAAAATCTGTCAAACATTGATGCCATCACACTACTTCAATATTTAAAACGAGTCATCAATATATCAATTATTTACATTGTAATTTATGTTTTACAATTGAGTATAAATTTTTAGTACTTTACATACAAATCAAATGTTAAATTAAATAATATAAATGATATTTAATAATTTAAATATTAATATTAAATTAAGTCATTATTTAAATTGAAATGTGTTTTACATAATATATTAATTGGATAGGATGAAATGAACTGAAATTTCTGAACTAGAAAGTAACTAATACAAGTGATACTATAATCATTGTAAACTAGTTATTATTATAATTGTTGTCAAGTGTTGGAAAATAAGTACAGTTGTGGACCTGCGTTCATATTCTATGAAACTTAGTGTTGGAAAAACACAACAATTTCTGTGATTGCCGCTGTAATTGTGTTTAATTTGTTTTTATAATTGTTTTAGTTAAATGATACTTTTCTTTAATTAACTTAGATAAAATTCTATTATATTTTAAATTTTATTTACGAAAAAAGCTTAATATGTAGCGTACACTCTCTTCATATATTTGAGATTTATAGTAAAATCTGGTGACTTTGATACAAACAAATATTGCAAATAAATAATACTAAACAAAAAAAATATTTCCAAATTATATTATATATTACGTTGAATGTGAAGAATAATCATTTTTAGTAGTAACTACTTAAGTATGAAAGCATCAAAATAAACCGAATAGATCTATTGTCTGATAGCAACATTAGCATCGGCTAATATGTTCTGTCTCTAAATCAATGACCGCATGAGTACACACAATTATCACGTTACGTAAAATGTCACTAAGCTGTTGATTAGACGAATTCGCGTACATAGACTAACTGGACAACGGACGAATACATTAGCGATACGACGTACTCTGGCCTATTAGCAGTGCCGCCGAGACCGATAATTAGAGACTTCAGTTAATTATGGATGTTTGTTATTTACATTTGTTATTTACGACGCAAATCTCATTTATATAGCTTTACATACAGTTTTATGTCTCCTTAATACAATAACGAACTTTATAATAACATTTATTATTACATCTGTTGTGGTTAAGTCAGTCTAGTTTATTTATTTTGTAAGATTATTATTACTATGTTATAAAATTAATTATTTTTTCTTATTTCAAGAGTTGAAATAGGTACAGTCCCCTTCAACTAGATGCACACCTTCACTTATGAATATATGCATGATAAGCATTGTATATACCGCCATGAGAAATAAAAAAAATTAAATGGAGTAGTTCACAGGAAGGCAAAGGAAGCGGTACTCAAAAAAAAATTCTAAAATGTAATCAGCATTACATAAATCATTTATTGAACAACCAAAGTTATTAAATTAATAAAAATTCCAATTGTAGTACAAAACAAAAAATAAAAAAGAGAAGTATATTAAACAGATCAAAAAATGTGTCCAAATAAATTAAGGGAAAATGTAGATTGTTTATGATAAGTTTCACGTAAATTTTCACACCCCTCTGTATTTCTTACATTATATTTCAATAACAAACAACGATTTAAATCACAAAGAAAAAATAAAGAAATGAGATTGTGTAATGCTGTTTGCATATTTTATTTAATATTATAGTATAAATATGGCTCGCCTCGGTCTAATTATGGTCGTGCATTGTTATTTCGAAAGCAAGAAATATATTTCTAGTTTATGAAAAACTAAGACTTGAGACAAGGAATCGCGGCAACCATTAAAGTTACAAAAGGCTGTCTCTTTAAACAATACAGTGAAAATAAAATAATTTATACAGGAAAGCTTAACTTCAAAAGAGTCTTTCACTCAAAAATGAGGCGTGTTGTAGTACCTAAACAAGGTGGAACATTGTTTTGCATAACAAAGAGAAAAAAAACACCTAAAGGAAAACATAAAGCCACACTTTATTCTCAGAATACTTATTCAAATGAGGCTGTCCCTTCTAAGTTTGTTTTCAATCAAAAACTCCCACAGCTTTGCGACGCTAAACTTTATAAATGAGACGATTATCCTCGGGAGGCTTACGAGATATCGCATGTCTGTGGGGGCGCGCAGACCAGTCCCTGCAGGTCGCAGCCACGCCCGGAGTCTGCGCTTTCCAGATAAACCACTGGTCACCTGCACTGCATGAATTCTACCACTTTTTAACTCTCATACTGCTAACTTCATCCGGTTAAAGCGCTTGCACTTTATTTATTACTACGAACTTGACAATGGGGACAGTTCTGTACAGTTTTTACCAGTTAAAAGTTAATTTAATAACTGATACTGTAAACGGCTTACAGTTACAATTTATTGTTACACTTTATTTAAATTACTTTTTCCTAATATAATATTAAATCCTTTCAAAATTATATATAATCATTTACTTATTTATAAACTCATAACAGTCGTTAATGTTTAAGCTGTATTTTAGTCATAAATTATATATTGGACTACGTTAACTGCGCTGCATATTCTAGATAAATATGACTTGGAGAAATATTATTATAATGTATATTTAATACTATTAGAAATACGACGACTACGTAGTATGTAATTATCTATATGGTACTATTTAAAGTAACTATAATTACACGAAATTGTTTTTATATTAGGCAGAGTTATTTTTCGTAAATTGTTATGATGTAGCCATTCAACAACGTAGGTATTCTTACGAGGATAATGCTGCGAATCTGAAAAGAGTACAATAACACGTAAGAGCCGCCTAGTAATAGTACATCAAGATTAGCTTGAGGCTGCAGTCTGATTACTTCGCCACGTAAAGAGAGCTCTGTCGGTCCTCCGATTCTAAGATGAACATTTTATAAATCCTTTTTTAAATAGACTTCCTAAATCCTATAAATCCAACTTCAATTACATGCAAATAAGAATAAAGTCACAGATAAATTACAACTAATAAGTTCTTCATTTAAACACTTTTACATAATGAAAAATTTAGAGAAAGATATTAAAGCTCTATCTTGTTTATTTTGTACACAGTATCAGTGGTGCCACAATAGCAAATAAGATGCAATATTGTGCGGCATTTATTCTATCTCAAGTATTGTAATATTATGTTGCGCCCTCAGCTCTTTTCCACTCGTAGCTTCCTCGACTTTCTTTAGAATTTTCTTAAAGGAATTTCAGTTCAATTAAATTATTTCAATTGAATTGCATAGTTCTTCAACCCTCGTTGGACTTGTTGCAAAAAAAAAAGAAAATATCGAATAAGTATCGAACGAAAATAAATATACTGTGGCCAATTCCTGTTTAAAATGAATATTACATTTTGGAACCAATCTATGTTAAACCAAAGGGAATGATGTGGCAGCTCTTTATATTGCAATTTTTGTGTCCAAACAAAACGAATTTGCCGCGCAATCAAAGCGGGAATCAGATTGATGACATGGCGGAATAATTGTTTCGTGAAATTGAAAATATAGCGGCTTGTGTCTACGTAACTCCTTGCAAAACAATTTACAGCTCCATTGTAATCAATATCACTATTATGCCATTATTTGCAAAGTTAATTTTTCATTTCAATTCTGATTCTGCTGTCGCTACTTCATCACAATTCATCTTTACTATATCATAATGAAGAGTGAGTTTTTTGCGATTGGAGATTATTCGTTTATTGCATTTCAATGTAGTTATTATTAAAATGATTACAGATTATATAAATAATCGTAATGCTTACTGAAAACTTTACCAATATGCTATATTTCACAGTCAACTCCGATTTCGAATAGCAATATATTATGAAGCGTTTTCCTATATAGGTAAAAGTTAAAGAATTGGAGTAAACTTATCTTAGTAGCGTCTCGCATATTCATTCTCTTGGACTTTGAAGCCTATATTTTGGTGTACAGGGCTGCCACTGTTTTATTTAAATAAGAATATCATTTTATTATAAGTGAATAATAATTTTTTTAAAACATTATTATTTTGATATGAATAGAAAACTCGTAATGAGTATCTTTTTATATAATTTTCTAAGAAAACTAACGAAATATTTTTATAATAAAACTAAGAGCTATATTGATAACATTATTTTATAAAAATAAAAAATCCTTTATAATATATTATTGAGAAATTATCACAAAAGGTACAACCCTGTTATAAATGGTAACATTTTCCGAGATGTTGTGCGTCCCAACTATATGTGGACCAAAACTAAGTTCACAAAAGCACTTTATGAAAGAAATCCCACGGATCTTTTTGTCACAAGTTGAATATCACTGAAATTGTGTTATTTGTACTTATATCAAACAGAATCGAAGTACTCCAGCAAAACTCCAATTTAAACTACTATAAAATCAACGATGCTTTTTCAAAAGCTTTGTTATAAAAACGTATTGATGCAAACCAAATATTGAACATCATCAAAGCTTTCGATTATAAGGACTTTTTTTGTAATAATATAAAAAAACTATTTGATTGTATGTACGTAAACCTTAACAAATAAGTTATAAGACTAAACAAACATACAGACACGATTAATATTCTTCGTCTTAAGTTCCAAAAATCATGCTGTGTTGGCTCATTTCGGATGTACTAGATTAGTATGTGCTGTCACGAGCTCGGCTCACCTCAAAACTAAGGATCACATACTCGGGAGCAACTTCCAGTTCTCGTACTCGTGAATAGCAAATTTGAATATTTATGTTTACGCTATTTACTTGGTTTTATGATATTAACTCGTTCCTCATTAAAACAGGCGGTCTCAAATCTTAAATTAGTTGCGAGAGATCTTCTAAGATTAAAAGTTGAATAACTATAATATAGTTTGGTGTTAACTGTAAATAGATATAATTATATATAGTCATTGCGAGGCTCACGTTCATTAACATATGCATTAGGTAACCTGCAATAATATGATGCTAATAAACTATAATGGTGCGGCACGTGACGGGAACACAATTGCATTAAATATTATTATTATTTTAACGATCCTAAACCTAGTGCTTATAATCAGACCATTTTAATGTTTATTTACATGACCGATAATCGTATTTGAATATCGCGAAACGGTATTCGTTGAAATCCATTGACAAAATTATATCTATTACAGGTTAAATCGTATTCAACTACAATACCAATAATTGAATAATAAAATTCGATATTCATTACCCACCACCTAACTATAACTAATACCGCTGAAAGGAATAATTTCCGATGAAAATGCGTTCAACGTAGGACTATCAAATTTGACATTTATATGCATAAAGTTCGTTTATATGAAAATTCGGTGTTAAAATAACACTGCTTTTACTATGAGCTTTACTGGTATAAATACGTTAATTGAATAAACAAGTTCAATACCACGGGTACGCGCTCAATATCATTTTTATTTTTATATTATTCCTTTATTGTTATAGGATTGGTCGAACCCATCTATCCATGGGTAAATCTGGATTAAACGCATTATATCAAATATAATAATAGTGATATTATATTTAAGATCAAGATTATAAACAAATTTTATTACATTAAAACTTACTAGCTATTTTGTTACATGGAAAACTCACACCACACCCAAAGGATTTACTTAATTAAGCATTAATCTTATAATAGCAAAATGTACATATATATATATATGTGTACAAATATGTAAGAGACCGATAAATAAAAAAGAATACTATTTTATTTTAAAGTCACAAATGTATTTAACAGAAAAGAAACTTTGATATCTGGACTTGAGTGTAAATTTTGTCAGCCGCATACATCGCTGTTTCAAAATAAAGCTAAGTCCCACATATACAATAAAATTGTAACTTTTCAGTCTCTCGCCTTTTCTCTCACGAAACGGACTTGGCTATTACAATAACGTTTTTTTTTATTTTCAATCCCTCTGAGACGTTCCACTAAAAACATATCTCTGACAGTTTCATGTCACAACAGAAACAATATTATGTCAGAAAAAGATGTAAATGAACTTATAATTTTACTTCAAAAGAATTTAAAATACTAACTGTTGACTCGCTTTTCAACTGTTGAACGTTTCTCGGCTTCTCATTCAATTAAAATGTTTGTTTACTGAATTGTATGAAAAAAAACATATTAATATTTATTTCTTGGAAGTTTAAATTTCAAATAGCACTGATTGGTATTCCCATGAAAATTAAGCCCTAAGTTGAAATTTTAGCAGTCAGTTTCACCTAAGTATATGATGGACAGGATAATCTACAAGGAAATCGAGTTTCCCGGTAATCAAGGGGCTAGATAGCTATTGTATTACTACGATACCGCACCGATCGAAATGTCTATTTAAACTAGAAATTGATATATATCATTGAGATAAGCATAGCTTAGAATAAATCATGCAATCATATCTCTCAAATTAATTTTAATTACACATTCATTAAATATATCAAATAAATAAATGAATGAATCGCAAATAAATATTTTCACTGAATACAAAATGTTAAAGAAATAATACAATTTTAATTATGTACTATATATTTCATTAAAGTTCTTTATTTGTCACATGAATAGTAATTAATTCGATAGCAATTAATTATGACTCGAAAGTTAATTTAATACATTCAGATATATTAATATACAATAAAATAATCATTGATTAACCAATACAATTTAAGAATATTAAGACAAAGGTAATCTTATTTATTTTACGTGACGTCATGGGATATAAAAAAGGTGTCTAATTTCTGAAATTAGTGCTTTTATAATCGAGCTCACGTGTTAGGGGACGCTCGCGGTTGAACAGCATCGTCAATAATTCATGCGGGAGGCACGTCGTAGCCGCCAGCCGTTCCTAATTGATTCCTGATGCGGTCCGTGAGCGGATCGCATCACTGCCTCCTTGTACTGCCCTCCTAGGACCCGTGCGCTTCATTACGTACTTACTATGACGTGAGTTAAGGAAAAATTAGAACCGCAGATCTTATTTGCTTTCTGCTTTTTATCGATCGGTTACTCATAAGATTAAAATGTTGCTGATATATGATAGTATAAATAAATGTTCATATGTGGAATTTAAATGATAACACGTATAATTAACTTACATTTATTTTAAAGTCAACTTTAAAACAATCTCAAAAGTAGAAACGAGTAAATAAATAAAAAATACTGATACAATGACCACATAGCATAACGGTTGCCAATAACTTCTCTCTAACTAATCTGGTATTAAAATTACATAAAACGCAAAGCAATTATAATATACACTTAACACGTTCTTAAATAGTAATCAGCTGTAAAGTTAAGCGCACAGGATTATCAAACTTAAGTGACGTTGACTGTAATCCAATATAAGTTAAGTTAACGAACGCTTCACAAGCAGAACTAGATACGTGAAAACTTACACCTGACGTAGACCGGAGTCGCCGTCATGCACTCCCTGAATGACATTAATGAGATGTGCTACCAATTTGTTTATGCATCGCTTACATAATACACCATTATTTCTATATAACGAACACAAAAGTGACAGTATCGAGCACTTTGTAAATAGCGACCCTTATTAATACATACGTACCGTAATTTTATGATATTTCAATTTAAATATTTCTCTCTCTCTCTTTTTATATGTGTGATATACTAGAGAATCATTTAAATCATATAACCCAATTATTTAAATAAGAGAATTCGCAAACACTAATCCATGTGAAAACTTAACCTTCTTTTCGGCATTTTAGGCTAAAAATAATAATCAGCCCCTCTCAAACTTCCTTAAGAGCAATTTTTTGAAGTTATTAACCACTTAAAACTGGTTAAGTAGGAATTTAAACTTTTACTTCGTAGGAAAGATTTTAAACCTTTTTATAATTTATAATGAAAATATACACTTCATAATGGCATTTCCAATTTATTAAGACATCCAAACTTTCTAACTGTATTTTAAACAAAATACTCAATTAACAACAACTAAATATAAAAAAATATATTTTGAAAGTCTTTATTGAAAAAGCAATTAACGTCACGTAAATTTATTGAAAAGTTGTAAAAGTTCTCATAAAATCTGCTCGAACTTGGGGCCGAATCTATTTGTTTTAACGTGCCACTGGCTCATGAAATTGAATTCAAAACTGCGTGGCTATCCGTCTAAAATCTCCGACGTTGCGTAGTAATCTCTGTACGTGAATCCTTTTCACTTGTTGCGTAATTTTAGTATATTTAGAGTGGGGCAACATGTGTTTGAAAGTTCTTACCCGGTCGGAGCACATGTCAGCCTCAGTAATAACGGCATGTTCCTTTAACACCTCAGAAACTATGTTAATAATTATATTACTAAAGCGCTCCATTGCGTTTACAGCGCCTTAAATACTCATGTTATAATTAAGTTAAGATTAATTTGTGTGTTCACGAACTCATTATGTATACTTAAGATCTTTGATAAGATTTAACGTTTAGATTATTATTTAATGGTTATAAATATGAAGTTATCGTTTTTTTATGTAATAACCATTTGTTGCAATGGCATAAAATAATTCAGCTAAAAATTATTATATAAACACAAGGACATATCAGGTAGATATCTCTATATTATATAATCTACAAGTGACCGTAGCTTAGACGGGTTCTTGAAAATTATTAAGAAGAAAATATATTACTGTTTGTTTGTTGTTTGTTGTTTACTATTCTGTTTCAGATCTTATTCCAATCTGTTGGTAGATTGTGTGACAGACATCACCATACTCGACAGTTCTATCAAATCATTTTTAAAACATTTTACCAAAAACCGGGCCTAAGACCAACTGAACTAATCCACTTTCTTCCATCAATATGATTTATAATCGACCCAACGATATACAATTTAAAATATGTCTGCGGTCTTTATTTATCAAAGTTAGCGATATAAAAGTCGTGATCTTGAACGTCGCACACAATAAATGCCCGTCGCAAAATCCAGTTACGTTCCGAGCCTCGACAATTGATAGAGAAACTGTGTGCAACGATGAAATTTAAAAAGTCATTTATTTCGAAATGCTTTTTCTCGGGTCGCCCGCGGCAGAGCGATATCAATTTTATTTTCTTTCCTGGCTTCCTGGGTATGGGACATTCGCTTGTTGTAAATATTCGAGAGATTAGCTACGAGAGATAGAAAATTTTATATAAAGTATATTTCTATCATAAAATCTTGACTTTATTCCTTTTTAATCAATAATAAAAACAACATATAAACTTAACTAAAAGTCTTAAAGAGACTACATCTAAGTATGACTCATCGTTCACTAGCAACTATGGAGCAAGCAAGGGTGCATTAGTGTGTGTTTTTTTATTTCAATCCATTTACCTTGTCCTAGATCACCGGACGTCCGTCGCCGAAGCGCGGTCAATGCAATTAAGCTTTGATCACCTAACGACACATTTACTAGACGTTTTCCTTCCTTCACATTTGTGCTTTAAAATATTATAAAAATTAAATAAAAATCATTTTTAAACGTTAAATAATAATTATATATAATTATTGAATATTGTATTATAGATAGTCATTGCTTAAACAATGAAATAAACATCTAAAGACTATTTAAAGCCACATGTTTTAGTAATAACACGACAGTCTTTTGATATGGAATTCAATTATTAATTTCCTATCGGGTAAATAGAATGCTCAACATTATTTCTCTGTCAAAGAAAAAAAAAACAAAATCTATTTTCTAGTTCCCAGTGCCTTTATTTCCACTCATTACCATTTTTAATTAACCATTCTAACAAGCGAAGAATGATAGCGTAGTCATGGCATAGATCATTTATTCAAGATTCTCAACGTCCCAGTACTAAATTGATTACGTGTATTATTCGCTATTCGCATGCATATTCAGATTCATTTAAACCATGTATAATAAGGTAACTATGAAGTCTATTAATATTGTGTACGACGCAACGTCTCCGAAATACTAAGTTTGCGAGACAGCGTGCGACATTTACACATCATTACGGAGAAGAATTTTCATCATTAATATTTAGTATATTGAGATATTAAATTTTATTTATTATAAATAATTATTATAATATACATACTTTATTTAAGGTTCCATATAAAGGTATAGGATGAGGTACGTAAATAAAGTTATTTACTAACGATACTAAAAGTATTATATTATATGAAGAACAACGTTAAGTATTTGTGTTAGGAACTTAAAAAACGACTTATGGAAATAGTACACTGTTAAAAATTATATTATGGTTTAAGGGATACGCAAACTGGATTTTAATTCTTGGGAACAAAAAACCTTACTCAGAATTTTAAGAAATCTTTAGTATGTAAAGTGAGGAAAATTAAGCATTGTATAATATTAAGATTAAGACAAACATGAATTGTTTTTTAAATTTTAAAGATAGTTAAAGCAAGCAAAGTGAACGCACAGAGTTAGTACAATATTATTATTAAATAAAAATTGAATCAAAACTTTATATTGGAGACGAATCATTTATGAGTCTTACGTACTTTATAAACTTTATGTGACCTACAATAAGTGTGAAGGAGGCTCAAGGACAGCGTGTTTACTTCTGATATCAAACTTATCTGTTATTCCTGAATTTTAAGATATGATAAACACACCGTCAATCATCACATGTTCTCCAACTTAAATAGATTTATATGTATGAACTACTACATAACTTGGAGATCATACCTTTATAACTTTAATGCACACAAACTCAATGCAAAAACTTGCAAAAATATTAAAATATATTTCAGAAGCATACAAAACCGCTTACAAGAACCCCTCTCATCTTGAGGAAAATGCGAGAGAAAGTTAAAACACAAAAATAAAAACCTTAACAAAATGACTTTGTAATCCTATCAAACACTTTACATTTTCCTCCTTATAAAGTAAGTTACGTAATGATTTCAGAATCAAATAAATTAAAAGATTAAGTCTTCACTTTATACCATAAAAATATTTTTACTTGTTAACGCTGGATCTTGTTTGCTACAATAACCTCATCCCGACGTTATATTCGCGAAACAATTTTCTTAAAGGCCGTTCCAACAGAAAATAAATTATAAGGCTCTTATAAAATAATAATCGCGAACCATGCGCCATACGGTTCTCGGATGACGCATTACAAAAAATGCTTAATGCTAACGTTTGGCCGGAGTCTATAGCTAGATATTAAAAATAAAACGTTTATAATACGGGCAAGAATGAAGTATGGGTGTTGGAGTTAGAAAGAGAGAAGATAAGAAAATAATGCTCCCCCATATATCATCACAATCGCTAAAATTCGGCCAGCCTGGCAGGGCTACCGACCTCTTTTAACCGCGAAATTCGGGAACGTTTAACAGAGTTTCATTTGCACCGTTATATTTTACATTATTATATTAACATTCATATTTTCTTCAATGTTCTATAAAGCTATGAATATAATAAACTCATTTATTTTTAATGCATTGTAATACGTTTATTCAATGCAATAATATATATGTATAAAAAATAAAAAAAATGTTTTAATAAATATTACAAAATAACAATAAAATTATATATATTTTTAAATAAATTAAGTGATTTTAATGTTATTATATCGTCAAAAATAGCCTCTCTTCGGAAAAGCAAAACAGTTGCAAGATTTATAGCGCTTTAGAATAATACGAGTAAGTCAACTACAGAGTAACTGGTCAGAACTAAAGGGTTAATGAGTTCCCAGATGCCTGGGCAATTTCATTTGCTTACACATTCGCAAACTAGACAAATTATTGTTGTAAACTAACATTCTTGAGATTAGTTGGGCGCTGGTCACTTCAGACATCTGTCAGTTATTGGCTGCAACTCAGCTTGCTTTAGCGAAGTCCTAAACAACTTTGCCGCACAGACGGAGTCTTAGCTTTGTTTTTTAAGTATTTTAATTTAAACTCACACAGCTGTTTGTGGCTCGCCCACACATGTAAGCTAGGTATCTCAATTGACCTTTACTTAGAGATATAATTAAGTACCCTTAACTGAAATGCTATTTTATTTATTATGGAATTATATTCTGAGATTGAACGTAAAATTTTGTACGATAAAATTCATATAAAATAAAGCTCTACAAAAAGACAAATATCATTATAAAACATATAAATGTACATTGGTTGGTATGAACAGTAACTCTTTTTGTTCGTAACTAATATGGCTTCCGTGTATATTATTAACTGGATGAAGATCGGTTGTTTTAGTTGGCGTAAAATTAATATGAGACTATAACTATCAGCCATAAATTATACTAAAGTAGCGAGTAGTCAATCACTCTTGTTTACAGTTTCACTGTTTCTTTGGTCGCTCATAAACTTGTCGTTATGTTTGCTCTGACTTTATATATAATATTATTAATAAAGAGATATTAACAATTTAGCGTAGTATGACTGTTTAAATTTTATCCGCTAATGCACTTGGAAAATATTTAATTAGATTTCAATATATACGATTTTTATCTGATTTTTAACTGTTCAGAAATATGACTCCCAAATATCATGAATATTTGGGAGTCATATTTCTGAACAGTTCCTTGAAGATATATAATATTATAAGATATAATATTATAATATTAATATACTAAAAAACTATCTGAAACTATCTAAACTATCTGAAAAAAGGTACCTCGTTAATTTATTCACAAAAATGTTCAAGACAAGAAAAATATTGATACAACATACATAATGTGAGTTTATGTTGGAAATAGTATCTGTAACTATTTTGTTTTCTTTCAATACTAAAATAAAAACCTTTTTTTTAGGTTTTTTTTAGTGAAATCTTCTCGTGGTAAACATCAGCTTATATTTCATGCAACTTTTAGAGCTAATTTAATATTTTAACTGATAATATTTTATCTAAAAAAATGTATTACCTTAGTCTAGCAGTATATGTGGAATTCTTTTTTTAGCCATTTAATTGTTAAGGTATAATTTACTTTTCACTGTAATAACATCAAGACACACCAATAAAATATTTACACTTCGTTCGGCATGATTCACAAATATCGGAAGTGACAAACGTTAATAAATAGACCTTATTAGTAAGAATAAATCACTATTTAGCTTTCTGTTCTGAAATAATATAAAATCAATTCTTTCGTTTCAGATTTTATCGATTACTAACAATGAAACTTAAATAAAAAAAAGCTATATCTAAGTCATTATAAAAATTAAAAACTGATAAAGAAACAACAGTTCGCCATCATTCATATATACAAAATTACCTTCACAATGAGTGAATTAAATAAAATATCTATTTAAGGTCTAAAAGAGCACTTAATAAAATTACATGAACAAATGACAGCGCGGTGTCGTAATGACATAGATGAATAACGGAATTAATAAAATGATTGATACTTGTTACAAAATAGGGGTGGTTATAAAATGGAGGCGTGCTCCATATCGATACATTGTCAGACGATTAAAATATTCAGATATTTTATTAAAACAACTCTAAAATATAAGTATAGACACTAAACTAAACTGAAATAAATAATTATAAGTATATTACAGATATGAATCTTTTAAAACTTATTTTAACATAGGATAAGATTTTAGTAAGAACTTAATGATTAATTTATTGAGAACTTCTATTTAGTTTTACTTCCTAGTTTAATAATTTTGATTAGATTAGCCTAAATTATTACAAGGTTTAAAATATTAATAGACTTTAATATAAATTTAACGTTTATATTTAATTTAATGATGATGTTAGACTATATTTATATTTAAAGGCAAAGTTAAAATAGTATTTTCAATTAGGAAAGCATTGCGATTATGAAAATATATCTTTAATATGTATTTACATTTTTTATCTGAAATATAACTTTTCTTATTATTAAAGATTAAAAATCCTTCAACCACTACAAAAGAGTTGATGGTCTTGAAAGGATGAACAAGATTTTTAGATATAGCCGAAACATTTTCAATGAAATCATCTTTCAAACAACAAAAACTAAATCAAAATCGGTTACGGAATTACGATGTAACGAACATACACATGTCAATTATATGAAAAGTACTTGAATATCAAATCTAAACATTTGATAATAAAGGTTTTTGAACGCAGTGCGGCGCGGGCGTCGTCCCATTCATTGCGGTCAATTTGGCGTAATGTAATCAATTGCCGAACCAATAAAATAAATCAGACGGGACAGTTTTAATTGATACAGTTCAGTATTAACTGCGAACACCCGAGCGTGCTCGGCTTCAAAGAAATTACACCAACCAGTTGCGTTATTGTGAAGTCGGATCTTGAGATGGGAATCAATACTTTAATGACTTCATTGATGGTTCTGCGCTTTTTAATCTTATTATAGACTTAAGTTGATCTAATAGTATGGATCTAATATAATATATTAGAATCGTAGGAGTTACTATTTGTGAATTCATTAAGGTAATACAAACTTAACTCATTGGCAGAGCGACAATATTACAGTACTGGTTCGAGTCCTTATTTAATTTACCAATTGAAATAATATTTATGTACAATTCAACTGATATACTTTATTGACACAAAATATGACAAATACACAAAATCCTTCGCTAAAATATGTCACATGTGAACATCAATCTAAATACCCACTCGTTCGCCAGGATTAATGACATTTTTTTCTAAACGCTCGTAAAATGTATAAATTATACATTTAAAAAAAAGATTCAAAAACAGGAAAGCATTATTTTTACAAATAGCCCTCCAAGCGTGTCAGAAATGTATCACATCGCTTTTTACGTAAAAATACCGACTAACTACGGTATTGGAATATATTTTTGCGTTTAAATCCATTTCATATACAAATATTCTAATAAAAATATTTATTTCTACGTTAAAACGTAATAACGTAAAGTGCTTTAGTTCAGTCAGTATTCAATAAAGTTGTTTTTAATTCTATTACATACTATACATACGATTACGGACGACTTCATTCATGTTGTGCATGAAAAGTACGGTATCTAAATAATAATAAACGGTTCTACTTTTTGGAGATTAACGAACATAAACACTGCAATTTTATATTACGTGGTAGTTTCAATTAGTTTCCCTTAAACCTATGCAATGGCCGACTTACTCTTTTATCAAGTACTAATTAAATACATAATAATACAATGTAACTAATTTAATGTTAACAGTATTTTTTAAGTTACTCACAGACAGTTCAATATGATTTATAGATATAGATTGATTTATTTTAAAATGAAAATGTATTTATTTTTATATTTTTATTTATAAGTTATTTTATGCTAATATCTAGGGAATAAAACATCAAATATGTATTTTAAAAAAATTATACCCCTTATTGTAGAGAGCAGAGATTGCATATATTACACACAAATATATATAAATTTATTACTAATGAATATTATGGACACATTTGCACCATTGTTTGAATAAATATATAATAGCGAACGACAAACGGTGAATTGGACGAAACTAGCTTTAATCAAATTGGTTACAAATTACTCAGGCAGCAAACAGTCGGCACAATAAAATGAACTAGCCTTTGAGAACAGGAATGATTTAACGGGATGGCGTTTGTTTATTTACATATCGACTCAATTAACGAATGCTGTACCTCATTATCTATTCAAAACGCAATCACAGCGTCCACGTTAGTCAATTTTCAGAGAAAACTTCATAACTGTGTTGACTTTACGCTCGGAAACGTATCGTAATGGCCTTTGTCGTACAAAAAGCGACTGATCCTGCCCAGATCCGCTTTGTACGCCCGTTTGCTTTAGTCAGTTGACAACATAATTATCGACTGTGCACCGACGAAATGGGCCCGTATAGTGTAAACTGGAAATATACACGTTTCTTTTGATATTCTTGTTAAAATTTTTGTTACTACAATCTTATGAAGGCTGCGCATTCTTTTTGAAATGTTTGTCATGGGAGCATTTCATTTTACAAATGGAAACTATTTGGCCCCAAAAAAATATTTAATATTACAAAAATCACTACCTCACTAACAGTTCACTGCCAGTCCTTTCTCAATGCGATATTAATATGCCATTGGAAATAGCACTCCATAAATTAGATAATTAAATGGCTGCTTTATTAAATCGTATAAAGAATATTGGTTTTTGTATATAATAATATTGATATTACTTACCTTATAAACACTATTTAAATATGTACTTTGCGATCTTATTCTTATTAAAATACGCGGATAAAAACTGAAACTAGTTTATTTTTAAATCTCATTAATAAAGATGTCAGCGAAGTCATTTGGGCCGTAATTAATGCAGTCTGAAACTGTTGCAAGTATAAATAACTTTAACTGTAAATGCTAGATGGCGTTATTCTAGCAAGTAGTTCCCACATTTTCTAATAGATGTCACTAAAACAAACCATAAATATTAATTTTCTTATACGTTCGTTAATAAAAACCATTTTTCAGTGACATAAAAATATTATACATTTGTAAGATCTTATCTTTTCTAAAAGATCTAGAAAATCTACATGTAACATTTAACAGTTAAACTAAACAATTTTAACATAAAATATGTTTATTAACTTATTAAAAGCTGAACCTTATTCAAAACGGACTGATGTATGTACTATAATAATTTTTGTAACGTATAAAAAAGTGCAAACTGTTCCTGTACAAACACCATCAAAACACCAGCGTCTGTAAGTTATGCAAAATAGCAAAAAATGTTTTAATATTCCAGAAGTTTTAGTTGTTCGAAGCAATCTGACGTTAGATCAAAGGTCTATAGTGGTGGTGGCGATTAGTGCCGTAACTCAGAAAACAATTCGATATAAATCATGTGGTGATACCACAAGCATTCCTTGAAACGATTGTGACCGCACCAGAGATTCTAAAATTGCTTCTAAATTGAAAATATATTCTGAACAGACAAGACAAAGTGATAAGATGATTACTTTAATATATATCTGTTCCCATTGAATTAAAGAACAATTTTGTAAGTAAATATTATGACATTAATTGATTGAGACTATTCATGAGACATTTTTTTATCAAACATTGAAAAATGTTGTAACATATTACATCTGTCTTAATGAAGCTGGGAGAGTTGATGATGAGTAACATGATAAATAGGGTTCTTAAAATAGCTGTATTTTTATAGCTTGTCTACCGCCATGTTGAAATGACTTCGACCTCTTGCTTCTATAAGCGTTTGACTATATTTTTTTTTCAGCTACTAATTACCACTCGTATTATATGTCAACAGAATAAATAGAGAATAAAGAATATTAAAATTTTGCTGTTTAAAAATGCTTTGAGTGTTTTATATTTAGCAAAGTTTATTTTCTTTACATACTTTTAATGGTTTCTTAAATAATATTAAATTATTAAATATACTTTGTGCAAAATAAACTTCAATTAATTTACAATATCGTAGACATTGATTTGTTAACAATAAAGTCGGAGCATGTTACAGATATGCTTAGAGATGATAATTTTAATTGTGGGAGGTAAATCTTTTACAACATGCCTAGAAATTTACCTAACAACTGCACAGAGTAAATACCGTTACAACCTACTGTTAACTTTATTTATTTCTATGACAGCATCTGTCATTAGTTTGAAAGCACCTATATCTCATGTGCGGTAACCATTGGAATAGTAACTTGCGTTCAGAAACAAGTGTCAATTGCTTGAAGTAACTAAATTAAAGTAATTATACATTTTATTCTACTTCTTTCATTTAATCCTCTCTGGGCCATTTTACTTTTAATAATAGAATACTTAGCATAAAATGTACACCTTTCCGTTGTTTATATATTGCATGTAATAAACAATAAGATTTAAATGAAATTTCCTGAAACACAATTTAGGAAGCAGTTGTTTCCGACAACGCACGTGCTTCAAGAAATGACTGTTTCTAAAAATTTATGCAATGCCTTATTCCATTAGTAGCCAGCAATTTGTAACAGTGTAACAGCGTTATACACGAGATTCCATTTTGATTTTTACAATCAAATATAGCTACTAATGCACGTTCGACAATTGTCAACAAAGTTTCCGTTTCCGTCTCCTCAAGTCTTAATTGAAAATTCAATCATTTATTAATCTGATCGAAGTCGTTAAGGCCTTCTAATGGTTTGTTCCTTTTACTTTTTACTTAATATAAAATGGTTGGCTAATTTTCCTCATAGGGATCGAAAGTTATCGGTGCGAAATGCTTAAATAGTTTTCAAATTCTTAACATCGCTTGACTGACTCGCGTGTAAGGCAAACAAAAGTACCGGTGAGAAGAAATTTAATATAGTTTTAATTCAAATGTTTGTGAAACTATTCTCCAACTTTCTCACCAGGTATAAAATTTAAACATTCAGTGAGTTCCTGTAATAAAATATTTTAAATTATTTTGGCTGGTTATAAGAATTAAAAATACTTTGTACATTATTTCTTAGGTATTTATTTCTACATAGTTATCTTAATATAGATATTATATAAGACTATTCGTTACTATTAATACAATACTATTATTTAAATAATAAATTAATAACATTGAATTATTAATATTTAGTTTGTTGTATAATACTTTAATAGCCTACAATATACATAACTTGTGAATTTCATTTACTTTACAAAATATTTATACATATGTTGTCAATGGCATTTGAATTTCTTAGAAGAGACTAAAGTATTGAACGTCCTGTCTATTACATAATAGATATTCATTAATTATATATAATTGTTTAACATTACAAATATTGAGATTAGATTGTGTTAAATTATAAATAGTCTTAAATAATATAAAAAATAGGATTTGAATTTTTTATCCTTGTCTTGTAGCAAAGCGTTGACATTTTTATAACAAATTTAAAGCCTAATAATAATTAATCCCAACAACTACCTATAAACATAGCCTGGCTATGACAATAGTTATCCTTTCCTAACATTATCATCCATATTTAAATAAAAAGACAAATATTGTATTTAAAAATAACTAATCTATCCTAAACATTTACCAATAACTATATATATGACACAAAAAAAATCTGTTTGATACCAAAATTAACGCAATGAACGCACTTATCATTCTCACAGAATATTAACTTATTATTATTTCAATTAATAATATATTATAAGCATAACAGTATAACTTCGTGACAACATTTTTCCTGAGCTTACAATAAAATCAACAGACATATGTACGCCCTTGGGGATAAGAAGAGGTAAGAAAGAAATGCATTTATACTAGGCTTATTGAGTTTCGAATAACGAGCGGTAATGAAGTCTGTTCACAATATCGTCGAAGCAAGATCATCTTATATTCATAACGTTATGTGTCTATCAGCTTTGTCTAAATATGTTAGTTGTTTTATTTATTAAAGTCTTTATATCAGTATCCAATCGATAAGTTTTATTATATTTATCAGTAAAATATAGTTTCTTGATAAATATATAGTTTCAATTACAATGTTTGATGTATCTTTCCCGGTAGTGTAGGCTTACTAAAGTCTACGACCCTGACATACTTCTTTCGCTTCTTCTACTCTCATAAGTCCTTTCATACACGCTGATCGGGTCCGGCTACTCTTGACCTTTATCTTCTTCAGAACATCCTCAATCTGATCAGGAAATATTCGTTCATTCTAGAAAAGGGGAGGCCCTTTCGACACATCCATTTCCTTCTACAAATCCCTTATATATTCGACTTGTCAATCTTGTTTCGTGCATCCTTTCTACTTGACCAAACTATATAAGAGATTTATTATGTAAATAGTGTTGTGATGTAGCTTCAAAATTTTAATTATATTCCTATAAAAGAACTCATTTTATTATAATTTTTTAATGATTATCTCTTAACTAAATACTAAATCAGTGATTTACTTTAAGAACAAAACTTAAACATAATACTCGAATAACTTTGTTAATCAACCAAACTAAAACACGACTGCAAAGTACACTATTACTTTCACTGTGAAGAAGCGGTTCTGACTTAACCGTGTTCGGTGGTAGTGGAGAAGTTATTTGTGTCAAACGAAGCAACAAGATCGATCGGACGATGCCTATAACATAACATCACTAGTCTTGATCTGACCGAACGAATATAAAAGACTCATCGACCTTAATCTATTGTTCGCTGAAAGTCTACCGTTATTGTTTCAAATTAAAAAGGAGTTTGAAAAATGAAAAGTTTCATTATAATCATTTTCAATTCATTTTAAACTTTCATTTTACAAAACTTTACTAAGACTTTTCTTCTAGTTTCTATTTAATTACACTATAAAAATTTTAACAAACATGAATTGATACAATAATAAAATATTAATAATAAAATAATAAAATGTAGAAAGAATCCAAAATAATTCTATAACGGAATAGTAAAATATCTTTATAACTCTTAAATGGTACCATTTGCTATCTCGGTTTTCAAGATGCGCTAAGAGCTCAAAGTTTGTGAGAATTTATTTCATTCTTATGGTACTATTATGCCGTTCTCAGCTACACAACATAAATAATAATGCGGGCGGTTATAGGGTCATTAGCTGGGAGCGGGCAGTGACGTTACAAGCCCCTCCTATCTCTCACGTACTGTGTACACTACTGAGTTATATAAATTAGTATTTCGTGATCTAATTTCATATCACGGAAATCATGAACAAATTTTTAAAACATTTCACCCAAAGAACTGAACTACATTTACGAGTGTGTTACGACGTGAGTGCCTTCACTCTTAACCTGAAATGAAATTTATGTAACAATATAATCGTGATGCGAAAATTTATTTACAATATTGTGCTTTTTTAACGGTTTTGTAAAAAACATTTTCGAATATAGTACATAATAATCTTAAGACGGTCTCCCAGACCACTATCTGAGCGCTTTGCGAGCGCCCATTGAGACCGAGATGAAAGCGGGGTCATTACATGAAACAAAGAAGAAAAGCCCCTCAAACTGCTCATAAATCGTACCGTACTGTTTACCCACGTCAAGGCTTCCTAGGATGCCACCAAAGAAAACGCAGCCTAGTTTGTCAGGAAACGTAGTCTGAAAGAAACTGTTTTTAGTCAACGGAAAGCCAGACATAATACTTATTTAATTCACTCCACTCCATTCAAGAACAATTTTCTTATTTATTTCGCTTTAATAACTAAACTATTTAAATTTTAGTTATAACATTATATGTGACTTCTGCTACTACATGTAATAATTACATGAATTACTGTTTCCAGATCATTAAGACCTGTAACAACTGTTGATACAAGACCTGCTAACAATTGAATAAGGTACTAAATCACTGAGACATAGCGGCTAGACCACCACTATCATAAGTTTATTGCCTTGGTATGTTATGTTTCGTGAATATCTCTTAGTGCTTGTATAGTTTACATTGTTATTAATTATTAAACGTTTTCAGTTTTAAAAATATTGAAATTAATTATATAAGGTTTTGAATATATATCCATTTTATTTTTTCTATTCAAAAATAATGATAATTGGATATCTAAAAACAATAAATATGTCTAAAACGCTATGAAGTAATGAAATACTGTATTTCAGCAGTCGATAGCTTAATATCAAAGAAGAACTAGAATACTATGTTTGACTCATTTATATTATTAAACATAAGAAAATAAAAAATTTAAAACAAAATGACAATTCATCATCCCAAAACACCTGTTTCATGATATTCTAAATATCTTGTTTACAACTTTCCTAGCTTATCGTAAATATATCAGTCCGTCGCACGCTGAGATTCTATCTGATATTTAATTAATGTGACGTATGAAACAAGCCGCCGTACAGTTGGTTGGGCAAACGCCAACATGTTCTTTTTGCTCCACACATGCTATGTTGAACTTACTGTCTATATATGCAGCGCATTCTCTAGGAATGAAACAGCGAATGCAACAGCGACGACCACAAATCAGCGACCGATTCTTCGGCAAGAAATCGCTATCTATTTCTAACTTGATTACTAAACTGTTATCCTATTGTTTCCTTTAGATCGTAACTGCTGACAGTCGTGTAATGGCAAAGACAAGTTAAAAGATTTTACGCTTAATGTAAAGCAGAGCGGGTCTAATTGTGTAGGTTGAGTCTTTTGTTGCGGCAGTCTATATGTAACTACGGAAGTTGAACACGGTCATTATTTGTTTTGTTCTGGCTATTCGGGAATTGGTGTTTTGTTACTAAATCGAATTGTTAGAGATATCTCCCCGCTATGGGATTTACCTAAACTTTGTTTCTACATGTTTAGTAATTGTCTTTGTTCGAATTAAAGAATATTAGAAATTGAATTGAAGCATTTGATTGTTTCTATATTAACAATATATAGCGACAACTTTTGTTAAATTGTCTCAAATAATAGAACACTAAGTCGATTGAGAAATATTTTTTCTATTTATAAATGTTTCAAGTTGAATCATGAACCGTTAAAAAGATTGCATTCTAGGAATATCAACTTTTATACCCTTGATATATAATTCGTTTATAAATCAAAGTCCCCACGCGTCTGAAGAAACAATCCCTTCTTACACTTATCATGCACCTATTGGTGTAATATTGTTATGTTTATTTATAATATAATAAATAAAAGCTTGCAAGTTGGCTTACCATTTCAATTATATTAGCTACACGTTTCTGTAAAGCGAGGCTAACTGTGTAATATTAATATGAATAATACACAATATTATATATAGATAGGTACTTAAAGTAGATAAAGATAGTTTTATAATAAAGAAAATTCATGACGTTGTTCGTAAGGCGTTTTCAAAGTTGTAAAAGAACAGAGCCTTAGAACTCGCAGCGGAAACTTGTACCGATGCAATAAATGGCACGATCAAGCGAACTCTTCGGAAAAGAACCAATTTTTATTACTATTCTATTGCGCAATCTAAAGTTATAATGCAGCATCAAAGATGTATTTATTGTCTCTACTTTCAAAGTATTTTATATGATTATAAATTATATAATGATCATTTTATTGACAATAAAATAGGATTTGAAAGTTTTTGTACCTTGTATTTTTAAAGTAATAATTTTCTATATTCTTAAGTATCATAATAGCGACGGTCACCGAAATAACTAAATTAGATTTTATCACTCAATTGAAATAATAATTTGTAAGTATTATAAATGAATGCATATTTAATTCATATATTATCCTGATTATATTATGAATCACCTTGTCTGTGATCAGCAGGACTATACTGCAACTTATAGTGTATAGCTTTGGCGTTGAAATATTTATCGGTTTGTGAAAGTCCCGGCGGAATCGAATTACAAATGCCATAACTACGAAAACTACTAAAGTCCAAAACAACGATAACAACCACAATCCCCAACACACGTAACACTTAGAGATTTTAGTTACCAGGCTGAATCTACTGAATTGTAAATTGGTTACACATTTCAATATGGCGATGGCGTGGTCCATTTGAGATTCTAAGGTCATCTAACTAAACTACAATATTTGTGTAGAACAAATTTTGTCTCCTTGAACTTTCAATGCTAAGAATGTGTCGCTTCGTAATAACTGATGTGCTAAAAGGATCAATCAGGAATAACACAAATTTGCAACAAAATAGTTTTATTCAATTAACTTCACTTCTTCTAGTTGGATTACGATATAATTTATATAACAGTTTGCTTTAAGTTTTCTAGCCCTCTAACATGTAAGAGCAGATTTCAATTGCTTGGACAGGCTTTACATGATGCTTGAACATACAGATAGACAATATATTATTTTGTTGAATTTTCACGAGTCGTTCCACATACATTCAAATATAAAAAAATGGCTTCGACTAGGTTTTTGCTTTATTCATTTTATTTATATCTTCATCATTTTCTATAAATAATTAGTTCAATAAACTAAATTAAAGTAAATAAATAACTCTTGAATTCCTTTCAATAATAATGTTTAATTTATTGACGACTGACGAAATTTAGCAAATATTTATAAGAATCAAAGTTTCAAAATCAGATTAACATAGTATTTTTTATTCTTATTGACAATTAAAATGCAATTTAAATCTTATAAACAATATTGTTTTTACATTTTCTAAGGATACTATTCAAATACGATTATTAAGAAAGTATCTTTACTTTACTAACATTATCAACAAAGGAAGCTAAATTATAAAAGTATAAAAGTCAGTCATTGATTTAATGACACTTCTCAAATAATATATATAATATGTTACATATTATGTTCTGAATTGACATACAGCCAGCATGAAAAGTATAAAATAAAGTAATTTTATTGCTTTCTCAACGCGGGCTCTGTTTCCTGATAATAATGTTGCATCATGGTATCAATTTCTAAAAGATATCGTATATAATAATTTCTTGGAAACCGCATCAATGAGAAATGGAGAAAAATACATACTTAATTTAATTTCGCTTTTATAACATTATACCGAACATTAGGAAAAATATGAAACAGCAAATAAGTTTAGGAACGTATAAAATAGTATTTAAAAAAACCTGATAGATGGATTGACTTATTACATAAATGTTAAATAATTGCCTCCCAACCAAACTTTAAGATTGCTGTAATTAAATATTAACAAATCCTTTTAAATAATGTATTAAAATAAAAAAAAATTGTAAAAGATATTCATAGACTACGAGCTCACAATTACATATAAGAAATTAAACTATATAAAGAACAATATAATAAATAAAGTACCCGATCAGGGAATTCTAATGGCAGTTTTATTTGCATCAATTTCTTCCAAATCTCGACCTCTTCGTTTCAAAACGTTAGAACAAACAACCTTCTGGTTAATTAAAGTATGAACTGTCGGTGGATGAAAATTAAATAGGCTTTAACAAATTGCGTATAAACGAGGGTTCAGGTTCAAGCTTTCTAGTAGTGTTTAAAATTGTATTTACACAACTGTTGTGTACAATTTGAGTTACCAACATGGTCCTTATTATGTCTGCAATGTGTTTTGCTAGAACAAAATCATGTTTGGCATTAATTGTTATCTATTTAAATTTTTCAAGAGAAATATTTAAATATAGTTTCATAGGAAATCGGATCGTCATCTAGTGAATGTGTAACACGACATGCGGGCGATGCGTTCTCTTATTGGAGTTTGAAACAAAACGAGCGTGTCGCATGTAGGCGATGGCTCGTTGAAGTGAAATTATATGCACTCAACAAATACAGCCGACTCTAGCGACGCAGCGCCAATTCACCAAATGTTGTGCATTGCATGTACCCGATAAATTTTCGCACGCGACTCTCTTGCCAATAGCAGGCAATAAATGTACAGAATGAACTCTGATTTAAACATATTCATACCCCTTTTTTGATATGCATAACACTGTAATGTCGCAATTTGCGAAATATATGTCTTTTCGTATCTTTTGAAGATGAAATAAGATAGCTTAGTACTAAGTGAAAAAGAAATGTATAAAAGCTATTTCGGGAATAAGACAATTTTAAATAGAAAATTCTGAATCACGAGCTGGATATTTCACGACAATCTGTTGAGTGGTTCTCAAGATGCGAGACAAAAGAAAAACTCACAAAGATGAAACTTGTGAGACCTACTTCCTATTAAGAGGACACACTCGGTTTCACTAAATCTCGGATTTATTCTTTAAAATTAATTAATGCTAAGTAAATGACTTTTATGCTTGCTTTAATATAAAATATTTGTACATTTTATAGGACAGCAATTGTGATGCATGTCTTTGAAAACGTTGCACCTGTTGCCGTCTTATTTATATCCTGAAGTTTGATTCACATCGGATGCATATCATTATTTCTGGTCCAGATTACGTGACGTCTATCGCTAAGCACTCATTCTCAGAATAAATCCCATTGGAGAATTCCTAACACTCGAGAGCACAATAAAACTTTGTTAAATATTAAAAAACTGGCACTACTGTTTATAATAAACATTTTAATACTCTCTTTAAGAATTTTTGTAACATAATTTACTATTTAGAAGTCATTAATTCTATTATTATTAACTGTGCCTCCAGAAACGAGAATTACATCAGACAAGTTTGTTGATGGACTCTTATTGACTACACAGTACTATATAGGTTCCATATATTATATATACAATTACAAACAAACAAACAATTACAATAGTTCGAGAAACAGACAGAGATTTTTTAGCATATATATTAATATAGATTACAACAATAACATTAACTATGGATACATGATTAAACATAATTGAAAAAGTGTTTGAATTTAATTATCATATATTGTTTTCATCACTCCGTATATTGTAATTTAAAAACCTGACCTTAATTTTAATAATTTGTTGTTATCAGTACGATATATGTTGTGATTACTATCATTTTCATTATGACACCGTAACAAAAGCTGTATGATGGACACACTATCAGTGTATAAACGTCGACCACATTCGATGAGAAGATAATATTGAAACAATTAACCTTGTTCAAGATCATATTCAATCATCAATGAAACTCAATACTGGAATATAAGCTTATACAATGTGATTTGAGATTGGTATATCAAAACAATAATATCTGCAGGCAAATTAAAACATATGTATTTTGTTTTGCTTTTGAAATTAAGCAATTGATTAAATTGAAATTTTTCGGTTTCAGCGGTTTCACTGCAGATGGATTGATATTTATTGAAACTCAAAGTTCAGGATAATTTAATCAACATATAAACGTTCTTAAAACAAATAAAACGACAGGCAAGCCTTTTCCACAGATCTATTTAAAGAGCCACATGCCGACGTCAAACCTATTCGCTTATACTTTTGAATTTTTTATTTAATTTTCGCACTCATGGGCACGTGTAAAAGTGTCCTATCAACATTTGCATGTTTCCTTTGGGAACCATAGCGTACAAAATTGAAAAAGTAGTTACAAAAATGGATACAAATATATTTTTATTAAAACGTGAAGTAGAATACTGCATTCGCAATAAAAATTTAATTAATAAAAACAACGGACTATGCTGATCTTATCTCGGAATCACTTGGCAGGTTGCAGTTAAGCAAGCTTTAGTAAAAGCCGGTCGAGAGGTGCGAAGTGTCTTTCCAATTATGAAAATAATAAGACATCGCAAGAAGTGCCATCTATGCGTCTTTATCTACACCGACGACAATTCCTTAGTAAGCAGATTTGTTTTATCTAGGAGTGGAACTTTATATTAGCGACATTTACTTTTTCGTGTAGTTAAAGTATGTTTTGTAAACGATAAGATATTTTTGTACTAGTGTGTGATTTTGACGTCAAAATTTTTATTTGAAAAAATGTTACATAAAAGCAATATTGCTTTTCACATGACATCCAAAACAAAATGATAAACTAAACAATTAATATCGCAAAAAGGTAGAATGGAAAATACGCTAAACGAATGCAAATACAGTTATATCTCACCCCTTTACCCCAGCCTCTCCCGAGCAAAACAACTCGTCATAAATATTGCCAAACCGCAGCAGGATAGAATCGAATATGAGGGGGAATAAAAAAATATTAAAATTTGAACGGTCGCAATCCCGGCTATCGCTATCAAAGCACGTCCAATCAAAACGAGACGTGACAATGAATCAAAACCTTTCCGATTCTGTGAATAGCTCCCTAACTTATTGCCGGTTCTTTATTTGTTGATTGCTGTTTGACACCTCCGCAGGACTGAAATCTGTGGTATTTTTATTTAATTAACTTATACTGTTTGCATCACGTTTGCGGGTGGCAAGGGTAACACAATACCGACTAATTTACGGGAGGTTTCGCTCGGTTTCCTTTTTACGGGTGCGGCTATTTCGTTAATAACTTTGTTTTTTGATTTTATGAAAACTTCGTTTAACAAATTCTGGCCCACTTAGCTACAGTTCCAAAACTCGCTAAATATCTTTAATTGAAAGTAACTGCACAGTAAATACGGGCTAGTAGAATTCGCTTTGCAGAGCTGTGAGAGATAAGACGATAATAATTCTTCGCGAAATGTCAAGAAAGTTAATAACTGATAAAAGTTTCGTCCCTTTCTTAAATTTTAATAGAGATTTAATTCTGAGTTCCCTATTCGATGCCGATAACGGAACTAGCTGCTGCGAAAGTAATTTTGTATCTGATTTTGCCAATATTGTTGGTTATGTAAGAAAACTCTTAGAGTAGTAGAATGATAATCACAAAAAGTTTTTAATATAACTCTCTATTATCGCAAAAAATCCCAAATTTCTTAACACAAGAACATATGAACAAATGTGTCGTTGTAATACTAATAAGTTACATATTTGTAAGTATTTTTTTCTTTATGTAATGCTGTTATACTCACATGACTACTATTAATATGTATAATAGATATTATTATTAAAGTGTGATAACCCGCTCACAAGATATAACGTGCGCGCCACGCAAGTTTGTAATTGAAAAAGTTTCCGTCGTTTTTAACGTAAAGCCTTTATTTGCTTTTCAATTTGTTTCACCGGTCTCGAGTGTTGCACGTGTAATATCTAGGCCAAGTTTGTTTATAGAAAATTTAAAATTTCACCAACTAGCTCGCCTACCGTACCTTAGTTATTAAAGTTTTAAAATCTTAAATTTTTATTTCATATTAATATGATACTTTTTGTTCCAACATATATTTCCATTCATATCAAAAATAAATGAATCAAATGATGGTGTAATTATAAATAATTACAAACGACTTGAAATTACAGATACATTCATAAAATATTACAAGAAAACTGTAATAACATGTTAATATAATAAGTGTAAAAATATATAACAATATTATTGACGACCGCGGCATAGAAGCTGTTATAACATTAGTTTTTATTAGTATGGCGTAACATTGCACAATATACGCCATGTGTACACAACATGTGATAAAATAATGTATTCGAGTCCTAATCGCGTGTAAATACAACAGGGAAAGCAAATACCATATCATTAGTGTTACATATACAACATCCATTAGGTTTATCGATATCTAACATATGTCAGTGAGAACCTTACCTTTGATAATACGAATTAAATTTAATAGATTCCGTTTATATAATAGATGGCAATGGAGTTATTACAAATACATGTTTTTTTAATTCTTATTATCGTTATATAATTACTGCAAGAGTTATTATGTTTATATATAAAAATACTGTGTCACAATATTTGTTTGCGATAATCTTCGAAACTTTTGAACTGATTTCAATAAAATATTATTTGGCCCAACTTAAAGATTGGAATTTTTATCTCGATTAAGCTTAATTTTTTTTTTGTATGAGTAATTAATTTCTGAGTTCTATACTGTACCAATAGTTAGAGTTGTTAATAATAAAATTTTAATTGATGTAAGACACTTTATGAACTAGCAGACGAAGACGCTGCCAATAGCTAGTGATATATAATTTCCTCTCAAGATTTTTTTATATATAATGAATATTTATTCTTCTTGTAGTATTTAATTATTATAATAATAAACCTAAATATAACAATACAGTACTCCGGCTGACCACAACGTCAATGTCAGTAAATTAGAGATAAAACATAAAATTATCCAACCTGTTTTAGTGATAGTCAAATTTATTACACTAGAATTTAATAAAGACAGTGTCTGTACAAATATTTGTGGAAACGTTTAAATCATAAAAGAGTTTTTTATATCGTGCAGTTTTTACCGATTTATTAATTTTATGGATCACTAGCTTTTGCCTGCAGCTTCGCTCGCGTGAAAGAGGAAATTGAGCAAAGGATCGCTTGAAAAAACTAATATCTAAAGTAACAGGCAGTGGCAGCAGCCTTGTGCTCTCTGATAGCGAATATGTATAAATAAAGTAAAGAGTAACCTATGACCTTATGTGGGCCACGTTCCATTGGTCAACAAATGCAATAAAATATGATCCAATACTGTCAGCATGATGGACATACAAACGTCCAAATATCATAACATATAAACTATCATCATCATCATCTATATTAATTCATAAAATATTCCTTATTTCATAATTTTAAATAAACAAACTATATATAATTGTAGCAAAAGTACGATCAGTACTTTATAGTGCTGGGTAGTGCAATCTTTCTATCGTTGGATAAAGGTGGGAATCAGCAAAAGTAGCGTCAGCAAAATCAGCACAATTCATTGTACATCGTCCGAGCGGAACGAAGCCGGCTGCGGGCATCCGCGAAATGGCATTCGTTTCCATACTAACGCGCTGCCCACCAAACTTAATTGCTCTATTGTTAATTATGTAACGTTTCAACGTCCACCGCATTGCATTGTGACTAATTCGCATGAGACCGCTATTAATTATAAGTTTTAATATCGGCTGTTGGGAAGCAATTGCATTTGCAGCGGTCAAAATCGTCTGCATTGCTTTGCGCTTTGTTTGGTATTCCAGGAAAATTAAACCTTTACATTTCACGTTCGTTCACAAAGAAGCGTTTTGAATTGACTTGGAGCAGCAAAGCGTTTATAAGTGTTATAAATACATCACTTTAAGATTATTGAACATTTTGTATATGGAAATACTATTTACAATAGCGTACTTACATGCACAAGTTATTGTTTTTATTTATTATATTATTATTGTGTCTGTGCACCGTACATGAGAGTAATTTAAAGGTAAATAACATCACAGAGCGTGTCTCGGGAAATTCGTCTCAGTCAGTCGATTGAGAAATTACAAATGCAACGATTAGTTTAAAACGAAAGCGAGTCATCATTTATCTTGGCGGGACAATCCGATTGGTTACAGCCTGAGTTGAGTACGATTATTTATAACGAGGTAATTACGTCCCGTCCCGTTCCGTACGGCTAAAGACGCGCATCCTCGTCAGAAGTGCGTCATACGGCTACGTCAAACTTGTATGAATTTAATCATTAGAGTCCATCGTACATTGTGGGTCGCTTCCTAGTGCGTGTGCATTCTATTCATCAATTCACTTTGTGTTTTAGTTTTGTACCTAACAATTATAGCACGTAATGAGGATAGGTTTATTATGATATCATTATTATTTTAACTAAATGAAAAAAATTATAAAAGCGGATAGATCAAAATTGAGTATTGTTAGTATTTAACAGTATACAAAAGCCATTAAAATGCCGGATGATAAAGTTTTAATTTATAAAGTTCCCAGAAACAGCGGCTGTCCATTTAAAAGTGGGCTATTTTTAAAATTTTCAAATAGAATATTAAAACCATTCGCCCGGCCCGTACAGTCGCGTTAGTTACAACGCTTACCAAATAAATAATATATATGATATTATGGTATGTTTATTTTATATGTATATTTTTTGATTAACCCATTCTGCATAATGCCTATCAAAGTGCATCTGTTTCACGAAACTGCACTTAAGTCTCTCTATCAAATTGTGAAAAACATTTGTAAATTAAATAAATAATTCCTTAAATTTAAACCTCAAACTACATATAAATGTAAACTATACATTAATTCACTTTAATATTTAATATTAAATTACATATACCATTTCTAAATAAATAAAGTCTCGAAGCGTAGACACGAAGCACTTCGGAAAATACCTCATGAAATAAATAACAGCATTGCCCTTTGAACTATTACCAATATCTACCAAGAAATTGGTATATCGTGTATGCAATAAATAATAAAGCCAGATCGATTTCACCAACGCTTTATAAATAAATAAGTACAAATGCCTGGTAGGGAATTAGGCTCACTCAATATAATACAAATAGCTGAACCATGTAAGTGCGGTGTTTATTATTGGGGTGTTCTAGCAATAGATGTACCGACGGATTTTAGCGTGAAATAATGTAATAGTAATGTATTTAAGATTGCTATCCCGTTTGTATATTAATCTTTATAAATATATATTCACAAGATATATGTATGTAACACGTAACTTAATTATTTGGTATATAATAGACTGAAGTTTTCATAAACAGTAAATATTATTAAAAATGTGAATGAAGTAATGTTTTGAGATGTCATGACTTCATATAAGCGTTTAATACATCAAAGGCCATGTTGTATATGTAGTGTATTAACACACATGGTGTGTATAAATGTTTTAATCAGACGCACCATGTCATATAGGCTGTTACGATTTCACTGGTACATAATCCAACATTTGTGCCAATGAGAATACTATAACTGGTGATTTGTGGTTTAAATCTATACAAAAGGAAATAGCGGTGCTATATCTAGTAATATTATTATTATTTATTTTACATATTTTTTTTTTATAATTGCTTCATTTGCAGATTAAACTAATAATTGAAGTTGTGAAATCCTAATATTTGTAAAGATAATGGCAAGACTGATAATTGAAATTGTCTACACATGTTACTTATGTTAAGCTCATTTTTAAATATAATTCCTTATCTATTATGCAGGTGGTAACACAGAAATCACAGTTGCAACTCCAGTTCGTGTTGATAAATTTTTCATAAATATAAAAATAATATGATACCTTTAATATAGAATATATTTTTATCTAACCCGACATCTAGACATTACATAACATATAAATAAAATCCGCTGACAACATGTAACAAGCGAGAAAATATACAAACGAATCGAAGAGAAAACTCATTTGTTTTCATCTAGTAACAACAGCTTCCTCTACCTGACACGGCAATCTTAAGACTGCAAGTCCCCGATATTGCAAAGACGTGCTCAAGATGCAAAACCGCAAGCAAAGGTAGACGTATGTCGCGTACATGCCATCATCATAAATAATGTACCCACAGCATCTGAATAATTCAACAGTGACGGCCACTTTATTAAATTTGTTGTTTTATGAAAATATCTAGCGTCTTTCCCTCACAAATTAATAAAAAGATAATATTATCATAAGAGAATTGAAAAATCAAAATGTCTTTAGAAATTTTTCAATAAAGTATCTCATCTGTGATATTTTAATTCTTTGAGATTATGATCTTTTAATCTGTACGGAAGGAATCTCAAAGAAATAATATTAGAGAAATGATTTTTAAGAATATTATACAAAACATCACGTTTCTATTATTAACAAATACAAATATAAATAAATAATTATTCATATTTTTCTTAAAGATTAAATAAAATATGATTCCAAGTCCCGTATGGTAAAATTTTAAAATAACTAACAATTAACAATGATAAAAAGTACCCCGTATACCCCGTATAACGAGAACGCAGTTACAGCGGAGCATTTCAATTTATTACTTTAATCTCCAAAGAAGTGAAAAAACTTCTATTGAGACTCGAAGCAGATGGTCCGAGCTACGTTGTACAATCTCCTTGCATCTCTACATCGCATCTACAAAGTGAATAATGAAGAAAACGATGACTCAAGTGTAATTTTGGCATGGAATTGAAGTAACTTTTGATGCTACTTTAATGAATGCATCGCAAACTTTCCCGCTGACTTGCAATTTTCAATTTTCAGGCTACATTTCTTGTTTTTCATTAGGGAATCGGCACCGCAACAGATTTCATTATGAAATAATTACGCGAGTTCAGTTTTGTTCACTTTCAAATTATAATGTAAATATTTTAGTTTTTGATGAATAGTGAATATATTTTAAATTTAAATATAACTTGACATTTTCTAACTTACGTATGGTTTTTGTATTAATTGAGACGACATTTAACTTTTATGAATTAATCCTTCATATTATTATATGTATACCTCAAAATAATCCTTTAATATAAATGTTTAGACATAACGTTTCATAAAATAAACATCAATTTGGATTAATCTGTATTTTTAAAAGAGCGCCATCTGTTCATAAGCAAGTGGAACTAGTTAATGCCTGCGGTTCATAAAGTTGAAACTGATTGCAACTGCATTTTTTGCATTTTTTAAAAGCTTTCAAAATAATGACCATTATGTCTTAATAAATGATGTGTATAATAACACCAGTACGTACAAATTTTTGTAGTGCTATTTTTCATAGAATTTAATAATTTACAATTATTATTCACTGTAATAATTTCATCGATTTACACAAAAAAAAACATGCAATATTGCACTACTTAAATAAGAAATAGTTATAAAAAATATTAAATACGTTAAAATTATGTAAAAAATATTTTAAAGAGATTTAAAAATGGGGAATTTTTATCTATATAAAGTAAATCAAAATATCTTTATATCTCGCTATCTTATCGCTACGGCGATAAAACTACGCTTTTTAACACATGCCAAATATGTTTTACACAGATTTTAACGCAGCTACTTCATTTATAAAAAATATAATGATATGAAATATAAATTTATCGTGTTGACTTAGATAATATTTTACAAAATATATTTTATTTTGATACTAACTATTATTGTAAATACAAGTTAAAAAATATAATATTACAAAATGAACTTTTCACTAATATTCATTTTAAGTTTTAATTTCTATAATCACTATTTTGGAAAGTTTAATAATTATTTATAACTATTCTATTCTATAAAATACTGATACTAAAATAGAATTACTATGAAACTATTAGAATAATTTAATTGTCATCAAATGATGTGGGCACACTAACAGAGAGTTAATTTAAACTAAATTAAATAATGAAATAGCAATTACATATTGATAACTGTCAATTAGTTGTATATAAAGACATAAATAAATACAAACTAGGTTTTATAATTATAATAGAATTAAATCGCATACTTTGTTTCTAACTAATGAGCTAAATATCTCTAAAAGTGTAAAAATACTTGTAAAAGGAGATTCAAAGTGAACAATCGGGGGAGAGTGGTTAAGCCAATGCTCTATAAGTGGCTGTCAAAGATTTTTAAGTGTCTTCGAACAGTGAATAGCTGTATAGCTGCCACTTGCACACGAAGCCTGTTCGTTCTTATGCTCGAGTGTAAGGATTTTTCCCCTCTTGCACTACAGTTTGAACCTAAAACTTAACCCTAAGAGGTCATGCAGAGTTGCAAAATAAAATTACATTAAAAAATATAAATAAAATTAGAATACCTTTTTGTAATTCCAAATTAACAGATTTTTACTAAATGCATATATACGCTATTTACATTAACAAATGAGTATTTTTTTTGTCTGTTTATTTATTTGTGCCGGTTAAATCTGTTAAACTGATTTTAACATAATTTTCACTAATGAATAAGTGATGTTATAAGTAACTTACGCGTGAACCAAGTCCTGAACACAGCTACATATAAAGTTATAAACTTTATACCCCACATTAAAAATAAAATAATAGTATTCCCCCAGTTTGTATTCCCAAGTTAAAAATCTGATTAAAATGAAATTTAACGTTTCAATTCCGTTAAATCGAAGTAGTAAAAGTAGGTCGTTGGGGTCAAGAGTTACAATCCCTTGCGAAGCACTCTTATCACTTTTAGCTTGATCGTGCACTACTTATCACTATCGGATCTTTATAACAATAATTACACGTTTCTAATTTATTTTTACAACTTCTAATACATATGACATATAATATAATATGTTTTAATCGTTTTCATAGAACGGTATCAAAATTAAATTAATATATTGTTAGACGTTACAATATGTAAGAAATAATTGCATTTTATCGCTCTATAGTTAAGATGAATAGCTATCGTTTCCAAATACCTCGCCTTCTAAGTCCCAGATGCAGAATCTATAACCGGAATACATGACCGTATTCTAGCCAGTAATAAATCAGCAAGCCATATCCTAGGTCCTAACTCCGGCGGCAATTAGGACTGAACCAGTAGCAGGCTGAAACGAATAGTACTCTTCAATCAACTAATCAATCTACTATCGAATGGACGCCACTTGGTTGCGACAGTTCAACAAATTTATCGCACTGGGTGGTAGTTAACAAATTTGATGCCTGTTGATCTTTGCTTTATTGGTAATATTAAGTATCAAACTAGAAGCTTTGTTACATTTATTTTATACATAACTATATCTTTATTCTCTAGTAGGTTTTGCCTACAATAACTTTTTTTGCAATTTAATTTTTTGAATAGAAAATTCAACACTTGGTGTAATTGTGTTATTAAAAAAATGTTTTGCTTACATCACTTACGATAAAATAATCAATTGACCAACCAAATACTATAGCAAAAAAAATATAAAATAAATTTATTTAAATTACTTAAAAATAATTGTAAAGTAAACTCTGCTAATACAAAATAATACTCTTGTTTTTGGACTGTATAATATAATATAATAATAATTTGATATATCAGTTTATCTTTTAAAAAATTTAATAAATATATATAATTTTAAATTGCTATTTTTCTAATTTATTGTATATCTCTCCATAATCATTCACAATTAAGCACATAAAAATCTTAGTAAACAATAAAAAATTAAGTTTATTAAAACTTGACCGCTCCGACGCCACTTGACTTGTTTAAAACGCAATGTTCGTGTGTGAACTGCGAATAAAACTAAGGTGAATATGACTAGAGCTTACATCGCTTGCAACTCATTATGAGTTTTGTTAGCACTTAAAGCTGGTTAAGGTGTAGTGTGATTAAGTTGAACAGACGTTGGCCCGACTGCCAAAACCACTTCAGACACAACTGTACGTTATATTACACTTTGGCAATAGTCATTTATAGAAGCTAGTGTTTACTTGCTTTGTTAATTCTCTATATATTTATGAAATCTATTACATTATTAAACTTTAATTTGTAACATAGTTATGTATAAAATAGAAAATATATAGGAAGAAATATAATCATTTACTTACCAGTATCTATATAATAATTGAGTAGAATGAATTAATTAAGTTTAAATGTATTTATTTTCACAACATAAAGATTAATTATTTAATTTACTTCGTCACAGTATATTATGTGTAAGGCCTTTATTTAATACTGACATCCTCGAGATTACATTATTTGTTACGTAACCACGAGTCGTTGTTTTGCTAATGTTTCTTAACAATATAATTTAAATACAACATACTTGTTACTTACTTTTAATGTGATTATTTATAATAAATCCAGAGACGTTTTAACGAAACCTAATGTAAAATACATCAACACTAGGATGGAAATTTTTAAGATCCCACTACCATAAAATTATTTATTTTATATTTTAGTTTTGCTTAACATATTCTTAGACAATTTCAACCATCAACTTACCTATTATTATATAAAACTTCTCATAATAATAAAGTTATTCGTCGTGTTAATAATCCATAAATAAAAATGCTTTTTTAAATGTAACTCTACGTTTATTCCATTGTTTCAAAGCTAAAATATTCAATTGTTTAATTTAAACCCCACGCGGAAACAAATAAATTCGCCAAATAAAGCATTAGATGTTTCCGAATTCACGTGACGGCGAAAGGGGGCCAACAAATCTCAAGGAACCGCTTGTCTCCGTATCTTTCGACGATTTACCTGAAAATAAAAAAGAATTGCGTTAATTTACGGCGCTGGACGTTTGCCAAACATTTCAAATAGTGGTCTAAGTTGGTCTAGTCGCAAAATGAATGAAACAAGTGGACAGTTTAAGGCGTACTGATCGGTTATCAGGAGCTTAGGTGAGAATAGACAATATAAAAGTCATTTATAAACTGTCATCGTGACGACGGAGGCGTGCCAAGGCGCTCTCCAATATCATCTATCAAGAGGCGACGTAATGAGACGCTTCTTAAACATACATACGAAATTATTTAATTGAAATTGCTCTCATAATATAATAACAATACGCAAAATATTTAAAAATATCTGAATCTTAATTTTGCAAAAGAAAATATATTACAAAATACGGATTACAAAATATAAAAAATACAATTAATTTATTTGGCATTTTCTACGATCATAAATTGTTGAAACACTATAATTTTCTCGTTAAAACAGAGAAATTAATCAATATATTATTAATGTGAATGTTGATTTACTATACCGTTCTAACAAACATCGTAATACAGAGTGTCTTAACACGTGTGAGTTAATTTAAGAAAGTACCGATCGGTTTTAGACATAGGAAAATAACGGGTATTAGCCGCAGTCACATGACGATCGCGGTAGCCAACTGGGCTATCGCTCCGTGACGCATGCGACAGAAAAACATATTTAAATAAACCATAACAATTTGCGGGTTTAAATTTCAAAAAGACTTCGTACTAAATCGCTGTAATAACATAATTCTTCTCAATGATGCGTTACGTCGCTAATTAGACAGTCTGAATTCCGTCCGGACGGACCGGTGTTTAGGATTTAATTTACAGTTAACATACGACTTTCAAGACATCAAAGTGGTTATTTCTTTTAGAATTGAAGTTTATTTATCGTGAAGAAAATATGCCAACCTTAAATTAAGATATAGGTGAATAAATTATATTTATTTTATAGTTATAATCAACACATTACCGACACTTGTATATTAAATCCAAGTGTTAAAGTTTCTCCAATCACGCGATATGACGCACCGGCCGGCCGCGTGACGGGAGATGCCGGACTTAGATCTTATATATCTATGTAATACATTGTGTATATAACATTTAATATATAAACAATTCACCAGTTAGAACTTCGTGCTCAAAACGTGATTTGTTGTTGTGAAACGTCAGTTGTCTATAAAAATATTTTAATCTGCTTAAAGAATTAAAAACATCAACCATTTAATTACACGATAAATAAATTATATTAAGAATAAGATAAGAATATAAAAATTAAAATCAACATTAATAATATTTTGTTGAAAAGTATTTTGATATCTAAATATAATTTTATTTTACAAAGTAATTTAAAATTTATATTATAAAAAAATTATTGAAATGTAGAAGTTACATAATGTTGAAATAATGAGATATAATAAATATTCTGATTTATCACATGTTTTTGATTATACACAATGTTTTAAAAAAAAATTTTTATAATACATTACTCGAATTAGTTTTGAATTAAATAAATGTGTACATTTCTATTCTACTTTAAGATCGTGGGTTTGAGTCCCGTTTATTAAAAATATATTATAAACAACTTAAATTATTGATTATAAATAATTATTATATATAAATTTTTATTCGACAGCTACAACAAAAAAAAACAACCTGTATTATTAAAATGATGTATTAATAACTTGAAAATGGATGCGATTATAAAATTATTCAATTTCGGTTGAAAAACATTTCAGAACGTTAATCTACAATCAACATCTACATAAGAAAACCGTTCAAACAATAATTTATGCTTATGGGATACGAATAATGAATATTTATTTCCAGCCTCACAGCTACGGGAAAGGGCACAGGAAGCCACTACAATTATCTCTGGGAAACAAAAAGATTTAATCCTATCAGAATATAAATCCTCCTGAAACTCAAACACAATATCCTAAAATATACGATATTTTATTATGGTATTACGTATTGATATATTCCGCCATTTACACCTATTGTATTCGGAATATAAAAATGCCCTTTTTTTCTTTAATATTGTTTTTCTAAATCCGTTACACTCAATTCCATATATGTTAATTTTGTTATTGTTATCAGAGTTATACATTTTTTTCTGGTTTAATACCGCGCTGTGGTTATTATTTGATAACGTTTATTTGAAGCCGGGATAATTATATAAATTGTGGTAATGTGCCAGTGTATTGATCTTATCGAAGTCAATCGAAACATGAATCGATTATTTCTTTTAATAATTTGATTCTGTTATACTAAGAACAAAAAATACTTTATTTATTATTTTTTACAGTTTTTAGTATGTCTGTGTTTTCATGAAGAGAAATAGGTTATTGTTATTAGCAGAAAGGAAAAGACTATCACAACACATTTTTGAAATTGAAAAAACAACAAACAAAAACATAATTTTTATTAAATAAAATGGTCAATTATTATAACAATAATAGGTAATAAAGTTATATTAACATCATGAATGTTGTCATTTCTACATTTAATTTTTTCTTTCTTAGATGGCACCACACTTAGGTTTACATCACATATCTTAGAGAGTAAGGTTTCATACAATTACTATTATTTTTAATGTTTCAAATTTAGAATAAAATAGCTTCACATTATTCTAATTTATTCTCTAATATTAATTATTGTATCAATAGTGAATACCATACGTTAAAAAATTATCCAGTATTTTGACGGTTTCTCCATGAACCTAATACTTTGGAAAATGTAACTAGAGTTTGATTTTTTAATAACTGTTGTATAAATATATACCGGAAATAAAAAACTTTGACTCCGACTTTCACTTTTACAAATAAAACATTTTTTTTTTCTTTGAACTCGCATACACATAAGCCGTCTATTTATATGATTTTCAGCAATCGTAATAAAAGAACAAGATGTAACTATTAGTTATTCGGCTAATTTTCTATTTATTAAAATGGTTTTCTAATTTTTAGGCGTTCAGAATACACAAAAAACGATCCCTGCATTAAACACAGTATAATTAATATTAAAGAATAAAATTACATCTAATAAGCCATATATAATATTTAATAGAATTCGTAGAAACTTAAAGTAGAAAGGTAAACCAGACGGAACTAATATCATAATAAGTACCTATACCCATTTACGGTAATACATTAGAAACTTTAGAAATTATAATTTAAATATTGACAGACAGGAAAAAAAAAGTGCTAGTTTCAGAAAGAAGAAACAAATCTAAGCGTTTCTAAATCACTTCAAGTTCAAGAAAATTACTTGTTACAACAATAGTAATTCCGATATTAATTCTATCATTTTAATAAATTTACATAAAAATCTATAAAGAAAACGCAATTTAATTTAAAGTGTTTAGAGGGGTAAATGAAAAAAAAGCTCTGTCATTTTCCAGCAATTCATATAATTTACAATAACTTGCACCACAGCAAATTATAAACATCGCGTGTAAAGGACGTATGAAATGAACCACTTACGTTTATTGTGTAATGATTGTCATTGTTAACATGACGAGTCATGATTGTTTGATTAATGCAGAGTATCGGTCTAAATAACGTTTGTAATAAGGGTAATTAAATCATACTTTCCCACGCGTCTAATTTTTACATTGGATATATCGCTTTCAATATGGCTGAAGGTGGTGCAATACATACTTTAATATGCAAAACGATAGAAATAGTTATGAAATCATTTAATACGATGCATGCATGATGTTGCAATAATTGTTATTATAATATATTATAATATTAATTGTTATAAAATGCATTATGCTGGTGATTATAACTTTTTTCTTAAAGCTTTCGTCACATCGTAATAACAATAAAATCAGCAGTACTATTAGTAAAGTCGTAATGTTCATTGGATACATATGTATATTTTTAAATACAATTTTGATTTAAACAATATTTTGAACCTTAAAATACATGTGCGTCTTAACTGGCGATTAAATTACATACAATTAATATTGTCACAGGTGTCATCAATAGTAGATTCTTGTTAATACACACGATCTTGCTTTAGTCACCTAAATCAATCAGGGGTGTAAATTAAGGAGAAGTTAGAACCTAGCGTCCCGGCCTCATTAACTGAAGGGTTAAGTCGCGTAATTAATGCAGGCAGTAAGCTTTCGATGGCTGCTTAAACTGTAGCTTGATAGTCAAAGTATGTTAGTTTTTCATCCTAATAACAGATACGATATGACAGAATTTAAATATTGTTAGTAGTCACTTTTCACCATCAAAAATAACTTACTATCAAAATAAGGTATAAATAAAGATATCGAAACGGTCACGCATATATTATATTTGCGTGATTTTTGTGCAAAATTCTGTCGAAGGATAAGCCATAAAGTTTTCGTATATCGCGGGCAAAAAAAAAAACCAAAACTACACTGAAGCGAAATTCATAACGCGCTTAGCAGTTTCGTTCACCTGTCTCGTTAAACTTCGGAATTTTTAAATTAAATTTCCGAATACCGGAGTCAACAAAGTTGCGAATTCTTAAAATACGTTATCGTAATTAATCTTTCGTTTTAATAAACACACAAAAGAGAAAGAAAGTGAGCTTATACTATATAAATGGGGGGATGATGGTAAGTCTTATAATTAATGCAGGTGCCCGCGCGAGGCTGGGGTCGTCAGCAATTATCGGATGTTCCCTTTCTGTTACACGTTACAGGATATTATTTCATTATAAATCTACTAAGAGCCCTGAACGTTATGAGAGAGAGATCCTGAAGAATTTAATTATAACACTTTTAAATTAATTGACATAGCGAATTAGTGGTAATTGGAAATGTTATCAATATAATAATATCAAGTATAGTATAGTTAGTATAATTCTCACGTTTTATATATAAATTCATTGTTTGTTTTTGTTGCCTTATGCCTTCTGTATGTTAACTAATAAAGAGGTTTAGGAATTTGTGAAATTCTTAAAACAATTTATTTAATAAAAATAAACGTTTCAATCATATAAAATCAATTATTGAAGAAGAAAAATCAAATCTCTATCTGATGCATTCCAAATATTCGCGGTAAGGTATCGAGAGACGTCACGGCGACCCTACGTGGGCCGCTGCCGACGTCAGTGTAGTAGGACACCGAACGCACTTCTGGAGTACGTTATTGATTTTCCCGCCCGGTAGGCGGAGCCAAATTTGTGAGAAAGGGATCACATCATTGCCTCCTCATTAAAACAGAAGAGAAGCCTCCATTTCTCTCGTTACCTATTCTAATTAAGGATGTACCCATTAACTAACTATTTAAAATAGGCGAGTGCCTTCAAAATCATCCCTGAAAGAATTATACACATCAATATCGCGACATTCATACGCTTAATGTACTTTTTATTATCGTTTCTTCAGCAAATTGAAAGAAGTAAAATAAAATGATTTTAAATCGTAAAAAAATATAATATAATAACTCTCTGTTTTAAAATGCTATATAAAAGTGAAAAACTTTAATGAAACTGGAAGTAGTGGGACGTCCATTAAATTTAATAGTATTATAGCTTAGAACACGTAAACAATTACGTGTTTAATAACAAAGTTCGCATTCAAAGTTTTGAATGGCGTAACTTAGTTTCTGGTTTCTTACAAATGCAAAACGCAGACCCTTTCACAGTTAAATTGAGAACCCATTAAAAAACACCATTAAAGTAATCCGATGAGTTCTTCTATTTTACATTTATTTTTTGTTAAACTAAAAAGTTGAATATTGATTTAGCGAAGCAGACGTAACTCCACACTGAATCTAATTTTGCTTTCAAATGAGATTTTCGCACCAGCCGTAGAAAAGTTAACTAAAAATTTACTTTAACAATCATTTGCAAGCTTTCAATCCTTTTAAATTCAACATTTTAATGTCAATATATTATTTAAATGCAAAATAAATCTAAATTAAAAAATATATATATTTACCAAAATAGCAATAACTAAAAATATTGCACACAGATAAAAATCTCAACAAAAGAAAACAAAGAATAACTTAATATCCTGAACATAAACCGTTCAAAAACATAAGTTTCAAAATAACATAAAAAGGTATGATATATCCTGATCTACTGACATTTACCGATAGTTCAAAGGGTCACGGCTAGACGTAATCGGGACTTCGGTCGTGGCCCGAATAACAATACCTACAAGACCGGGACAAATCTGCATAACACTGTGTTATTTACGCAATAAACAGAGCGAGGGGTTTCTACTTATTAATGCTAATTTATTATATCTATTCATATCATAAAAGATATGTATATTTATTTATAATCAATAAAATACTGAATCAATTTCAATAATTACCGTTAGGACGCTAAAAATCTTCCAAAATGTTAAAAATAAGATGAAAAAAAACGCATAATTAGCGCTGTGAAGATAATATATAAGATAATATTATGAATAACTCAGAAATAATGATGTATAGTAAACAACCGTGATATTAATAATAATGTATAGATTTATAGCAATATAATTTAAAACCATCAACACAATGAACACACCAGTAACATTATATTCCTCGATCTAGACGTTATAACAATGTTTATAAAAATGGCCGAGATAAAACACGATGAGCGAATCAAAATATATATTTATTCATAGATCCAAATTAGATTTTCTTACTTGAAAACCGTTCACTCAAACAATTACTTTTGTTGCAAAACAATCCATTGTAATTTAAAAGTAAAAGCTGATTCGATTTAAGTTACTCCACAACATCGGGGCCAATTCGTTAAAGGTTTGAAAACTTACAATTTTCAATTTGGTTTCGCTTGAACAATAACAATTTTAACGCGTGAAAAGCCAGTTATGAAAAAAATATTAAAAGCGGTCAGCACAATCAAAGCTCTCAAGAGCAGAAACATAAATGAAGTCATTAATTATCCGCGATCCCAGTTATTTTTGCCCCAAATGCCGGCTCTCGCGTCGATGCCCACTTCGCGATGCTTATATTACGTATTTTTTTCATTAAGTCTCCCGCCGATTCAGAAAGAAAGATTGCTTTATATAAATCGCAATTCGACTTTTTAAAAAGATAAATGGTGAATGAGTAAAATGCACAATATCGACTTGATATTATATTTTCAGATATGAATTAAAATATTTAATGTTATGCATAAAATCACAGAAAGACGTTAAAAAATTTATTTTAAAAAATCACGATGAAACCAGTATGGAGAATCGCATTTGAATTGACAAGTCCCAGGTTCGATCCTTGATCATGATGTCTATATTTCTACAGGGATGGCGGGCAGGAAAACATTATATGATATGTAACCGGATATTACGAAGGCACGACTAACTAGATTAAACTCCCACCCTTTCAATACTGTCTGAAAGACATAAGACACTATTAAGACAGAAAGATTTAGAGAATACAATGTTTGATTAATTAAAATGTTGCAGTATTATTTGATATACTAAGTTCAAACCACTATCTCGACATTCGATTCTAATCACTTAACAATTCAATCGTGAGAGCTCAAGTCTTAGAAACAAGATTTTTAAAGTTATTTCCTCACAGCTTCAGTGGTGGCTAACAGTGGTTTTATTTTTATTTCCTGTCTTTAGCTTTATGAAGCTAACTCGGTCTACGATCATTTATCGGTCAGACTTTTATTTTAAAGGCGTTTTAAATTCTATTATTATAAATAATACTTCCTAAGTAATAATTGTATCACAAATTTTCATGTTATTTCTAAACAATACCTAATTATAACAAATAATACTTGCTTAGAAATTTATACAATAATTGTAATAGCTTGGTTGATGGGTTGTCTGGATATTAAGTACTTATATAGAATATCAATATAAAGCGCCATCTGTGGCTGAGTATCAATTAATATAATTCATGGTATAATTAAGTGTCATCTATTGTTGAGTAACAGCTTTATGGCAGATGTTTACTCCATAGCTAGTATATAATAACTCATGCAAGAAATATAATAATTATGAATGAGATTTAATTAAACAGAAAAGTAAAAAGTAATATTTGTCCAAAAGGTGGCGAAAATCCCAACATTGTGCATTCCCAAGAAGGGTTGTTGTTGTGTTATAGGTCGTCGGACGTTCCATAAACTTTTGCCAAATTTTGTAATATAATAGTCATTTGCGGCTCACCCAATTATAAGGATAGGGGCTGGAAGATTTAACTAAACACAATATGCAACATAATATCAAAAAAATATAAAATCATAAAGAATTCATGATATAAAAAAGCTTTAACCATTTAATATCGTTAAAATCTTTAGATACAATCGTTGTCAAAAAACCTATGCTACATATATGTATCTACATATATACATAAACAATTAATATTATTATATTATTACCGTCGTATTATCGTCTTTCATTTCACACTTTTCATTTTATAATATAAAAATTATTATAACAGATTAGTTTGCAATATTATCAAAATTATACCATCACGTATATTCAAACCACGTCATATGACGAAATTATATTTAAAAATCTGCCGCATATTTTCAGAGCTAAAGGTTCGTACATCACACCGTGAGGCAAATAGCTAGAAGGATTGACGGCTTGCCCGTTGCATTGTTTAGCACAACAATAGCCTCTGCGGTGTCATTAACCTACCTCGGTGTCAGCGCAATCTTTACCCGTTACAATATGCACTTCTGCTAGCTATAAAATAAACGTTCACAATGATTATTGAAACACGTTTAAGGTAAAGTCTCGAGATCTTCTGAATTCATAATGAATAATAGATGGCGCTAGTAAACATTCAACTACAGTTATTCGCTTATATTAAAATTCTTATTTATTATAGGAATAAGTTTTTATAGAAGTGGAACGTATTTAATTAAACGCTTGAATAAATATATACCACTTACGGATATAACGGAATATCACATATCACATCACACTTTCTATACAAGAGAAATATAAATATTATAATTAGTATTTCAAACTAAAGTTGTTAACCATCTTATGGTTGCTTATGAAAAATTGTGAACACAAACCAAGATTGAATCTGACCTCTGGTATCTGGTCTCCGTAACTGACTGTACTGTTTCTGACACAATAGTCAATAAGTACCCTTTATGAATTTAGCATTCTATATGTCCCTTCGACGAAATTAAGGAGTAAAAAATCTTTTAAAATAACATAACTTGTACCTAAATATCTTTTTAATAAACATTTGATAAAAGACTTAGAGATTGTTTGTACTTAGTTTAGGTATTTTATGAAATCTTTAAAATATTAACACCAGGAAAAAACTAGCTTTAAATGAATATTTGCATACTTTCCTGTTAAAATATTATTATAACATTCATTCATATGGCACGATTTATAAAGTTATAATATTATAATAATGTAATGATTCTAATATTAGATTAACTACTTTAAATAACAATAAACATTTGTCTCATACAACAGACAGTTAATATTAAAATAATTTCTGAACAGGGATCAAATTTATAATGATAGTATGAGAGTTGACAAAACAGACAAGTTAAAATAAATTACATCACCTTGGAGGAATTATTAGAGTACATGAGACATTCCATCTCAGGCGTGAAAGCTTGCAAAGCATTTACAGAATATTGAGACGTCAGACCATTTCAGCGTTATGTGTGGGAACTAATACGTAAAGTTTTAATCAAACAATCAATATTGAATTCTATTGTGTAATATTATAAGATATATGAACAATCAATCAAGCTGTAGTTTTTCCTTTACGTTTATTTATTAGCGGTTACTTGGAAACAATTATATTTTCTATTAACATTATGATTTATATCCTATTTATATATTTTGTATTTAAAATATAAATGTGTAAGTGAGAGATATGAATATAATATTTTTTGTAATTTTGGTTTGTCTATCTGTCTCTGCTGTGACCAATCTCAATGAAAATGGGTTATAATATGCTTTCGAACAAATCATAGGGTTTTTATCTGGAAATCTTAAATTACCCATAAACATGATTATTATGTTCAAGTATTTGTTAAATACCAAAAAAATATTCACCGACACGAACAGGGCTTGAACCTGCGACCTCTAGAAAATGGTCGAGAGCCTTTCTTCCTGTCATCGGAAAATTTTATACAGTACTGCGCGAGAAAATCCGAAGTACAAACTATTATTATAACAAAATTGAATATGTTAATCCAATTACAATAATCTCTATTTATCACAAAATAGAATGACACAAACGTAACACGAATATTTTTACAACACTGAGTATTTATATATAAATCGGGATAAAAAGTTGTAATGTCAAGAACGGAAGGGTTTCTCAAACACGGGGCCGGAACAGCGTCGATACGTGAATCAAATATTCAGGCGTGTTAAATGTATCAATACAAGTTTTCCCTATCCAGATACAAGTCATGACCTTTGTTAAGTTTTGGGTAACACTATCACGACATGTATCCCATGCGAATAAATTTAATTACGTAAGATGAAGCTGTTAAATTATTTGCTTGACTAATACGTTAAATGTATCAATACAAAATCCTTTATCGACCAATCTTTCTTTGGATAACAACAGTCACGTGACTACAAATATTAGAGTAAATTAAGCGGATTTTTAAATAGGCTATTTAATAGAATATTTTTGAATTTTTACTGATTTAATTATAACTATACGAATAAAAATAAAGTTTGTGTATGTAGTCCCGTCGCTAGGCCTGACCATAATCAGTTAGACGGTTTATTGATAAAACTACACACAATGTGATATGATATGAGTTTCCTTATCCTCATGATCGATCGCTGAGCAAGAATACGGTCAACAAGATCCTTTAAAATTTAGTTATCTAACTTAGTTATCTATATCGTTATAATAACTCGCCCTATCACCTCGATTTCGTTTTAATTTTATGGATGAGAGAAAATTCAATCAATGTTGCCTATTAATTATATGGATACCATAAATATTTTTTTTTGTTTTACATAGGAAAATAATAGGAATATAAAAATGATATCAATAAAGAAATAGTAACATTTTGATTGTAAAATAATATATAAAAAAAACTACGTAGAATACAGGTATTGAAGAAAGTGTATGAATAGATACTGTATGGTTAATAAAAGAAATATATAAATATGTAGAATGATATCATATAAAATAATTATACTATTATATAAATAAATTAAATTAAATTTATAAGAGTACGTCAGACTTTTTATAACATTAGAATCTAGGTTGTTTTAATAAAAATTCTACGCCTTAAACTATTATTTATGAATTATAAAATAGTTTAGATTTTGTTTTAAAAGATTTAAAAGATAAAAATATCCTATAACGAATCTAAAACAAGAACTAACAGAGAACAGAGTGCTGTTGTACGAGTCTTACTTTTCTATTGTACCCAATAAAAGACCTTTCCCCTGCAGCGAGGTTTTCTAGGCCTTTTTCTATTTCCAGATGCTTACATTCAAGAAAAAAAGAAAGAGTATGAGCCAACAATATCGATTTTATAACAGAAAGTATTACAATTACAACAAAGCCAAAGAAACAGTATAATTTTACGATCCCGCGAAACACGCAAAGAATCTTATATTGCCGTAAACTTACAGCGTAATACAGACTATTATGTCAGCATAGTTCGTTTCGTGAATTGTTTTGTTTTCATACACAATAAAACAAGCATAAAGTTTTAAATATCTCTTGCGGTTAGAATATATTTACAAAAGTTTTATAGGCGGTAGTTTAGAATAATTTATTTGAATGGGATAAATTCATATAAATGAATGTATGTATGAATATTTATAGATTTATAGGTATGTCCTTTGTATAATATGTATGAGAACAATCCCCAAGCCATGATCCAAGCAAATTTCGTGCCAAACGTGAAGATTAATCTAACAGTTAAGACGGTAACAAACAACTTACAGTTTTGAATCATTACATATGATATCAGTCTAATGATGAATATATAATTTTGATAGTATTTACGAAATAACTTTAATTAAAGAAAATCTAAAAGCAGTTAACAATTTATCCATTGATAGACGTTTTGACAGCTTCATGTTTTCTTACCATCTTTTCTCAGTATTTAGAACAATAACCTCATAGTTAACATATACAATACAATAATTATTTTAACAGTATACGATTTAAGAAATGACGACGGATTATAATTCGTTTCTTAATCTTGAAAAGTTCTGTCTATTGCATACTCTACTAGGTTGTAACAGCTTTTTGAACTAATGATAGCTTTAACAATGAAAAAATTACTTTCAACTAACAATTTAAGGACCAAAACCAAACAGAATATTATATCTAATCATAAAAACGCATTATAATATAAACACCTGTACATAATATATATATTTCGTAGTTTTTCTGAACATAAAGAGATCGGTTTCACGTGACCGGCCGGAAGCCGTCACGTTGGCCGCCACTTCCGACGTTATCCCAATACATGCCAACTATTGAACTGTTTTAACTGGATTTAAACGAAATTTGTTCAGTCGAAAACAGATAATGTTCATTTGGTTACATCTTTGTATGTTATTAACTCATTTAAGCACATTTCAGTAAAATAATGGCAGTAAAATTACATATTCCTTCAAAATTGACATTTTTATTTCCTTTGTATCATTAAAGTTATTTGTTTTTTAATTGTTAAGTAACAATTCTCAAATAGATTACTTTATGTATTCAATTTATGAAAAATTTTAATTTTAAATCAAGTCTTTACAGAAAAATAATTATGCAATTGGTCTATCAAAACCTTCCCAAATTCAAATTGCGATTTCGGGAAATGCCGGCTTGTTGCCTTATAATAAAATCCTTTGATGGGTAAAAGTCAAATTATTCAAATTTTCCCCCACAGATTGCTGACACCGATATTAAGAGAGTTCAAAGGCAAAGAAAATAAGAATTTGTTAATATTCAAGATTATTTATTTCAATATCACGTTCTATTATCCTAATATTATCAAGCACGTAAAGTGATAACATACATGTTACATATCCCGATTTTGTTTAAATATAAAAATAGTAGAACAAATGGGTCTACCTCGAGATCAATACAATAATCCACTTATTCGATGCGAAGTCTTTTACGCTCCTTTAAGTACGCTATTATTTTTTTTCGAGTTAAGGAAAACGACATTTATTTCAACTAAGAGTATAAAGTAGATTTATCATTTTATTAAATTTAAGCCAGAGGATATAAATTGTTTTAACAGTTGATTTGACTTCGTTACTTGTTGTTTTTTAGAAAAGCAATTGGCGATATTCTGTTTCTCTACTCAAGTGTATTACTATTATAATTAACTTTACATAATAATAATAACAACAACAAAAAAAACACATCAAAATTAAATTCAAATTAAAAATATTTAGTGTGAATTTAACGATGGTAAAATATGTTTAGTTTTGAATTAGCCAGTTTTAATTACTAACTTTTAAATGCAAAGTACTTTTTACACAAAACAAAAGATATTATTTAAAAAGGCATCAGAATAAGGTCACTAATTATGAGCACAATATATCGCGGCAGTGTTGCGTTGCGTCATACGAATGCACTGAGGCTATAATAAGGCACTTGTACACGGCATTGCTATACTATACTGGTCTTATTTAACCACGATTACAATCAGCTTTGTTTTTGTGATTAAATCTGAGAAGCTCGTTTATGCATATGGTATGTATTGAGAACGTTATCCTTGCGGTCGTTATTACCGAGTGTTATAAGTGTTAAATCGACACTAGCTTAGCTATAGTTTATTTATTTTTGCTTTCGCTTGCATGGTTGTTATAAAAAATAATGTATTTTTTTATTATAATCAGAAAAAAAATTATAAGTATTGTCCATATTGCTTTACATACAAATAAATTTAACCTTTCTGTTATTATTGAGGACATTAATTATAGCTTAAAATGTGTCACAGCATAGCTCATAGTTGAGACACCTGCCTTATTGGCAAGGGAATGATATTGTACCTAGCTAGTGAATGACGACAGGCGACTAGCTTTGTGCCAGGACTTGGCATTCATGTCGATACGTATAATTTGGGCCCAGTCCGAGCACCTACAACTTATTGGACTGTCATAATTTAATATAACGCTTATCTATTTGTTGCCAGGATGTTCGATTGCAAGCCATGCCAAATACTCAATAATATAATTAGAACTTCCAATCGAAAGTCTTTCATCTTTTAATGAAAGGTTGCAGACCAAATATACTTTCTAAGTTACTTCTAAATGTTTTGCATAATTCATTGTGTTACAAGTAATATATAGGCTTATATATGCAATTAAACTATGTGCTTCACCGTCCCCCTTGTAATAACTCATTTCAATTAATTACTACAACATCAGACAGACTAATATAAAAATAATCGATGGAGGACAGTTATATTTAGACTGAACTAAAACGGGAAGTCAGAAAGGCGTGGGAATGTCCGTGTGCACTACAATATTGGCGGGTAAAGATGGCCGACAATGCAAGCTGCTATAGAAAACCACTTACCATAAAACTTTCACATGTCTAACTAGAGTCATTTAAGCTATTAGATTAAGAATTATAGTTTACTATACCGAATTGGGATATTATAACTAAAAACTTTTGAAAGTTACTAACAAGATTTTATAGAAATTAAAGATATACGATAATACTGCAGCATTAAATTGTATCAAACCAATCATAACATATATTCGTCGGTTTTCTCATAAACATTTGTACAAATTAACATGGCTACCACGAATATATTAACAAAAATTGGAAGATTAATTTCAATTCCTAAAATATCACAATACCTCATTAGTTAGAGAAAAATAAGATGTTAACCAAAAAGTCAGGATGACAGCTTCTATGTCACGAGAACTCGCTATAACTATTTTTAGGTTATTCTTTGAAATGTTTTTATTTGGTTCCCTTTAACTGTATAACGCGTCATCTCGACGACTCTCTTAAGATGAAAGAACGCCTCACTTCATTAACATTTATTATAACGTTATTGTTATAGTGACATTATCTTTGTTTTCGGTGTAAGTATATTTCACTTTGGTTGTAAAATTGTTAACACAATACTTTCCCGAAGAAACAAGATACAACTACAATTACAGCGTAAACAAAACCGCTTGAAGTCTCTTTGTAATCAACAACTAAGAACACAACTTATTTAATTTACATAAACAGTTTAGCGCCGAAGCTCACAATTTTATCTCATACTTCCACCTGCAAAGTTTGTGGAAAAATTATTTTTCTTTTAACAATATATCATTTACTTATAATTTTATTCAAGTGACTTTAACTTTTAACATTTCCCATTGGAACAAATAATATTCCAACAAATTGTTTCGCAATAGCTACTTGTTGCTCAGGAAAAGACGAGTTAACATAAACAGGACTAGATTATTGCATAATGTGTCTTGCTTTATTTCATGTCAACTACAGCTATCATTAAATGGGCGGCGAATGCCATCAATTAATGGGTGTGTATCATTAAACTTAATTCCATTAACCCTGAGGGGATGCTCACTACTCTAATGGTCGCTAATCGCAAAATGCATTAAAAATATTGTGAAGAGACACAGTAACAACAAATTATAGGTTTCTTTTTTTAAACATAATGTAATTGTTGAATTATTTATATTTATAGTATGAGTTTCCTTTATTTCTGGAGCTACCATCACCCGATCCGTAACAGATATGCAACGCTTACAACTTTTACTCTATTGTTTGCAAATGTACTGTAATACAGTATCAAAAAACGGTATATTATATCAGAAGTACAATTATCTTTAATGGAGAGGCTCTCGTCTGCTACAAGATACGGCTTGCCGGAGACGTGACAACAGACCCGAGAGGCTTCCTCTTAGGGAGGAAAGACCTTTTGAATTATAGCCGTGGTCTGCCCCCACCACTTATCTCTGCATAATGACACTGAAGATCCGGTTACGTGATCCAGTTATTACTAAGGAAATTAGAACTGTATTCAACTGAGAGTAATTAGCATAGCATATATTACACGATTTTACGGCATAATTGCCTCTTAATGGATGTAGATCAGAATAAAATAGAATAAGTGTCCCAATATACTAATGAGCTGGTAGAATCGACACTAACAACGCGATTGGACTCAGTAATCGTATTACGATTGTTCACTAAAAATTATACACATTGTAAAGATCAAAATTTGATCTCGTGATTGAACCAAACGATAAACTAAATGCCCTAATAGGATCCTGCGTGGCGTAAGCGGGAGGCGAAATCAATTTAAGTGGCGGAAATTGCTTCATTTAACGCCGCTGGTGACAAAACAGATATAACGACTATTTCCCTATTTCCTATGTCCCGTGTGTTGTTTAAGAAAGCTGTTTTTACAGACAACACTTTTTGTTTATAACATTTATTGGTTATACTAAAAGATATAAGATGGATAAGTAATAGTATGGGCATCCCAAATCTATAGTTAACTGTCTGTCTGTGTTAATGATTTTTTATTCAATTTAATTTTAAAATCATAAAGTGAGTTCTATGTAATAACAGTAATGTTTTACAAAGTAGTAAACTACAATGTATTTATAGACAATGACTGAACAAAGTGAATAGAGAACAATGTTTTATTTGTACGAGTCGTCTTAATAAACACACTCAGTCATAATCTAATAACCAATACTAGTTTATTGACGACGAAAGAAACACATCCAGATATATCAGGAAGAAAAATATGATTTGTCAGTTTATTACGCAATATATATATATATATATATATTTGTATTGTAATAAATTTATATATTGTATTCAAATCTTTAGCGACAAGTGACGCTTAAATAAATAATAAAGTTAAGCATAACTTCTATTTGACAAGATCGGGGTCAAGTATACATGGTATATAAGAGATATTTCTCTTCTGTAAAGTAACAGCTTACACAGCAATATGAAAGCTTACATTTTTGATGAAAGGATATTTACCTGAAACTCAGAACACACTTCAGCTAAGATGAATACATGTCAAATGTACCCTCACTCGAGATACTGTAATATATTTTAATAATCATATTAAATCCATAAAAAAATATATATAATTAAAACTATAAAATAAATAATATTTTATCAATCAATTTTGCATACTATAAATATTTTGACAACCGTATATAATATTATATATTATATCCATTGTTTAAAAGTACTATGTCATATGTTTAAGTTAATGATCGTCGCGTGCCTCTGTATACTTCAAGTATTTACAAACCCTACCAACTATACTTATGATATCATACACAATTTATTACATCTCTAGACTGTAACAAAGTTGAAACAATCATACGTGGTACAAACAGACACGCTTTACAGTTAGAGTTAAATGATTATGAATCAGAACACTAAGTGGATAATAATTATTTAATTGAGCGAAGTGAGCGAAACGAGCGGAGCGTTCTACTGCAGACTTTTTCAGATTCTTTGTCATGAATAGGCTCGAAAACTATTTAACGGAAAATTATGAAATTTTGCAATCAAAAAGACACACATTAGGTGATGGTTTCGGATGGATTTTTTTGAAAAATGTCATGTCGTTGAGGAATAATCGTCAAAAAACTGATATCCCATTGAAGTCAATGGGAAACGATGGGTCATTACACTGCGCTCGCTTCGCTCAATATGCAAACGGCATCCGAGATTTCGCGAGCGCAGCGAGTCGAAATTGAGGGTCTCTTGGCGCCCCTAGTTATTATAACATTACATTTACTATAGAGGATATTATTATGTTAAAATGAAGACTTTTCATGAAGACCGTTATAAAACGTAAGTTGACGAAATGACCTTTTGAGGAGGATTCTTAGGACCGCGTTCATAGTTCGTAAGGCATCGCACGGTTTCTAACTTCTAGTTTATAATAATTAGACCGGGGCCGAAACCTGATTTTATGAACTATCCCTTGGTATTATTTTAATGATAACTTACCATTATTTATATAATCATATTCTTTCAATTATAAATCCTTTTAGGTAAGAGACAAAACATGTCACACGTATTTATAGGTCTATTAAATAAATATAATGAAGAGATAATAATATGAATAATTGTTTTATTATTCAAATATAACACCATTCTATCTGCATATTAACATTTATAAGAAAATATTTTCCCATGTCACAAAACGCTATTAAGGTATTTAATAATAAATTCATATATATTAATAAGGATTACAAAACAATTATAAAGTTCTTTACCCTTTAGAGACACATAAATAAAATATTTCTACACAAATATGTGTGTGAGTGTGAGTGTGTGTGTGTGTGTGTGTGTGTGTGTGTGTGTGTGTGTGTGTGTGTGTGTGTGTGTGTGTGTGTGTGTGTGTGTGTGTGTGTGTGTGTGTGTGTGTGTGTGTGTGTGTGTGTGTGTGTGTGTGTGTGTGTGTGTGTGTGTGTGTGTGTGCGTGTGTGTGTGTGTGCGTGTGTGTGTTTGTGTGTGCGTGTGTGCATAGTGCTAATAATCTATTACAGCGGAACATTTTTTTATATTGTTGTAATATCTGGTTTGATATTAATTATTTATATTTGTTGGAGAATAAACAATAAATAGAATCATTAATCTGTTATATAAATTACTTTTCACACTTTTATATAAAGTTTATATGTACATATCTATATAACTTCATTCATTGAAATAATCACTGACAGAAAATATGCTTTAAAAAATGATTTTATCTGTGTCGGAGGTCCTGAGTTCGATTCCCACACTAGATATATTTTTAAACTTGTATTTTTTCAGGTTCCCGGTGTTGTTAGTTTAATATGTATGTATTTAGGAATAAAAAAATATTTCATGTACGTTTAACATTTGTCTAGTATTCATAGTACAAGCTTTGTTTTGTTATTCTGTCTGGATTGCGCGTGTACGTCAAAATATTTATTTATTTATTTTACAATGGCCTGTAGGGGAGAACGTTTTTAGATATAAAATATTCAGAAGAGATTTATCTAAATCTATCCATCTATTTCTGGTTTACCTTTAAAATAAATCACGTAGGATAATTCATAAGTTGCATCTTTTAACTCTAATTTAAACCACACCTTTCTATTTAATTACTTCACAGTATATGTCATAACTCTGAATCTCCTTCCCTTCTTACTTCAGTATCCAATAATTAAAATTTATATTAAATAAATATAATACATAAATTGTTTTTTATATTTATTGTATGATATTTAATATAATTTAGCGCAAAATTATTATATATGTTGTGTATACAGTATAATTTATTTTTAATTTCTCTTTTATTATGAGTGTTCACTTTTTGTCGTTCTCGCTTCACTGGTCTGCCTTTACACGATCTACTTTAATAATTAATAATTTATAAATGATATTAATTTATAAACCGAATACATTAATACATTTCAAAACAATTAAAATAAATGAATTGAAATCGCAAAAAATATATACTAGGAATTAAATAAAAATTTATACAATGACGCAGTTATTCAGTATGAAGGAGTTATTAAGTACATAGCATAAAAAATTACAGTGAAAATAAATTATATATATATATATATTAATATATCCAAAATAATTCGACCTTTACTTCAATTATAAAAGAAAATACTTGTATTTTATTAATATTTTATCTTAAAGTCTTCTAAATTAATCCGTGTTATATTTTTAAAAACTTTTTATAAAAGATAAAGTAAAAATAAAGATGGACCGAAATTGATAATCTGTATCCATATTTTATGTAAAATGAAAATAACGACCGCCTAATATCGTGAGACACTCATCACAATAATCACTCCTCATACAAATCTGGTGTAAGATAAATATCATCATCTTCCTGCCCTTATCCCATTTTGGGGTCGGCACAGTATGTTTCTTTGTTCCCGGGCTAGCTTCTCGCGTGGCACCGGTATTACCATACTGCTTTAAAGATTTGGCTTAGTTTTACGGCCGGACGCCTGCCTGACGCCAACCCTCCTTGGGAAAAGTAATTAAATTAAATTACAAAAAAATATACAATATAAATAACATAACAATTACAAAAAATTAAATAACAGTAACAACAATAATAAATTAAATATTTTCAATACATTCATTAATAACAATTAAACAATTCCAAAAGATGCGAATAACAATTACCAATATAAATATTACAATTAATTAAATTCAATTCAATAATAATAATTAATATTAATATTGAGGCTTTAATAATGTCAAAAATGATTCATAAATATTGAATTACTATTTCAACTTAATTCGATACACAGAGTAAATATTATTTTAATTTATTTTGTTATAAACGAAAATGAGACCTTCATATTGTCTTTTATGGAAACTTTCTTCTTTCTTCTTTCCCATTTCTCTTACGGTCTTTAAGTTATTTCCAATTAATCTCTTATTCTCTTGCTTATTAATATGGTTTGCCAAAATTGATAAAATATCATCAATAGATAAAGCGACCTCTTCTGTGATGTTGACAATCTTAGATATGGCAGCGCGGGATTCAGATGACAATTTTAAAACCATTATTTTGTATTGTTCTGCGTCGATATCCACTTCTGTTGGTTTTGACTGCAGCCAACCGTAGTTCGACGTCCGATTCAATCTCCGAGAAACAATCGGTGAAGTCTTTGATATATAATTGTACCGTATAAAATATAATAGACAGTTACTTAAGATGGCCACTAGATGGAGCTATTCACAATCTTTGTATATTTATAATGTTAATAAAAGGTTTAACTTTAGTTTAATGTAGTTCGTTTATAAAATATTTGAAGAAGTCAAATAAAATATCATTATCATTATTATTATTATCACTAAACACTCACATAAACCGAGAACAATGTCATAAAATTTTGTGTGGGTATATCACAGCTGATAGTCAATAAATTCACAACACTGTAACAGTCTTAATATAACGAAATATTCGTCAAATTATATTGCACAGTACCGATGGTGACAGCAATTCACTAATAGTCTTCAATAACACTTAATTGCAGCACTATTACTATTTTTTATTTACAAAAATACTAAGAGGTCAAAAAATTAGGTCAGATGTCAACGACGGTTGACAGTAGGTGTAAGATAAATATCATTTAAAATTATTATAAAAATATAAAAAAAAACATATTCTGTTCCTCCTTGTCTCCCAGTAGTTTTTATTTCCTGAAACAAATGAGTTCTTGCCCATTTTATAGATTCTTTGCGAGAAATGATTTTTTTATATTTAACTTTTTTAACTTCGACTGTTTACATTACAGATAGTTCTTTTACTTGTTAAAAATGTCGGTAGGAATGTAAATATAATTAAAATGGTGAGATTACTCGTAGGATATTTACCAGAAATACATTTAATTAATAAAAAAAGACGGAAAACTTAATCCCGATGTCAACAGATGAAAGGTTTGATCATAACTTAAGAGCTGAGGAAGCGTGAGAAAAATCGGTCGACACGGGTGCTGTTCTCAAACCACGAGCATCATTAGTGCATTAACTAACTACAAAGAGGTTAATAAATTCCAGCGCCGCTCTGGTGCATCGTTTTCTTAATATTGTAGTAGTGCTAGTAGTGCTTTAGTACATTATGACTTTAACTAAGATAAACCGTCTGACAAAACATACAAATATTTATGAGAAACGCCACATAATATGTAGTTTGATCCTATAAATGACAATCAATAACATATTAACACTAAACCTACCGACAATTCATGTTTACCTGTTCTTACCGCACGCCGTCAAATTGACCGGTAATTAAAAATTATTTTATTATATGACGCAGGTAATAATGGAAATAACTAAAAGTAAAGAGTGTAGAAAATATTATATGCATATTCAAAGAATTGTCATGTAGTTTGAAAACGATATTATAACGTTTAAAAATGTGTAATTTTTACAAAAGTTTAAGAACGGTCAATTTGAACGGTACTTGGTAGGTTTAGTGTTAAACCTAATTCAGTAATCAAATCAAAAAGCTTTACCACGTCATTGTTATTCAAAATATTCAGTAATATTGGTGATTTCGGAAATTATAAATTAAATTTATATTTAACCGAAAATGATAAAATAATTTTCAGTAAAATATATCAATATTCATATATTTAAAACAACAATCTTTTAGCGACTGCAAAAATTTAACCCCGAAATGTTTATGAGGTACGCCAACTGGCAAGCGGGTTGCTTTTGAACGCCAAACTGAAACTGTTTGACTTAATGAGATTGTCTAATTAACTTCATTCATTCATTCATACGGTCGAATTAATGCTAAATTAACATTTATAAAGAGTCGACTCGCCCTTATCGATACTATGAAACTACAACATCTTATTTTTATGATAAAAATAAAATATTATACAGAAACCAGATTATTAATTGATTTTTTATTACATTTTCTTAAAAGATCCAATTGAGCAAAATGAGTCTGGTGGGTAAAATGTTAAATTTTATAAATTATTACCCAATTAATATTGATGTTATAATTTAAAGTACTTAAAATAAACATTAATGAATTAATAAATAGCACGCAGTAATGATATTTACGGTATAAAATTATCCTGGACAGCCTCGAAATTATTCAAACGCGCCATCAACTCGTGACATCTCCATTAGCAATGAGAGTTGAATGCATTTCGATTAATAATCGCATGCGTCAGTAAATACGTCTGAGAATACTTAATTATTAACTGTCGTTTAAATTTAATCTTTTGTATTGACTATTAATAAAAATATTTAAACGCAGAATATCAGTTTCTTTACCGAGCTCTTGAATCTACACGAGAAGTGGAACCGTTTAATACCTGTACATCACTATTCCCGGAGTAAAAGAATATTCGCGTGTAAAATAAGACGGGCAGCGTAATACTAACACGTCCCCAAGACCGTAAAAGGACCGTTTACATTTTTCACCGTGCTAATTTTATTTGACTCGCCCTGAATATATTATGCCCTATTATAACGCCCCTCCGCGAACGTTTAAAGCTAACAATGAGTTTTTTTTCCTGTTTAAATTTAATGTTAACACATTAAATTCCGGTGAAATGCTAAAAATCTGATAGCATTACCTTTTATTGCTCATTAAGCCGCCTTTGTTTCGAAATTCCTTGTATATTTAGAATTTCCATTTTAGAAATTTATTTTTATTTAAAATTTTCCAAGATGCAGTAGTATTTAAAAGTAATTTAAATTTTTAATAATTGAAACCAGACCAACTTGGTTCTTAAAAAGATTGGAAGAAATATATCATGTATCGTGACTTCGCCTAGTAAATAACTTACATTTCTTCCATACATCATGATATGAATTCAAACTTCTTGCAATTTATTGCATAATTCTACCTGAAACAAGAAGAAAATGTATTAGTGCAATAATAACAGCATGTTGTTATATTAACTAGAGATTAATGTGATTATCATTAAACAATAATTGTGCATGAAATGAAACACATTTAAAACAGTCTTAACATTTACTGGTTTTTAAACGTGTATGTCCCTTTATAATTTTTGTCTATATAAAGTATAAGCAATAGAACAATGGCATAACAAGACAAAACTAACATTAACAATATCAACAACAAAAAACACTGATAAACCATTCCACAAATCTTGATTATATCTTCATATTGATTGATTTGATTTGATATATAAATATTTATTATACAAAATTTTATACACAAGACAATTAGAGTGTTGCACAAAATACTTTTTTCACACTCCAAAAACATTCAAGTGATAAATAAATCCAACACTTATTAATGAAATCCATATTCCCGCAAAAGTTATTAATAGGTAGACTAAACGTATTTTAGAATATTGCCGGAATATTGAATTATATTCTACCGCGGAACCTGATATTCACTAATCTACCGATATAAAAAAGCTTTTTTTAACATGAGTAGAGCATTCGCTATCAAGTAATCAAATCAATCAAATCTTTCTTTGTATATGTACCTAAAATGTTTTATATACAAACAATACACACATATGGAAGCGTAAACATGGAGAAATACTTTACATCCGAATAAATAATAATCATGTTAAAAGGAGAACCGTCAAAACTGACAGTCATTTGTGACAGTTTGATGTCATTTTAGTCATATGTTAACCACCAAATCACTACAAATTGATTCCTAATTTTTAGCTTTAAAATATCTGTCTATATGTATAAAAGTACCACAGTTGTAAATTCATTACAATCATTTTTAATTCTGCAGTACATTCGATTAGTAAATAAAGCCATTTATTAGTGAACTTGTAATCAATACAACGCCTGCATGTCATTATGACTCCGACAGAAAAAAGGCAGTTGTATTTCCGAAGCATTCGTCCGAAACAATCCAATAATAGCACGTTTCGATCGTTCCAAGTTTAACCGACCTGGTTAGCGAGTCTACCTGCAGCACTGCAATTTTAATGGACCCATCGTGTCATTTGTTTTTAAATATAAACCTCCGCTTTTGACCCACTCCATCCGTCACAGTTCTAGAACAAGCCGGTTAGTTATATTTCGGGCACGTCGCACTGACTTGATACGTTTATAGTTAATAACGAATTCAGCACAATTATAGATCAGCGCATATTGTTTAAAAATTTAACATCCGTTGGCATTGTTTTGATAGTCTAAACACGAGTTTGAACTATTTTTAAATTGGATTTCACGATCGTGGTTATGAGCAGCTTAAAGTATTAAGATTTGTTCCAGAGTAATAAAATGAGAGACAAATCCCTCATCTACAATAAAATAAGACTATTAAAAATAAATATTTACTAGGCTATAATAGATTATCTGGTATTATTGGTGAAATCACGTGTTTGAATAATGATTTAGTTGAGGCAGATCTATGGCTGCTTAACTAGAATGCATTAATCCGAAGTACAAACTGGCGGTAGAGTTCAAAATGGTTGGCGGGCATTATGTCGGTAATACCTGTCGCATATCTAACTTCCGTTCCAAAGCTACCACACAATGGGCTCTAAATAACATTCTGGCACTGGGAAATTCGTTGAATGCCATAGTGGACGATTGAAATCATGGAACAGTAAGACGCTCTAAAACTATAGATTAGTACAAGTTTCAACTTTAGGCAACGCACACTTCAGCTGAAATATGGAACTGACTAATTGAATAGTCATTTGCGGCGGATTGACAAAACAATACGGGGTATAAATAACGTGAATTCGCAACATTAGCTGAACTGATATCCAGTCACTGTCAAACACACGCTCCGGGGGAAGGGGACACAACATTGAGTAGCTCAATATAAACACGATCCGTATTGCATTAATTGTGTTTTATTTAAAAGTATATTAATTAAGTTCTACACAGATGTAAAATAGATTTAAGTTGGTAAAATTTGATATAGGCGGAGCCATAACGCAAGGAGCATAGAGCATAGAGCGTGCGAGCTGCAGCGATAGCCGCTGTAACGCGACGTAGAGAGCGCGGGCTTAGGCGCTATCGCCAAGTGCAGACGGCTTCACATTCACCATTCAAGTTTTAAAATAAGCCTCACTTTTCTATAAGAATTGAAATGTCATTGTAACATTTACACCCAGTTCTCTTCCGAATATTAATATAATAATTCCTTAAATCGATAAAATATAAGCGTATTTGTATAATTAGACCTCATATTATTTGATTACATCAATTGCCGATGCACCTGTGCTCATAATATATAAATACTATGAATCGTAAAATCTTTATGCACTTATTGCAGTTCCGTAATATTTATTGCAGGTAAGCATAAAAACTGATATTGCTCCTTAAATAAACATCCAGTTTTACAATTTCATCTCAAATGATCGCAACATTAACTCTTTGTACACAAAAATACAATTACATCCTTGTTACTTAAAACTTGAAGTTAATTTTGCAATAAAGTAATTAAAATTGATATTAACAGTAAACATTAAATTATTTCATTTATTAAATGTTTCTAACTTAATAATATTGATACAAAAATCTAAGCAACTTCTCAAATTAAATAAAGATTTTATAACAAATATTAACCGTAAATTAATAGACTGTATTTATGCTTTTTATTCAGTAAATATTTCTAATATAGTTTTAAAATAGTGTGTTAAAAAGAAAATCTGAGCCGACCGGTTCTGAAACAGCCTCTGACATGCACTTTTGACTTCAACGTACAGTTCTGAACTTAGACCATCTGACACAGATCCGAAATAGGTTTTCAGTCTGGCAATTCATATATTCCTACACTGTTTTAAGAAGACTTCAACTTTATTATTTTAGGAATGTATTTATAACAAAGATATAGAATAAATCAATCATTTAATAATGACTACCGGCTTCAGTAACAATTTATGATTAAGAAACATTTACTATTCTGTTTCTTTGGTTTATGAAATTGTTTTTCATATTAGAGTAGTGTTGTATTAAGGACATACTTATATATCATATAAACAAAAAAAAAATGACTAAGTATAAGTAATAATAACAAAGGTTTAATAAAAAAATCCAGGGGATACTTAATAACACAAAAAAATAAGGTAATAAATAATGCCTGAAAAAAATATTAATAATAATATATTTATATAAACACAACAATAAGTATCATTATTGCAAGCCGACCCTATTTTGCTACTATAATATCCGTCACGCCGAGTACCGGACAATACATGGCTCCTCCATTCAATATAGCTTCATACTTGTAGATATTACCAAGAAAAATGTAAGATTATTTTCTCCTCGGGCTCTTCACTTAAACTATCTTAGAAACAAACTTTGCATAATTTTCCCGGCGAGCCTAAGAGTCGGAATGAAAAAAAATATACACCTCTTATACCTCAACGCGGGCATCTCATTTAAGACACGGCAGCTTACGTTTTAAAAGATGTTAGTATAAACAGCGTGCGATATGTTTACACGTCTCTGGCCTCTATCTACTAAACCACAGCATAACTGCGGGGAAGTGTGTCTCTACGAACTCGCACTGTATGAATGGAAAGAATTTTAATAGTTATATTAAAATATACGCATATATCTATTTATATATTCACTAAGTTGTATCTTTTCGCTCTTCTCTTTTCAATATTGTATTTCTCTCTTTTTCAATATTGTATCAAAACTGTATTTAACTTTGAAATAATTAACACTTAGTAGTAATTAAAACATTGATAAGTAGTTGGAGACTGAAAGTTAATTAAGTAATTAGATAGACGTTAGTTTCCTGTTAACTTATTGTTTAACAAACCATTATCATATTCTGTTGTTAAGTGAACTGTTAAACGAAAATAGTGAATTTATATTAAAAAAAATATTCATTTATAAAATGTATTGCTTATTTAATAATTATTATATGATATATACTTTCTTTCTTTCTCCTACAAAATCTCTACGTGAATGTGAAAGGGGTCAGTAAAATTTGTGGAACCGGTTAATAAGCACAGAATGATTGACAAAAATTTTAAACCTTTGTGTTTTTCTATTTAATAAGTTTTTGACCTAAGAAGCAACCGTGATATTATATTTAGGATAAAACCATATTGTTAAATGTATTAAATATACTTCCTGCAATCTTTTTATTATAATTTAAAACAGAAACAGGATATCTACGGGACATTTTTTAATAAAAAATTTAAGTATTAATATCAATAATTTTTGACTTATATAATATTCTATTCGTATTTAATATCTAATTTCAAATATTTCAAAAGTATCCTTAGTTACACAAAGTAGATAAGAGGTTGATACATATTATACGTGTGTTATTTTATCGCGTGTGTTGTATAACACGGTTACGTATGTGTGAGTGAGCCACGAAACGTAGTAAAGAGGTCAACGTTCCTCCATGATAATACGGGCGAGTAAGTACATTTCTATGACATTGATGAATTGTTGGAAAGACCTTAGCTTATGCAAACATCCTCAGAGAAACTGGAGTCAGGAAATCTGTGGAAAAGCGATTTTCTTGTATGTCATGGCAAGACGGATTGGAAGGAAAGACTAACATCATGTTTTTACCATCCATAACGTAACAGGTGATATACAAACACAATCAACAAAATATCGAAGTTGTTCCTTAAAATTATTATAACATTTGAATATTATATCAAAACCTGGACGTGTATGTAGCATTTCATAACTATAAACTTAAACTCAATAATAAAATCCATTTGCTGGCAAGATAGAGTTCAAAGACGATCAACCGCAAGATATCTACGGAACGTGGGAATATGATAAAATACGATTAAAAATACTCTCTTCAATATCTATTGAAATCATAACAATTTATTATACGCTGTTGTGGTATGTTGAATGACAGATTTGGATTGCATATTAGGACCGTATGAGATCGCTTGTAAGGATATAACTTCACTATTATTTTAATATATATGAGTAATTTGGGATAATATATTTATCCCTATTACCGGTTATTATATTTGACCGTGACAAAACGTTACCGATACGGTTAAAATATTAAAGTCATTAATTTCTATAATTATAAAATATACATAATTAGCATATTTCAATTAATTTAATCATGCATATATTTTTCCTTATAAATAAATATATTTAGATTAAAAATACTATAAACAATAATCTCGAACATTTAATCTTTCAATAAGTATAAGTATTTTTACAAATTACGTAAAGTTCGATAACCTCTAAACAATAAAAATTTTATTGTATTGTCAATACATAATTGATTCTCATATCACAGCAACTTAAATATTCTAATTTTCAACCGTTTTACGATACTAATTCAGTAAGGCTGATTAAAAAGTATGTATTCTAGGAATTAGTTTGACGTTATTTTGAATACGATCAGGTTTATGTGTGTGTAGTTTATAAACAAACAGTTTAACAAACAGATAATTGAGTAATTACAATTGTATGGTAATGTATATATCCTGTGCTACTCGTAGTTAGAGTTTGTGTATTTTTTTGTATTTTTTATGACACCTCTATGTCTATCTGTCTGTCATTTATCTCAAAAACGATTGATCAAATTTATGATTGTTTTGGTTCATTGAGATATTTTTGTAAGCCTAACGAGTTTAAAAGCTTTCATACCTATATCTCAAATAACAAAAATGTTTAAAAATAAGTCTGTTAAAAGTTAAAAGTTACATAAAATAAATATGAAATAGCCAATGCTTTACTTCAAAAAACAACTGGTAAACTATATACATAAATAGAATTGTAATGTTTGTTTTTAATTCCAAATTAACAGCTTTCACTTAATGCATAGTACCGTATATATCGTACTTGTATAAAAAAACATTTTTTTATTTTTTTCTCTGTGTGTCTGTTTGTTAAATTCTCATCTATGAAACGCCTGACCGGATTTTAACTAAACTTTCACTGACGGATAGTTGATGTTATAAGGAGTAACTTGGACTACTTTTATAATAAAAAACATACTCCGCGCAGACGAAGTCGTGGTCACAGCTAGTATTTAATAAATAGATTAATGCACAGAAAATATAGATGTATACTATCAGAATTGGAATTCAATGTTTTTTTAAATACATTATGTATGTATGATAAATGCGGGTGTTGAATTAATTTTATTAGGCATTAAAATTACTGAACGCAGAAGAATTTTAAACAATAAAAAAGATAATTAGACAATATTTATCTTCAAAAGTTCGTTTGTATGTATACCTATTTATAAATCTAACAATGAGTATGTATATGTCGATGGATAGATCGAATTCATGGATTAAATATATAAATATATCCTGAAATAAATTATTTGATTTTTAATACGCGTTATATTTCCAATAATACCTTGCAATATATATTTAATTAAAGATAGTTTCATTAATACAATTATAGTGATTCCGCGGAACATAATTAATAACAAAATATATAAATATAAATCTACACCGTATGAAAACGTATTATTACTTGAAACCTGACTTATGATTTGAATAAAGAGGTCCAAAAATATCATATACCCTTATCAACGGTTTTTTATACACCACAATAAGTTTTTTTTTAATTTTTAATCAACCGCAGTTTGAATTGAATTAAAAACGAATTTAATAAAAAAAGTAATTTCTATCACAGAATAATAATATATGTAGATTCTAATACAACTTACAGCAAAACAAATATGAGTATTTCGCAATATTCCAGTATTTTACAAACACATTGTTTTGAACCGCTCGCTTGAGAGCGGAATAACGAGGACAGAGTCCTGAACAAACACTCAAAAGTACACAGGCATTACACTTATTATCTCCGACGAAACCTAATCCTTGGGTAAGAACTCTTCAAACTGTAGTTATGAGATTACGTTTTCGGGCCAAATTCGTGTATCGTTTCTTTTTTGTCGATCGTTTACATTTATCATGTTATAATATTTCTAAACAGTTCATAAATAAGTGATAATTAAGAATAATATGGAAGAATATCAAAAATTTTTGTCACATATCTAAGTAATAATTTAAATAAATATATGTTTGGATTTTTTCTTGACGTGAAAATAGTTGTATAAATATATTCACACTTCCCATTTTAGCCACTGACTTTAATATTTTACTTTTACTTAACCGTTAGGAGCGTGATAAAGTGTTTAACATCTCAAAGTTTAATATTTGTCAAAAAGATAACTACCATTCCGTAAAACACATTCTAACTTGAGGGCGATGTTTATTTTGCTGGTCACATTTCCGAGCGATTGTCAATAGTCGTGCGCCTCTAATCATCGAGAATCCAACATCTGATACTTTGAAGAACAGAAGCGAAGTACTAACGGAAACAAATGAACTGTTGCTTACTGAAGGATATCTAGAACTGTTGATCCCAAGCGATAACGGTCTTTAAGTGTTCATGGTAAGGTCGTATTTAGTGTAATAACCTAGATAAGTAAACAGGTCCGGTCGATTTCAACGCACTACATTGCATTCTATTGCGGCCGCAACGGGCGGTCGGGGGACATTTGACACGTCCTCGCCGTCTGTAATATGTTGAAAACAGTTAATAAATAAACGAATAATATATGATAATTCTAACGTACCTCATAATATCAAAAAACTTAAAAAAACATATTATTTTTAAATTGGAGTAAGAAAAATGATTATTAAATGATGTTATCTTATTGTATGTAAATATAATTATTCTAATATCAAATGAAAACATTTGACAAGTCATCATAAAGTAAAAGCAAGCAGAATTAATACGCGATATCGCTATTTGAAAATGTGTTTTGATTTATGAAATGCATAGCAACAAAAACCATTAACACTCGCAAATCATCGAATCCATTGGAGATCCGTTCGCTTCGTTTATTAATTATACGGGTGAAATGTCGCGTCCCCCGCGCCAGTAACTCGCTTATCCTACTTCCTAAAACTAAGTCCCTTTTCTGATCGTAACTGAGTAAATCTATAATGAAAAAATTGTTGACTTTAATTCAATTTTAAATTTGATACGTATAGTTGTTTTAAAAACACAATATTTTCGCTCCAAAAGAATTATAATTATAGTACTAGTAAAATTTTATTAGTAAAAGTAACCATTTAGTGTTTTAAGTAGTTTATGAATTTAAATAAATTAACGGCTATCGTTTGGGTCTAAAATTTCACTTATAACGAATCTTGCATGAATTTAACTTCAGTTTTGATTAAGATTAAGTTCAAAAAGATTATTATCAGAAAAAAAAAAGAATCCATTGGTTACATTTGTTAAATAAAATTGTGATATATTTCAATACAACTTCACTCTAGGAAGACTATTTCAATACTTATATTAAAGCATTGATTTTGTTGTCACAGGTACAACAATTGAATATGAAATAGCGTGGGGTTTGTGCGAGTGGAGTCGAACAGCCCGCGGGGTGTCAAAAGTAGGGAGATTCCCTGCCACCGGAGATTGCTACCCAGCCTCCTGCGCAAGCCGTCTAACTCAATAACCTCCAAAATATCGAATAAAACTTGCCCCCGGCAACACTTTTAACTAAAAACGAAGTTTACCAAACATTATATTTAAAAAAATATATATTCTGAATCCGTCGAAATTTAGTAAAAATTTAGTAGTCCAAATGATAGTTTCGTTGGCACCATAATTATCTCGACTACGTCTACATATTTCCTGTTAAAATAAAAAATGAGTTAACTTCATTAGCTCATGTGACCACGTGTCTAGTATCGTCTTCCAAATAGAAAAAACAATGGTGAACGTCGCCTCGCACTCCTTTTCTTGACGTCGAGATGTCAAAAACAAGTATGCGTGAAACCGGACATCAATCAATGTAGGTTATTTTTATTTTTGGACGGTTGCTGGCGACAAATGCGACGGTTTGTAGATATAACTAAAGCAAATCATCCTATTGAGTGACTTTATGGCCTCTCTATTATCTCTTATAGTTGGTATTTGAATTTCATTTAATAATATTTAGGGTTTTGTAATATTAGAAACTGAAATCAACATTTGACTTTGCATTAATTTTATACTTACGTTTCGGGAATCAATAAAATAAAGCGATGAAAGTGCATAATGTAAAAGAAAATTCTGTCGTATTTTATTCGTGTACTCGTGGAAACGGAATAGGGTAGTGGATTAAACCTTTTATCCGAACTATATTTAGAGAGGTCTCCTCTCAACAATGGAATATTTGTAAACTAAACATTATATTACTACTACTTTTACTACATAGATTCAAATAATAAGATTACTATGAAACTCTTTATAATATGCTGGATTTGATACGACATCCACACGTCTAAGATATTTTGTGAGATATTTTAAAAACAAAAGTTGCGTGAAAAAAAATGACACACATTATCTAGTAACCTCGTTCTGAATATGCCTCGTATTCATTTAAAAGTTGAAAGACATTTCATTCTTAATAAAATATTTTAGTTTAAATTTGAAAATTATTGCAGTGGAAAATATAGTATATATGTATATATACATTTAACGGGGAAGCCCTAAGATTTATGATCGGTTGACAAGCTAAATTCCATAAACAAGTAAACATCTATTGCTGTCCACATCGATCCTCAATAATCCCAACAAATGTTATAAATGGAGTAATGTGATTGGTTGCTTGTTTATCAGTCACGCCTGAACGGCTGGACAGTTTCATGAAATTTAGTACATATGTTCCTGACCTGGTTTATAAATAACTGTGGCTTGCAAAATATTTACATTACTTCAGTAATTAAAATTTAATATAGATATTACAAAATTGCATATGATACTTTCTGGCGGAGATTTGAAATATCAATATCATTTTTTATAGTCAGAAGTGACCGTGAAGAAAGTAGACGAACATAACATTACGTACAAGTTGTAAAACGTGTAACCAAACTTTATCCAGGAAGCGTGAGTTAGGCCTCTTCATTAAGTTCCTCTCTAACATTAGAAAGTTGATTAATCCCCACCAATGCTACAAGTTTTGTTATATTCATATCTCAACTGTTTTAAAGCAACAATGATTCTAATCCTTAGACCAGACCGACAATGATCACTCTCATTAATATATTTTATTGTTACTAACAAATAACAATAAAAACTTTAGTTGTTTTAGAACAAGAAATAAGTTTTCCAAGATTCTAACCCGGAGATGATTTATGACGAATACAGCTGAGCTTACTCTCTCGCTAGCAATATTTATGTGATATATAAGCAACAATCTATGTCCTTTGTCAGACAATAAAGTTCATTATTATTACTATTCTTCCTACAAAGATGGCAAACAATATCTTTAAAGGCCTGGACCTCAGCCAAAATTTGACTTTAATGACGGCTTATAGTCGCATATGTCAGTTTATCCACTATCTTCTCTTTGCATTATTTCTATTGAATAGCTTTTATTGCGGATTGTGTGTACAGCAAAAACACACAGCAGCTGCCAATTAGTATTCTGTGTACATTTGTTTTAATATACTGATTTTTAGTTGATTTATAGCCGATGGAAATAAACACGACGCTCAATTTAGATATATTTGAGGCGATTTTTTGTAATTCACAGTTTGTGGATTTATCGGAATTACCAATGTGTTGAATAATTACAAGACTTTTTTATAATTTATATATTGTTCGCTCAATATATTTTATAATCCTCTCACAACATATTTCTTCAAACTAAAATAATGTCGCAAATACTTTACAAATAATTATTCTCGTGAAGCATACCAAAGTCAAAGCGCTCGTAATTTTAAATCGCACAAGTATTCACGTCCGACGTAGAATGTAAAGACATTTGAGTTTCATAAAAAAATATATGTTTGTCTTTATTTTTGAATAAGCTGTAAATATCCTGACCTATAACTCAACGAGCAGCTCAAATCGCCGCCGGAATATTTATAAATACGGTAGCGAAGTCTGAAATGCGGCTCGACAGACAGTTGCTAAATTTCAATGTGCTCTACTTCGTTTTCCTTTCTTCGATTTCTAGCGTGACAGATAAACTTAGCGGTACCACTTTGGATTTGTTTACGAGGCACGACGAAATCCTAACGTAAACGTAAGTACTGCTTTTAAGAATCCCCACAAACCGAAACGATTATAAATTTCCCGTTTACTAAAACAAAGTGGAAATAATACATACTAGCTTTTGATGATGGCTTTGTTCCATTTCTAAATTCATCCCCTATTTAAGGATTGATGGTTGGATTAAATTTCAATCTTAGTTGAGTGAACAACTGAACATACAAAATAAACATACGGTCAATATTTCAAGTCTCTAATGTTAGTCGTTTAGACTATGCTTTGATAAATCTAAACGATTTGATCTTTAAATAAATTCTTCATATTACTCTTTATATATAAATATAATCCCGAAAATTTATTCTCTTAAGATTTATTTAAAAGAATAATGTCTGCCAAGAACATTAAGATAACTTCCAAATATAAACAATAGATTGGAATACTTTTAAGATATCCTAAGAGTGCAAACTTACGGTATATTCTTTCCAAAGCTTCGAAAATACCCTAAATCCGACGTACTTTGTAGACCATATTACTGTAAGTACTTCCATTTGTGCCCGATATAGACTCCTCAGCCAAATTTTTAACTTATGCCCATATGAAGTGAAGACACTTTATGATCTCGTATCCTATTTTCTCAAATCGCCTTTGCGAATCCATATTGCCATCCATTTGGCTGCAAGAGTTGCTTCCGGATTATTCAATTCGTGATGACTCACGAGGAGCCATTACGATATTGTAGGAACGTTTACGTTATTACTTTGGTTTAAAGATATCAATAATAATACGTATTCTGAATATTGAAAAGCAAAACTATCAGCACTCGTTTTATATCTTCTTTTGAAGTGAAAGATATCATTCATGTACGTGGAAAGGAAAGTCAATTTTAAATCGTCTTATAAGTACCCAAAACTTTGTAGGGATAGCAATAAAGGCGAAAAAAATATTTATAGCTGGTAATATGCTTGTGAGGGCATGTTAGCGAACGTAATTGCGTTTCTAAGCGTTGTGACATCGTTTCGCGTCTTTATAGGGCAATTACTGTCGTTATCTGGCATTGATATTGCATCTTATTTATTCATGCTTTTATCTACATTTGAATAATACATACCAGCTGCACTGACCTCTGCATTTCTTCTTAACCTTTCGCTCGGTTATGAGTCGTTATATTAACATAAGACAAAAATTATTCCTATCCAAGGCCAAGAAAACTTTAAAAGGAACACACTAACTATTCAGCTAAATTCAATAAGAAGAATTTCCATGATAGCCGTTCTTCGATAACATTATATTTTCAAGTTTTAAAACTTTTCTACTCGAATAGTTTTTTTTATATACTTTATAAACATGACATTTCCCTCAAATGTGAAAGATGAATACATATGGCCTGCGTTTGGAGCTCTCCTGACCTCGCATATTTTTAGTTGTTTTTTTTAATCATATATAATTGAACTATGAAACACAACTATAAAATTCTATTTGGTTATTAACGTATATTTGAGAAATAAAGAAAGATTTTCTTATATTATTTTTTAATATATAAATTTTATCACATTATCACCGTTCCCATTATCCCTACCAAATCTGAGCTATCCGTAAAGAAATATTTGTTGATAAGACACATGTTATCGTCGACATCCTGATTTTTTACCCACAGATTTCGAGTAGAGTCAACAGATTCTTATCTAAGACATTCAAACATTTTATCAAAATAACGATGAACTGTGTCGTGATGACGCCAGATACGTATATCATTTTTGGGTGTGTTGAAATAGTTGTGAAATTAATTAAAGTCAGCATTACTAGCAATTTTATAACTTATCAGGGTTCTATAATATCGTCTATTTGATATAACTAATGATTAGTTAAAATTTATTAATTATGAAATAATAAAAATCAGGAAGATTGATATCACGTCTCAATTAATTTTCGCCGTTGTTTCTACAGTGTATAAACTATAATATATAGATTTAAATTCCACAATATTCATGAGATCACATTAAATTTCTCAGATTTATATCCTGACTAACTACCAATTATATAAAAAACTTTGATATACCATAAAAAGTTAATTAGTTGCGAGTATGTCCTTTGATCTTAGAGTTGCATATATTACACTAGAAGCAATCGCATATACCATCGGGACAGTTTACAAATCAAAATTAGAAATGAATTGAAGGCTATTTTTGGCTCCCATAATTATTGTTAGCTGTTCGGTTCGCCCCGTCACTTTCAGTTACGTCTTGAAACGAGATAACGAAGACGAATTGATATGAAGTATGACGCATAATAAATTATGTTTGCCTTACGTAAGAACATGCACAAACTTGAGGATAACTAAACTTCCTATAGTCCTTTGACCGTAGTTTTTACCTCATATAAAACTACATTAACTGCGTGTGTCACGTTGAAATATATATTTCATACAAGAATATAAATTTTAAACTTATTTCGTGTAGAAAACACTAGAACATTTCTAGGAAATACATTTGAATCTTTTACGTTACATACTGAGAAAATTGATTAATTGTCTTTCCAGACAGTCTTGGCTTATTAGCCATATACAAAGTGGACTCTAAGAACATCAACAATATGCAAGCTAAGTGTCATTTTCCTGTCACGGAATTAGTACGAACAGTACTGTTCGGAATACACCGGTTTTATATAACCGGTAAATAGTGAGTAGGTAAAAGAGATGTCCTCAATGTACAGGAAAAAGACTATTATTAATCTTAAAATTCCGTTTGAAAAATACAGTTCGTAACAATGTTCATGTTCAAAGATCTACCAATAATAAAAAAATACCAAGATTAGATAATGAAATTGAATACTATGACATCTACATATATGTTTAACTTGTTAGTTTTTTCTTTTAATTTTACATTATTATATCGTAAAATGTATTTTATAGATAAATCTGTAGTCTGGTTAAAATAAGCAATGACGTGTCTTTTTTTAATTCCTTCGTCTCCCCTAACGTCTGCCGCTGAAGTTTACAATATCGATTTCCAAACCCTAATCCGATACACCCTATTCGGTAATGGTTTATGTATTTAAATATATCGCTCTTCCTCTAACTCACATTCAATTCAAAATTCACCCCTCGATAGATTAAATTAATAAAATTAATTTTTTTTATGTAAGAAAAATGGTAATGAGATTTTTTTTCATACAACATTATCAAGAAAATTATATAAAAATGTATTCCAATTTTTTGCTATAAATTTGCCCCAAAACTGTTAAGGGAAAATGTTAATTAAAACATTCTAATTAAATATCTATTTAATTTTTTATTTATGAATTAGATGTCGTTGTAATTAAGTATAATTGTAATAGATATATCACACATTACTCATTCATTCATACAAAGTCATTATAAATTCATACGTACGTTTTATCTTCATTTATATTTTTCCATTCATGGTAACAGGAAATAAGGTAAATATTAAGATGTCTAAGAATCCTTTATTGCAATATAGTTAAAGTGAATTTGAAACTAAAATGATAATTATAAAATTTATTTTACATGTTCTATTATTGCGTATATAACTTTTATTTAACACAATAAAGAGTAGAACAATCAGACTGTTTTCATCAATTTTACGCTACAATTTAACAGTAAAATGTAATTAATTTATTTTAAAATTCATTTTAATAAATAAAATATGTCAAACTTACTTCAACACTCCCATTATAAAAACTAACAAAACTTTATTAAAAAATAGGTAAAATGTGATCCAAAAACACCCACAAAAATGTGGTGGGTGGTAAGAGTACCAATGTGTTAAACATAACATTAATCTTAATGTATTTAAGATCATATTAACGACGTGATGATATCTTGACATATCTTTAAACAAGACATACAAATTGTATAAATTTAATGTCAGAGATTTGGGAGGTCACCGGAGTGACAACATTTTGTCACGTAATCGGATTACGGCATCTCGGAGCTCCTCCACAGTGGACGTGGCTTGTTTTATTCTTTTAAACAGCTTAACTTGGAATTTTTATTTAATTTCAACTAATATAAATAAACAATTTTTATTTTTTCCGTAATTGTGATGTAAATATTTTTAAATAATCACTGGGTATTTATTTATGTTATATTTTTATAACTTTATTTTGTGGAGAGATTTAATTACGCTGTTCGCCAAGATTTAAAAAAATGGCAAATATTACTTTTCAAATTGATTATATAATAAATATAATATATATATTTGAAATTCTTTTCTGAGTAAAGGGAATCTTAACATCGAAAAAATAAACATTGATGCGGAAAAATCGTCAGAGTAAAGCAAGGGTTATTAGGGTAACATATACTAAACAAACTCGTAGGGTGGCTGTCGGCTAGACTGGTCGCGTGTTCGTAGCATTTTGTTACACATAATCCGATTACACGAGTGTCGTCTGCCGGCGTATGCGCCTTGTACGATGTCCGCATATAAATATACTTCTCTCGGATTTACGTACTTCGAATAACCGCATCGGTCCCTCCACTAACATTATTATAAAGAAATCTAAAGCTCGATAAAAATACAATCCTGAATAAAACGATTATAATAATAAAATCTACTCACTCAAATACGTTACCATACGCATAAAGAAAGAGGGACGAAAGAAAACGATGAGCCTAAATTCGTAGACTTCCATTACACGGATCACTTAGCTTGCGCTCAGGTTCACTGACTAAAACCCTTCCTGGATCTTCTAAGATTACATCGTCGGCTTGATTCAAATTTTATCAAGTTTTACGCTTTAATAGAAATTCGCAAAATTATAATTTAACACATACCTTAATATAATAATAAAAATGACAACATAAAAACGATATATTTAAAAAAGGTGCAATAAAATCTAATATGTTACTAAAATATAAAAGTGAATAAAAGACATAAATAGAAGTGTCTAATCGTGCTCATATTATAATCATGCATAGCGTGTCATCGATCGTTAGATATAGTATCTAATAAGCGCTGTACAGGTTGAAGCACTACTCTACGTGTGAAATATGCTTCCGGTGGTTCCCGGGAAAGATCTATTTATGCTTGATGTTCCGCACTGATTCTGTTCGTCTCAAGAAGCTTTGTTACAGAGCACGAGCGGTACAATCGACAAAATATTTCTCTCCGGAATCACGTCGAGCAGACTGTGTAAGAATGGAGTGCCTCACTTACCAAACTTCGGAAGATGGCAACTAAGGTGCTCCACCACAATTACCGCTTGCGTAACCCTGGGAAAAATATTTTCCGTGAATCTAACGTGAAAGTTATTCTTATTACAGTGATGGGTCTTACAATTATAATATAGGTCATGGTATGTATAACAGTAACTCGTGATTTATCGCATACTGTGTGATACCTTATTACTAACATGCTCTGCTCTTTTCTATAAATTAGTGAAGATGGGAGCTGTATCCTCTGGAAGGAGTTACTAATAGTGGATTGTAATACAGTATAGTGTATCTTTACTTTAAGGATAACTGCTTTGGATTATCTACATTAATACAAATCATAATAAATATTCTAAAGACCGCTAGTCGGTACCTACGGAAATAAACTATGAGACTAATACACAATTTTATTATTTCTATATATGAATACATGAAAACACGTTTTCATTTCTAAATAATGTTATCCATACTACAATACAATTTATATTTGAGAATATGTGAGGTAATAAGACAATACTCGGTCACACTACTACATACTTAAGTGAATTGTAATGTTCTGTTATTTTTTACCATAATTTTAATCTAAGATGTATTATATTCGTTTTGGACCTGCGGAAAAAATTTACACTTTAATAAACACCTTTTTATGATCAACACTTATCAATATAAATATATAAATTCGCTTTAATTAATACTAATGACACAATACAAAAAACATTATGTGTAAAAATGACAGCTCAAAACCATCTAAACTTCGATGGTAACTAATAATAAATAACAACCCATCTATTAATATTTATTGAAAATAATTATTCAAATATTGTTTTTATGTCAAAGGAGTAATAAACTTTATTTATCCAATAAGAAGAGTCATTGCATCGCATTAATCGATTCGATCCCTGTCTGGCTTCACCTAATGCCGCCATGTTACAAGTCATAAATGTTATTATAATTTGACTTACATAGAATTTTGCGGTAACAAATTATGCTTGGAGTATGATATAATTATAAACACATTAAGTAACAGTTAACAAACTTAATTATAACGTGAGCTTGTTACTTATAATTATGAAAACTTCAATAAAGATACATTTAATGTTTTATTATAACATTTAGGTATTTCTTAGTATCAGATAACGATGTTATCTCATAAGACTAATTAATTACTACGCAATGCGGGAGATATCGGGGCTCTTGACTTATCTAACAATGTTTGATATTTATTTTACAAACTATTTTATTAAAGTTCAATTTGAGTTCAAATTTATACGATTTTAATAACAAAATTAATTAGTTGTCATTTAATGTACTAAGTTATTAATATTGTCAGTGCAATTTTTACCGTGATTAAGCTATAGATAAAAAAAAGACTTGTAAATTTAAAGTTGCTAAAATCAAAGAAAATTGTGACCATATATCATTTTCTAGTAAGAAATTAGCCATGGAACTGTTACGACTCACTTTTATTCACTTATTACATGTATCAGTAAATAATTCTTTAATATATCAATTTGTTTACATTTTAAATAATATATCATTATAATTACATGAATATTTCTTTCCCATGGCATGAGTTATAAATACAATTATTCAGGTAGATATGTATATATAATAAAAAACACATTTGAAGCAAACAAACGGGCATTGTGGGGTATCGGGTGTGGTGTCCGGCTCTGGAGGTCGCTCATTGAGATCTCGCCAATTGAGATAATGCCCACAAATACATGATTACTGAACCGTTCATAGTAATGTTAGTATTTTAAAATACATATTTATTAAACTAAACATGTGCTCGTTAAATATGTAATGTTTAAAATTATATGATAGATATAGGTTACTTGATACGCTTGATTTATGAATTCGTTTACTTAACCATTCATTGTTTTGTTTCTTATCAGCATCGTTTACTTTATACGGATGTAAGTAATTGCAACTGTGACAAATATACAAGTATTTTATCTTAATTTTGTTTTAATTACGTTTCTATCATTGTTTATGAACGACGACAATAACAATACACATGTTATGTGGATATATTATAATGTACCTACTACAATTTTTTGTAACCATCTCTGACATAAAACAGAACAACATTAAGATAATAAAAAAATCTTGTATGATGTAAAGCAAAATTTATAGTCAATTACTACTTAAGTAATCTGGTGTAATTTTATTATCTGGCGATGTAATAAAAATCAATGTACCATTTAGTGGCATGGCTTGATGATTTACTCACAAACTTTAGTCGTAACCGAGATTTACGGTGTCGCAGTGGTTATTTTTGAAGTGGTTCAAATCTCTTCACACATTAAATATAGAAACATAACAATATGAGTGCAGTAAGCTTGTAAGCATTGAATTATTGTCGTCGAAACATCAAAATGTTATTTATTCCTCATCTAATCACCCGTGACCGCTGCATTATAAATATTAAGAGCCGTAATAAATAACTGTAATATAATTTATTAGAAGCGCGTGTAACCCATTATATCTTCAAAGGATTATACTTCAGGAACGATAAGGTTAAATATCTTTTTTTCTTTTCAAGTTATGTTACAATAAAGAAGAATTATCTCGCCCCCGTACTAAGTAAAAAAATATCGCTTACTTATCGTTTATATAGTCGTGCTCAGAAAAATAAGGATTAGGTATCTCGAAACAGTATCTCAATTATTCTTCGACGCACAAATATTTGATATTCATAGGCGCAGCTCGGAACCCCTTGGTAAAAGATATTCTCCGACCAACAGTTATTCGGATAAATGTTCTGAGGAAAAACAAACTTATGCGAAATATAGGTCAAAAGCTCGTAGGTACCTCACAACATTGCTTGTATTATTAGAGTAAATTTTGTATGAGATAGTCTCAAGCACACCATTATACCGGTACGCGCCTTCCTCCATAATTTTAAAGAGCCCCATTTTATAAAACTTTGAACGTTTATCACAAAAGGTTTACCAATTTTGATATCTGTCCGTCAACGTTCTTAAACTTTAGAAACGATTTAGCTCCGAAATTGATTGCTCTATACCATTTTTTACATCTTTTTTTAATTGGTTTAAATTCATTTATTTTAACAGTACAAGAGTACATTTACTCTAACACTAGTAGTACAATATTTTTAAACCACAATACACATTTCAATTACTTAATGGTATAATAAATTTAAGAGAGAAAAAATGTTAAAACCTCGTATAATATTATGGACTACACATTAATATTCGTTCTTTAAGTTCTACGATATTTATATTAAAATAAACATCATATTCCGAACTTTATAACTTCCTTCACCTCGATTTAAAAGCAGACATGTAAATTCTGCATGGATTATATCCACTTATCTATCTATATAAAGTAAATGTGGACTAAACAGATATGCATAATTAAAGTACATATAAGTATATACAATTGACGCGTATTGGCACGAAGTACAGTAGAAATGTCAGTTAGGAGTGAATGGACTCAACTTTTGTTTGTTTATTTCTGCATACGTCCGCATGCATGTGCCAACAGAGCGGAGATCGGAAAACATTTTTAAACACCAAAGTTACAGGGTGAAGTTATTTATTTATTTAATTAACATTTGAATTAGCTGAGTGACGTTATTTATTACATAACAGAGTTCAATGACGTCCACAGTAACCATGTGATCAATGCATAAGTGGATTAGTGCATCGGGCTATCGCAGGCCAGCGAGGTGCGCGCGCGCAGCCCAAAGGTCGCCTGTGCAATCAGTTTTACTACCGTTAGATAATCATCTATTCAGATCTAAAATAAACCGTTCAGAATGAATGTAGTGTTTTAAAATAGTGCATCGTTTTATAACGAATTTTAAATCTAATTTTACGACGACCACCATTATTTAACGTATTTTATGATTTTGTTTATTCTAAATCTTTTTATAAAAATATCTATTTTATATTATTATAATGAATGCACGCATACTATGCATATTATAGTTTTTGTCGTTTCAAACACACGCCTCGCGAATAACTAACTGTAAATAGAAAAATGTTTTTTGCTTATTGACTTAAAAAAACATTTTTCATATTTTAACTGAATTCATGAATATTACGCTCGTTATAAATATTTAATGTATTTATAAACTATTTATGGTATTATTAAAAACAAACAGTAACAAAAACTATTTATATAGAACTATCAATATTAAATAGGTGCTTTATTTATTCAATCATCAATTATTTTAACTGAGACAAATCAGATATTACGCTTGAAGCGATTTTATGCGTCGGATTTAATGCACTACCTTACATAAATTGAAACACTAATACTTCTCAATTAGCGAATCTTCAATCATTAAAGTCACAAAAAGCTTTAGCTAATAGTTTTATGTTGCTAATTTGTTCCAGCCATGGATTAAAATTATGTTTATTTTACGTACACGACCTTATCGCTGTTAGACACGTCTTTTGGCAAATCTCCAAATACTTTCTCTTAAGAAATTCTCATAATATTGACTGTCCTTTAATATTTCATATCATCTTTATTTTAGGATACTTTGTAAGTTAGTGTTGTGGATATAAAAATGTATTAACAGCATTATTTGTTAGTAATCCATAAAAACAATTTTAGGTTGTATTTGTGATAGAAATCTTCAAAGGACATGTCTCCTGGTTCTGAAAGACTATATCTCTGTTCTTCCTAGTACATATAAAATCAATCGTGTTTATCCAGGAACAGTAATAAATCTTGTTATATTTGTATTTACTTATTTTGTTTTGAGCCTGGCGAGAGTGAAGAGACATTAATGGTGATGTATGAAGCTTTCTTCACTGAGATATTTAACGACTATTCGATTGGGATATGTAACAACATAAAAAACATTTATACCCATTGCTTTTGATATATTATATTTAAAGGTTTTTCATATATCATGATCCTTGCAATACATTTAATTCGGAGTTGAAACACTTCAAGTAATAAAATAACAAAGCATAAGATTCGTACACATAATCCCAAGTATTTTTATATTTAGTGTCAGTTTATTCTTCTGCTCAGTCATGTGTCATTAAAAATTACTCCACAGAGTATAAAACTCAGCAGTTGTATTAGGTGCTTAGGTTTCGTTTATTATTATTTCGTCATCAGACTCTCCTTTCCAGAAATGTGTTATTAAATGTCTAATTAAGTACACAGGTATCAAAAATTAAGTTGTTCATTATTGAGCTGAGCGTTAGCGAAGCCCTTAACCGTTTGGGAGACCTTTTTTTGTGTTTAGTTGTCTCCAGAATGCGACTGGATAATTAGCTTAAAATTTTCTCATATATGTTTGAGCCGAACGAGGAATGTTATAGCGAAAACAGATTGAAAAAATGTTTAGCCATTCCAAAGTTATCAAGAAAAGAAGAAAGGAGGGGGGCTCAGCTCAACACTCGCCGCGCACAGTTGGCGGATCCTAGTTAGGAAACGAAATATTTTGGAATCAACTCGTTTTCGTCACTGACTCAATCTGACCACTGACAGATGTGTCACAATAGTATTTCTTAAAAACTGTCACATGAAATTTGACCGTCGTAACGTTACACACACGGAGACAGGAGGTTCAAAATTCAAACATACATCTACTAAGTTCGTCGTTTTAGATCTTCGTGGGATTTCATATAAAATTTCTTTCAAAAACTGTATACTTCATTTACATAATTATTCTGCAAATAGCTCATTTGTAACATGAATACCTTTAATATATTTATGTATGAATAGGAATATTATAATTCCGAATCCCTGGATATATAATTCAATGTGCCAAAATATCGGTAACAGTTACAGTAACGGACACCAAATGTGACAGCTTTCAGAAATGATATACATTGGGAGGTATACTGTCATTGATAATTTAAAATATAAATTTATTAAATAATTTATGCAATGTTAAATATATTAGAAGTTCTCAAGACCAAAGCAATAAATCCCTCAACATCAACAATTGGCAAGGATTAACGCCATTACGCTAGTGCATATTGTGATGCATATTCTGATGAAACAGACGAAGGCCAAACTAATAAACTGCTAACATAATACTAACCGGTCAATATATTTACATATCTATAAGACAAATTGCAGCAATGAGTTTACACAAAGACGCACAGAAACATTTGGTTAAGATCTTTTAGGACCTTGTGGAACACAAGGCAGTTTGAAGGGAAATTGAATATATAGTTTCATAGTATATATTGTAATACAAAATAATCCTGTGCTATAGAAATAATATTCATAATTTAATAATAAATTATTATGTGATTTTTGGTTGAACCTTTGAAAATAAATAAACTTTATCTAAAAGATAAAATAAATCCTTATCTCGTGAGATACGAGTGTTTTGGTAGGAAATCAAACAGGTGCCTAAACAAATTGACCCTCGTTTCTATCAGAGTTACTTAGTTTTTATTATGTTTTTTTATTGCTTACTAACACCCGCTCTGATTCCCACGAGTACAATTTACTAATGAAGAAAATGAGATGCTTAACAAAAAATACTCAGTATGTTTATTTTATAATGTGTCTTTTTCTCCAGTCCCTTAGCTTCGATCGTCTGTCAACTTGTCAAACTAACGTCATATTTTTTCACATAGATTGTCAAACAAAAATCATTCATATTTCAAAATGAAAAAATGTTCAACCTTGTCCTGACAACTACGAATACAAAAAAGAACCAATCATATCGATGGAGACGCTACACGTTTTTCATGAGACAATTTATATTTATGTCCATCTAATAGATTTATTTATTATAGATAGAGTCATGGGTATAAATATAACGTTAAAAAAACCGTTCATTTATTAGTGAGATTCCAGAACATCTCAATATAACAACTCTTTTTCAATTCGTATTAAATCATTGTAAACTGAAATACATTCATAAAATTTATACATTTTACAAGAATCATCTTGTGTATTGAACTACAGCAATAAGCTATTGAAAACCACTTCCACTCCATATTTTTCGAATAACAGTGAATAATGTTTATATTTAATCGCGGTAAAATAAAACAGATGAGATTACTTGGAGATACTCATTTATAGTTAAATAAAAATACAATAATATTTATTAAAATGCTATACATATTTAGCGATGGATTTTATAGAAGTCATACATATAATATTATGACGAGTTCCATTACAAATATTGGTAAATCGAGTAGCTGGATGTGCGAGATAATTACTTTCCCCTGAATCGAATTCAATAAAGCTTTAATTAATATGGCGCGATACGCGAACGATCTGATGATTATTGCTATTATCAGATACGATAATTACAAAAAATCCAAAATCTCTAATTAAAAGTTTAATCCTTAAAATGGATTTTGAGGAATAATTTTTTTAAATAATTTTATTAGGTAACATAACATATATAAAATGAATACAGTATAAATATTTAGTATACATCAAAAACACCATATTACTTCGATTCTAAATCAAGGTTAGATATCGGTCGCGATTCATAAATAAAATATAGGGGGACGTCCAGATGTGTTAACAAAAATATTTTCTATCAATAAAGACAAAACTGTATTTTCGATTAAAGAATTTGTGAAGACAGTCAATCTTTATTATAAAATGTTATTCTTATATTTTACTATCCCTCAGTGAGATTATTCCGAATGATTGATTTATTGCTTTTTCTTCTGATATTTTTCTCTTTCGTGTACGCACGCGAGATCTAAACTTATAGACGTTTAGAAAATATAAATAAGCAAAAATGTATAAAGTATATTATTATTGTCGAAAGTATTTTAGCCGTCGAATATCTGTAATAATATCCAGCCAGCTGCGTCCTGGTAGATATTTACAAAATCAATGTGAAGATTGGATTCCAAAGAAAACGTTCGTACTGCTTTTGAAGTGGTATAGTGACGCAAGAACATCTACATACTATTTTAAAACATTATGAAAATATCTAGAGTTACTTTTGTTCTATTTTACAACTTCTGTATTACTAGCACTAGTAAATATCATGTTACTAATTGGTACATGTATACTATATAGATTTGATTATAATTTTTATATGGATTATTGATATGAATATAGTATTGAAACTAAACAAAATATCGGAATAGTGTGACGTGCATGACAGAGCGTGGAGCACTAACTGAATGTGTGGTCGATAGGATCCGTTTCGAAAACAGTGGCGTCAACCAAATAGATTGATACGCGTATAAATCATGATAATAATTTACCAGGGAATAGTCTGATACCCGCATAAAGTAGCATTATTGTTATCTATATACGACGTATGGACGGCAACTTGTAGACGTGTGAAGTATACTGTCTATCGGAACGCAATCTCGCATAATTTATTTTATTACAGTATTTTATTACTATATAAATAATGTAATATAATATGTCACAACTGATTTTAATAATGACTTGGGTGTTGAATACTGTTAAATTGATTGTAGTCAAATTAGAAGGTGCGCCGGTTTTCTTTCCAAATACAATCTCTAAAGTAATTCTTGGAGATTGTTTAAATAACCGTTCCCGGCTCTTGGAATCTCGCAACTGCCTTATAAAAGTAAAAGGCCTCCCCTTTAACACTGAAGGTTGAACAGGAAGCTCAAAGCAATTGTTGTAATAGTAAAATAAATATTTGTCACGGGACAGTTAATTGTCACTTTTACTTAAATACTCGGGAAGAAATCCTTAATAGATCTCCCCTTGGTTTATCATTGAAATAACAATTATAAATGTTGTTAATGCTAAATAAAAAATCTGTTTTAAATAAATAAGTAACTTTCTTCGCTATAAACTTTATAGTTTAACATCTATTATCTTGTGGTACTAATGTGATATTATCTTTAATTATCCTTATATTCCTTAAAATATTTTTTGAGAATATTTATCATATTTTTATTAAAATCAATATATTATATATTACAGACAAGTCGATAATAAGACTTGTTTATCGTGAGTCTTCAACATCTTAAGTTTTTGCTGTTTATTAATTACTCTATAAATAAATACAGGAAATTCTCTCATATTTGTATTAATAATATTAAGATAATATTTTTATAATACTTGAAGGAATAACTATGTATTTTAAAAAACAATTTATGTCTAATCTAATATTCCCAGACGGCACACGAAACTTAAGAATTACTGACTCATTTTTTCACATAGGCCTCGGTGGAATGTGCTCAAAATGTTTCTACGAGACTCAAGACTAAAAAATCGTCTTAGCTTTTAGTTCTCGCTTCACGCCGCCGTCAATTAGCATTTCGTTTGAAGATGCGCTGCTGTCTTTCGTTTATATTTTAAATGTAACACGAGAAACGAATTATCCACCCAACTTACTCTTTATGGCTATCGTTTTAAGGTTCATTATGACAACATGAACCAGGATATCTGACATTTTAAAGCCGATTGGAACTGCAAAGTCGTGTGCGTGGCATATGAGTAATGACAACAACGCAGCGCCGCGTGTCCTCGGTACCAAACGATCACATGTGTCTAGATGTATTGGTTATGTAACACTGGAGAAATTAGTTGAATTATTTGTAACGACATAATTATTTATTCCTTTGTTACGCTCTAGATAAAAATGTCAAAGAGGATCTTCTTCGCTTTATTTTACTACATCTCTTGTAGTATTCAGTTTATTTAATATAGTCAATACGAGCGGTTACAGTAAATGAAAAATACAAATATGTTTTCTCCGGTTTACACCAGTCGATGTCCATACAACATCTTAATGACTTAAATCACTGCACTTTATACCATTAAGCCTTTACTTGAATGAGTCTTTAAGCAAATAAATATTCGAAAAAAAAACAAATATGTTACATTTATGAAAATAAACGTTAAATTTGAATTAAAAATAAATATATATTTAATCAAAACTTAGCACACACACACACTCTTATTAAATAAGGCTACTGTATCTCACAACAATATTAACGTTAAAAGGTATTTAAATGTCTATAAGATTAGGCGTTGGTTTGGTATGATGTGGTTAATTTAAGCTTCCTCACCAACAACTAAATTATCTGAGCATGAAACATTTTGAATATTCCAATTTATTCCAAATTTCATTAAATATGGAGGTATATTTTACAGTAGACATTTTAATAATAGCTATATAAACCTTTGAAACCGAGAGCAATTAAAAATCTTTCGTCATTTGCTTTTGTTTTAAACCGTCAGCAAAAGTGCATTATGCACTTATTTATTTATGGAAATAGAGAAACCCGAATGTCATTTAACAATTGCGTAATAATGACTTTAGACGAAACAGTGTTTGCCGAACTGAAGGTAAGTTTCGAACTCAGCGATTTGAACGACGTTGACTGAACGAACTCTAGAACATAGATTAAATAACTATAATCTGTTCGTTCTATCTCAGTCTTCTTTTGAATAATTCATCATATGCTAAGTCCTGATTAATAATAGATGAAGGCAATTGAGTATTCCTTGAATTCGTCACAGATATTCTAAGATCTTTTGAGCTTAAAAACATTTAGAAGAATTATATATAATCGATTATAAACATAATCGATTGAAATTATTATTCGCTATTACCTAACTATCATAACATAAACATAAACATAAACATAAAACATAAAAGATATAAAATGAATCATTTTATTACTTATCTATCGAAAAAAGACTTCCATAAAGTCAAGTCATATTTAAAATCAATACTGAACGAGTGTGAAACGATTTGGCCTGACAAGGTTGGTAGTCAAAGTGTAACAAAACAGCTGTGAGTTGAGTAAGTCGCTCGTGTGTAATGCTCGCGATCCTCGTAAACAATCGTCGCGGTAATAACCGTGACGAGCTGATGCCGATCCCGTTCTCATCTGTATTGTGTCGGGTCCAGCCGTCACACGACCGAGCTAGTTTTGCCTCATTTTATAAACTTTCAAAATGGCGCTCGATGCAACTTAACCCTGTCTTTTTGATAACCCTTGAACCATCTCATCCGATAAAACATGCTTTAGTTATTTAGAAATCACTATATTAGTATACTGTTTATAAGTGTACTAATACTGTCTATTACAACGAATGGCTTCTTTTAGATGCATTCTTTAACATATTTAATTTAATATTAAATAAAAAGATAATATTTTCTTTTCGTCGTTAATATTTGTTTCTGTTAAATATGTCATTTAGCAATCGGCCTACAGGCGACCTAAACAACCTGATACTAGGACCACTAACCACAAGTTAAGAACAGCGTGAATGATAAAATAAACTCCTATGCAATTTACTGTATTTCTATTATATTAGAAGACAGACAGTAAATCTTTGAGTCGGCATGTCAATGATATGTCAGGCGCGCGAAGTGAGCTAGATAATAGAGCTCAACCTTTTGTCTCCCAACTACCTCACTGTGAAACGGCTTACGCGCGCAACTCTGAAATAATGAGTTTCTCCTTTACAAATAAAGTTAGAATAACTAACCTTGTCCCATTTTAAAGAAAACCATTTTAGATAACAAAAAGATATAAAGATAGATATGAACATTGTTTCATGACTATAACTTTAAAAGTAACAATTCCATTACTTAACCAAAATAATTTCTCTGCATTTAAAAAGTCGTTAGAGATGCTGTCATAAGATTAGTATAAGATAAATTTTTCTAACCTTCTCATGTTTATTTCGACTAAAATATTTTAATTTATATTGTCCCGACACAATTATGAGAATACTTTTAAAACTATAATTAGGACTCTTACTATTTATGTATTATTTAATAAATTATATTTTATTTAAAATACTATTCCAAAAATACATATAGCACCTGTTCCTATCGACGTGTGAAAAAAATTTTGTATTTTAAATATAAAGCCAACTTTACACGATGAGTTATTTACACCTGAGATTATGTTAAAACTGCTCTTATCTACCGATAACCAGGTTTAGTGACATTAATATATAAAAAAAATATATCTTATCTCTCAAACTCAGTACAAACATCTTGAATAAACACAGCCAACGAAAATGCTTAACGAAAATATATTCAGATTGATGAACACGTTTCTGTGTAGGTATTTTTTTTAATACTTAAAGCTGTACTTTTTGTCCTCACCATCTCAAGCATTTGGCAGCCGGCCATAAGCCATAGAAACCACAACGTAACAGTAAGAGGGCCGTTAAGAATATGCCTACTTTCCATAGAAATTGACAGTACTTTTACTTAATTTATAGCAATTTTGTTTGTTGAGAGAATTAAATTATTTTTATCATAATCATGTTATATAGTTATGAGTATAAAGTATTTATATTTTCTATTAATCATAGATGTATCGCCCTAGATATCTCCAAAGAACAGAGTTGGCATTGATGTAGGGATCAAAGTGCAGCGTGGGCGTCCGACCCAATACCACAGGCACATCACTTGCGCACGCGCACCGGACCTTTTACAATTAACATTCGCGCAATTAATTTAAACTACTCCATAAAACCTATTTGTTTATTGCTTCAATTGCACTGCAAAGGCGGATGTCATTATAAAATGGATCATCAGTGTTATATCGAGTAGGTTCAATTATCTCATGTATGTTAATAACAAAAAATAACGGAAAGTAAAAAATGTAATGCACATTAGGATTGGAATAAAACAATTTTCTATTTTTTTATATATTTTAAATATCTTTTTTTTTTTAACATATTTATTTAATGCCAATTGTAGTAGAATACAGATATTTTAGTTTTACGTAATGTAAAGGGCCGGTACGCGCTCTACCTTGATATTATGTACTCAAATTTGAGGTTATGTTGTGATAACTCTTTGGAATGAAAATTGGAAAACGGAACTGCAAACTATATGGACCTAAAACATAACGAGATAAGGTTTAATTTTGCTTGCTAATGTCAGAGGGCAAAAGCACCGAGGAAACTGCGCGCGCAACCGGCATGGCCGCCACCGCACACCTGACTGCCAATACACCTTGACATCTTAACTGAATTACTGACTCCATCTACATTATAACGTTAACTAAGCCCTAGTCGCCAACCTTATACATGACCGAGCTATTATCACATCCACAACATGCCTTTAAACGATACTAAAAAGTTTGCAAAACGTCAGATCAGCTGATTACCAAACTTTGCCCGATGTTTATATGTATTTCGAACTGAAAAGTTATCACTGAAAATGTATCGCGTTTCCTTATAGATATATACACAATCGAGACAAAGATCTCGCGTAATCTAAGTAGGCGATCATCTGTCACCGGCGAGTGCATCGGATGCACTTCCGTCGGCGCGCACTGAACGTCGGCCTTCGGCTTGCGTACCTGGACTAGTCTGCCAGCTGAGGCCTCCGACGAACATCTTCCTGCAAGATAAACATGCCGGTTAGTTCCCGAAAACGAGAGGAGACAGTGCGGTGCCCACGTGATCTCACGTACCCTGGGTCGTTGACCGGGGGGCTCACGGGGCTGTGGGCCACATCCTGACTTTGGGTTTCCATGGGTTCGAACGCCGGCGCGTGGGGCAGGCCGGCGGACGCACTACGACTACGAGCGAGCGACGACGCGGTGGGGACGGCTCCCGGAGTCGCTCGGTTGCACTACCGACTACCGGCACGAGACTGCCGCGCCGCGGCGCACCCCTCCACGCAGCGGAGCCGCCGCCCCCGCCCCCGCCCCCGCCGCCGCCTCCGCCGCATCGATTCATTCACTCGGTACACAATTATTCATACGAGCCGCACGATGGACGCGAGCGCGCTCGTCACCACCACGTGAGCGCGCCACGTGCTCGGCCCCCCGCGGCACGGGCTCCACGCGGAAACGCGCGGGCGGCGCCCCGCGAGCACGCCCACCGCGCTCCCACCGCGACCACCCACCCCCACGCTCCACACCACCATCAACAGATGAACACACTGTATAATACAATCAAACTCACCAAGACCAACATTCAATTAAAATCAACCTTTAGAAATGGATAGTAAAGTTTAAATTAATATATATTTATAATAATACACTCGCTATTTCTGTAAGATATATTTCAGTTTGCGTCAGAACCGCGTGACATCGCGATACATGCGCCAAAATCAGAATGTCAATCAACTCACTACGACGCGCTACACCGCGCTACGCGGTTATCACGGGCTACGTACGTAGGCCCCGAAATCACAGCGTATTTTATACTTAATATCTTCAACTAACATCGTCACTTATCTAACCAGTATTATTATGTTAATTTGATAAACAGCAAGAACAACGTAAGAGATAATAAACACATTTTATAGCTTGTGTACACGAACACAATGGGATATCTCCACGAGATATACTATTGTATATTTATGAACAGAATATTACTAAATTAAGATAGAATTGAATTTTACTACTCAATACGATTTCAAAACTAAAGTATCCACACAGAGTACACAAAATAAATCTACGGATTAAAGAGAAAGCGGTCCCGAGTAAACAGAAATATCTGATATTTAGAGGCGGCAAATAGAAATATTCACGCCTCAATATCCTCCTCACGGCCTCCGCAATTGCACGTCGCTTATTTCGAGAGCGCAATAACTTAGGATTAAGTATCTAATCACAAGTTTCGTCTAAAACACACAACTATTACAGCTTATACTATATAAATTTTTACGTAGTTAAGATGTTTTCAATAATAAATTAGCATGTAGCATTCAAATTATATGAGATTTTTTAATACCAGCCTTGAATAACTATCGACGGTTTATTCTTGCAAAATTTCTACATTTCATTGGATAGATTAAAGTGGCAGTAAAATAGATTTCTATCTATAAGTTATTTAAAAGCCTAAAATTAGTCGTTTAACCTAGATACAGATTTATTTGTTCGGAGAAGTAAATTAATTTTCTACAGTATTATGAATTGGCGGTTCTTCTGTATGGGCCTGCTCTTTGGAAACGTGCAATTTGTTCCACATTTTCTAAGAGTAATATATGCTTAATTAAAATTAAAAAAATAAAATTGGCCTTGACTAACGAAAATTAAGATAATGCTAACTCTTGTTTTAATTTGTTTGTTACCTCTTAAAATTCATATGATTGATGATATTAAGATATTTTATTATTTTGTCTTTGGTTTTATTATTTCGTTGTGTTAAATGTCTTCAGTGAATCATTGGAATCACTTAATATTTATATCTTGTAACGTTTACGGGACGTAACACCACTTACAAGCTTACGTAGTTACAATTGAATTATATGAAAGAATGTTGTTGAATTTATTGTTTTATAGTTACAGATGTTGGTACGGAGGTACTAAGTGGCATAGGGAATCATATTTTCATTTAAATTGACTATGGTAGATAAACAATTTTTTATTATTGAACTAGGAATAAAGTATGAAGTAGCCTTACGCATTTTACCCAAGTACTGCTTCACATACATCGAGCCACAAAAATGTATGTCCTATACAAGTTAATCGTAACTTGTAATCAAAAATACGTAAGTAAATAAGTACGTGGTAACTTATACTTAAAGTTTTAAAGTTAACTTTTCTAAGTATAGAGTGATTATAATAATAAACATTTAAGATAGATACAGCTCACAATTTATTACACAGCCACAATATTGAGATTCTAAAACACCTTACACTACCCTACCTTAACAACTACAAATACAAAGTAAAGTAACGTACAAAAATATAACTTATAAGATAGCAGACATTGTAAAATATTAAAAAAATAGATATGTCAGACGGTTATACATAAAACAGACGTGAACTAAAAACAATTATGACAAATGGCAACATTTTTGAAGAATTTCAAAAACAACCAGAGATCGCTTCCTACCCTCTCTTCTACTGTACTAGAAAGTTAGTTTACAAGTTTATTGAATAAACATATTAAATTTAGTTTTTATATTCGATACATTCACTATGTAAAATAAATAAAATTTAACAAGTTTCTGAAACGGAACTAATGCATTCTTTAACCACATGAAAGTGGGGTAGTTCCACAAAATTTAACGGTCACAGGAGATGATTGATTGATTGATTGTTTGTTTTAACATGTGATACACCAAGACCACACTCCAGCATTTAATTACCAAGATGTCCGCATAAAAAAAAAACATCCATAAATAAAAAACACCAACTTATATTTTAAAAACGTTTAAAAATATATATATAATACAAAAAACAGAAATTACAATCATATTTAAGTACTTATACAATATTTCAGTACATTTGTAATCTACATGAATTTAAGCGGAGGATTTATCTAAAAGATATATTCATGGCATACCTATGACATACCCATGACATACTCATGACATACTCATGACATAGTTAATTTAATGTCTAATATTAGTTAATATCGTAACATGTTTAAACATTGCAATACTATATCAGAACACTGTGCTAGAATATATATCGCAAAATGACAAAACTTATTTATAAAAAACATCACAATTAATGTGGATAATAAATTAAATTATTAACAATTAAATCTAATTACTAGTAATAATACATCAGAGAAATATAAATATTGAAGTCTTTCTTGAGTCACAACCAGTCGTACAATAACGTAAGTGAATTAAAAATGGAGTATTACCACATTAACAAGCGGAACACAGCCAAGCATAACATAACTATTCTTATAACGTTAACACTAAACCTACCGACAATTCTAGTATACCTGTTCCTACCGCACGCCGTCAAATTGACCGGTAATTAAAAGTTATTTTATTATATAACGCAGGTAATAATGGAAATAACTAAAAGTGAAGAGTGAAGAAAATATTATATGCACATTCTAAGAATTGTCATGTAGTTTGATAACGATATTATAACGTTTAAAAATGTGTTAGTTTTACAAAAGTTTAAGAACGGTCAATTTGACCGGTACTTGGTAGGTTTAGTGTTAAATATTTTATTAAACGCAATAACGGCAACAAGCCAAATAACAAACAAAGTAAATAAATAAAAATAAAAAAAATTGCACGTAAAGCCGCAAAAGCAGTGGCGAAAAAAATGCAGTCTTTTAGTTTTAATATTGTACTAAAGCATAAAAATACTAAAAGCTATGCTATATTGCAAAAAAAACAAAGCCCATATAAATAAAATTCGGACTGAGCAACACAACAATATAATATAATAAATATATAGTTAAAATAAGTATAGATATAGATATGTTAGTTGACAAACTTAATCTATTTTTCAGTCATTGCTTTTGTACCGAGTATTGTTATTTTAAAACAATTAATAAAAGCGCTTATTCTAAAACTACGAAAACTATATTTTTAGTAGTTTAGCTTTCAATGTGCTTACTTACGTCTTTAGTTATTCTTTAATAATGTATCTATAGATATGGCAGTGGGATAAAGCTAAGCTTATAGAAAATAAGCTGTTGGAGAATTGTTTTCTACGCGTGTAGTTTGTATCGGATTATGAAATGTGCCGCGTATAGATGAAATAGTTTATAATCCGCTTTCTATAGATGTCTAACATTTTCAACCTTCATAGATTGTTTAGCACAAACGCTAGACCTAATCTAACTACTCTTATTTGGAAATGCGCTACTGCTTGTGATTACAAGATATATTATAATATCTGATCGAAAAATTAGTAGTATCGAGATTATATTTTTAAAATTGTTTTTTAAAGACGATCTAACATCAAAGACTGATTTTTTTTATACTATCTGGAAAATCACTTTATCTGCAGTCTAAACTTATTTCCCCGAAACTAGTTTCAAATCTAGATTTGGGCACGTGCTGAATGCGACGTTCATAAACTCCTACCACGAGAACTATGCAAGAAAAAATCAAATTCCCTAGTTCCTAACATTAATTTTGACTTTTTTAGAATATATGTTTATAAACAGCTAAAGATCAACTTTTTTTTTCTAATAAACGTTTATTATTTGATTATATTCTTATGATTATATTATATTTATAATTAAATTTGGAATTTTGCTATTTGGATAAATGAGTATCGAATATATTAAATATTTTTAAAAAATATAACACTACAAAAACAAAAATATATTTAAAAAATATTTTAAACAAAAACATGCTAATATTCAAACATATGCTAATATACACCTCAAGGTGAGTTCAACTAACAGGAATTTTTGTACGAAAAAAAGTGCTCAAAAATACTATAATATATGTATAATAAATTTAAAATTACATCTTATATTACGAGGTTGGATTTTCAATATTATTTCTATTATACATCATACAAAAATCCGAAAAAATTGGAGATCAACTAGTAAAATGTCCAAAAGCGCTTAACTTGAACAACCAGTATTTGTTGAACCCACCCCGTGTATTAATACTCACCACAGCTTAAACACGTCAAAGAGATCCTAGGATTAATTTTGAATATTTATCATCTTAAAACTATTCATTCGCCTTAACATTAATAAAAACCAAACAAAACATGTAACAGTGAACGATACTTTGGCACAACAATTATTAAAGCCTAATCAGGTAACTCAAGAGGTAGATTAAAGTGTTCGCTACTTTTAATAGTTATCCTATAAACGATAGCAAAATATTTTTCTTCATTGTAGTTGGAAATTAAAAAAACACATTTACTATAGTATACTGTCCTGTGTTTTACTGTACTGTACTGTACTGTACTCTACCGTACTGTACTGTACTGTACTGTACTGTACTATACTGTACTGTGATCTACCGTACTGTACTGTACGGTACCATACTGTATTGTGCTGTTCCGTACTATACTATAACGAACTGTACTATACTGTATTGTACCGTACTGTACTCTACCATACCGTACTATATCGTACTGTACCGTACTATATCGTACTGTACCGTACTGTACTGTGCCGTTCCGTACTGTACTTTACTGGTATTTTAAAAATGGAATGTAATTATTTTTTGATTGGAGCACTTTCAGCGGTGGAAGAAAGCAGAGCGGATAGAGTAGCATGAGTTGCGCTTAGATTGCCTGAAGTTGGGCAACCGATGTTGTTCAGGTTACCATTATTGAGAATACCACCACTGGTACCTGAACTTACGATGGTTACGTTGGGAGGAGGTGTTATTCCATTAGCGAAGCCGGTGGATAGCACTTTTTGAGTGTTATGCATCATGAAGGATTTGCTGGACCCAGAACTACCTAATGTCAGCACTTTTTTAAGCATAACAGAGGAGTTACAGGCGTTATCTATCATATCTTTGGTGGTGGAGATGCTGTCGAAGTCCGAGGTAACTGTGACTACTGGGCTCTTTGGTGTGGTTGTATGCAAGGCCGGCCTCACTGTGGTCACATTGAACGACACTCCAGAGGTGACGGTGTTAATGTTACGGTTCACAATGTTCTTAGACACTATAGCGTTGTGTAGAATGTTTCCTGTGGGGAAGGATTTGGATGAAACATTGACATACTGAGGGGTACCGATAATGGTGGCGTTGGAGGTCCTAGTTCCGAAGCCGATGATGCTTGCCGTACCTGAGGACATCACGGTACTGATTGTGCCGGATTTTGCGTTGATTGGTATCCTGTAACAAAATATTCAGATTAGATAATGAAATTCTAACACAGTTCTTGGACAAAGTATGCAGATTACTAGGGGCACCAACAGACCCTCAATTTCGACTCGCTGCGCTTGCGAAATCTCGAGTGCCGTTTGCATATTGAGCGAAGCGAGCCCAGTGAAATGACTCATCGTTGTGGACAATGTCGGATATCAGTTTTTGACGATTATTCCTCAACGACATAACAGTTTTCAAAATTATTTTTTTAACCATGACCATAACCATGAATGTGTGTCTGTTTTATTGCAAAATTTTATAATTTTTCGTTAAGTAGTTTTCGAGCCTATTCGTGACAAAAAATGTGAAAAAGTCTCCAGTAGAACGCTCCGCTCGCTTCGCTCAAAAAAGCGATCACTCGAAAAATTGGGACTGAAAGAGTTATAAAGGGCCGGAGAGAATTAGAGTCGATTTTATGTACATGTTTTTGTTTTGGAAAAGAGAGAAAAAAGCTTGAAAATTAACAAATTTCTGACTCTTGTCAAAGTCAGTACAAAATGCCGGCTTAAAATCTACTTACAGTACCAACTAAACTAAATTCTTAAAACAAAGTTTTTTTAAATAAATCGAGATTATTCGTATTATATTTTTACTAAATTTCAAAAACTCGCAACAGCATAATACTTTTGCAAGATATTGCTAGATTTTATTATAAATATGTAATATTTCTTAGCTGTCACTCTTGACCTTCTCTTTTTTGTATGATTTTACACTTTAATTTTTTTTTTGTGTTTAGTTGTCTCCAGAATGCGACGAAATATTTAGCTAAAACTGTTCTCATGTATGTTTGAACCGAACGCGGATTTCATAGCGAAAACAGATTTAAAAAATGTTTAGCCATTCAAAAGTTATCAAGAAAAAAAGAAAGGAGAGGGGCTCAGTTCAACACCCGCCGCGCACGGTTGGCAGATCCTAGTTATATAAATGCACCTTATATTTAGATTAAAGGAAATATCGTTTGGATAATACTTTGACAATGCCTAATTAGTTTAATTAGATTTTTTTTTTGTTACTACTTTTCTTTTTCGCAAAGTATTCCGTCCATTGGCAGGACTAGCGAGCACTTCAATGTGACTATCATTGTAGTATGTCCCTCAAATTAAATGAGGTCTTGGCAAATAGGATGACATCATCTGCATAATTTAAATTATTAATTTCGTCTCTATTAATGCTAAGTGTATTTCCGTGCCATTGCAGATTTTTTAAAAACGTTTTTTTAGAATATTTTAGGCGATTTTGATTTGGTCTGATATCCTGTCAATAGAAGTCTCCTAATCTAATTAGGGTACCCTCGGAGTAGATATTCTAACTTACTTACTCTTACTTTTAAAGCGCCTGTCTAACAACATAATTATGATCTGTGGTTGTAAACAACTTACTTCAGAAGTCAGCCTGATCTTTGGATTCATTTTCATCGAGTTTAGCAATACAGTATAATATAAATTTTTAGACCATCTCGTTGATTTTTGACATTAACGTTGTAATTATTATAAGAGATACGAGATTATAATATGATAATTATTAATATAAATCGCTGTAACCAGGTACAAAAACAAATAAAAAACGTATTTTGAGATATTCTTTGAAAAGAAAATCCCGTGACGCGCCAGTTTAAGTTTAAAGATATTTATTCCTAAAAAACAATTACACAATCACTTACATAAGAACAACATTTTAATATGCCTTTAAAATAATTCAGCCAGTATCAAAGTCGGTTGAGTCGGTTAAAAAATTGAAGAGAATAATTTGAATATGCGGCAAAGACCAGTAATTAAAATTATTATTATTTTTATAAATGTTTTTTTACACATACATGTAATAATAATTTACTGAAATCGTAAATTAACATATAATTTAATAATGGAATATTTTTTTATTGAATACTAAAATGCTAATAACCGGGTACTCTATTTATTCTAACGTTGAACAATTTACTACTCAAAGATGTTTTTTGCATTATATTGCGTAGTGCCATCAATTGGGTATTATATACAATCGACGTTCAAAGGGACTTAGATTGCTTAAAGTGCCAACAATTGTGTAGTTTACCCATTTGAAGAATTTGTATTGGTGTTATGTATTAGTGTCAACAATAAGGCAGTTTACCCTACAACTCACCCGCGGATAACGTGCGAGGTGGAGCGCGGTACGCTCTGTATGGTGAGCGTGGCCTGCGGCAGGTGCAGGGCGCGGGCAGGCGGTGCCGAGGGGCTGTAGTAGTGCAGGGTGCTGCCAGTGACGCGCGGTGGGGGGAGCTGCGCCACCGGCACGCTGTGGACCATCCCGCTGGTGGTCGACGCCACCGTTATGCACTTTGTGCCTTGGGTACCTGAGAACTGAAAGTTTCTTTGTTGATCACCATCTTCTTGTCCTCATCCCAATTTCGGGGTCGTATATATTTTTTTCATATTCTGCTATTACTAGTCATCTCTGTACAGACTTCCTTCTCCATATCGTCTTTCACGCAATTCATTCTTCTTTTCTCCGGCCGTCCCCTACCTGTGCACTACCTACCTTTCATACCTAACACTCTTTTCATTACATGCCTTTCATCTCTTTCATAATATGTCCATACCATGACGTCTGTCACTGTCGCTACTCCCAAGCTTCCCCTAATATATATATGTTATATATTATTATATTTAATCTAAGCATATCTAATGCTTAGATTAAAATCGTAATGTCTTAGAATTCTGCTAGTGTTGTTGAAACTTACATTGCTGGTATTTAAAGTGGTCCCCAAATCGAACTCGTCTCCGACTAGTGTTATGGTGTCTGGATTAGCTCCGGTCAGCTTCTCGATAGTTTTCCTTGCGTCTGCATCGCTCTCGATGTTACACAGGTTACGACTCAGAAACTCGATGTCCGATTCGAGCAGCCCGTCCACCAGATGGCTCTCATCGTCGGTCTCCTTGCACAGATCGAATGCATCATCGTTCTCCAATTTAATATCTTCCACCTTAATACCATCCACGTTTATATCGTCGATATTTTCCACTTTAATGCCATTCGCTTCCAGATCTTCAACTTTTATTCCATCCACTTTCATTTCATCCAGATCTTCCATCTTTATTCCGTCCACTTTAATATCGTCAATATCCTCCACCTTTATATCCGCGAAATCCGTATCCTCCTTCATCATAGATTCTCCAAAGTCCCTTGAATGATCCGAATTTGTGATGTACTGACTTGCATTAAAGTTAGCGGAGTCGAAATCATCATGTACTTCTAGTTTAATGTCTTCTATTTTGAACTTGTCTTCTTGATGACTTGTGGATGGTTGAGGACTGTCAGCATTACTCAGATCACCGCTTAAGGCTTTTTTGAGGACATACGTCTTTATTTTCCTCAACAAAAATGGAGGCACCTTGAACCCCGTCAATTCACCCAGAAGAGGCAGTGAGCTATGTTTGTAAGCATCACTAGTTGCTAATTCTTCTATGTCTTCTAGGACCTGAAACAATGAAACATACAGTTAAGACTACATGTAACTGTTTTATACCCGAGCATTCAAACTGATATATACACCACATACCATAATATAAGTCTTGCCGCCCACAGCATTAACGAGGTTGTGGTTTGCAATCCACTCCTTGTCAGCGCTGTCGGCTGGGTATCTCAGTAAACCAGCGTGACGTGTGTAGAGACGACCGCGAGAATTACCCAGTCCTAGCACCTGCAATTCAAGAATACCATTTTACTGTATAATAAGATACTATGTACATTCATAGAAAAATAATAAAATTAAATTTTTTATATTATTTACTATTGAGTAATACAAAAAACATAAGTTACCTTGTGAGCGTGGGAGCCCATAATAAACAATGTATCTTGGGTGAGTCTTGCCGGGTTCCACTTCTCAGGGTCCCGTAGTGCTGGTGAGGGCAGCGGTGATGATGATCCACTATCAGTAGTGTCCTCTTGTTTTATTTTCTTAACTTGAGAAAATTCTGTATCCAGTTCTGCTTCCTTTCTCTTATTTTGTAATGTATTCTGTAACTAGTATAACATTTATATAATATAATATAAATAAAAATATTTTTAATGTTGCTATAAAGGGCAAAACAACAATGGCCTTTACAATTGATACTCACTCCTTGTTTAGTTAATTTATCAGCATCTGCCTCGCTAGTTTCAAACCCAGTCTGTGACACCCTCGGGGGAGTGGAATATAGCAGACGAGTTGCATCTAACATAGCTCGGCAAACTGCTCTTACCTAAAAATAAAAAATATATATTTTATTATATATATATTTATATTTATTTTATAAGTTATTCTTAAAACTTTTTTTTTTTTTGTAAATTATACATTTGACTAAATGATACATTTTTGAAACGGTTTTTAGTAAGACTATTAAAAAATAATATTTTATTCATAAATTAAATCAGTAGAAGTAACAATAATTCAAGTAACAAAAATAAACTTTTTGAATAATTAAAAGTTTAAATATAATTAGTACAATATAATAAATATTTGCTTGTGATTCAGTGTCTTAATAACCTATTTGACTATCTAGATTTCAACAGATATTGACAACAGAATATCTTATTTTTTATCATGTTTATAAAAATTGTGAAGATTTAATAATTGTTAGCCTTGTTTTAGCTTTTAGTTACTGCTTGGTCACCCATAGTGCTACCCATTGGGTCAATATAATGCAATTTCCATTGTCATCACATTTTATCTTATAAATATAAATTTGAATTCTAGATATGAATTTTTAAATAATTTTCTATTTCATAACTTTGGAGGCTTTTTTCTCTATAATAACAAAACTTCTACCTTTCTTATCAAATGTCTCGACATTATTTTCAATTTCTTAACAAACAAAGATAGGTCCAATAGATACATTAATTTACTATTTTGACCCTCATTTTAGCAACAAGAGGTAACTTTTAGAAACAAGACTTAGCTTATAACTACAACTTAATATATGCCAAGTTTTATTTCATACTGGTCTGCAGCTAAGGTAACCAACAGACGTCATTACTACAATTATCACATAAGTATGGATTATTGAGATTATTATATGAAAAAAAAAAATGAAATGTAAAAAAGCAACACACCTGATCCTCACTCACAGACTCATCGCCTAAGTTCAACCTTATATTGTTTACAGCTGGCACAAAAAATTTCTGAAATTAAATCAAATTATTTTAATAACTATAATACAATTTCATATACTAATTAATTATACAAAAATATAAATAGTAATTTATAAGTGGTGAATACTTATGAACTACTACTGATGATAAATTACTTACTTCTAAATATTTTTTAATGACTTGATCTATTTCCCTTGTAACTGCGGACTGTATAGTTTGACGCAGCATGTCCAGGGATTTGTTAGCACTAGCTCGAAATTCAGCAATAGGCCTCGAATGTGGCTGTACTGGTCCAGGCAGACTAAACCTTCTATGCATAGCAGCCAGTGTACTAATTGCTATTTGACGGGTTATAGGTTGTTTCTAAAATATAAAGAATTCTTAGTAAAAGATCATATATGTGAAAAATTTTTAAATACAAATTCTTACAGTCTGCATATTTGCTGTGTTGCGGATATTAATAATTTTAGCTGGCGCTTGAAGACTCCATGTACTGCTTGCGGCATCTAAGGCTACAACGTTTTTGTTGGTTTCGATTTCGTTAATATTCTTTTGTATTACCATTTCGAACTTCATAAATAACAATTTTTAGCGCATCTCACAAAACATTTTTCTAACATATACGATTTACTCATAAGAAACCAGATGTCACAAAGAATTAAACGTTTATAAACTATCAATATAATAATGTTTCTTGTAGGGGCAGAACTTGTTATATTTTTATATGCTTAAATAATAAAAACATTTTTATATCGACATTTAAAATCAATTTCTCAGACGTTATAAATTTATAGTAGTTGTCTGTGGTTTACACTTTACAGATTATGGAAAAATCTTATTAGACTTTATGATGTATTCTTTTAAATATTAGCTATTATATATTTATAACTAAACTCAAATAGTCGATAACGACAAGAAATAATCATCACTTTAAACAAAATCTCATATATTAATCAAATTTATCGGAAATGAAATAAAAAAACTTTAATTATGAAATAATTAATATTATAGATTTACAGAATATTTAGAAACAATCGAAAGATACAAAATATGTACCTCATATGAAATTTCTATATTATTCAGTTAAAAACAATTAGAATAAAGTTACACATTATAAATAGTTTATTATGATTAAAACATAAATCGTAAAATTTAAAAATAACAGTGTTGTCAGCCGCTTTTAATAATAAGTAAAAAAATTAATTTTGAAGTTAATGTAATAAATACCTTAATAATATTACATAATTTATAATACTCTTTGAAATAAGTTAAAATTAATATTCTATTTTTATAATGTTACACGAAATATTTGTTTGACATATTTCATTTATACTATCTGCTCTCGAGTCTCGGCATTTTCCTATAAATAACTACCAACATATTACAATAAATAATTAATATAATTTACATTCCTTGTATTTGCTTAATTGCGGTGAATTTGGAAGCATATATATGTAAGTTTTATTTGACTTTCATTTGTTTCATAATGTGTTAGTTCAATTCATATAAGAGAAAGTACCTTTTTATAACTGACTAGCGACGTGGATATTTTTATTTGGCAACTGCTCAACCAATCAACGTTGTAATAAAATAATTTAAGTTCAGTAATCAGTATTCACTATTGAGTATTGACGTGTTCAGTAAGTAAAGTAGAGTAGTAACGTTAACACGATTATCAAATCGTCTTTTATTACATAAAAAATTTTACATTAGCCCTCAATTGTTTAACCGGTAAGTATTCCATTTAGTTTTATTATAAGTTTTTTTTAGAATTGTATTAAAAGCATACATAAATAAAAAACTTAGAGGCTATTATAACAGATAATTAGTAACTTGACATAAATAGGTATTATTTTATGAACTTTGTACTGAGGAAACTAGTTTTTGTATATGAACGTCTCCTACAAGTTGACTAAAACTTTCTAAATATGCTCTAGAAATACTATGTAAAAATTTAAAAAGGTATATTTTTATTACATAAGGAGATATTTAATTTATATATTATAATTTTAGTAATTACTAATATATTCCATAAATATGTATTGAATATTAATTTATGAAGTCTTGTTTCCTTCATAGAGATCATTAAAATTGTAAGAAGTGGTGTAACTAGTGAGCACATATAATAATTGTACGAACATCGCTAATAGTTTTTATTTTTTACTTTTAATAATAAGCTTGTTTAAAACTTTACATTATTTCAGTTTTACTTATTAGCACAACAATTATTAAATTATTTACTATTTTATATATCCAACACAGGTAGAGCAAAAATCAAACTTTATCATAACATATTTAGGAATGACTTGCTATTTCGAGGGCTACTTGTATTTATCACTTTATATTGATTATTATCAAATGATCACTGCAAGATCGTGATCAAGATAGAAGGTGATTGTCATTGAAAACTATCTATAAAGAAGCAATTGTTTAAGGATATAAACCGTTCTTACGCCTCAATATGTGTTTCCTTAATAGTAAGCAAAATCTTAAAAATACTTTAAAACTTAATATGGAAAGTAAAAGTAAATTTAGCGTTTATGAAAATTATATATTAATAGTTTTCATTGTTACCTTTAATAAAAGAAATAATCCTTTTCGATAGGCTGTATCAAACATGTCTATAAATATTTATTTTTGAAATATGTTAATAACTTTGTGTATGTCATTTAATGTTTTTCTGACATTAGTTTCAATGTTGGCTCGTAGATTTATATTGATGCATAATTAAACTGATAAAAAACATGTACACAAGGTCAAATGTTAAGTATTTACTTATAAAGTTGGATTTTGCACCATTTTTGTTTGCTTAAATAATACCTATTTGAGCATGACTTAATATTTAGAATATTGTACAATGTTTACATAAAAAATGTTTACAGTAACTTGAGAAAAATATTGATAATTTAGGGTCATTATACTAATTATTATAGAATCAAGTCCAAGTGGCAACATAAATCAAAATTTAATACATTAAACCTATTTATAGGTTAATTGCTTTATTATTGAATATTCAATTTTACATTGAATAACATTGGCACTTATTCTATACACTCTTACTGATTATATTTTTTTCTAGAATATGTACCTGGTATCCAATTATTATTATGACACTTCTGAATGATTCTTAAAGTAGTTTCTATTCTTAGCAGTCTTTAGTAATTATAAAATATTGTTAGGTTTTCATTTCTGTTTTTTTACAAAATATTTTACTTACAGAACAATCAAAATGTCGAAAATTCAGGCTGGACCAGTTGTTGACATTCTTGGTGATGAAATGACCAGAATCATCTGGGATCTTATTAAGGATAAATTAATTTTGCCATTTTTGGACATCGAACTCCACACTTATGACTTGGGAATTGAGTACAGAGATAAAACCGCCGATCAAGTGACCATTGACTGTGCCGAGGCAGTCAAAAAATACAATGTTGGCATCAAATGTGCCACAATCACTCCTGATGAGAAGAGAGTTGAAGAATTCAACTTGACAAAGATGTGGAAGAGTCCTAACGGTACGATTCGTAATATTCTAGGAGGAACAGTCTTCAGGGAGGCCATTATTTGTAAGAATATTCCACGTCTTGTGACTGGATGGGAAAAGCCTATCATCATCGGACGTCATGCGCATGCTGATCAATACAAAGCTACCGATTTTGTGGTACCCGGAGAGGGTAAATTGGAACTGATCTTCACACCTCCATCTGGTGAACCGATTAAGCATGTTGTGAATGATTTTAAAGGCGCCGGTGTTGCTCTTGGCATGTTCAATACTGATGCATCCATTGTTGATTTTGCGCATTCATCTTTCAAATATGCATTGGACAGGAAGTATCCCTTATACTTGAGCACTAAGAATACAATTCTTAAGAAGTATGACGGACGCTTCAAGGACATCTTCCAAGACATCTACGAGAAGGAATATAAGTCCCAATTTGAGGCGGCCGGTATTTGGTACGAGCATCGTCTTATCGATGACATGGTTGCTTATGCTATGAAGTCTGAAGGTGGATTTGTGTGGGCTTGCAAGAACTACGATGGAGATGTACAGTCCGATTCCGTGGCCCAGGGATATGGATCATTGGGACTGATGACTTCAGTTCTTATCTGCCCCGACGGAAAGACAGTAGAGGCTGAGGCAGCCCACGGCACTGTCACTAGACACTTCCGTTTCTACCAGCAAGGAAAGGAGACTTCCACCAACCCTATTGCTTCCATTTTCGCATGGACGAAAGGTCTTTTGCATCGTGCCAAATTGGACAATAACGCCGAGTTGAAAAATTTCGCAGAAACTCTTGAGAAAGTTTGCATAGATACCATTGAATCTGGAATAATGACGAAAGATCTTGCAATTTGCGTCAAAGGCATGAATAATGTACAGAGGTCAGACTACTATGAGACATTTGAATTCATGGACAAGCTCGCTGAAAATTTGCGAAAAAGTCTGGGAAAGTGACTATACACTGTCAAACAAAGGAGTAATATTTAATTAAAATCATTTAATTTATTTACTTATAACAATGGGCTTGAGGAAAATATACGGCATTTATTTATATTTTTTTCTAAGATGTATTTATCGAATACAGGTTTTATAACATTATAACTGTTTGTTTTCCTTTTAAACTATTTTGGACCTATCATGCTATCTTTACATTTGAAACCGCAAACTAACCATTTCAATATGAATGATACTAAAGTTTGAACGATAATTTATCTGATTGATAAGAATATGAGGCTATCATGTGAGTATACTGTAATTGAATCAACAATACACAAGGACGGATATTATTACGTAATTCTTATACAATTTAAATCAGACACTTATACGTCAATCGATACTTGTAAATTCAATGAATAAATTATAAATCAAATATGTAGATATCAATAGATGTTTGACCCTACTCAAAATTTGGTTCCTACCAACATTGGAATTTTAAAATAATTGAATAATTCATATGTATATTTCTAAACTTTCTATTTCTTGGTGTAAGTAGTGTTGTTTTAACATGTTAAGGCTTATCGCGATACCGTAATCAAAGAGACGTGCTCGTCATGTTTTACTTTAGAGCTAAGTTAATATGAATACATTATATGATCTTTATCTACTGCCGTAAAAAGCATACAATACCTAACCTAGCTACCTGTTTGCGAAAACGTCGATAGAAAGCGATACTAAGTTTAATAAGAAACTAGGGGCGCCAACAGACCCTCAATATCGACTCGCTGCGCTCGCATAATCTCGGGTGCCGTTTGCCTATTATGCGAAGCGAGCCCAGTGTAATGACTCATATTTTCCCATTGACTTTAATGAAATATCAGTTTTTTGACAAGACATTTTTCAATTTTATTATTTTTTTGACCTTATTTTTAAAATTTTTCTGATTGTCTCTTTTTGATTGCAAAATTTCACAATTTTCTGTCAGTTAGTTTTCGAGCCTATTCGTGATAAAGAATGTGAAAAAGTCTCCAGTAGAACGCTCCGCTATCTACACTCGCTTCGCTCAATAATACAGTAATATTAGAAGTGACTATTGTACTAATGTTCTCATTCTACGCTCTATTATAATTACTTTTATAAGAATAATAAATTTAATAGTCTGTCAAGAATGGACCTTTTAAGTTTTTTAAAATGTTGAGTCATTTTACACAGAAACATTTGACTTCTAAATTTCTATGACCTTTATTTTTGAAATAGTTGTATATTTGGTTCCTGAGGTTCGTTATTTCTAATAAATTATAATATGCTATATATATATATTATAAAGAAAAAGTAATAAATTATAATATGCTATATATATATATATTATATACTATATATATATATTATATATTATAAAGAATAAATTTAAATATTATTATGTAACCTTTAAATAAGAATATAGTTAAAAAACCCATTCTAAACTTATTAGCGCCTAACGACAACGTACTTATAAGCGGTACAAAAAAAAACTGTTATCGGCTGTGTATTTTTAAATTAGTTCTAGAAAAGTGCGCAACGTATTTTAAGTGGTTTTGGGATTTTGTTCTAAAAAATTGTATTCCTATACATAATCAATTTTAATTAGAGATGATTGATGGAATTAGAGGGCATTGACCAATATTACTAATTTACCATTTATCAATATTACCAATATGACTCAATCCCGTACGCCTGGCGGTTGCGTGAATAATAGTAGATTAATTTTAGAGTGTAGGTACCTACATCAAAACATTTTAATAGAAGTTTTCAAAACGTCAAGAAAAATATTCGCGTCAGGATAATGATATATATTTATCTCCTTAAGTTATTTTAAACAATTTGCTCCGACATAATAAAGATAAAAACTATTTATCTTTTAACGGAGACAAAAAATAATTGTCACGATATTTTTATCATTTCAATGATAAAATACTTTGGATGATATTAAAGATAAAAAATGAAGGCACTAAAAATAATATTTGCGTGACAACACTTATAAAGCGTCTGATCAACATACATACGAGAAACAACTGCTACTACTACACACTACAGTTTTTATACACGAAAAATACATTGCAAAATAGTTAAAAATATGCTAAAATTATATATGTAAGAAATTAATTATCACAATTAGACAGTACGCTTTTAGACTTTAGTATCAAATGCTTAAAAAAGTAATGTTTACATATTTACATATTTTTCATGGAGTTTTTATGAATAGAAACAATTCTGGAGTGGCCTATTGTGATATGGCTGGTAACGAGACATCGTGATAGTTCCATAATTATTTTGGCCACCTCGGTATTTTTTGATCAGGACAACCAAACTTGTTATATTTAATTAATGGAAATAAACTTTTCTTTAACAAGCATAAATACTATCTTTAGTTTACTAAATGTAAGGTTAGTTTTTCACTATATTAATATACATTTATGTTCAATCAGTAGGCATTAATTTGATTAAAATGAAAACTAAAAAAAAAAAGACAACCAAATTATCTACCGATTCTTTTCAATAAATCATTTAAAAGGAAAGATTTTGGGGAAGTTCGAGAGTATGGTTATATTATAATATATACAATTAGTACATCTGTTTGACTGTGTTATTGCTCCCACGTAACTCAAGGAGCACTTGATATATATTTATTTATTGTTATTCACATCACAGGTACTAATTATGAGTATTAAACACAATTGTTTTTATTTTTACAGTCTTACATTTTGGTTTTAGTTTACAGAACGAATTTCCTATAATTTTTAAAGAAACATAAATCAATAAAAATAATCCCTCACCCTTTACTAATACCTGTATTATGTTTTCCAATTTTTCGATTTATTTTACCGCGTCCATTATCTCTTTAAAAATATGACATTACAATATTTTAGCTATTTCTTTTATTTTATTTAGGTAGCTTATGTATATACATATATAACTAAATTAATAATTGAATTCAATTAAATCTGTAATAAATCTAAGCTACGTATAGCATCTATGATGTGATAAACTATTGAGGAACATTGTTTTATATAACACATACTTTAGGTATTCGTAGAATGTGCCTTTTAAAAGAAAATAGCAAAACATTTGAACTGCGTTCTACATATGACAAATGTAACAATAGAAAAATCGATAAAATTATTATATTAACACTACTAAAATATAGTTTTAAATTATAAAATATAAATATTACATACAAATATTTAATCCAAATATTAATAAAAATACATATAAACACAATAATTATTAATAATTAAGCATAGCTAGATCGCATCGAAAATTTATAAACTACTGCATTTTGCAGGAGGTTCTATAGATTTCCTTTATTATAGAGTTGATCAGCACTACGGGCAATACGAATTTGAATGTAAAGAATGAAAAAAACACAGAATAATCACAAATCACAATCTAATCTAGGTTATGATGCACTAATTAAATGTTTCTAAGAATCTTAAGTAGGTGTTAACTATAGGTACTAGGAAAACCTTGTGAATTTTAAATTGTGTTACACTAATGGTGAGTTCTCGAAAGAACCTTAAATTTAAAACAATTTTTTTTATTTATACGGTGTCATAACATTAGTTGCTATAACTATTATACGCCAGTGGTATTTGATCGAGCGACTCTTGGATCCAAAACTAGTTCTTCAATTATTGGATGTTTTTTGATTCTATAAAAGATAGCAGGATATTACATGGCACGATAAAATCATTCCGTATGTTGATGGAAAATAAGTACATACAGTCGACATCTACCATACACTGATGATATGGTGTTGTTTTTATAAAGGAAATGTCATTAATATTAAAACTATTGACAATACATTCAAGCAATAGCGTTTCGTAAAACCATGTGAAGTTGCGGTATACAATTGTCATTTGATAATTGTAACTTAAAATGTTTTTGTAACTTCGGTACGATTTTTTAAAGCCAAGCGTTACTAAATGTAGTAAGTGTAACCTTTTCAGTTAGTATAAAGTAAGTTTTTTATTTCACATAGTTTCTTTGTTCAGTGTTTTTTCTGAATAGGTCATTTGGTGTCTTTGGGAGAAAGTCTCATTCACTAAGTTGAAAATGTCTTTTGAATAATATTTGCTTCTCATAAAAATTTGGGACGCAATGTTGCTGAAACTCGGTACAAAAGAGTGTTGCTTTAATAATTTAGTACGTGATATTCTTTTGACATTCTACGTAACTTAGGTTCACGTTTGGTTTAAAATAACGTAGAAATTAAATTTATTTTTTAATCTATAATATTAAAATATTGTTTATATAATATTATTTAGTAACTTACTAAGGTATTTTCTTTTTATATATAATTTATTATTTCATCATTTAGTTGTCAGTTTGTAAATAAAACATTAAGGTCTGATTTTTTTAATTAATGTCGAAAATATAATAAATATATTTTAAATACTGCACTAGGAAGTTATTATTTTCAAGTGTAGCTATTAAATATTATTTTAATATCAAGAAAAGGGTTGTAAGTGGTTATTGTTATTAACTAGAGTTCGCGATAAAATTGTAGCACGTTTCGAAAAAGTTCTGCTTGGGTATAGATGTTAATACCAAAAACCTTGTTCACAATTATTCTGTTTATAACAATAAAAATAATTACACAAAAAGTAATATTCTATCAACAAATCAATAATATATAAATTCTCTCTACCCATATCCCTTTGGCAATCAAAAAATAACTTTTCTTAGTGAATTACCGGAGGCGCTTGACGGTTTCCCCTACAAGACCGTCCCTCCCTCCTCCCTCTATACAGTGGGCCACACAGAGACGGTTCGCGAAGCTCTCACGGTGCTTACTTCAGTTTAGCGGACAAACCGACAGAAACAACTCGTGTACACCCGCCTTATAATTTGGCGGGAATCTGGATCGCGGAATTACAAGTGACGTGAATAATGCATATATATAACAACATGCTTTTGCAATCGTTCGTCTTCTTAAATACTTTGGTAAGCCATTAATATCTCAATTTAATATATTTTACTTTTCAAATATTAAATTAATATCTATATTAAGTGATGTGAAGGAACGAATTTCTTAACTAAAGTAGTAAAATATAAATAACAAATTATAATATTGACAATAAGTTTATTCGCAATTAAAATTTAAAAAAAACAATAATATTCTAAAATAAAGCTACGATCTTAAAACAAATATAAACATTACTATCATTAAGAAACGGTAGTCGAATTAAAATGCGAGCTTTACGCACCTGACATAACAACCGGCGAGATACTACCATGTTAACTACCGAATGTTTAACTACCGGTTACAGTATTTGTTGCAACATAAATGTTACGTTTGAAGGCAAGTGTTACCCGATACCCAAAGTATTATCTGAGGGTATAAATAAGTGGAGGACCGCTAGACTGTATCAATTACTCGCCACTCCGGTGCACCCAATTATTTTCTCCGCTTTACATGATTCCTACTTATAACCGTAAGATTACTGGAAGAATCCTCGAGCACGAGCTCGCTCGAGGAGTTACTCAAACGTACATTTAGTGCACTCACGTAAACTGTTGCTGTGTGTTTATTGCTTTGTGATGATGTTCTTTAGAAACATATATCTAAAATTTATTTTAAAATATTTTCTTTATATACAACTAATAGATTAAACATTTATTGGATTTATAGGTATATTATACTAGCTTAACTCGTGATTTCGTTCGCGAGGAATATGTTTTTACAACATCAAACAGAGAAATATTAAAATATATAAAATAAAAACAAATGCCTTATATAATTTCATGAGAATTTAGTGAAAAGCTTTTGATATGGAATTATAAACAGACATATCTATCTTTTTTTAGATGTATATTTATTTTTTCTTTATGAGACGCTATTACTAGTTAGATTATTGTAAATTTTATATGCTTGTGGCTATGCAAGGGCGTCAAGACTTAATAATTATATTATCCACTAAGTCATTATAAATAGTTTGATGGCTCTACTAGTTTACGGAATTTTGATTAAAGTTACATAAGAAGTACGGTAGTAGGATGATCCCGAGTCGTGGGAATCGTCAGTGTGCAATCAGGGAATGTCGGAGGGTGTTCAATTACAATTACCTACGCGCACTGCTTTTATTGGTATTCCCTTTGATGTATCGTCTCTAATATCTGATAAACATTAAGATTTATTTTCAAATCTTAAATATGCTAATCAGGTTCTTGTTATGAATACAAGTATTCATTATGAGTAAGATGTCTTATTATCTTACAATGTAACCTCACCATTATGGTTACAGCCCAGCTTGTATTATTTCGCTATTGCGCCCTGTAATTATTTTACACGCGTGTGTTTGCTTCATGCATATTTTCCGAGAAGCGTCCATTACTAAAGCTAATATTCTTTATTTGTATGTCTTATAGCTATACTCTGTGCAAACAGTAAGCCACGGAGCGGCATCTGTATATTTTTAAACCAGCATTAACAACTACAATAATAAATATATACATATAAATAAAATTGAAGTGTCTGTTTATAATTACAAAATAACAGGTTTTAACTAAATGCTCATAAAAGGATATACCTAAAAAAAATAATTTTAATGATTTTGTATGTCTGTCTGTTTGTTCCATAAAATCTCTGGAACGCCTAAATCAATTTTAAAAGGACTTTCACTGACAGATAGCTGATGTTATAAGGAGTAATTTACACTACTTTTATTTTAAAAATCATTTTCCGCGTGAAGTCGCGGGTACAGCTAGTATATTATGAAGAATATATTTTGTTTACGATTAATAAATACTTTGCCTATTTTAATATAAAGTAAAACATCTTTAACCCGACGATAGCAACTTCCTCGTTTTTTTTAAAGAAAGGGAAAGGATAGTCAGTTTTTATCTCCATTAAAACGCTATTATCAAAAGGCCTAAATTTGCATTGTTGAGCGTCTCGTGTCAATGACCCAAACCAATTATCTTGCATAATAGAAGATACACATCAGCGGATAAAACACCTATTTCTCTTAGAGAAGTAAATTAAATTGTTTTTTAAAACGTTAACCAATTATGATCTGGAGCGATAGTGCTGGTGTACACTACATTTGGGATGATCGAATTAATAGCTATGAGTCGATCTATTAAAATTACGTAAAAAATATTGAAACTTTTTTATAATTTTACTTTACTTTGTAGTGATTTATCAAAATCCTTCATAAGAAAATCATTCTTGTCTCGCTAGGGGTTTTATTAGGACAAAATACACCCAGACAGAACAGCAATCCGTGGAGCACATAAAAAGTGTCTGGGATTCCAACCTACGGTCTTTGGCAGTAACCCTTAACCACTTCACAAACAGTACATGTTGTATCATACTAATAAATATAGCCATGATAGATTCCCAGTATAAATCATCTATAAATATACTTTTGGCATCAAAGCTTTATACTCTTTCGCGTGACTTATTCGCATGTTTACGGTTGCATGGTCCTAACATTTTTTTATATCTTTTAAATAGGTAACATAAATACAGATAGATAATGATATGTATAGATATGTAAGTAATAATTACGTAAAATAATTAATAGTTAAAAAATGATAATACTCAATCATTTAAAACACGCTGCAGTGTGACCGATCTTTAATTATATGCTTTGATCAAATTAAAATGCATCTTGACTTTAGATATTATATTAACTGTAAAATATATAAAGTAATAAATGTTATCGTTAATTAAACAAAGTACATACAAAGTTGAGTCCTTGCTATATATCTATAACGGTATAAAGATAACTAGTTGTTTTAAACTACTCATTATCATAATTTTCATATAAACAAATTCTAATTGACCATAAAATTATAAACACATCTACCAACAGTTAACGGAGTTAAGTTTGTGTATATCTCAGCTGATCTAAGCACAACGAACTTGAAATGCGAATCCATTTCTTCTGTTTGAAATAAAAAACAAAAATGGACGCCATAATGCGAATTTTATCAGCACAATAGTTGCTGTTGTTGTCACGCCTTCGTCCGAATTAATTGCACTGTTATCTTACCTGATTTAACCGACACTTGTTTCAATCTCCATTCAAGAAGACACGAAAACGTTTAATTGCTTATTCATATTGCTACTAACCTAATAAAATATGTAGCGTTCAGAATTAATGTAATTGTAGACGTAGAAATGTTTCTTTTTGTATTGAGGTTTGTGTGTGTGTGTGTGTGTGTGTGTGTGTGTGTGTGTGTGTGAAATTTAATATTAACTAGCCGTAATAAGTATAAAAATTTAGAACTATTAAATCAAGAAGTGGTAGAATAATGTCAAATGTCATAACATTTCTTAAAATCCCGTATAACATTTAAATACAGCTTAAGTGCTGCAAAGCATTGAGTTATTCGATTCAGTTAATCTAGGCACCTTTATGGCGAGAACCTGAAGTTTAGAAGCATTAAATCAAGTCGGCTGGTGAAATGGTCGGTCATGGTTGTACCGTTGCGTGCCTTCGTCAATAGTGCTGTGCTGCGACCCTGTTTGACTTATCGATCCATACGTGCTGCTGGGAATCTTAATGTGTCCGATTTATTATGCCATATAAATAACACACACGTATTTGTAATATGTTTACCTCCCTGTTAATAGTAACGGATATTGTTAGATTAAGAACATCAGCAATTAATTTTATTATTTAGAAATGATCATATGAATATTTGAAAATGTTATTGAGATTTCAATGCAAAAAAATGATTCTTAATATATAGATAGATTTGTAACGGTCAGTATAAAAATCATGTTCTCAATTGGTTTGATGAAGACGTGTATCATGATGCCCCACATGTACATGTACACGTCAGATTTGATCAAGTTATCAAAAAAAATTATAGTAAAATGTTTGCGAAACGATAATTGGACGTTTAATTTTTTTTTGTTGTCGGCATTTAATTCAATTAAAGAAGTGACGGGCCGTGTCAGCATAACATAGAAAACGACAGCAGATAAAAAATATGTTACGCTCAATCTTTATTCTAAGTTATCCATTTTAAATCTGACATACGACCCACTTACCTCCTAAGATATAAGGATGGCTGTCATTAATTAACACAGTTATTTCCCACACAAAAGAATTTATAGGTAAGCTTTAAATAACGGAAACTGCTATTAAATTAAACAGAATGTTCCTATATATCTTCAAGAAGAAGTGTATCAATTCAATTAACACAACAATAGAATTATGAACTTCCTTCTAAAAAAATTTCAACTGAGATACTTTTCTTTACTATTTTCTATTATAAGCTTTATTTTTAAGTTAATAATAAAATAACGTTTTAAGAAATAGCAACTATTGAGTAATATTTTTTTAAGCTTTCAGTCTTATTGTTTTATTGCTATTATAGCATTTTTTAATCTATATTAGATCTAAAACTTATATTGCAACTGTCATATCTTGATTTTTCCATAAATTCATTTCTATTTCAGAAATCAATGTTGTTTGTGGTGGTCGGTGCCCCTCGCAAGGGTGGCCCACCCCCTTTATAAATCACTGTCCGAAATACGTACGATTTTCTATAACCTAGTAAATAATCCAGATAAGCACGCGTTAGTTTGTAGGGACCGTTGTGACGCACCGCCATTCGGATGTCGCAAATTAATTATATTGACAAATTAATCTCAACTATAAATAAATTCACTTATTTTTGCAGAATATTTCTATGTAGAAAAAAATACTGTATTTTTCCTTCATCACTTGCTATTTTGGAAACTCATTTCACAGACGATCTTATCCTAAACTATTTTTTGTATCTTTTGTTACAGTCTTTTTATTACACTGAGGTATAAAGTACAAAGTCTTTTAGTTATTTGTTTAAACTAATTTTTTTCCTCAAAGTTTTATGCAATATTTTTTATATGATCACTTTATAAGTTCAACATTCTGATTTAAAAAATGTATGTTCAATCAAGTACTACTAACAGGTTTGTGATTCAGTTTCCAATTATAAATAATACCCATTCACAGATTCTATACAAATTGGGAAAAAGATTACTTTTCCACAGCAGGGGGACAAATGGACCCCATTGTAATGCTCCCATCGTATCCAATGTTGACCAGTTGAAATCTTTAAGAATTGAATGTTATATCTATACTTATAATAAACCGCATCTAACATCCACAGGCGACCCTTTCAGTCCCTTTATCCGAGTAGTATTTGGGTTGTTTGTTAGAATTTTAATCGGTTGTCAAGTTCGAATCGATTTTTCCCGTTTCGAGTACTTATTGTTACCATCAGTAATACTTATCCATATTTATATTTAATTGTTATACTTTTGCGATTATGTTCAAGTTACTTGTTCTTAAATACATATAAGCAAATAAAACAATTATTAAAATCATTATATTCAAACATAACAACAACATGGAAACTGCGAAAATAAACTACTCACTGGGTTATAATATATAACATTATATTACCATGAAAGTCAACTTTCTCATAAATGTTTTCATAAAATCGTGCATGTGAATTGGGTAGAGATCTAACATTGTTACACGTCCTTATAAACGACACAAAACGAAAAGCAAGCGTCAGCACTTTTATGTTTGCAAACGTTTAAAATTAGATAAGTTTGAACGGGGTCGTCTAGACGGGGTCCCCGGGGACACGGCGATATTGACACGATAATAACATGAATTTCAACCTTCAACCCACCTTTCAGATTACAAGTACTATACTATTTTGAAAATTGATATTTTACTTTTGAGGCTGATTTTCTTCATGAAGATGAATAGGTGGAGTCAAATTTCAATGATATTTTTTATGCTAAAGTATTAAATATTTTTTGTCTACCTACAGTACATATCAGTGTATTTTTTATACGTAATTTTATTTAAAGTTACATCCAAATATCATTCACTATTTGTATGAATACAAATAATTTATCAGATATATAAAAGAAACAAATAATAAGGAACCGTTGATTTCTAGAATTCAAAGATATCAAAACTTATTATGTTGTTATCATGAAACGTGAAAGTTGCCATAATTTTCACAGCACGAGTCAATTAGTTGTGACGAGACGGACCTGTAATAAAAAAGAAAAGTAAATCACGGTGAATTATAGAAATTCAACCGCAATTTAAAAGACAAATGAACCTATAGATTATTATTATATCGAGTGAAGAATTTGCTTTCACCCATTTCCTTTTCCGACTCCATACTTAATTATTATCAGATAAGGTAGGATACTTAATAGATATTAAGATAGCCACCTCAGGACGGCTATCTAACGGTGAATATGAACTTTGACACACTTAACTCAAAGTTCGCACCTAATTCTATAACAATACTAAACGCTGTGTCAGAACACGAAGTATATTGTTATAATTTTTTACTCTTAAAAACATGTTAAATTGGTACTATTCACGTAAAAAGCTTTTTGGACATAATCCTGAGCAAAAAATTAATAGTGTAATAATATCTTAAAGTTATAAGATACATTTTAAATAAATCTTTTCGTTAATCAAACGATACAGTTTAATTAATGTTTTAATCTAAAAATAAAATTAATAAAATGTAAATTAATTTGTTATTAAAAAACAAACATTGTTATTCTAATATGATTAAAAAAATTTCTAAACCATAGCATTAATATTACGTATAATTGCTATTAAATATAAATATATACAATAAATTTAAAAAATCATTGATTGCTATTGTTTTTCGAGACTCCGACAAGCAACGTACATCTTATGTAATTTTATTTTATATTTTTAACAAACTTATACCTATAATAAATTAATGAAATGCAGTTGTAACCGATGGTAAGTACAAAATTATTTTAAATAAGTCTCAGGCCAAAAGTATAAAAAATATAACAAAATATGAGTGTATTAACAGCTTTGCACGTAACCAGATATCATATTTTGATACTTTGCCTCATTGCCCCATATATATAAATATGCTATTATGGAAATGTCAAATTAGAAATCAAATTGTAATTTGTCCGATTTGTTAATTAACGTTATTAATACAGAAATTCTAATGAAATATCGTCAAAATTAATATATTTTTATATATACTCATACGTATTTTAAATCTAAAATTGACCTACAAATAAGATCTAGAATACGTAACTGTTGATACAATTAACACAATTAAATTATAAATATATTTTTATATATAGTTTATATTATCAATCCACGGACGGACAGATGGAGTTGTTACAAATATATTATATCTAGTTCAGATCGTGTAAAGGTTGATGCAAGCGCGTGCGGTCAACGACCATTCATGATAATTCAACGCCAGTCCGTGTTGGTGCGAGGCGCGTCGTGAGAGAGCCGTCGTCGCAACTTCTTTAAGATTCACAATAGACATAAAAAATATTTGTCAAACCACACCGAAAAAGGAATTAGATCTTTATAGTCTAACAAGAATCTTAGATTAGACGATCTAATCCAATCCATCTAATTTTTTAATGTTTGTGTTATATATTATCTTAATTCAATCTTTTATGTATTATTTTAGTACCTAGTTTTAGTATCTGATATCTATTATCAGATTCTTTGAATAGGATACCTGACTTGTTTTAATTGCTTTAGATCTGATATTGTATAATCTCTTAACTGACTCGTTCTCTGTATTTATTGCCTTATGCAATCTACCGGCGCGTACTGTTTATGTTAATGAAATTCCACAAGTTCTTTAGTCAATAAGAATATTCATTTGATATATTCTTGTCCTTCCATTCTATTTATATTACAATATACAATAAAATAGTGCGCCATATTGACAATGACAGTTAGTCATAATTTAAAAGTACTTAACTTTGGTTTCGTTATTTTGAATATTTATTAATCTGTATTCTAATTGTTGCTGTGGTTCACATATTGTTTATGTTTTCTAACAATATGACGATACGATTAAATGATACTGTTGTTAAATGTCAGTAACTTGTAACAATTAGATATGACATCGAGTAAAAAGTGCATTGTTAGAAGTCACGGGCGCCAACTAGTAGAACAATATGCTTGCTTCATTACTAAAGCTCTCAGCGTTCGCACGCATGTTGGTTTCCGGTCGAAGAGCAACAGGTTTTTTGAATCATTTAAATATAAACCCTATAGTCTTTTGTGTAGAATTTAATTTAGGATACGTGCAACGTGATTTCGTATTGTGCGCGCATAGTAAAATATTTGAAGACACTTAGCGAGAATGGCTCTTAAATTTTAATTGGCCGACACTGCACGAATACACGGACACACAAAGTAGTTAAAAAGTGAGGAGGTAGATGTTATACATTGTTATGGTGATAATACTTTATTATCAATAAATATTTTTTCATACTTTCATTAGTTAGTAATGGAAGAAAGAATCTGTTTAACCGTGTCAAAACTTTTACATTATAATGAGAATCTATCTCTAACCTGATCTCGAGACGAGAAATATAACAAATTATAATTAATTTTAATTAAATGCAAGTAATGTAATTTTATTTGCCGACTTTATTATACAGATTTTATGGTAAGCGATGGCGTTTGAGGCTAGAGTATATCACAGTAATGTATAAAGTATGTAGTAACATGTTAACCACAAATTCTCTGAAGGTTTTTCACTTGATGTGTGCTGCGGTTTATAGTCTGCACACCGACTTCTGACCTATGCCTAATAAACCCTGCATACAAAGTTTACGCATTGTCTTTTTTTATTGTAAGTTTTATCACTGTCACATTAAAACAAGTTAGAAACGTTTATAAATACAGTTTATTTGTCTTAAATCAATCCGACACGTACAAGTGTGTACTTGGTCATTTTTCAATCATTTCTTTAGGTATGATTTAATAGACAATTGCAAGATGCAGTGCGTCCATAGTTGTTAATACATAAGATACTTAATTTTTTTTAGGGGTTTACATAAAAATACCATGAACAAGGCTAAATGTTGGTGACTAGACTTTTTTATTTATATATTGTGTGTATAAATTACGCTACAGTGTTGTTTATAACAACTTATTACCGTATTCTTGTATGAATAGAATATAACAGGGAGACTTTCTCAAGGTTTATACAGTTAAGTTTTCGTTGAGTACAATCTCGTCACTAGAATTCCCACTTTTAAAACTTTGTATAAAATATATTTAATTTAAACAATCCGGCAATAATACAACTCACGACAAATGTGTCGCGTAATGACGGGCCGTTTGCAAAATATTTTTTCTGTATTTCAATTTAATTTATGGCTGCAACGTAATTAAACCTTACAATTCGTTGAGATTAAAAAAAAAACTTTATATAGAACAAAAATATTGATAAAATTATTGATAAAAATGTATGATTATAAAAAAAACATGATTGTGAAGGTAGAGATAAAAACAAATGTTGATAAACCATCCTTTCCTGGACCCCTTGAAATCATCGCAGATAACGTTCCGGAGTTACGCTCTCATGCCTTCATTAATTCACATTACTTTTTATCTTTAGATATCATCTTAATATGGCTAATTACTTACAACCTAATCATATATGTCATTACTATACTTATATGTATAGTTTCTTTGTGAAAATCTTTTAAAGTTTGATGTGTCGAATGATGATTGATCTGATTCCCTTTATTTCTATAAAGCTAAAACAAATAATAAACAAATTTTCATCTACTTAGACTTGTCCTGCTCATATATTAACAGACAGACAACCGTTGGGTTTAATAACCTACAATTTGATATGTTGCTAATGTGGTGTTTAATTTACGAAAATTTTTGGTAATATTACTTTGAAGCTTCCTTTTCTATAAAAATTTATTACCTTATCAGGGCGAGTTGGCTATTTAACAATAAATGAAAAATTTATCTTATGTGCAGATATCGAAATATAAGTTAATTCCATTAACAAATAAATCTGCTTAACATTGCGTTAAATTAATATTTAATCGAGATCTAAGCGTACTTTCTTAAAAACAACAAACATGTATAAATGGTAGACACGTCTTAAATTCTGTTTACTATATTATACTTCTTACAATTTCATTTAAATAATAAAGCGATGTCGTTTATATGACAAAGGACGATCATATTTTTGTTATTTTTTCGCTATCCTGTTATTTATTCAAAGCAAGTTTCCTTTGAGTGATATGTAACAAAGGAACTTAGTCGTAAATTATAAAGCACATAACATGTCCACCCTCTTCCATTCTGAATAATTTCATGTTTCCAAAGCGTGAATAACTTATAGATTTAACGTTTCTGAAACATTTTCCTTAATTCTATTTTAGGGAATGGGGATAAGTTTGGAATAACTTCGAATATTTAATATAGTATCAATGCATATAATTTACATTTCCTTTTTATGATTATTTTTAAGGGAAAGATGTAAAGCTATTCCTCAACAAGGATGTAAATTTATTTAAAATGTAATAAAGATATAAAGAGGAAACTTTTGTTTGCTTGTTACGAATGTGTCCAACAAATACTGAACCGATAAACAAAAACAATTAACCCTTCAAAAGCTACTTTTTCAGTGAGTAACATAATTTTTCAAAGGATCAAGATCTGCGTAAGTGAAACGAAGTAAGTAAGAGAAAAAGGACACTTAACAAGAAATAAAATATCCATAAAATAAATTCCAATCACTGGGTACTAAGAATCACAATATAACTTCATCACAACTAAAAATATTTGACGCCTCACGAATTGGACACGGGTTAGCTAGTTTAAAATATAATGACTCTTCAGTATATAAGAAAATAACCTGAATTATATTATTAGGTTTAAAGTAATTATTTGGAGTATACAAGTGCGTGGGTCTGCGGACATCCTTATATACTCGAAGACACGTTAACTAACAATGTCATAGCAATTTTCAAATGACATAATATGCAAAGTAATGTTATACTGGAAGTTATAATTTAGTTATTTTCAATTCAAATAATATAAAAATACTTTGACTTGTCATATTATAAGTATATTCTCCACTGAGTAATTTTTCTACTGAGTGTCACATTTATTTCGCTAACATTCCAAAGTAAATCTATTTTTATCTGCGGGCGACGCTCGTGTTACGGATTAATGCCTCTTCATTATTACAAGCCACTCGCAGGCATCGGGGAACCCTACTCTGTTAGTCTCAGAACCGTTTTACGAGTTCGTATATGACCAACAATTTACTGAGACATTATTCTCGATTCACTGATTTTTATATTGACTTGTATGACTCCACATAATTGCATGTGGGGATAGTTTGGTAAAGTATAGGTAGATAGGATTTTGTATTAAATATTGTATGAGAAGTTATATTCTTAATCAACATTCTGTCGTAACACTAAAACTAAATTGGTATATTTATAGATAAGATCAAACATAATAAAATATAAGGAAAGTTATAATGCCACGATCTCGAAGCAATGTTTGATACTTTATAAACATAACATGTCCAAACGGACATGTTCATGTTAAACAATGTTTATAACCTTTTTTAGTTATATTTAGTTTGCAAAATTTTAACGTTAGTCAAAAAGATATCACGCTGTTATTAATAGGTGAAATAAATTAAGTTGTCAAAGTTTATAAATGGGCCTATTAAGTGCCTTTTAATAATATCTTAGCCTATTAAGTGATATAGATAAATAATTTTACGCATTAATTATTTATTTATTCGCAGCTGGCAGCCACGGCCTTTTCATTAGGATCTAGTTGCCGCACCAATGTCGAGTGTCGAGTTACGAATGCGCATTGCTCCAGAGGCGTCTGCGCGTGTCAACCTTATTATGCACAGGTTGACAACTCTACTTGTCTTGAATGTAAGTATAATAACATTAAATACACACACACATACACAAACACACACATGTGTAACTTATGTATTATGATTTTGTATATGTTATAAATCACCCGCAAATACAATGTCCTAATTTACACATTTTTTAAAACGGGATATTTTTTTATAATTCATTTTGTTATCTTAGTTCTAACGGATCAAACGTCTGTGATTAAAATAACGATTCTGTAGATAATATATTATTTTTAAAATCAAATTTTATTTCAATTAAATTATAACATTATAATAAATTGGATGAAATATGAACTAAAGCTCTCTAATAAGTATAATAAAAGCTTGAAATACTTTTTGGAAACCAAAACACACTTAATTTGACAAACTTTATGGATATTTAAACATGGAAAAGTCTGAGGCCCTTGATGTCGTGAACTAGAACAAAGATACTGTTTATGGTATTCCCACGGAGATTTAACTTTCTATTTAAATACCAAAAATGGTTGCCCCAAAAATCTTTATAAATTTTTAGCTATGTAAGACAAGTCTGACATACTTAATATTATATATATAATTTAGACCACTGGCTCTACAAACTTGAAATGACCAAAAAAATACATTTCATATTTTAGACAAACCATTTTTTTTACTCTCAGCCTCTCTCTTCTCTCTAACTTTAAATATAAAACACGAAAATTAATTTAACAATGTAATATATTTTCAGTTATATTCATCAGTTAGTAAAATGACGTTTTAAAAAACTGAGACGAGTTTATTAAGTCTGATTTGGATGTAAATCAAAATTATGTAGGTTATATAAAAATACCCTTAATAAAACATCATATAAATAAAACTTGCTTTAATTATTAAATTTTTGCAAGGATTTTATTATGTCCGAAGATATTCCATTGTCTTACTTGTAACGCAAGTATGTCTATATTTAACTTTAACGACTTTAAAGTCTCAACTAGGTTATTTCTGAGGAGAATTCATTTTTTACTTCATATGTACTTACTTGAATGTCGAGTTATTTGTTCTTTGTATAAATAACAATGAAGTAAAGACAGAAATTAGCCGACTACAATTTTCAAAAAACAAACATTTGTAATGTTTTGTTTGATTATACACACAATACAGACATCCGCTAAAAGACATCAAACAAGTAATTGCAATTTACACCATTGTTTGGTGTTAATTGCAATTCCTCCTTTGCAATTCCTCCTTTACAATTTCTCCTTTAAGAAATCGATAATCGTAACTTTATTATCTAATACTAAATGAAGATAAGGCAATAGAATTTTTTGTAATGCACATTTTTTATATTAAATTCAAAAGAATATGTAATTTGTTGGAAAGTTTAATTTCTATACGCGGATGTACAATTCATTTTCTATTTCTCATAATCTAATAACAATGTATCTTTGATCAAAATCATATTGTTTTTTTGCGCTTTAACTTTGACTTTCTTCACACGTTTTAGATTGAAACATAATTAAATTTATATTTTAGATAATGCAACACTTTTTAAATTATGAATCTAATACTACGTTTTATTTGGAAATAATAATAATTCCTACTAGGATCATTTAGCTACTATTTCAACTGGACTGTAATCTAATATTTAGCACATATAGTCCAAATGACCTTTGGACTATATGGCAGTTTAGACTTGAGTGGAAATTGAGACATCTTAATCGTTACAAATAAGAAATATAATGATGTCTTTCAAGTTGTATTAAACTTTTGATTTTGATATTAATTTCAGAATTATATAACCTTAATAAAAATAGCTACTTCTTGGTATTTATAGTGAAAGTTTCATTTTAGTGTTAGACAAAGCATTGTTTGAAATAAGTATAACACTTACACATCACAAATTTCAATTTAACACATTGCTACATTATAAGCATTTGAATGAAGTACGAGGCCAATAAATCTCTATTGGGGGTCACAAAATCACTTTAGATTTTCGATTAACAGCGTCTTAAGTGAAATGAGTTTTTTATTGAATAATTATACTTTAAAGATATCAATGTACATTTCTAAACGTTATAAAATTTCTTGATAATAAAAAAGCATTAAAGCTCAAAATATGATATCAGTATAAATAATTTTATAATTGGGTAAATATAAATATTAAATATAAATTCTTCTCTCCTCCAATTAAAATATTCGAAATATCAAATATTAAAACGGTAAATTATTAAAAACTAACACTTTACTTAAATAAATAACTGTTAATCATATCATAAATCTAATATTTTGCGAGCATAATTAATTGGGATGTGTTCATAATAGACTATTTAGATTTAAATTTAATATTCAAGCTTTTAACATAAATTACAACTCGTTATAATAATAAACTTACCGGTTCAATACCGGTCAAGTGCGAGTCTGTCTTACATTATGGGTTCCGTGCCATGCGATATCTTATTAATTTGTTTAATAATTTATATCAGATAAAGTTTGGCGCCCCTGTTACAAAAACAAGTCGGCATTATTAAAATAAATGAATCCTATGTAGACTATCACTTACACTATCTATGAAAATTTTAATAGTTTATCTATAACTTTCAAAAGATGGATCTATAGATTGAGAGACAGACAGCGGAGCTTCAGTTATAGGCTTGGCACGTTTTTGGATACAGAATCCTAAAAAGATATGGTATTAAAAAACGACGTCTACTGCTATTGTCTTTCATATATTTATAATATAAGTTTAATTTAAACTAAAGATTAATGTGGAACTAAACATCTTCATTTGATAATACTGATATAATGTATTTGTTTCTTTTTGTCATTGTCTTTGTTATAATTGAACTTTTATCTATGTTTTCCCCGTCATGGTCGATGTTACAATGTGACAGTTCAATAACAATTAGCCCACATATGCAACCAGTGAATATAAATACTGTATAAGAAATAATTTCTAGTGTTCCATGACGATTGTAACTGTAGTTGTAAATCACAGTCCCTGCAAATGTGACAGTGAATTTAACGTATTTGATCGCCCCGCTTAATTAGTCGATTTCTATTTGAATATATATATATATATATATATATATATATATATATATATATAAATTTACAAACGCCAAATAAAAACATGAAATATCAAATATTTTAAAATAGATATGTTATAATATGCAAATATTTAAGATGGCGTGGAACTAACAACTTAGCAATTTAAATCTTTTTAAACTAACCGATACATATCTATATACAAATATGAGATTAATTTTTTTTATTAAAACTTTTATTAGTTTTTCTTAAACACTTTTTTTTTTTTCAAATTGATATCGTCCTATCGACCTATAAACTATTTTAATATTAGTGTAAGTATAAAGTATGTATTCCTAAGTTAACTTAGACAGAAACATACAATTACAAAAATAAATATTTTTTTTACTGTGAAAAAACAGTAAACTGAGCTTTAAATTACAATAACTACAATAAAACTAGAATAGTAATTATTATGCAATTTTTTAATAATTCACGCGTGGGTGAAGACGCGCGTAGTAGCTAGTTCATAAAATAAACAACAGTATAATGTTTATATCCGCGAAGTTTGATATCCAAGACTTGCATAACGGTGTTTTGAGAATCTACCGATAAAGACGGTCTTTAAAACTTAAAGCAATAAAATAATACTAACCATAATATTTTATTTACAACTGCTAGCTGCCCGACCCGACTTTACGCGCATCAACGACTCTTTGAACCCTGCTCTTGAGTCAGCTATAAAATATACTTAATAATTGTCAATAACCAAGTAATGTAAAAGGGGTCCAGGTTTGAAATTATCATTACCTAGGAATTGAGAATTGAAAATATCTCAAGGTTTAAGTAAAAAAATCAATAAAAACAATGAATGCTGTTCGTAAAAAATACTACATAATTTCAAAGAAATTGCATAAATAACAAAAATAATGTATAAATAGTATAAATAAGTAAAAGTGAAAAATATATTTTTATATTTTTTACAACGATGACATCAATAACAGGTAACGTACAAACATAAATGAAATTGGCAAAATAATTGCCTCCGAGTTATAAAACTTATAAACTCGGTTAGTAGGCGTTCTGAAAAAACAGGGCTACAGATTAATCTCATGATTGGAAATGGAAAAGCCGAGCGAATTACATTTTCACGGCTCTTAAATTGTGACCGATCGAATAAACGCATATCTTTACCTTTGTGTGATTCGTTTTTTTTTAATTGAATACGGCATTTGACTTCTTTCTTTTACAATCTACCTTTATTTAGACTAAATAAAGCGCGTGGCTTTCTTTTATCACGGAATATTTAGAGTGAAATTTCCTAAAAATTAAAATTTATCGAATTATTTAAATGAATACCCATCTATATTTTCATTTATAATTGAGACCAAAAGAGGCATTTCTATTGTATTCGGGTTTATCTTCGAATACTGAGTCAGTATATTTTTGTGTTGTATATTAAATTGTTTCATTAGCTCTGGAATCTATCCAGATGTCAAAAGAAAAAAAATGCTTTAGAAACCACATTAGTCTGTCGGTTATTATCACTAACTACCTATAATAATGCTTAAGTTGGATATTAGAGTGTTTAATCTAACGTAAGAAGTAACCAGTAGTTTGCCGTTAGCAGGTTACACCGGTTATAAGACAACCGCTTTAGGGACATTTCCTGTCCAAATAAACATACCATGATATACCTTGGGATAGCCATTAACTCATTAATTCTTGGTTCGTTCTCAGAGAATTTATTAGTTTTTTTTATAGTTCATTTTATGATTTTTTTTTTGTGTTCATTTAAATATAAACAAACATACAACCAATTTCCAGATAAATAAGTTCCTTGAAGTATGTTATATACGTAAAATATAAATAATACTTGAAAGACAAACAATGACAACATAATTACATAATAAACGACATTTGATATCCATTTATTATTCGTAATTTAATCGCTTCGAGATCGATTCCAAATTCCGTGGTCTGTTTACGTCTCATTGCTGTTAATCGTTCGAAAGTGTCCATGTCCAAGTGTTTGTACACGCGGAAAGTTATACTAACACTATCATTAAACGGACTCGCTACTCATAACGTTTTCCGAATACTATAAATAACAACACGTCGGCACTTGCGGATATTGATTAATAAGTGTAATTTAACTTTCATCAAAGTGTTCCTTACTTTTTTAATTTTCATTCCTTGCATATATTTTATTTTAACAAATGTTTAATGTGTATAACTTATCTGTTGATTGAAATAGTACAATATGTTTGTATATCTAAATCGGGTATTATAAGATTGGATGCAAATTGAAGGAGTCACCGGAGTGCAAGGCAACGATGAACTTCACTCTAAATGGGGTCGCGCTTAGGGTCATGACCTCGTCAATTTTTACTGTCCACCTTCATTCATTCGCTCCTTCTGACAGTTACCGCCCACCCTTTAGTGCTAGTGTTTATTTTTAGGTGATCAACTGTCTAGCACTGTCTAGTGAAAGGTATCTTTATTCAGAAATATTACATTTACATTTTGATTGACATTATAATTGCACATGGCATAGATGTTTAATATGATTACTGAATTATGTTGATACGTGTAAAAAAAAAAGATCGATAATATTTGATTTGAATAAACTTAAATTTAAGTAACATTATGTATTGTAATGGTAATTTATCGAAGTAGAACTTGTTTAGTCACTAATTGAGACTACAGATGGTTCAAGTAAGATTTTAGAAGAAACTATTAATAATATATTTTTGTTTCAGCGACACTCCTGGGGTCCGAATGCGTGGTGTCAGAACAGTGTACTTTAAAAGTGGCGTACAGTGCCTGTCTGGACGGCGTCTGTCGGTGCTCTGACGGACATTTACAATTCAGGAAGCACACCTGTCTGTCTCGTAAGTTATATTAATCATATTTTTCTCCTTTAAATTATTAACAGATTAACCCTTGACAAATATCCGGCTGAATCTAATCAAATTAAGCAGCTCATAATGAATTCGACATTCGATATAATAAGCTTCTTAAATTGAAACAATTCCAGAGTAAATCATTAACTTTCACTTTCATTGTGAAAATCGTACTTATAAAATCGATCACGTCACGGGTAATAAGTTATCGCCTAAGAAACAGATAGATTACCATGTAATTCCATAACACGGGCAGATGAAAGTCTAGATATTAATGTAGACTAATGTAGAGTAGCCCAGTGGTTTACTATACGAATTGATTGTAATTTAAAATAATTCGCATCCAATTTCGGTAACCAGTTCTCATCTTTTTTATATAATATCATGAATATTAGAATTGTTATTGTCTATAATTTATGATGAGAAAAAAGATGATTGCTATGTCAAATCGATGCGGCGCCTTTGCAGGCATTATTATTTATAGACCACAATGTGCGTCCGTAATACCGACTGTGAGAATCGCTTCAAGGGTTTCCTGATATTATAGCACAATTCAATATTGTTTGTAATGCATCTAACAATTTTTACTATTACGGAGAAAATAAAATAATACATTTTAAATTCTAGTAATTATATTTATGTGTAACAGATTATTATAATGTAGGTACTTTCTATGATTCTGCATTTGATTTTATCTTAATGTTTATATTTTAGTGGATGGATCACATAACATTATTTATATATGATGCATGTTTTATTGTAGATTATTTTTGTAAATTTAATATTATAATATACATTTAAGTTGAATTAATTGTATTCATAAAAAAATGATTTGTCAATATATATTAACAGTATTGAAAATCCCTGACAGTGAGTTATCAGTGCATGCAATAACGAGCTATTTAGTCAATGTCAGGAAAATTGCCAACCTCGGTCCACATCACGAAGTAACTCTACGCTAATTATTTCACGGCTCATAAGTTTATTACATATGTATCGTCGTCCGTAAACTAACAATAATGTTTACTCCACAGCTGCCCCGCCGGGTCATGTGTGCTACAGCAATGAACATTGTCGATTATGGGACAAAGAAAGTCACTGCGAGTTTGTAATACCAAATCTGTTCGGAAGATGTGCCTGTAACGCGAATTTTAAACAAAGCGGAGAAAAGTGTTTGGCATTAAAACAGTCTTATCCAACAGAAGCAGTGATTCTTGAAGATGCAGCTAATGCTGATTATATATACACATCTGCATCAAACCAAGAATCACCGAGTAAATCCAAGTTGTCCAGTAGTCCCACTGCCGAAAACTTATTTAGTAAACCGAATACTACCATTGCGGATGATATAAAACCCAGTAATTTGCCTATGTTCACAAGCAACAATGATATTCTTAGTACACAAGAAGACAGTCCGCTAATGCAAGCAGTTATGAAAGTCCCAACGGCGGAACCAAGTAAAAGAAATCCAGTGACAATAAGAAAGGATGGAGAGTCTAATGAGTTAATCAGGGTAGACGAAATGACAGCGAACTTACATGCTAATGATCAGCCGATTTACAGGGTGGTAACACAACCATCGGTTGAAAGAAAACCAAACAAGAAAGGAACGTCCAAAGATCCGAATAGTAATAAGTCTAACAAAAGCGGACATCAAAAAAAATCTTCTCTAAAAGGTAGAGTTTACAAGGAATTCCCAACAAAATTTTGTAACTATCTCAAATTTCATGACAATATAAGATACTAATAATTTACAGAAAAGAATCGTATTCGAGCTGACGTAGTGACAACACAAGATCCGGGACCGGCATCTCTGGGAATGCCCTGCTTCTCAGACAGCCAGTGTCAGCTGGTGGATCCAAACACGCGATGCTTGAACAAACGATGCGACTGCACGCACCGTACCAATTCTACTTCGGCGTGCTCAGCGCGCAATAGAGGTTGTCTGCCCGGAACGTTTCAAGTAAGTTAATACATTATTGTATTTTAATGATTTCATTGACTAAGAAAATTAAACCTCAGTTTCTAATTTATATACACATATATATATAATTATCGATTCGATCGTTTCAATTGCTTTTTTAACTGGTATTTTTTTTTAATTTATTGCTCGTTAATTTCAGTGTCGATCAACTGGTGCCTGTATTAGCTGGTACTTTGTCTGTGACGGTCGGAAGGACTGTCCTGATGGTTCTGACGAACGATGTCAAGGTACTGGTAAAGGTAATATCTATGCACCTATTCCTTTCCAAGCACAATAGATTACCTATTTACTTACAATTTTAACAATGAACTTACAACTTTAACAATTAAACTCCCTTGTTTTTTCTTTTAATGGTCTTGTGAGTAATAATGGTGATGTGGTGGTGCGTTGGTTTAAATGTAACTAATAACGAATAATTCTACTAAATCTTTAATGAAATTAATGATACTTAATTTTGAAAAGCAATCAAAAACAAATCTTTCCCAAAATATTGCAGACAACACCGGCGAGCGGTGTCCGATGCACTCGTTCCGTTGCGGCGGCGCGGGCAGCGCGTGTGTGTCGCGAGGAGCACGGTGCGACGGAGTGATGCACTGCGAGGGCGGGGAGGACGAGAGGAACTGTCGCGCCACCAAGAGGAGAGGGTGAGTATAACGTCAATATGAGAATTTGGCTTGCCAACCCACCAAGGTTATGACTTGGATTATACAAACTGATAATTATTGTATAATTTCAAAGAAATCAATGACATCATCGATGCAATGATTAAATAATATAAATTCCTAGCGGTTATCCCGGAACAAACTTTACAGCTAAAAAAACAAGTCTATTTCACACTGAGTTCCCAGGCCGCGCCTAAGTAGATAGACTATTGAGAAGTCTCAACAGGCCAAACCAGTATACAATTCCAGTAATGTATAGTAACAGTAACATTGCAGTTGTCCGCGGCACACATTCCGCTGCGGGTCGGGCGAGTGTCTGCCTGAGTACGAGTTCTGTAACGCGATCATCTCCTGCAAGGACGCGTCAGATGAGCCGCCGCACCTATGTAACGAGCAGTCCCGGTATGTATTAAATTATTCATGCAAAGGTCAATTTGTAGAATTATACCTTGGAAAGTTTGAAATAATTATTCGATCTTTTTTAAATATGAAACATTGTAAACAAAATTATCTTTACGAGTATTATATCATAAGCTGTTTTTATAATAAATTTTTAGATGAACACATTTTGAAAGATTTTCTCCTTTCTTCTCTCACAGGTGGCGTGCAGCTGACTTTTGTCCACTGCGATGCGGCAATGGTCGCTGTCGTAGCACCGCCGTGGCGTGCTCCGGACGGGACGGCTGCGGAGACAACAGCGATGAGATAGCTTGCACAGTGTGCAGTAAGTATATACTGACACACACACACACACACATGCCCCCACCTACAGAGTTACAAAAAAGGTTTTTTGTAAGACTGGATGGCAAACTGTGATCATGTAAAATAGACCGTTGTTCGTGGATATCTGTAAAGTAAGTACTAAAAGTACAGATACGATTGGGAATTATACACGAAGTTACTGAAAAAAAGAGAAGACATTCTGTCATCCGACTCCCAAACTCACCTAATGAAACTTCGCTATGATAGGCATTTAACCAAATTTGTTTGCTATACGATCCCATATATATGACATTCATATATACGAAAGGGAATTAATCCCCTAAAGAAGATCTTTTTGATATTGTTCCACTCATTTATATCAGCATATTGTCAAAACTCGTAGGGTCGTATGTTACTACATACCCGACACAATAGGAGTAAAAGATTTCTGAAAAATAAAAAAAAACAATAATATTTTAAAGAGTTATGTCATAGATTTTCATGTAATGAAAGATAATACATTTTGTTTTAAAGATTTTATTTCTAATTACATTTGCTTTTATAATATTAATTTTGCATATTTTTTCTAACACGTATCTTTAAATAGGGGAGGGTTAAATCTATAGCTGTAATTAGTATGTGAAGGGTCCTTCCACCATCCAATTCTTTTGACTCGAGTACATCATGACAAAAATGTTATACGCAAATTATAACAACTGAATACAGAATAGTTCTAAGGTCGATATATTTGCATATATTTGCCATATTTCTGTGGAGCATTTTGGTTACGGTTGTAAGGGTCAAGTTTGGTTTTATACAGCCCATATATTCGCCAAAATTATACGATCAAAAGACCAAATATTTTTTTCCAATTTGACAGCATTCAAATTTTTATTTTAGCTTTATTTCTTTTTATTTTTATATACCTATGTACATTTTAATATAAATCCCTTCAAGATTCTGTACATATTACATATGTGACATCAATGCATATTGAACTCCGGAGTCCAAATATGGCAATATGTATTCACGGAGCACCTACACAAACATGGCCTCAATAATTTGTGGAACCCAAATACTTGATTTGTCACTCTCTGACCGTTACTTGAACAATAAAAGAAGTGTTCTGATATGTGGACCGTATTTTGAATACGAATGTGTCATGAACTATCATATTACAGTTTCTAAAGGGATGATTAAAGTTAAAAATATATGACAGTATTGTCAAAAGTTGTGATTAGATCTCTATAAATCAGAAATGTTAACAAGGAATTTTAAGTTGACAGACAAATTTCATATTTTTTTATATTAATAAACATTAAAGAAATTGTTTTTAAGATTATTTTAAATAACTTTTGTTTTATTTATTTCAGAATGTCCAGCAGCACCTGCCCAAACGTAATCACACATTTACAAGAAATAACGTAGAAAATCACGATTGGGGATGTTTAAAATTTTATAACAAACTAGTACCAGTGTGTATAGCGATCACCTAGCGTAGTGGTTATACTCGCCTTTGAATTGGCCCGGGTTCGATGCCCAAGATTTAAAGATAGACCGCCAAGCCACTGTCGGTGATTCGATTCCATGCTTTTCTATGAAATTGGAAGCAGAATAGTATTATTTGTTAGCAAAAAAAATTCCATAAATCCTAAAAATAAGTATTATAATTTTACAACGGTAATTTTTTTATCAAATAATTGATACATTTGAAAAGATATATTTAAAGATATTTTTCTTTTATAAAATTCTTTGTTTTTTACAATTGAATTTAATAACAGTAACAGCCACATAAAAAGACTGAGTTGATGGGCTTAGATTTTGTTTATTCCGTTCACTTTAACGATTTTTAAGCCCTCTATTGCACCATTATGTATTTGCACAATCATCTTAGATTAAGTATTTTAATATAATAGTTGTATATATTTATATCTCTGAAGATAAATTAACTAAAAATCTATTTGCAAATTTTTTAATCTGTAACATTCTGATAGATATTTTTATATAGTAGCAACAAAACTTTAATTAAGAAGCACAATTAAAAACTCTCTTTTGTATCATAAAATGTAATCGATACATCAATTGTCAAAACCATATGACATTGAACAGCTAACAACTAAATAAGATACGTGTGTCACTGTAATATATTGTGTGGGCGTGAATGTGAATATTAATATTTATAACAATAAATTAGTTTTAAATTAAATCAAACGTTGTTTTTTTACACAAATTGATATATATATATAAATTCAAATATTTTATACACTATGAAATAGATGATGTTGAGAAAAAATGTTATCATTACGGATATGCATATCGGCATCCGTTAGATGAGTGGCCTCGTTCGTAGTTTGTAATAGACACATTTATAATTGACAATTAAACTCGTCTATACATTAGTATAGACGAGTTAGGGACAGGCAAGGCAAGATAGGGACAGGTATTAACCTGTCCCTATCTTGCCTTACTATTCGTTGGCGCAATATGTCAATTCCCTCACACTCTTCTGTAATAACATCTCAGTGGATATATTAATATATTGTTAACTATATAAGAAGAGAAAAAGACATCTTTAACACACAAACTATAGACATTGAAAGCTATTGACATTGGAAAACAAATCTAGGTTAATAACAATTCATATAAAAAAATAACATTATTTTATGTATACAGTATGTTTAAAAGTGACGGTGAGAAGTCGATTCATGCTCCAAAGTATGAATTTTTATTTTATTTGCAGAAGATTCATGGAGAAGAACCCACATGAAAACTAAAGTATAAATACTAAAATAAAAACTAGATATTTCTCATATCAATCTTTTTTCTAAACACACTTAATTTGTAGTCCAATATGTACATTAGAATTAAAACAGTCTGTTTAAATAAATATGATTTAAAAAACATCACTCCTATTGTATAAAACTTTTTATCTTTAAACTTCCAAAGAATCGGTAACTTTTTGAGAAAGAAGAAATCTAATGGCAGTCATTAATGAGGAATGAGAATTTCCTTTTTAATATTAATACAGTTCTTCGTGTGTCAGTGTCATCATATTTTTTTATTGCAATGTATGTTTGTCGTAACATATATCAGCATATCTAATAGTGTTTTGTCACTATATGTAGGCTCCAATGAAAGCTTGTAAGGAAGAGAAATCTTTTTTACTGTCGGAACTGAACTCCAAAACTTTCGAAATCTTTCTAGTTTTTTCCGGAACATTTGGCGAAGCTGATTTTCCTTTACCATCTTTCATACTTGACGTTAAAGCTAACGCCAATGCTATTGGTTTCTTGTGTTGTTTTCTTCGGTCTTGTTCAGCCACATATATTCCTTTTGGCCCTAGGAGGTAAGGTAATGTGAACTTTCAATGAAGAACTACCTTCTTCAACCTCAGATAGACGTGCTGACGGTATGAATAGGATTTGGCTGCCATTAAATTTTCTTCGGGTTCTTCCCGACCTTGCTGTGGGGGGATGTTAGTCGTTTCAACAGGTTCCAACAAATGATTTGTAAATATGTTTGGATCAACAGGCCAGAGATCTAATTTTTACATCCAGCACCTGCCTTTTAGACGGTTGCTATACCATACACTTTGTTGAATATTGCACCTATTTGACAGTGGTAAGTACTATACCAGCATGGCTTTTCAACCAATGGTTCCCTTTTCATTAAAATAGGTCTTTACTGGATCATAGGAACATACGTCTAGAAGTTGTATGCGATGGGTGCAGCAAGGTAGCAAGCAAACCATAACGATTTCATGTTCTTTGCTAAATTTTAAACTTTCATTGCCTTTATGTCTGATATCTCCATCAACTCTCAAATGCACTTTATTGTTAAGGCTCCTTATCATATGCACCTGAAAGTACACCAACCATTCCTTTGCAGCGTCTAAACTAACGATTAGAGCTATCATCTCTATATCATCTCCTGTGCCATGGGTTTACAAGGAAAAAATAAGTACGCCATAAAATGGTCATTTGTACTGATAAAACAAACAACTCTCAAATGAGACCACTTTTCAGCACTATTTAAAGCAACCAACCTGATTACTCCCAGTTTCAGCGGTTTCTGGACTCTGGATAAAGCGAAGTCATCGACGTTATACAGTGTACGCGGAGAAATGTTTTTGTTTTGATTAATGTCTTGGTAAGTATTAAAAAACATTTCATTGCAGTTGATGTAGATTCAGATTGAGGTTTCTCGACGGAATCCAGCAAACCATTCCTTGTCTGCTTGACTACCATTTGTTTTAGTGCACGACTTTTAAGAGTGGATTGTGGCACCTTAAATACTTTTGAAGCCAAAAACTAACTCATTTCATTTTTCTTAACACCTTCAATGCTTTTTTCATGGAGGTTGTATCCCAATTCTGGTTTTTACTATAGTTGCGAGGCATAACTTTCGATTATCTGAAAAATAAGGTTCAAACAAGATACTATGCTATTTGACCCGAACAAGTTATATGTTATTTTTTCATTTTTATAATTTCAAACATTCTCGAATATTTTTAGTAAAACTACTATAATCTAATGCGAATAAAATCCAGAGAACGTAAATAACTTACTTTTGCTCAAAGTCTACGTAAAACACGTGACGGCGAAAATCAAACAAACCAACATCTGTTTGATATAGCCGAATGGCCGCAACTGGCGACGCCACAGGTTTCAATTTGTTACTAAACGTCCCTCTGTAGGTCTTTGCGATAACTAAAATGATTGTCTTTCAGAACAATGCAAGGGTGTCATTTTACTCACCTAAGGCATTTTGTACGTCTTTTCCCTACAGTTTACATGCCTGACAATAGTTTATCTTTAGAGAAATTTTGTTACATGATATATGTAAAACTTATTTATGTCTCTATATGGTCTTTTTAAGTGTTGGATAACAACCCAGGATGCGTCCAATTGCTTCGGGTTGGCGGAGCAGGTAACTTTTTATTCACCGATCTTATTCTTTTGATAGTGATCGAGGAAAGGGGAGAGGATAATAGTACTAGTAGAAAATTTCAGTTCCTAAGTTAGTAAACGCATTGGCCAGAACTGGCAGATTAAACATTAAATTTTTATTGTTGCAAAGTTTGTATTTCGTTTCCAAAAATATTTGAATAAGGGCAAGGATTTGATAAATCGCTACTCATTTGGGAGAGGAAGGGGCAGAAGAGGACGGTGGCCAAAGGTAATATGAAAAAGAAAATATTATAGCGTGTAATAACACACCGTCGTCTTAAAAACTCCTCAGAAATTATCCTTTGTAAAAAATCACATAGATGTTATTTATTATGACTCCTTAAGAAATCAAAAAAATATATATTCCTCTTAAACAGTAGAGAGCGTTCTTATATGTATTAGCATCATTAAATTCATGCCTTCAGGGTAGGCCAGGTAATTTGTAATTTAACGTTCCCGTTAAACATATGTATTGTGTAAATATGTACGCATTAAAAACACTTGAACAAATACACTGAAATACTTCCTTTGTTAGGCAATGCATTGCATCACGGGCAACGACTATACCACTACTTTTATAATCGAAAAGTATGTATAGATGGATGTATGTTTTTAATTGAAAGGAGGATTAATCTTGATTCAATCTCTGAAGATAAATCAATTCATATTTGAGCGGAGCTATGAAAATGTATAGCTTTCTGATTAGTTCAGTAGTTTTTTGAAGTTTTAAAAATGCAACTCAGGAGTTCATAAATGCGGGATGAAAGTTTTAAATTATGTATTTTATGTTCATAACAGTTTTTAGTTTTTTTTTTTTAGCAAAAACAAGTTTTATTGAATACGTTGGTTTTCATATTTTAAACCGGTATATAGTTTTTTTCTGTATAAGAGTAACTCTTCCTGCAATAAAAATTAATAATTTTTTTAAAAGCCTAGTTGATTTAGATTGTAGGTTTTTTGATTTGTAATTTTACATATTAGTCCAATTTTTTAAAATTTTTGGACCAATTATGAAATTACCTACAGACTGAACGACCAAATTTAATTAAACGTAATAAGCGTGTAACAAGGAAAGTCAGGGTACATCAACGTACATATATAGGAATATTGATATAATTCCCACGCACATGCGCCTTGCTCCCCTCAACCAGATTCATCTGTATCCTGCTGATCATCTTGTTATTGCAATGATCTGACGCTACTGTGGAGATAAAGTGAAGTTGTTGTTTATATTAAACGCAGTGTAAACGTAAGTGATGCATTAATTTTAGATCATTTTTAGAATCAACAACATTAAAATTACAATAAAATACAATATGTTAAATAAAAAATACCTATTCCTAAAATCATAATTAATTAACCAATAGTCATTCCAGTTATAAAATGAGGTAATAATTCGTGAACAATCATGATTAATTAAAATATTCACAATCATCAAAGTCGTGACTTGACGAGTTCACGGTCAGTGCAATCATTGCAAACACAGACAACTTCCATGATCTTAACATTCAACATATCAGACAGAGTCTGAAAACAATGATTATATTTTGCACTAATTCATTCATTACATGTCTATTTATGGTATATCTTATTTTATAATGTGCATGTTTGGATAATTATAAAAGTTATATTTATTTGAATAAAATATAAGAAAACGCGTCGAATCTTTATATTTTTATTGACAATATCTTAAAGATGTTTATTTTATCTCGTGATCAAATATTACAAACAATAACATTATGTATTTGTTGACAAAATTAATTCCAAATCACTTACAGTTTTCAGTCTGCCTTGCGGTTAATATTATAACTGTTAATAGTCAATATATTCATATTAAGTAATTAGTTAATAGATACACTTTAATTGAAAGTTAAAAATGTTTAAATTGCATCGTGTATGCTCAAGGTGAGAAGCATTCTGTATTCTTTGTTAATTTGTAACCTTTGAATGTTTTTGTTATACCATCATGTTTCATCTCAACCAACAAATACTTGTGTAGTTGAAAAAAAGTAATAATTGTTGTGTAATTATTATACGTATTTGAAATAGTCTCGTGGCTCAGCTATATGTTAAATAGAATTCAATATAATGAAATATATTATTTACAGATTGAAGAAACTAAATCGAATATTTAATATGAAATCAATAAAAATAACACTGGTGATGGTAACAGTCTATTTATTTTTAATAATTTTAATTATATACCATCTCTACTACGTTTCATTCGCACGGCATCACCATCAGTCCGACCAGACATTCCTTCAGCGACTATCATCAAGTACTGAAGAGTACGGCACCCCCATGCGACACATACCATATAATGAGATTAACAAAGAAATTTATGAACACGATGAGGATTTTTCAATCGAAATAGAAGAGTCTAAACAAGGTATTAATTAACATATTTAAAATATACGTTTTCTGTTGAAACCAAAATGTTACCAAAACTTTGTAGCTTCTAAATTAAAGAAATTATTATCTCATTGTTCATCATATTATCTGAAATATACATATCATTGTGTTTTTATCTACCGAGTAATAAAATGTAGCATCTAATTGTGATATTTATGGCTTCTATTTTAATGAACAGCACACATGATTAACACGCCCGGTTGCAGTATACCCCTCGCTATGGTCGATTATAAAAAAGATATACATAAAAGAAAAAAGGGAGGATGTGGAATACGTATTATTCATATGAAAAGATATGATAAAGATTACGTTCAAGCGACTATAAATGATAAAAAAATGAAAAAACAATCGAAAATAAGTAACAAATACGGGTGCTGCTATAGATTCTTTCAAAGGTCTCAATTGCCAGGCTACGAGCATTTAAAAGTTCAGTAAGTATATATACAAATAACTACAATTTCATTGAACACTTGCAGATGAAATACTCATAATAATAAGATAAATAATTGAAACAAACCGTCTTAATCTCGAACGTCAACAAAGCATATTTTTAATAAATGCACTTAAAATAAAAAAAATCTATTTCAGGTATACACCATGTAAAGAATTAGGGAATGGTGCAAAAATCGAATTAGAAAGTGATTTTATAAACGTCCAATGTTTTGAATACCATACAAGTAATAGATCGCACATTATTTATGAAGACAATTATGCATTCTGTCGGAAAATTAATACAACTCAAATGAAAGCTGACAATAGTAAAAATAAATACAATGTGTTGATTATAGGAATGGACTCTATGTCCCTACCTCGTTTTGCTCAGACTATGCCTCGTACGATAACCTTCTTGAAAAATAACAACTGGCCAGGCTTTCGAGGATACCACAAGGTTAGTATGCTATAAGTAAAAAAATTATAAACAGTGTGAACGTTTTCTCCAAAAGCTTGTACTTATATTACATCTTAGAAGCTACTTTAAATTTACTTTAAACTTATTTAAATTTACTTTTTCTTTTCAGGTAGGAGACAATACATTAGCAAATCTCTTGCCCACATTAACAGGTAAGCATTCGTCTGAAATCATTAAAAAATGTTATCGAAGGATGGATCAATGTAACGATTATTTCGTCTGGAATACTTTCAAGAAGTCTGGCTATGTAACCGCGTATGGGGAAGATTATTTACATTTGCCAGATACTTTTAGCACGGACTTCATATTTCGGCAACCACCCACAGACCACTACATGAGACCGTTTTTTATGAACAGAGAGCTGGAGATTAATAATCGTTCAGTTTTATGTTCTGGAAAATCAACATCCGGGGGTCAGGTGCTGGATTATGCCCTTGATTTCGCTCTGACATATAGAAACGATTCATTCTTCGGTTTCTTTTGGATAAATTCATTTAGTCACAATTTAAATAATCATCCTCAGGATGCTGATATATTGCTGGAGAACTTCTTTAATAGACTTACTTATACAGGAGTATTAGACGATACATTCATAATATTTATGAGCGACCATGGCATACGGTTCGGAAAACATCGGCTTCAAGTAGAATCGTATTATGATAATCGGATGCCTTTATTATTTCTGTGGGCTCCGAGAACATTTAAAAATAATTATCCCGAAAAACTAAAGGGTATTATGATAAATCAATTCAGATTAATTACTCCGTTTGACTTATTTGAAACTTTAAATGAGATAAACCAACTAGTTGTTGGTAAATTAAACAATGCTAGAAGTAAATACGATACCTTACCCGACCGACGACAAAGTCTATTTAAAATAATAAGTGCTAATCGGACTTGCTCTGATGCTGGCATTCATGAAAAATGGTGTAGTTGCCACAGACTTCATTCCCTCGACACATCAGATGCAGAAGGAGTACGAAGTGTCCAATTTGTAACTGCTCACATCAGTAAAACATTAAGAAGTATAAGAACTAAACAATGTTGGAACTGCTTGAATCTATCTATTCAGAATATAAGCAGAATTCATTTTTATTATGATAGTGCCAAAGTTAATTTATACTATGTCGTAGCTTTTTCTATGAGTCCCAAAAACGTTGTTTATGAAGCAGTTGTGGTGCGCAATGACACTAAAATGGACCTCGTAGGTAACATTAACATAATATCCCAGTACCAAGGTTTTGGAGATTGTACCATCAAACGATCTGACAAGATTTTTTGCATTTGTCGAAAAGTTGATAACTGTCGAATAATAGCAAAATTATAACTTTTATGTCTATAGTGTAAAATATAGCACAATCGATCCAATACTGTTCTGTCTGTGTTCAACTAATCTCAACACTTGAGATAAGATTTACTGCAGAGATCACTGCAAATGTTATAATTATCTTTAATTAAACTTAACATTAACAACAATTTTCTTATTAAATACGATTTCAATAAATAAATCTGTGATATTATTAAATTTGTAGTTGATTTATATCATTTATGTAATAAAATATTTATAATTTCTTAAATAAATGTATATTCGTATAGAAAAAATCTAAAGATTTTCATTTCCTCCTCCGATACTATTATACTATAATGTTCTTGGCATATTTAAATTCATCATAATATGGTATCATATGAAGGTCATATGCGGGTAACAGTTTGACTCTGCAGCTTGCACCCTGCTCTCGATCATGATGCAAAATGCAGATGAAAGTATTTTACCCCAATCTGTGATGTCATACCCTTGTCAATTCAATTGTACGCATCATTTAGTTCCTACTAGGTTTTAATTCACTAGATTCAAAATTTTCTTGGAGTATTATAATTATATACCCATTACGTATATATATAACACAGGTAATAGACACGAATTTTGGTATTTTAATAAATGTAATTTATTCTGGATCATCCATACATTATATTTAAACGTTTGATGTACATTCCTAAACAATATATTAGAGTACTATGCCGCAGTTAACTCACGTGAGTCACTTTAGCCGTACGTATTATATTACAGCAGTGTTGTGGAGTGCTCTATGGAAATGTTAAATTTATATTAAATTATATAAAAAATACATCTCTTTACGAAGGTAAATATTTTATATATAATATCTTATCTTTTGTATATAAATTTTGAAATGTAGTTATAATAATATAGTTTATATTGTTTGTTTGATTTGTCGCGCCATTTTATCGGAGTTTTATAATCTATAAAATTCTAATATTAATATAAAAATATTTTTAAAGTTATAATAATATTTTTCAAACCCATATTTTTTAATTATAACACTTTTATCATATTTAATTAGCAACGTCTAAAAATACACTGGGTCCTCTTTTCCTTCCTTAAAGTCTATAAATTCATAAATAATAATAATTATTATTATTATGATAGCATTTTATAAACAGGCACCTTTTTAACATTTACTAGTTTTTAGTTAATCTATGAGATTATAAAAAAAAATAATCTATGAGATCTAATTGATCTTAGGAAATAAATTCCGTGACAATGTTCATGATAAGATACTTTATATATATAACTTCCAAAACTAATTTTACTAAATGTAAGTCTACCACATAATATATTGTGACTACGGAGTTGAAGACATCAAGTATCTACATTGTGACTTTATAGTATGTATGTAGAATATCTTCAAAACCATACAGTTATATAAATATACCCTTAAATAAATGGTAACAAGACCAAATCTGAACGTTTAGTATTTTTTTTTTTTTTTATTTGCTATAAGCCAATAAGTTTTAAAAGTCATAAGTATAAGTTTCCTGCCTGTCTCTTTGTCTTTTTGATCGTTTGTTTATTATTGTTGTACACGCCATGATAACTTTTTGATAAAGTTATAGTTTATTTCTAATTTTCACGAAAGAACTGATGATAGAAAGTTTATATATTATTGTAGGGAAAGAGGCGCAGATGATGTCGCTGAGAATCGCTAATTTAGAATACAAATACTTTTGTCACGTATAGCCGTCAAATCTAAGAAACACTTTAATTATTCTTATTTATTTAAAATATAATATTGAGTATGTTTTTTTGTGATGGTGTGCTTTCGAAGTTGTGTGTACTCGTATACCTATAAATCTTAACATTCCTCTGAGATACAGAGTGACAGCGTATTGTTCGAGGACTTGCAAAGGATTATGGGATACCTCTTTCGCTTCCTCAAGACTTCTTATGCAACCATTACATTATTCAATCTACCGACTAGGCCAACTAGCATACCAACAACACATAATGAAGTTAGTGAGCTGTTAGCGAGCTTGTGATTGGTGCATCTTTAACGCTTAAAATTGTATATTAAAATGCCCAATAATCTATTCCTGCACGCTGGAGGAGTAATAACAATACATTTAACCTTGCAGTCATTTAATAGTTGCAACCTTCTTTTATCTTTAAGGTGTAAATATAAATGAGGCACTAAATTAAATCGTGAATTTCTAATTCGATACTTATACATACATATATTGAAAGAAATGCCTTCATATATCTAGTAATTTATATATATTTAGCACTAAGATAATATATTTCTTTCACAATACCCAGTTTAGCTTAAACTATATTTAGAGTCTATACTAATATACTTTTCAATATTTATTTTCATAAATATCATTTATTATTTATTTATTTGTTTAACATGCCTTCTGTTGCGGACTAAGTGTCCTTTTCTTTAGTGTAACATCGTTTCCTTTTGTTACTGAAAGTCTGTGAGTCTGTGTGTCTGTGTGTGTGTGTGGGTGTGTGTGTGTGTGGGTGTGTGTGTGCGTGGGTGTGTGTGTGTGTGGGTGAGTGTGTGTGTGTCTTTTAAAGCTGTTAGGCAAAAAAAAAATTGTAGACGTATACTACCCCCGTCCGTATTATTACCGTTTTTCCATTATTTCTGACATATTTTGCTTCCTACCTTCTCTCATTTTCTCATTGTATTTTGATAAAAAATATAATATCACTGCGCATTTTATTTTTGTGTTAAGTTATAATGCAACTGCCGCAATATTATCAGCAAGTGCTCGGTTATCAATTTTTAATCAAAAGCTATGTTTCCTCCTACAGCAAACACAAGTATGTATGACACACTTACGGCTGAATTCTGAAAACAATATATGTGAATAATCCCTCAAATATTTAACAACATCTTTTAGTGTGTCTTATATTGAGACAACGTTATTTATGTGTCAAATAAATTGTCTGCAGAATTTTAGAATTGTCATAAGTGCCCTATATCTTTTTTTTTTCAATCATTTAAAGCCTACCTAGCTAGCCTAGTTTAGCATTCCAAATTCGAAGGCTTTTTGATGATTTAAAAGAAATTTCTGAAACGGGATGAGAATGAAATTAAAATATATGCCACAAACAATTGCAGAATATGCAGTATTGTAATACATTGTCTACAGATAAATTTCGAGATAAAGGGATTCACTTACCGATTATTGAAGGGCCTGCAATACCACTTATTATTATCATCCTTAAAACCGTCTTTATGAAGACAGACTCAGACTTTACTATTTAGTTTTATTAGTTTTATTTTAACGACATTTTCTGTTATAGAAGAACCAGTTCAAAAATTTTAAAATATTCTACAGTCGTGTAATATGGTTTTATTTAGAACAATACAAAAAATAAAGACACCTGGAGAACCCAAATATTAAAGCGGAAATCCCGTTAAAATCTGTATCATATTATAAGTCCAGTCATTTTAGGTTTTATCCAAGTTAGCTGATTTTTTGTATATAAGGTATATAAAAAATCAACATTGATATAATGCGGGCTAAAAAATTTATAAAGGTCACGAAAATCAGTTTTCTGCGATTACCTCACGATCTAGTGCTCGGAGGTCAATGGAGGTCATCATAAAAATTCGTCATGCAATTATCCACAAATATGTTGCTTGTTTTTTCTGTAAAATCGACCATATGTAGACTTTATTTTGACATTTCTTAATGATATTTGTTAAACTTACCTTTTGTTACTTTGATATTGAATGTTTCTGTGTAAGTATTTGTTTTCACAGATACATTACAAATACACAATAAAAGCTAAAAACTAACTAACAATAATTAAGTACTCCAACAAAAATGTAGCTATGATTAATGTTCTTAATCTTCATGTTTATTTTTCAGAATCTATGGATACTTTATAATGTATTTCCATAATACAAAATGTACATTAAAACTGATACTCCTCGGTGCTTGGACTGTTGTGTTATACACTGTGTATTGTGGAATGTACATGTATCCCGGCAGGTCGCCTTTTCAACTCAACGAAACAGAGTATTATAACAATATAACAGAGTATTATATGGGTAAGATATTTTTATTTTTGTATATTTTTTAAGTATTATCCTTTTTTAGCGGGTAACAGTATTTACGGGCTTTGCCAATAAAAGGACTGTGAAACAGTATTTATGCTATGATAAATATTATAGGTATGTGTTATAATTTTTAGGGACAAAACATATAACAATTTTTTTTCTATCTTGTGTGTCTGTCAGTCTATTTTTCTTTTTGAACTCATATCGCCTTCAATAATACTGATAGCATTTTGAAGCAATTTTGTATAATGACAAACAACGTCACGATTTAAATTTCAAAATATTTTAATACAAAAAAATAAAGTGGTTCCAGCGGGATAGACTTAGACTTTACTTTAAAGTCATATTTGAAAAATATTTTATAATAAAAAACCTTTAATCTATTACCATTTTTTTCATTCTTAATTAAATAAAAAACAACAGTTTCTTATCTAAACAAATCTAACGAAACCTGTTAGTGTGTGTAGTTGAAAGTTACAATCTATTTATTTCCGATTTCTGTCATTTTAGTTATTTGTATTTATTTTTTCAAGAACGATGAAGTAAGGGATTAATATATTATTATGAGACGCATGTCCGATAGTTTGATTAACAAGCCCTGTGCCTTCGTTCGTTCTGTTCGTTTGTCTTTCTTTTATCACAAAACAAAGCATTCTATTAGCCTACATTTTATCCTGAAATTGCATCCTTAAAATATTTACAGTTTTTTCATAATTCAAAGATTGTTGCCAATTATCATTTTGATTAAGTTTCCTTTTCTATATCTTATAGTTTCGCTTTCCATGAGCAAAGTCGTGATCAAAGCTAGTTACCAAAGAATTTGTTCATTAAAGCAACAGCTTTTATGTAAAATGTCTTTAATATAATACAAGAAAGAGTATTATTTTTGCAGTATATATAGAAACAGAACTATAAGGTTCTTCAGAACTTTAAGGTTCAGGGGAAACTCCGCATGATATATACATAGAACTGAAACGCCTATTCATGACCTTACAACTGTAATACATTATATCCTTCGAAAATATGTATTTATATATCAGTATGTAACAACTTACTAACTTATGTTCTGGTTTTGGTTAGTTTTTTCCCTCACTTTTAAAATACCCCATCTTTTTCTACTTTCATAAAACAAAGTCCTCAAAAGCTGTAAAGCTCAAAGTCTGTCTGTATGTAACTGATTTTCTCAATGACTACAGAACTACGATCTATGGTTTACTAAAAGATAGTACAATTCTTGATGCAACTTTAGGTACATAATATATTACGGTATCATGTAAATTGACTGTAATATAACGATTAGTGTAAAGTTGCGCGGCCGTAGCAAGTATCGCTACACTAAAGTTATGTATTATAGAATTGTAGATCTCCAGGTATCTACGACTATCTTAATTCTTTATGCTTAACTCACAATTACTACGTTTGGGTTCAAAATTTCAAATAAAAACATTACGTAACAAATATTTAGGTTATTACAGGACGAGCATCATGGCTGATGATGGTCCAATTTGATATAACATTTTTCTAATAAATTATTAGCGTATTAAATTAGGACGTGAATCACCCAAATCACAAAATTCATATGTACCTAATGTTTTAAATGTAAATTCCAGATAAGAATAATTATTTAATCAATGTTCCGGGCTGTTCGATACCTGATTATTCAAAAACTTATAAGATTGTGGAAGCGAAAGATTTAAAAAAAACCTGTGATCCAAGAGCGATACACGTCAACAAGACAACTGATGACACAATTATTTTTACAATAGATAAAAACATACGTCATTACAGTAATGGAAAATATTCTTGCTGTTACCAATTTCTTAGTCCGTCTAGTGTAAAGGGAAAACTGGATGTCAGAGTTGTACGGTAAAATAAAAAAATATATATGTAGTTAATTAAAACCACAATTGAATCTAAGAATTGTATAAATTATTTTTTGTTTATTGCAGTTATTCAAATTGTACTCCTTTTACGAATGGTACAAAAACTGACTTTAAGGGAGAAATAATATTTGTTACTTGCAAAACCAGCAAAAAATCTTCAAAAAACGATAAATCAAAAGATGAAGTTATTTACAGAGATGTATATGGACTTGTTAAGAAAATAAACAGACCCAAGGAATCTAATAAACATAAATGGAACGTATTGATTTTGGGTATGGATACAATGTCAAGAGCGCGATTTTACAGCAGCATGCCAAAAACGGCCCGTCATTTTAAAAAATATAAATGGTTGGACTACAGAGCGTACCAAAAGGTAAAAAAAACTTTATTTAAAGGTTATCTCACATACGATTCTTTTAGCCACAATCGGTGTTAGGATGCGCGACGCAGTAACTAAACTCAACAAAATGTATAATTTCGATACTGCAATCAAACTTTTAGGTCGACCGTTTAGGTCGTTAAAACCTGATGTGGGTCCAAAATGATCCTCATGATGATGAAATGATCATTCAGGATAAGCATCAGTCATCAACGAAACTAAAAAGTTAAATAAACACATCGATACCGTGGTGGCCTATCGTTGATTTTAGAAGTATCGTTTGGAAATCTGACTTATTGTATTTGCTTACTACTGTTGCTATCCATGGAATTAACAATCAACCTTATTTAGTAAATTTAACTTATGTTATTAAACACTTCCTTTCTTTGAATTTATAAGTGGACTTCTTGTTGTTTGTTTTGTTTTTGTTGTTTGACTTCCTTCATCTTCTTTGTCAGGTAGGATACAACACATTTCCGAATGTCATGTCGTTAATGACCGGAAAGAATACGTCTACAATTTATAAATCATGCTCTGCAGGTATGGACCACTGCAATGATATGATGATATGGTCAGATTTTAAAAATGCTGGATACATCACTGCTACTGGAGAAGATTTTTTACGCCTGCCCGACACGTTCTCGAAATTTGGATACGTTTCTTCACCAACGGACCATTACCTTCGACCGCTTTTTGTAACAGGGGAAGAGACTAAAGGCAATCACGTCTGCACTCAAAAGAAGTCTTCAGTCCAACATATCCTAGATTACGCTTTAGATTTTGCTAAAACTTATAAAAATCAAAATACTTTCGGCTTGTTTTGGACTAATTCTTACAGCCACAATTTAGATAACATACCGATGCTTATCGATGGAGACATTGAGAAGTTATTTAAGAAACTTTATATATCTGGAGTTTTTGACAATACCTTTGTGTTCTTCATAGGTGATCATGGAATGCGTTATGGAAAGATGAGACTCCCATATGAGTCCTATTATGAAGAACGATTACCAATGTTATTTTTGAGCGTTCCACAAAAATTTCGACAAATGTATGCTAAAGAGTTTAAAAATATGCAAATTAATCAAAGGAGGCTGATTACGCCGTACGACTTATATCTAACATTTCAGAATATAATAGGTAAAACTAATATCACAGCTGAAGCCTGTCCAAGTTGTTTGAGTATATTCAAAGAAGTGTCACCATATCGGACTTGCGCAGACGCCGGGGTCGATGACAAGTGGTGTAGTTGTCACAAGTTGACTTCAATAGAGAAGACCGACCCTGACGTGGCTAACAGTTTACAATTAGTCCAAATACATTTGAAAGAAAAAATTAAAAATATCAAAACTGTTCCATGCAAGCAATGTGAAGATTTGAAACTAAAAACTGTCTTACGAACACACACTTATTATGACCAATTAAAGAATAGTACATTTTATGTTCTTGCAATCAAAATGACTCCTGGCGATATCGCTTACGAAGCGATTGTCTCTAAGAATAAAGACAATTACACATTGTGGCCAGTAGACACTATAACACCGTACAACACCAGAGGCAACTGCGTCATTAAACAGAATGATAGATCATATTGCGTTTGTAAGTTTAACTGCTAAAATAAAAAAACAAATAAAAATGTTTTAATTCTTTTATTATACAATAGTATTTTCAATATAAAATTCATTGAACATTCCTAGTTCATTGACACATCACTACCAGATCATCATTGAAGCAGTTTCAGAGGAACTGGCGCCATAGGATAAAATGACTTTATACCAACCAATTTGTCATCATATTACATATATCAATATATGGAAAGTTAAAACACACTACAAATACTGAACCTAAAATAAGTTCCTCATCTGTTTCACTTTTTTAATATTCAACACTGTTTATTTTTTTCTTAAAGAAGTGTACTAATACACAAATTAAATAATTTTAATTATATTTTAATTATACAACATAATGCACACAAAAAACTAATATATTGAATAACTTAAATTAATTTATATCTACTGACTGCTCCATGCAAGTACATATTCTTTAAAAACAACATTTTTTTTTAATAAGCTACAAGCAATAATTTTTGCTAAACAGTACCAAAGAATATGTGTACTCTTGTTTTTTAATACTTGCATGTCTTTATATAAAAAAAAAAATTATAATACTACTATAAATAAAATTGCAATCTCTTCTATAATACTCATTTCCATTAAATCTCACGAGCTAACATAAAATTGATGAGGTATTTCTATATAAATTATTAAAAACTAATTTGTCAATATGTACACAGATCTGAGAGAATACTTGTATGGAGGTTTTATTTAATACTTATTTAATATAATAATAATACTCACCATTTAATAACAGATTACATTACATGAATATTAAATTTTATGTTCCATTTTTAATTGACTTTTTTTAATGTTATTTCTAAGTTTATTTCACGACAATGTACTTACATACAAATATTTGATAATATCCTGGATAAATTTATTTTTACGTATGACATCTTGATAACGTATCCGCTACGGATACAGAAAAAAAATATATAACTTTTCTTTTGACGTAAAGTATATTCCTTTGGGTATTGTTAACAACTTTTATGGTATGTATATCTTATGTAATATTAATATTCATGTATTTAAATTTTTGGACAATATAGTATTTAAATTAATATTTTCATTGTTGCTCTGAATTCCAAATGCACATGTATATGCATACTTGGGTTATTTAAACCTTTGACATAATATTCATCATAATATTATATACATCGAAAACAAGTCAAGAAGATCTTTCATTTAACGTCAGTATTATGTCACACTGATGTATTAAATCTGACATCATAATTACGTAAACAATACGATAAAATGAGTAACGTACAAATTTTTACGTATCGTACTCGATGCAGTTTCAATGGTATAGAATCCAAGAAAATCGATTTTTTGCATCAGCATCGTTTAATAACTAGTAGGCGAATTTTGTTTTAAATGCTATAGTAATTGTAGCTTATTGTTGGGGTCAAAATATAGGATTTTTTTTTTTTCATTCCATTAGTTTTTAATTTAACTTTTGTAACTTTTCGTGATAATTGATGTTTAATTACTTAATGCAAGTGAAGTGTCGCTCAGCAACCAGTTAATAATAAAAAAAAAAAATAGCAGTTATTAAAAAAAATCCTACAACAAGAACCACTATTCTATCAAAGACCTGCTTTTTTATATTCATATTAAATAAGACAGCTTTCACATCTATTTTACATATTGATAAATTATAAATATTAATTTTTAACATAATAGTAACTAATGAAAAATAAACCACTTTCTTTTCTACCTAGTTTACAAATACTTCATCGTAATACAAATATACCTTTAGTGGGTATGCTTTGAACTTCTCGGTACAAATGCTGTAATGATATTATTAAAAATAAAATGTCACAATTATTCTAAATTTCACTAAAATTACAATGAATTTCAAAAGTGACAGTTGTACTTGAAATTATTTGTAATTTCAATTATAAAAAGAAATAATAAATATACTAAATTTAGAGCGTAAACACGTAAAACAAACAAAAAATCAAATCTATCTACTTAAAGTCGTCTTAAGATAAGCCTCACTAAGCTTGAGTTGTCTTAGCTATAAGTGGTGAGTGGGGACTATTTGGGTAAACGACAAATAACAACAACTGTGCCACGGATAATGCAGCCCCAACCAAGTTTGGAATCTACAAAGTGTTAAGCAATTAAATATATTATATAATAAATAATATTTAGATAAAATAAATAAAACTATATTATGTTTAAACATTAAAGGAGTTATCTTTTGATTATTATCAATTCTAATAATTTGACTGAATAGATTGTGTTAAGTGCAGATAAGATTAAAGTGTATTTACCGATAAATATACATCCTCTTCGATATGCCCATAGAAGGCCCATAGGCTTGAAACAATAAATGACATTAGAATCATTGGGAACGGAAGGCAGTCGGTGCACTTTGTTCTAATAACGTAGAACAGCTTGCTCATAGGTGCAACAATCGTTAATAGTGTTAGAGAGCATGCTGAAAAACCTGCAAGATAAAGATATCTAATAATAATTTAATATGTCAATTTAATTAATTAATGAAATTGACATATTAAATTATTATTAGATAAATAATAAGAATATACAAACCTAGTCTACCTAACAGTACTTCATTGTCTATCTCAACAGACATGTATCCAATCATGAAAAGATAAATAATAAGTGAGACTAAAAATTTTTTAAGAACAGATGATTTCTTAAATGTGAAGATATAGAATACAAGAACATATGCAAGCATCAGCATAACACCAACAATATTAGTTAAAATTATTTTATTGTCTGGCTTAGTTAATCCATATAAAAGCCATATGCCAGCTCTGTAAAAGACAAATTATTTTTACATAGTTAAGTAGATATTATTTCCTTTTATTACCAATTATAGAACAGCATACTGATAACATATCGCAATATAAGTTTATTCATTACATGAAAATTGTAATCTTTAAAAAAAACAGGAAATATGTAATACATATGTTTAGGATTTACTTACGATATAAAGCCGCATATAAACGGTAGAGGCGACGATTCCCCTGTTGTTCTATTAGTTACATACTGTTTGCAAACCAGACTAAAATAAAAAAGGAAAAAAAAAAACTTTTAATATTTTTATACGACATCAAAATATTTATAAAAAATATGTTTCATACATTCCGGATAAGAATTGTAATATTGTAGTTATAACAGCCAAGTCTACAATAAATTCTTTAAAAACTATTGAATGCATTGTTTATAAATTTATGGTCTTGTTAAGAGCACTCAATAAACTTCCAAGGATATTGTAAGATATAAACGATTAAAACAATCATTTCCACCAATACAAATTATAAAGGCTAAAGACAAGGGGATCTATTATTTTATTTAATGTTATAACAACTGGTTTCTAAGGCTATTGGCCGTTGACACTTGGCAGTTGGCACACATAGGAATCGAATATCGATACTTAATAGTTAAATACTAATTATTCGATATTGCATCTTGACGATTACTTGACATTAATTATGGTTTATGACTTTGACAATTATATAAGTCAACGTTACATATGTGAAGGATAGAGGAAAGGAGTACCAATTTCTTGTATCGAAATGTGTACATAAAAGGCAAAACTATTCGACGTAATAATTACAAAAAAATAGTGGTAAACAGAAGGGAATTTTATATTAACAGAATCCTTGCCAAAATTGTTTATATTGTTTGAAAAATTAATTTGTCTAAACTATTTAAATTATAAAAGTTTGTGAATTGAACTGATACTTATATGACTTTTTAAAAATAATACAATAGGGACTAAATATATAAAAAGATTAGCTTGGAAACTAAAAATAGGTTATAATCAAATAATAATTTTATTTACTGAAGCTTTAAAACGACTTTATTTCAAAATTTCCCGAGTAAACTGTTTTATTTATTTATGTTTTATTAATTTCTTCGCATACTAAAAAGTGCTAAGATAAGAAAACTTTTTCAAAAAGAACTATTTTACGGATTCATTCGCGTTATTGATTATATTTGAATACTAACTCGTCGTTTTTAATGCTCTACAGCTCTCATATTCACGGGAAGATGAGATTGTTCAATAAAATCAGAATGTAAGTTTATCACATAAGACATATTGTGTTTTCGAAAATACCGCTTGTTAAGACTTTCAAGACATGACGACACGTAAAATGTTTATATAAATACAATTATTTCATTGAAATTCGTTTGAAAGGAATTTCAAAACTTACGTTATTGAATAATACTACCCGAAAAGAGTTTTTATTAAAAGCATCGACATTAATTATTATTCGTTTCATCAACTTTTAGATTCATTATATATTAAATTACTGCAATAATAAAAAAGAGCCTCATGACTCTCTGCCTGCAAAGAAATAAAATACTAAAACTTTTAGTATTGTATTTACCATTTCCTCGCAGTATACATTACTCTACCTACATCTAACTTCATATCAAAAACTGCTGGGACATCGCTTTACCATAGTAAATTTTCAGTAATAATAATAATGCTTCTTCTTTGTTTCTGTTCATAACCAACAATATGGATAGCTAATTAGTTTAAACCATACTATGAACGTATTACAAGTTAACATAAACAAACTGTTTATTTTTTTTATATCATTGATACACAGTACTTAGGAGCATACCATACTTTTGTACCTGCCATCGTCCATTACTGCTATAGTTTGATGCGTCGAATCTCTGTCAAAAGTGTCAATGTTGTATATATACTTGTCAGTTGTTATTAAGTTAAAAGTTTATAAGATATAATATTGGATGTAACAACAATTTACTAATAAAATTTGCAAAAACTGCGTTTGAATATTTAGTTTAATGATTTAGATTAAATATGTATTTTATTAACTATAAACACATTTAAATAACTTATTTCTTAAGAAATTGTGTTTACAACTTAAATATGAAGTCCTTTAAATTAATCGTTCATCAATCTAGTTTTAGCAGTAAGTGAAATGTTTTATTTTATAAATCTATATTAGGTAAAATAATAAATTGCTAAACATTTATTACAGCTGAAGATCTTATAATTAATCTTAAAGATTATCCGGGACTAAAAGAAAAAGATATTGTTGAAATCTATCATCCGGAAAATGACTACCCGCGGTTGCTTTTACAAGTTACTAAAGTGGATGCACCGGGTCGAGGCAGAGGTTTTAAAATTAACTTAATAGATATATTTAAAAATAACGTGTTTTCGAAAAACGTTAAGAAACGTTATATAAATATTTTTTTACAGATACCATCAGTGTTGAACAAAGCATCGCGACAACTTTTCAATTACGAACATTTGCTGATGTTTATATCAATATAGTAAATGTTCCAGATGTTGCTCTTGATTCGGTTGAGCTAACATTTAAAGACCAGTATCTGGGACGATCAGAAATGTGGAGACTGAAAAATCACTTAGTAAGTTATTTACATAAATATCCAGGAATCAATACCATCAAAAAAGTAAATTAATAATAAGTTAAAAGAGTATCTACTGAGTTTCTTCCTTGTTCTTCTCCTAACCTATCCTTTGAAACCTTGCTACTAAGTCTAATGGAATCAATAACCTTTAGACATTGATTTATTTTCTATGAGTATAATCATACTCAGTTATAGTTTTACAGAAACAATACATATACTAAATTACCAAGTATAGTTATATTGCTGTGGAAATTGAAATCTGATAAGAGGTTATTCATTAACAATGTAAGGTATTTTTTTTGTATTTTTTTTTTTTTCAACTACTTGGGGCTTACTAAATTGATTCTGGTCAAAACTGTGATGAGTCAGTCATTATTATCATGTGATTATTATTATTGGAATAAGTTAATAAGTAATACTATTTTTTATATTATTGTTTATAAACCCTCTTTCCTTAAGAATATATTAGGGGGTGAGAGTAATTTTATGAAATCTTACAAAAGGGGCCAAGATTGTAAACTAGTCTCCAAAGAGACATTTAATAATGACAAAATTATAATATTATTTATATTAATTATAAACACCCTCAAGATTTTTTTTTTTTCATTATTGTTTACAGGATATTAAGATATAGGCCGTAAGTGATTTCAAAGTTAATAACACTACTTTTTAGTGTCATTTTAATTGCACTTATAGGAATTTTAATTTTGCTGACGAATTTTCCTTGCTTGCTTTGAACTTAATAAAATAATAGTAATAAATATATTATTTGTATTACACTGATCTCGGTATTTTTCGATCAAAATATGAAAGAATTTTTTTACATAACAAAATTAATTCCAACAAACTATTTGGACATTGGAGTCATCACTTATAATAACTAGTTCTTGACCGTGATTTTGTCTATAAGGTACCAGTAAAATTAGTTTAGCCGTTCTTTTATTAACTTTGCATATATAGTCTTCAATCCCATGGTGTAAATGTTATAATATAAAGCCGTTTACTCTGAAAACTCATTTTAAACACTGATCAATGTAACAAGTAATGAATTGCAGGTGGGTACATGTGTATATATAAACAAAAAGATAGAATATTGTGGGGGAGCCGTGCGCTGTCAGGTGTATGAAATGTGGTCCCAAGGAGACCGAGTGGCCTGTGGAGTTATCACCGAAGACACCAAGATAGTGTTCAGATCGTCAACGTCTATGGTGTATTTGTTTATACAAATGTCTTCTGAAATGTGGGATTTTGATATTCATGGTGATTTGTATTTTGAAAAGGCAGTCAATGGATTTCTTGCTGATTTGTTTGCTAAGTGGAAGGCAAGTTATTTATTTATATATTTTTCACTTTGAATCCATACCAGTGATCACTTGTGTACGTCAAATGGACTTAAGTGACAGGAGGGCCTATTTTGATATCACATGTATTAAAATAAGCCCTTCTGTAAAGACACTTTCCAACTTAAAATAAGGCTACTATTATTATCCATGTTTTAGTGGACAATTATTCTGTGAATATATTTCAAGAAATATAATTAAAATTTCAGAAAAATGGTAGTAACCATGAAGTTACTATTGTACTATTCTCAAGAACATTTTACAAGGCAAAAACATTGGAAGAGTTTCCACAACACATGAAGGAATGTTTACAGAAAGATTATAGGGGCAGGTTTTATGAAGATTTTTATAGGTAGCTATTTTTTTATTTCATAATATGCATTGCATTGCCTAGTAATATGTAATTATTATGGTTTTAATCTTTTCTTCAGGGTAGCTGTCCAAAATGAAAGGTATGAAGACTGGTCCAATGTCCTACTTCAGTTAAGAAGGCTGTTTACTGACTATCAGAAGATTGTTTTGCAATACCATGAAAGGCCTAATATGGAAATACCCACAGCAATCAACTCAACAGCCGCTCAAGGCAACTTTCTAGAAGTTTTAAATATGAGTTTGAATGGTAAGTGTTGGAAAAGAAAAATTAGAAATTTGTTTTCAATTATTAACACAAATAAATTTCTCAGTCTTTGAAAAACACTACCTGGACCGGTGCTTTGACCGCACGGGTCAACTTAGCGTGGTCATCACACCGGGAGTTGGCGTGTTCGAGGTGGACAGAGAACTCACCAACGTCACCAAACAGAGAATCATAGACAACGGAGTGGGGAGCGATCTAGTGTGTGTCGGGGAACAACCCCTACACGCGGTTCCATTACTTAAATTCCACAATAAAGACAGCAACTTAAACTCCATAGACGACTATTCGATGCCGCACTGGATTAATTTATCTTTCTACTCTACAAACAAGAAAGTGGCCTATTCAAATTTTATTCCGAGAATCAAACTGCCGCCGCGAAAGAGTCAGGAGCCGTTGAAGAAGATGTATGAGGATGAGAGTAAGGGAAAGTTGTTGAAGGAAGATGATTACATGCATAACTCGATATTTGATTACGACGCATATGACGCACAGGTGTTTCAATTACCACCAGCACATAGCACGTGGTGCGTTAAAATCAAAGATAATAAGATAATTAACAAATATATATTAATTTTTATTAGGTAATTTAATTTTTTTTATTCCAGTGTACAAAGAGTAGCCCGTACTAAAAAGACATCGGTGGCCGGTCTGGAAGGAATAAGTCGGAGAAGCCCCCCCTCCATACACCACAGGAAGATGTCAGACCCCGACATACATCACAGCCTCGGCACAGATATCTTGAGCACCAGTGAGTATGATATCAAAATGAACTATCACAGCACTGACATTACTTGCGGGCAATGTAAAAAATTATAATGCCCAAAATATGATGAATGTTTTTAAATTAATTAGTATTAAGACAAGTGATCTATGGGGAATACCCGTTAACATCCTCAGGTCACTATTAGACATTGTTGCACCAAAATTAACTTTAATTTTCAATAACAATGTAACACGCTATTAGTAAAATAACTCTATAGCTATTTCAGACTTACACAAAATTAATACTATGAATAAAAATAAACTTGCTCTTCCCAGTGAAGCTTTAAATTTGTCACTAAATAAATTAAAATTATTAATTTGAGAGGAATTTCGATAAAAAAAAAACTTTATTATGTAAATGACTACTTGTTTTTGGCGAATAACTAGTAACCTACGCAATTTTCTGACGCTGTTTGTTACTCCCGTTAGATCTATTGGCTGCATCACCCCTCTCCTTTCTTTCTTTCTTTCTTGTGCGGTTGCTCCGTTCCCTGAAATATGACAAAAGGGGTAATGACTGACTCGGGCGTTATGCTCGTGAACGGGTGCTGCTTACGGTGACTAGTCGTAATGCTAGCCACGGATTTATTTTTTCTTGTTATTTATTAACTAATCATTAGACCGGCTTATCGAATTGATTGCGATGGTTCTAGTTGTTCGTACATTGTTCGCTAAATATATTGACGTTTGTGAAACAGTGAGCACAATAAAAATAAAAACCCGGTAGAAACAGAGGAGAGCGCGTTTGGAACCATCGTAGACTTATTTTAAGTTGGAGAGTGTGTTTACCTAAGGGCTTATTTCGATAAGTATGTTATCAAAATAGACCCTCCTGCCACTCCTATTTGACTACACAAGTATTTCTCTATCACTGGTATCGATTCAAAGTGTAAAAGTTACAAATAAATAATAAATAACATTTGAAAATATCTATATAGGTAAATACAACGTGAACGACGGTAGCGACGCGACGGACTCCCCCACGTGTATGAGCCGCCTGTCCCCTCGGAGCTCCGTGTCGAACAAGCCTGTGATACGCACGGGCCGAGCCCTCATCAACCCATTCGACCCCTCGCACGTCACCGTAAAGCTCACGAGCAATAGACGACGGTGGACGCACATCTTCCCTAAAGGTAAAAATTTTGATGAGAACTTTATATTAAGATTATATTTCTAAGCAAAAATATAAATTAGTTGTATATTGATTGTCCGGTTTATCTTTTGTTAGAACTTAAGCCGTCTAAGAGAATCATATCTCTAATATTCAATCTTAAAGACTGTCATCGGCATGGATAATTATTTTCCACAGACCTTAGACGAGCCGGCTTATCGAAACTTGTTTATTTGAATTAATGAAGTGATTATTTAAGATATTATGTATGTATCGGATATGAACGGCTGATTAACTTATAATCAATAAATTAAATGAAAATAAAAAATAATTATTTATAATATGTTCGTTTGTGCAATTAGTATTTGTTTTTTTATTACGTTACGAAATAGAATCTAAACAAAAACAAGTAACTAAAATGTGGTATGAACTTTATTTTAAGCAGTGATAATAACAAATTTACCGAGTACTTAGCGAGACTCTTCCATCTCACCCCTTAGGACGAGGCAACGGTATCAGGACTTAGTCCTCTGTCCGTGGTTTCTAACGCAGCCAATTGGCAACGTCGTTGAGGAGGCCTGACAGGCCTCATTCTGAAAGGACGAAGAAGTGGGGCGTGAGCCAAACGCCGTCTGGGCGTTAGGTCCGTGGGACCGGATGGCATTTCTCCATTGGTGCTACGAACGTGTGCCCCGAGTCGATTCCAGTGCTAACGCGTCTATTTCGGCACTCCTACCTTAAAGGCGTAGTCCCGGTCTGGAAGTGTGCCTTTGTCCATCCGATCCCTAATACAGACCTATCGCCATTTACTCCCTTCTCTTCAAAATAATGGAGATTATTATCAACCGACAGATCCTAACATACCTTGAGGATCACCGGTTAATCAATGACCGGCAGTATGGCTCTCGCCATGGTCGATCAGCTGGTGATCTTCTGTTATACCTTACGCACCGTTGGGCAGCGGTTATTGAAAGCACCCTCTCCGTTGCTTTCTGGCAGTTGGCTGCGTGCGTGCTATCCCCAACTCTGTTCCTCCTGCACATCAATGATATGTTGGATATTCCCAACATACACTGTTATGACAGCACTGGAGATGCGGTATATTCCGGACGTGCAGTTCTCTCTCGGGAAAACGTCGATGAATGCCGAAAGAAACTTGTGTCTTCAATAGAGACTTCCCTGGGGATGGTCTGCGAGTGGGGTGTATTGAACCACGTTCAGTTCAATCCTCTGAAGACACAGGTTTGCGCGTTTACCACAAAGAAAACCCCATTTGTAGTATCACTGCTCTTCGCGAGCACTCCTCTTATTGCCTCGCCAAGTATCAGAATACTGGGTCTCGATATTTCGAGCGATTGTCAGTTTCGTGGTCATCTGGAGAGCAAGGTCAAGTTGGTTGGTTGGATCTTCCACTGTGCGGTTTTCAAGGACTTTTTTCCCACGTTCCACTCGAATGTGGAACGAACTTCCTTCGGCGGTATTTCCAGATCGATACGACATGGGTACCTTCAAAAAAGGCATATATTCCTATTTCCAAGGCCGGCAACGCTCTTGAGAATCCTCGGATGTTGCAAGAGTTCATGAGCGGCGGTGATCACATTTCAACGGTGACCTCCCCACCCCGCAAGCTCGTTTGCCGTCCTCTAACATAAAAAAAAGGGATACAAAAAGTGTGCTGCCCTTGGGGACACCTGCCGTAATGGACTGAACGCTTGAAAGGGCACCTCCCTCTCGCACCCGGAAGGTACAATCATACAATCATAGAGGAAGGAGGAAAATTAACGAAGCGATATGGTGAGGGGACATCAACAAAAAAGATATTGTGCAGTAGTCTCGCTTAAGATTAGGAATGTGGAGCTTGGGCGATAAATGGCAAATAGCTTGACAGTTTTGCCCCCGTGCTGGATCTTGTCACCTAAAGTCCTGAAATACCGGGTGCTGAAATCGGGCATGGTACGGAACGCCAAACCATAACCTGGCGTGTGTTTAGGGGTTAGGTGGGTTTCGATGATGAGGGCTACATCAATGTTCTGTTCTCATCAAGATTTTCATCCTCATCCTCCCCACAAGCGGACTAGTACAAAATACGTAGAAAACTACTGGGCATCTTGGAGGATGACTCATCATGCCCTTCATAACAGTCTGGGCAGGGTCTCGACCTTCCCTCAAGGCGGTTATAACCTCCTTGAGGGTGTCAAATACCCTATGCAGGCTGATCAGACCTGGAGAGGCCTCTGGATGTCGGTCGAGGTGATCGAGGGTACAGGTTCGGCTTTAGGAGCCGTTGGGGCCGATGATGGTTCTGCTGCGACGCCTGGAAGGGCCTCTGCCCTGGTAGGATGTCTAGTACGTTTGCCACCTCTTTTTCCTCCGCTGACTCGTTCCCGTGGAGGGAAGGCTAGTAAGCCAATAAGAGAGGGCATCTGGGGTTCAGTGTTTGTCTCTACTAGCGGCGGTCCTGTCTTAGGTCTGGCTTCCTTAGTGAGGGTAATTGTACCGGCCCTCTTGTACAAGTTCAGGAAAGAACTGAAGGCATTGAACGAACGGGTATTCACGTGCGTAGTGTTCATCCCCGCACCTGGCGCATGCTAGGCGTCGATGGCACCCGTGGCTCGAGTGTCGAAAGGCCTGGCAGCGATGACACTGCAGGGCCACGCTTACTGCGCCAAGCTTCGAATTTAAGGCCTGGCATATATAAGAGTTCAGTGACGTTGTATATGCTAGGCAGCAGGTGTTTGTCATTATCGCGAAGAACAAACACCCCGGTCGCCCTATACGAGCAAGTATGGGGTTAAAGTTCAGTGACTTTCGTATATGCTAGGCCGCAGGTGTTTATCATTATCGCGAAGAACAAACACCCCGGTCGCCCCATACGAGCAAGTATGGGGCGGATGTATTCCGCCTGGTATCCCAGTTTCAAGAGGTCCTGGGTGAAATCCTCAGGGGCCGTTAAAGCTGGTAGCCCCCTGATGGCTACCTTCTCGCTAATTTCGGAAGGCAGCTGGTAAAAGCACCAGGAAAGGCCGGGCTCGAAAATCACAAGCTCGGAGAGATACCACTATACGATGCGGTTTTCCATCTCCGAGCCTGTTGTAAAACCAACGTCCCTTTGCTGCGCTGCTGGTGCCTGCCAATTGCAGTATGCCTCTGCATTGGTTGCAGACCCTGTGGGTCGCATCGCGGTCGGCACCGGGGTGGGGTGGTGACGGAAGGCGCCGTCTCAGCTGCAACCCGCAAGTCGGTTGGGTTGACGTACACACTGACGAGCTCCCTGCTCCTATCTTTAAAGAACATAAAAATATGCTCCAGTAATGATTGGGAGAGAGCCTCTCGCCGCCGCCGCTCGTCCACGATAAACATGTGCGTTCGAGCGCAACTATGAACATAGGGTTAGAATCCAACCTTCATCCGGGTGGGGGCCGGAGACGCCGGGAGGACGTGTGAACAGATCACGCGCCTTTGGCGTACCACCCGCATCAGTGGGCCTGCCCCACGTGAGGGAAGGGGTCGGCGTGGACTGGCCAACCACGCCGAAAAGACGTGTGAACGAGTAACGCTCCCCCGGCACACTGGCCGCATCCGCAGGCCCGCCCATAGAGGGCCCAGGTGACTGGCTCCTGCTGCACTAGCGCTAGCGAGAGCGAGAACTCACTCGCTGCGCTTTACCGCGGTCGCTTAGAGTTTGGGCTGCCCGTTTTCGGCAATCATACAACCACTAGGACTGATGATGTTCGAGAGGGACCGCGTCTAGAAAAAGACGCCCCAGGCTCGTCACAACGCCTACGACGGCGTGGCGGGATATTTCGGAGTTATTTAAAAAATAACTCCTAATAACCGCAAAACGGTAGCGGAGCTACCAGAGCTGCTTCGTGTCGATGAGTTAGTACCAAGAGAGGTGTTTACTCTACGGCGGGCAGACGAATCCTGTGTCTAAGACTTTATTAATATTTACTTATATCTACTAATAAATAGTAATAAAGATAATTGATTCATCGCCAGTTATCAAAATGTCATCCATTTACAACAATGACAAGTGTTTTCATAGAATTAAGTTAGGCAATAAATCTAAACTCATTTTTACCAATTAATTACCTAAATTTATTAGTAACTTGCTAGATCGATACAAAACAACACAATAATACATCCCATGATCCACTTCTGATAACGTCAATAACATAATTTATAAAAGTAATAAAAATTACGTATAGTCGTTTTACTAGAATAAGTTCGTTAGACAATAATTAATTTAGTTTTAAGATAATAATATAATAAACTGTAACTTTATGTTATTTATTTCTACGATAAGTTTGCGGCGACATATATTTATTTAGAATTAAAAAGTAAAAAATAAAAAACACCAAAAAAAAAAAGAAAACATTAAATTATAAAAGAAAAAATAATGCTAATACTACAAAATTAGTTTTTTATTCTAAAAAGTTTATAAGCTCTAAATTGAACTTTACACCAAACACTGTTTTTTTATACACTGCAGGTCCAACGGGTGTGTTGATACAACAGCACCACTACCAGGCGCGACCCGCCGGGGACCCCGCACGGGACCCCGCGCGGGACAGGGACAAGGACAACGGGGCCGCAGCCAACAACAACCACTCCGTGTATCAAGTGGACGGTGACTGTGATACTACTTAATATTATATTTCAAATTAAACTATATTGAATCTAGTTTTAGATGATCATATAATTAAAGTAGAAATATATAAATGTTTTTTATTTATTTAATTGACAATGATTCTGAATAATAATTATATGTAACAGTTCAATTGATTTAAAACAAAAAATAATTTGAAAAATTGTATCACACTAAAACAATTTTTTCAGGTAATATAATCGGTAGAAAGCGAATGATAAGCGCATCCGGTGCTATGAGCGTGTTGGGGACCCTCGGGACCCCGTCCACCACCAATAATGCATCCCTAGCACTGCTGTGGGGGGCCACGGGGGAGCAGGAGTGGACCCCAGCCCTCACTACCGGTGAGTTGTGTTGGATAGTCTTATATTAAATGTTGTGAATATTTGTGATATGTCAATGTTGGCAAAGCGTTTTACATATTAATGCGTCCAATCTGTTTTTATAAGACATTGTGTACCTTGAAAATTTACCTAACTTTTTAATATTTTTTTTTTAGTTTTACCCTTCGCCGGTAAATATTAAAAGATATTTTCCCCTTCCTAGGTAAACTAATTAACTCTAACCACTAAATAGTGACTCCAGTGTCCCGCATTGGGGTCACTATTTACCCCACAACTCTACTGGATTGTCATTTTTGAAACAGCGGTCTCGTACCATTCTCGATCGATCGAAATTTCCTATTGGTAGTATTAAAAAGTCATATACTAAAGTAAAGCGCATTCTTGTGTAAAATGGACATCAATGCAATGTTACAATAATTATATATATTAAATATTGTTGTGATTGATTACTTACAAATTTGTTAAAGAGAGAATACATACAGTCATTAGTGCGTCTACTAAACTATCACCTCATTTCTGATGTTTCATGATATCGCCGTTGTTCTCCAAATCGGATCGAATGCGGCCCAAAGCGAACCGAGCAATAGGTTTGATATCCCATTCGCTGGATTTGCATCGAGTAGCTGCCAACCCTATCTATGTATCGTTATTACGTAATACGGGGATTCATTTCCTGCGCTTTTAGTTGCAAATCCAATGTTACATACGTCACAACTCTAGGGTTGTCACTTTTAATATATTTTCCCTAGACTTGTGGCATTTCTGTGGTATTTTACAAAACATGTGCTTAAAACCACGTGCTAATGTTATATTAATGCATAGATTACATATCTAATATATCTGCATGTTACTAACCTTATATGAATGAACGCTTTGGGCCTTATTTCGGCAGCATTCGATATTCATTATTATTTTTTTTATCACCATTTTTAGTAGGTATTTACTTAGTTATAACGAAACCTTGCAATATTGTATTATATATATTCTGCACTTACGCTTAAATGTTTTGCCATTTTAGATAAAAGTGTCGCGAATGCGGAGATTTTATTAATATTTTTACATAATCAGGCGTGGACTGGAAGTCTCTGACAATACCGGCCTGCCTGCCGATAACCACGGACTATTTTCCCGACAAGAGGTCTCTTCAGAACGATTATCTAGTATCTGACTATAATCTGTTGCCGGACGACGTCAACGCCGATTTCGCACAAAACAGGGCGATTTATAAGGAACCTCTCACTACCATGGAAGTGTTTAAGGAACTTGTGTCGCAGCGGCTGGCTCAGGTATTAAATGTGGATTATATTATCATTGAACAGGTCCTGCCTCAAATATCACAACTTAGTATTAATATTACATCATGTATTGCAGGGCTTCCAGCTGATAGTGGGCGTGAACGAGAGCGAGGTGATTGAGTCGCACTGCCCGTCGACGCACGCCCCGCCCCCCTCCAAGGTGGCGCCGCAAAGCAGCACGCCCGCCAGCGCGCCCGCCAAGCGCTACCTGCTCTCCATCGGGCGAATCTTTCACAAGCTCACGCTGGTGGGCTCTACCATCACCGTCACGCGGTATAGACCCAGGTGATTGTAGCTCAGGCTTTATAACTTAAAATATATATATATATTTTACTAACTCTATTAGCCCCAACTAAATTAATTTCATGTGTCTTTACCTATTTTATAAAACAATTTTTACCAATTACTTACTTTAAAAATAATTTCAATAATTGAAATAATGAAATGTATAAACGTAATTCGCAGGCATCCGTACCCGCCCTTCAATATCCACTACCGGTACCGGTTCCACGCGCCCTACCACGACACCTACGAGGTGTCCTGGGTGTCCTTCAGCACCGAGAAGCTGGAGAACTACAACTGGAACTACACCGACCACTACATCTGCACCCGGGGAGATACCGACTTCTTCCTGGTGGAGGTATTAAAAAAAAAACAAAATTATGTAAACTAAACGGATATCCGGCCTTCACTATCCGGCTGGATTCCAGATAGTAAAATTAAATTTTCTCTTTATTTTACACAAAGAAAATCATACTATAGGTTATGGAGACAGTTTTCTTTATATAATCGTATGTCAAAATTAAAAATGTTTGTTATATTAATTAGTTTAATTTTATAATTTAATAAGTGTTATTTATGGTAAAGGAATACAAAAATTGGTATATTTGTCGGTAAGAGATGACTCTGCTATACCAGAGCTGCTAAAAATAGCCATTCTTTCTAAACGCTTCTGCCAGCTGCTGAAAGAGAAACTTTGAGAGCAGCCACTATTGATTGATTGATTGATTGATGTGATCACCAAATGTATGGGTGATTGTGATCTATTCGAGACGTCTTTATGAAAGAGTCCATCTCAATTGAATTTATTGCAAATAATTACTATGTTGAATGTTGAAGTTGAATCCAGTTTAATCTTTTATTCGTTTAACAGGTGCTGAACGATTTGTTCTGAAGAAGATTCGCCCTAAGAGTTTTTTACATACTTATAATTTTCTACCGGGCTTTTTCAGTTTTAAGAAGTCCTAAACAGTTTGACTATTCACCAGTAATAACCGGGAACTATCAGCCGGATATCTGGCGCTCCGGTATCCGGACTAATTACTATCCATTTTATCTCAATTTTATTACGGATTATATAATAACCTATATTACAATTAATAATTTGTTTCCAGTCACTAAAATACTGGCGGTTCCGGACCCTCCTTCTCCCGTTATACAACCCAGCGACCAAGACCATACTGGAGGATGACAGCACGCACTGCGACGTGTACCCCGCGCCCACCGCGCACGACCTGCAGCTCCTCACCGAAGGTTTCCTCAAGATGACCGAGGCCTACTTCAACAAGGTCAAGCGACCCAACAAGCAGAGGGTACGGATACATATACATCACTTAACAAGGCATGCCCGCACACAACCGTACATAGATGCATGCTGCACAGACAAACACACTCAAATATATATTAATGTAACTCAAACACGAATTTATTTTAATATTTTATTGTTAATATTCAATATTTTTTCTGTTTTATTAAACATATATCTGTTAACGCATGAATTGCTGTCTATATATAATTATTTTTGATTTGCTCTCCGTTATGTGATTTCTTGTTTGAGTACATCGCATCGCATGTTAAAAATAATAATTAAATTATTTCTTTATTCCTAATGATAGGGAAATATGAAATGGCATACGTAATTGTATTAACTACTATAATGTATAATAAAAAGAAATCTGCCTCAATAAAACGGGCTAACAATTACTTGTTGGGGGTCCAGTGAGAGGCGACAAGACAGACACCGGCCTCGCCTTTACAATAACTATACAAAGCTTTGAAAGTCTCAATATCCATGCTTTTAAAGTTTGATAAAAAGATTTTTTTCTATCTCCTTTTTCTACATTTATTTGAATATTTGTTTCATAAGTCAAGCATAGGAAAAAAACAAAATTTAATTTACTTTAACTGCCTCAAAATCGATTTATAATTCCATTGTATTTCATTACTTGAGAAATTTAAAAATAGGATTGTAACTTTAAAAATAACCTACACCACAAACACAGCATCCCATATAGGAGATTTATATAAAGAAGATCAACATAAGTCCAAGAGTCCCCACCCCAGAATCCAAAATCCCAAAGGGTGGGTGTTAACGCACGGGTGTGTAGGTGGCGTGCGGCGCGGACGCGGGCCTCACGCGGCGGCGCCACTCCACCTCCACCTCCATCCTCACGAGGACCGTCCAGGTACTATGCACCCTACCACGTACTCTTTAAAGTCCAAATTGCCTTGCCCCCAGATTGTTATAGATTTCAAATTGCCTCGTAGCGGTCCCGATTATTACAATGGTAAGCGATTATAGACCTAATGCTGTGCAAAAAGAGTTCAAAATGCCATGACTTGTAGGTTTTTAAATTATAACATAAAAAAATATTTCGATATAGGAATTAAGCTATCATAAGGCCTTATTATTAATCACATTTGAAGTGTTATTTCTTTGCAATTTATATTTTTTTAACGCACCGGTTTAGGAATAGGGTTTTAAATGTTAGCACTATATAATATTAACCAATGAATACTAATTATAGTTTATAGAAAATATTAACTGTAATCGTTAAATTATATAAAATATTAGTTAACTAAATTAAATCACGTAATATCACGCAACCTACGCCTTATAATAATATAATGTAATGTAATGTAATGTAATGTAGTCGCAATGAATGCGTACAGCACTGCTTGTAATACTCCTATAAAGCGATGCACGATGCACAACATGTAGTTACGTTGGCTGGCTTATATGTTAGTTGAAGTTCTTTTATAAAAAAGTGCTTTTAGAACTCATTAAAACACACAATTAATATTATTTATATGATTTCTACAAGTATATTTTGTTTTACCAATGTTGTCATATTTAATAATACCGTTTTTTTTAAAAATTAAAGCACCGTTGGAAGGAATTATTTATATGATTTCTACAAGTTCTTATCGTATATTTTGTTTTACCAATGTTGCCATATTTAATAATACCGTTTTCTTTTTTTTTTTTTTTTTTTTTCGAAATTAAAGCACCGTTGGAAAGTGTTTAGTGTCATATGTATATAATAGATGTATAACTGTATGTTGGTTGAAGTCGGTTATAATTGAGGTGTATATCAGGGGGCGGCAGGGTCCCCGTTCAGAGAGCGCGTCGGCAGCACGCGCCTCCCCGACCGACCGCGCCTTCGGATCGAGGCCATGTAATATATTGATACATACATACATTAACTTGGTACTCAGATTGTATAAATAAATAAATAGGGAGTCGAACCCACGACCCCTGAAGAATTGATGTCGCTGTGTCAACTGAGCTATCGTGACTATGATACAATCTGATTATCAATATTAATGGACGCTTGCAATTTACGATGTGACTGTTGCGTTTTTTCATCATTATATATATAAAATCGTATGTCTTGTTGTGCGTAAATTGGAAGTGAGATACAATTTATATTAAATCTTTATTATAGATACTTAAATTGTATATGCGTTCGTTTTTAAAGCAGATTTGATGGTGGCTTTTGGCATGAATGCTTCTCTCGTTGTCCTTCATTCATTTTCTTTTATTAATATATCGCTTCAGGTATGTCTCATTTGTTTGTATGTATGTACTCCGCTATCTTTATGTATGCAGATGTATGCACTTTTATTCTTTAATTTATATTATTATTATTAATTAAATTTGCTATTTATTTTATTATATTTCTAACGGCTTTCTTTCAGACTTTTCTTTACCGCTTGTTTCTCTTATCCCTATTGAATATTTCATTGCAGCAAGTATCACCTACTAAGTCAGTAAATACTAGCCAAGGGAACAAGTAAGTAAGCCTTCATCATTCACCTCAATCTTGAGTAGCAAAAGTTAGTAGAAGGAGATGAGAAGGAAAAGAGAGTAGTAGTTTATAAAAGATTTATTTTAATTTGGAAATTCTACTAACTATAGCTACTTGAAGATAAACATTTATACTATATTTCTTTTACTTTCGTATCATTCCTATTCGCTTGAGGAGCTTAAGCTATTGCATTTTTTCAACTAAAGTATTAATGTTACCATGAGATAGGATAAATGTGTTAAATATTTCCAGGGCCGCAGCAAAAACTGTTCTAGAGAGGTCCCAGTCGCAGTCCGGGGAATGTGATGACACATACGACGATGGGTAAACGTGTTTTATATCTACAAAACTGTTTTTACGGATTGTAAAAAGTAGATGTGTATTGATAGAAAATAATCTATCCCTCCTTAACAGTATTTTTTTCAGGGTGACATATATCCTATCCTTTTCTGTTGACACAAACATGACATAACATTTTGTTATATATAAGTGTATCTTTCAGTGTGATAGAACCTAAGCTAAAGCCGTCGGCATCTTTACTGGAGGTGATAGACCGCATGCGGCACCAGACCCTGGGGATCGGCTTCCTCCAGCAGACCGTGAGTCTACCTTCGCACACCTTCGTCTCCATACACGCCATCCACTGGCTGCAGGCCAACATGGAGAACATCACGTACGAGAGGGCCACCGCCATTATGGAGGTACACTAGAGGCCTTAATTAAGAGTGTGCCTCTTCTGTAGAATAATTTGATTTAAGGCTTAACAATATGATTTTCCAGAAACTTCTCCAAGAAAAAATGATTTGCCACGCCTCAGGAGACACTTTGAAGCGGTTTGTCGTAGGCTACTACATGTACCACATCCCGCCACAGAAGAAAGATAAGGGTACGTACATTATAATAGGTACTCTTAATGGCGATCAAACTAACAATTTATTTTGCTTTCAGAGTTGACGGATTACGTGAAACCGTTAGGGGATTTGCAAAGCTTCGAAAACGAGTGGATGGAAGTGGAAGTGTTGGGGCCGAGATCTCCGCTATTGTCCCCGGAGGCCGCGTCTCGCGCTATAGACATCTCCGGGAGCAGCCCCGTGGTTGACGACCCGGGGATACCCGTGTTCCTCTGTGACAACATTGACCCCAACTACATGCAGTTCGGGAGCGAAGATAGTGAGTGAGAAATATAATTAAGTGGTTTTTTTTGGTCTCTGAATGGTACGACTAAATAACGTCTCACAAAAATCCTTGAGATCAATATTAGATGTATGTTTGTGTATTTAAATAAACGTCTATGGGTAGAGTTAGTTAGTTAGCCGTATCAAGTGCGTGGGTGTGTCGCAGTGCCGCTGTACAAGAACACGCACCTGGACATCGACGTGAACAACAAGAGCGACCGCATCGAGTGGGGCCACGCGCGGTACCAGGCCACCTTCAGACCGGACCAGGCCTACGAGATGTGCATCCAGTGGGCCGTCGCCAGCGGGAACATCGTGGCCGAGCTGGTACACGCATAATTATATATAATATCCCACCCTAAGCGAGAAAGCTACCGGGATGGTCGTGTGAATACCCGGTAATTTCTATACCGATTAGGGTTGCCACTTTTCTTTTTATATTTTTTATTATTTAAGATTTTTTTAATTATTTTTCATAACTTGTAAAACTGCAGCTGCTCGTATTCATACTTTGCTGTGACATAATAAAACCGACACCTCGTACTCACACGGCACAAGCAAATAAGAATTTTGATAATGACAATATTGAAATATAAACTTAGTTGCAATACAAATTATTACAGACATTGTAAAGCAAAAAAATTATAAAGCTTTGTATGTGTTCGAAATTCAAAATCTTTTTTTTATGTTCATTCCGTCCAGCCAGTGTATAATGAAGTTAATTTTAGGTAGATTCCATAGATGAATCTACCTATTGCAATCGATGCGATGACGGGACCCAGACCCCAGAATAGGGGCGCTACGCCGTTTATGAACTGGAAATTGAGAATCCGTCGAAAAAAAAAAATTTATATATCCCTCTATATATATATGTATATATGATCCATCAGTCCAAATTCATCGTAGACAAAATCTGATTTCACAAGTCGATAGGATAAATTAGTAGGACAAACGTAGCATCTCGTTTTTTTGGAAAAAATTAAAGGGGGGGCTGGGAGAGGTGGTAAAAGTGCAAACCTTTGGGACACGCTACAGGTCGCAAATATTGACGGAGAATTTTCAAACTTGGTATACACATTCTTAAGGACAAAATGAAGGTTAAGTTCTTGAACGGAGGAAATCGGTCGGGGAGTTGGAGGGCTGGGGGGGTTGAAAGTTAAAAACCGAAAAAAGTCACAGAAGAAGGCAAAATTTTGCCGTCGGAAAAATCTTAGAAAATTAACAAATTAAAAGAGGAAACTTTTTTGTCCGAAAAGTTTTTTGATGCGACCCCTCGTTTAGGAATTAGGGGTGGGGGGTGGTTCCCCGCTCACCCAATATATGCAGAGTGACCCGTCATAAGACTCGTAATGACCAGTAGAATACTGCTGGCTAGTTTTTCTTTGTCGATCCGACCGACGGGAATCTACCTAACACGATCGACCCTGTCGAACGAGGTATTTATTCTCTTATGGTTGCAAATGTTATGTTATTTTTGAATTTTCTAATACTCTGACTCTATAAAAGGATTTTTGATAATTATTCAGGGAAATTAAAAGAACTTCCTATTTTCGCGATAACTTACATTTGTTTTCCAAGAAGAAACCAAATAAAAAAATAAATGGTCGTGACGATATGAGTTAAAAGAGAATATTCAGACGTATTCGGCCTAAAATAGGGTTCAACATTATAGCATCCACTATAGGTGGCATAACAAAAGTTCGTTAAAGCTAATAATATACATTACTTTTGGTGATGTAATATTCAGGCAAAAAGAAAAGATCTTTTCGTATTAATTTACCATGTCATCTAATATATACGTGGTATTCCGTTCTTTTGACTGAACTGTGACGTCACGTTCAGGCAAAACAGTATCAACGTTGGTTTCAAAGGTAAAGGCAAGCAGGCGATGGCGTCCGTAGTACGTGTAAACTCCGAAGATTTTTACTTGTAAAATTAGATTATTACTAAGAATTCACGAATATTTAATATAATAATAAAAATATTATATATTTTTATACATTGTTACATTCCTGACGTAATAACGTACATATTTTTTTCGATATCTCGACTATTTACGTCACTCATAAATCTATCATAAAATAATATAGTTTATGTTAAATATCAGTATAGATCTGTCCCTGACCTAGTTACATTTTAAACACTTGTGAGACGTATTAGTGGCCTTGGTTCATACAAGCCTTGGAAGATAACATGAATTACAATTTGAACGCTACATTGATTTCTTTTATACAATATCTTATATATTCTGTTTCTTTTTGGCATATATATAAGGATAGAGACAGAAAAACAGCTTTTCCTAACTAAATGTCAAAATATCATTACACCCTGACAGACATACAATAATATAACATTATAGATATATATTCCTTAGATATTCGGTTGGGCGAGAAAGGCCCAGAGCTGCCGTCTCCAGATGGTGCCCATACCGGCGGACCCCTTGGCGCTGCCCTTCACCGAGAAGTCGGACCCCCTCAGAGGACCCATCTACGTGCCCTTGAACGAGGAGCCCCTACTACGAGGAAAGACATCCCTCTTTGAAGGTATATGAAGATATATGTATGTATATCCGTATCAATGTTCGTTTGTGTTTAGCTCCGAAATCGCTGAACCGATTTTAATGAAATTTTGTTGATATATTTTTTGTCCAACTTAAAAGATAGGATAATTTTTGATAATCTTTTTTTTATTGCGAATTTAAGGTGTTTTTTATACAAAAAGGGATCTTCAATTAACTTCTAAGTTCTATAAGTTTCCAGTAGATGGCGATGTTAATAAAAAAAAATTATGTAAATTAGGTTATGTAGTAGCAGACGAAGTTATTGCAAACAGCTAGTATATATGTATTAAATATATATTTTTTAATGTCTCAAAGAATTGTGTGATTTGTGATTATACTTAAATCTGATATTTTTTTAATTAGTGAAATCGTTTCTTAGTATTTTCGACTTAAAAGACGAACTGACACGCTACTCGCTGGAAATGATTAATCGGGGTCACGATACAACGTGACTGACTCGTTTACTCTCAAACAAATATAACAATTATATATACGAGGGAACTATAAACTGCTGGGTCAAATAAAGGTCAGAGGTCAGGTATGTGGTTGGCACCCACTCTATTTTGTAGCCTGATTCAATAGCTTTTTTTTATGTATAACACATTATTGTGTGATTTATGGGTGATAAGTGATGCGCGTGCATACAGAGTCAATTAGCTCGTTATTATATAGTAAGGATATATATATATACATATACATATATATATATATATATATATACACATTATTTTATTATATAACTTTACTGTCTTTTTAATTTTAGCTTTAATAATTTGTTAATAAAAATATGAGTCAATAAAAATTGTGAAAATATTTAGTTATTGCATTGATTCTTATGTATTTATCTTGCTATATAAGATTTATATATTAATTACAAATTCTAAGTAAATATTATATTATGTCCAATATATCTGAAATTATTTTGTAATATTGGAGAAGCTAATTAATTGAAAACTTATCATACATGCTTGTTTTTGTTAGCTATATTTTTAAAACTTTTTATATACTATATAACATAACAAAAAATAAAATAACGCTAACAAAAACAAATAATTCAGTATTAATAAAATTAGTCATGACTGTTAGATATTAGTGACAATAACACTTAGCGTAACACTTAAAAGTAACAATCAGATACATGTATATCACGTACCCTAATCTAATCTAATCTAACGCGGATGTCTCACCACAATAGGGACCTTATTATAAAGAGAATAGAGACTATTGTTATGTATGTGTTACCTACCTAAGGTACTTGAGGTAGTGTGGAGGACGTACCCCTTCAAGTAGTATGGAAAGTTTAATTAAAGTGAAAATTAAATGCACGAATATCATAAAATTATTAAGGTTTTTCAGGTATTTAATAGGATGACTTCAGGAGTTTAGACTTAATGTTTCAATTTCATTCCTTACCATTTCCCCCTCTTATACAGCTTATAGAAATTAAATAGGAGAAATCTGATTTGTAAATGGTGAAAACGTAGGTTTCCCGGAGGAGACCTGGCCGGAACGGCTGTTCCTGTTCCAAGAGGCGATAGCGGGTCGGTTCGGGTTCATAAAGTGCACGGTGGAGAGCACCTCGCACGCGGCCGGCGTCGGAGACCACCTCTACGTGCACGTCACCGGGAACATGTTCGTCCTCATACCCACCTCAGTCAAGGTGGAACAGAAGTGTACCAGGAACAAGCCCGCCAACAAACCGCTCAATGCCAGCAGGTAATATATTTAATTCATTGTATTATTATTCATTGTCATGACAGATCGAAGGAGACCTCGAGTGACCTTCGAACACATAGTATCTATGATATTGGAGGAAGGTCACGTAAAAAGCATGAGGAGTCCTCCGGGGGGGGGTGGGCACGTATGAAGAGGTTGATGTCTGTGGCCGAAGCGAAAGAGGTATGCAGGGACCGTAGCGTTTGGCGCTCCGTCATCTCTGGCTACCCCGCAAGGGATATGGCGTGCTGCTATCTATTTATTACTGTTTGTTTGGGAAAATTACGTTAATTTTTTAATGCAAGCTGGTACATTATTGTAATTTCGTGGTATTGGTACATAACAGTTAAGTTATATTTACAAAACCCAATTCATTAATTAGTACAGTTAATTGACGCTGTCATTCGGATATCCCTAAGGTCACGTCATCCCCTGTTTCAGTGAACATCTGACGCACTACGATACAAAGACCGACTGGAGTATAAAGTGTATCGATTTATATACAAGAGGCTAATGGATCTGTAACGGTCGCCGCCGTGCGATGAACTTTGAACGAAATATTCTTTATAAACTGATACTATACATATTTCTCCTAATTCACAATCAATATTATTGGAAATTGAATTGTATTGATTGTATTGGAAATTACAATGAATTAAAAATTTGTTCGATATGTATCTATATATATGTATATATATATAGATGTTTGTTTGTTTGAGTATATTCAAGTTAAAATGAGGTTTCACTTACCTAAGGTACCCGGTGCACTCGGACGCGGCTCCCAGCCCGCACGAGGGGTACATCACCAGACACGTGAGCGGGAAAAATAAAGATGACTACGACAACAGCAGACGGGTACAGTTTATTACGTAACATGCACTTGTATCGTCTGTTTGTTTATAAATAAAATGTAATTTAAATATTTCCAGATGGGTTTCTTATGGTCCTGGAATCACATGATTTCCAAGAAGTGGAAGTGGTCTCAAACTCCGGCCACGGGGGACGAAGGGTTTCAAATGAGGATGTTGCGGGATTTCAAACATTTTTGTGCCAACCATGAACAACGGTTGAGTATATTCTGGGACCAGTGCTGGGAAATACGTGAAAATGCAAAGGGAATTAAGTTTTGTTAAGATTTTAGTAATTTTTTAATAAATTTGATCAAATATAAAGTATTGTTTTATTTTATTTTTTTTATATTTTTCAAATTATCTACCTCATTATCTATCGGTTATAATAAATTTTTACAGAAAATTCCATTCTATTTCATATACAAACTGAAGCGAGTTCATTTAATATATATTAAACTTATATTTTGTAGCCGAAAGATTAAACTAAAAATCTTTATAAACATATTTTATGGTCAAACCCCAAAAACAAACGCTATTAAAATATTATGTATATAATAAAAATAACTGTCGTTCTACCCGACTTCGCTTTCTAAATAGCGCCCTGGTGCCACTTACTGATAAAAAAATTCTACTTGTCAGTAGCAAAAAAAAACAACATATTTATTTTGTTCCTTTGGCATAAGCAGACCAAAAAATTGTTTTAATAATTTAAAAACAATCATTCGTATTTTTTTTATCATAGTTTTTAACTCAATAAACACTACTCGTAAAGAGAATTAGTCGTCTCAAACAATGCAAGGGAGAAGGAGTTGTGGTTGCTGTATACATTGTATGTCTTACAGTCTAGACTCTAATACTTTTCAACCGAAAAGTTTCAACATTCTAATATCATAAGCAATAATGGAAAGTAAACTAAAAGCACCAAACTCTATATATACATTGAGGATTTTTTTATAAGCAATACCTAAATCTCATTTATCGCATAGATGACTAAAGAAAATTTATGTAGCTCTTAATACCCGTTGTTCATATCATTAAGCATAAGTCATTCAAAGCTGTGCCATTCAGACTACAACTTTTGAGGTTATATTGTTTATTTATGACTATTTGTAAAAGGACATGTTTACGTTAACAGCTCAAGGTTGGTAATATAGGTCACTTACGTATCCCTAAATAGGTATTTATGTTTTAAAATGTGACCGCAAAAACCAAGTACATTTTATTTACTGATATATATTATACCTATAATAGATAACAACATGTACTGTTTTGATAAGTTTGATATCGCAAAAATAGTTCCCGCTTAAACCGCACTGTCATTAAAATAACAATCTCAAACATTGTATTAGAATTCTACTAAAAATTGTTTATTTTTCAATAGGTTAATAATCAGTCCTCTTAGAACTAAATCTAAATAAATATTAATATAACAATAATAATAAAGGAATGTTTATTTGTTAGGTGTTATTGAAGCTCTTATCGTGGGCTCGCTAATTGTATTTATGCTAGCGTAGCTTATTAAATACTCAATTATAATATAAATAAAATACAATGTATAAATATATAGATTGCCTACTGAAAACAATATTTCAGAATTAGGTATGCACTGAATTCCAGATATTTATATTAGAAACTACACAATGATGGGTACCTATAAATAAAACCTCTTACGTCTTCTTTTTAGCGCCGTTCAGTGCTCGCTTTGGCCGAACGCCCGTAATCGATTCTACTCATATGGAAGTAAGCAATAGTATAGTAACCATATGACAAACTAGGGGCGCCAACAGACCCTCAATTTCGACTCGCTCGCGAAATCTCGGTTGCCGTTTGCATATTGAGTAAAGCGAGCCCAGTGGGATTCAATGAGATATCAGTTATAATATATAATTTTTGACGATTATTCCTCAACGACATAACATTTTTCAAAAATTTTTTTTTAAACCATCATCTGTTTGTCTTTTTGATTGCAAATTTTTATAATTTTGCGTCATGTTGTTTTCGAGTCTATTCGTGATAAAGAATGTGAAAGTCTCCAGTAGAACGCTCCGCTCGCTTCGCTCAATAAATACATTTGTCATTCAATTCAAGGCCTGTTCAAACTTGTCTAGACTCTTGGCTAGATTCGATTAGATTAGATTAAAATAGAACGAGTATTAATAAAACCAAGATTAAATCTGAAAAAGTTTATTGCTTAGTAGTAGTAAATATTAAAAATTATGTTTAATACCAAAATATATCCTTACGATACATCACAATTTCTACGAAGAGATTCATTTAGTAATTTTTTGTCTTTATACTGTAGGTACATGTAATATTTTCAGTGTCTTCCAAGGCACATTTTAATGGAGCCGTAACGAAAAATATATGATCTCTTTACAGAAATTTTCATTCCATTATCCTAATCAGTACAGTACTTAACAGGTATCACTCAGATTTATTGAGGTAAGACAGGGGTGGAATAATCTTATAATTATATTATGACGCATAACTGCATTACGTATTATTAAGAGTAAATTACAAAAAAAAAATACAACAAATGGCAACTACTACTTGTTCATCACTTACTTAACTATATGTAACTTGAAAACAATTTATTTAAAAAAAAAACTTAAAAAAACTAAATACTCTTCACTTCAAAGAGTAGTTTTTAATACGCAAAAGAATTTAAAATTAACTAAATCCTGAGCCCATAATGATATGTAAATATAAAAATATGGAGCACTGCTATTGAGTATTTTACTTGCATACAGTTATAATTAATTCAATTAATTAATTTATAATTGTCATTCAGAATGTATTATTAATGGCAGTATCTTTAAGTACTTACTCGTTAACATTAACTCACATTACTGTGGTAGCTTGTTTTTTAAAAGCTTGTGCATATTTGAGCATATTTTAATTTGTGACTTTATAATACTTAATCTAATAATCAAAAAATTATCTATAAGTAACAGAATCATATTTTCTTAAAAATACATAATTTTTAATCTCATTTAATTTTAATAGATACCAATGTTCTGAATTTATATTGTTACAATAGGCAATAACCAAAAATACAATTTGAAGACAAATTTTTAATACAAAACTCAATAAAAAGTCTGCTCATCATAGGTCATATCGTGACCTTTTTATAAACAACAGATGCAGATGAAACATTACCAAGACTGCATTAATTACATATTAAGTGTACACTTAGAAAATTGATATCTTATAATTTCATTTCATGTCAAGAGCACTGTAAAATAATGGTGCAATGGTTTAGTGGTCACTGTTTCATGTTAATTCATACAATTTTTTTTTTTTGCTTATACCGTTAAAGTCAGAGTATGTTATGTAATGAGCAGACGCTTTTATAACTAAATTCATTATATTTGAATCTTCAAAACAAAAATGATTTAAGTTTTTCACAATTCAAAATGCACCAAATAACAATAATATATTGCTCTTATAATAGAATTGTTAATAAAAGAAATAGGAATTGCATATTCCTAAACATTCAAAAATCTTACGTAACGCTTGGTACTGGTGTAACAGAATAATTTTATATTTGGTATACTTTTTACTTTTTGTTAAAAACTAGTAATCTTGTTAACATACTTGTAATGCAGGGTACTTGTTTTTGTTGATGCATAGGCATAATATCTGGTGTATTTGATTCATAATCCAGAGCAACTCTTTGTGCAACAAAGGTTAGCAATGTTAAAATGTTATGTTCTGTACCTGAATGACGGAGTTCATCGCAAAGCGCTTGCATAAACCAAGATCCACGTGTGGTATTCCTCCAGGAAAAGTAGCCAGGGACAGTAGAGAATACAACCAAGAAGTCTGCATGAATTGGTATTTTATAAGATGCACTAGAAGAACCATCTGTCTCAGTTCTGTTAACGAGTGTAATACCTCCGTCCAATTTATCACCCTGGCAAGCTTGAATGAAGAATAACTTTGGTTTTCCAGCTAATGAAGGGCACTTATCAGCTGTAAAATAGTACCACAGATTATCAGCCTTGTAATGAGTATCTTTGGCGTACAAAGTTCCTAGCTCTCCATGAGTCAATACTGCTATAAGGAGGCAATCATTATCAGTATGGTCCATTTCTGCTGTTTGTTGTAAGTACATGTTCACATCTTCAAATTTTAAGTTGGATAGTATGGTTACACGAAATCCCAAATTTTTTAAAACCTTTGACAGATTATCACTATCCACATTAGTGCCAGTTCTTGGTTTCAGGTTATGGATATCAAAAAGCTCATGATTAAATATAATGGCCATGCCACGATGTTTATGGTTCATATTATAATAGCGAGCGTTTCTATCGACGGGCATTCTAGCATATCGACGTGCTGATGAAGACTCGTGACTTCCCCATGCGTCGCCCTCATCTCCACCACCATTAGGTCTTTGTTCTGTGTTAATAGTATCATTATTTTCAACTTCTAAATCTGACATCTCGGAAATAATTCTAGCCAATGTTCTGTTTCAATAATGTGTTTCTCGTGGTCGCTTCGGGGTGTCAATACAAAAAAAACAAGCACATGCACTTGTCAACGTCTACAAACAACCTGTCCAAACAACTAACAAGTAGCAACTTAAAAATTATCAAGAGTTTCGTGATACCAAATACAAATTCATTATTCTGTATTCACATTTCTGATTTCAGTTATCTGTTAGTGTTTGTGCTAGATATATCGATAGTTTTCTTATAATAACCGATATAGTACCGATTGTCGATATTTTGAATAATAATAAATCGATATTACATATATATATATATATATATATATATATATATATATATATATATATATATATATATATATAAATTATATATTTCAAATATATCTATATTATCGATATATCGCTATTTAGAAAAATATAGTCTGTCTTTACGAAGTCTGAAATAAAGAGATCTCTATACTGTAATTCAACCATTAACAGCCATAATTATTAGTTTATCCTTATTTTATTATAAACAAAGAAGATTTGTTTCAAATAGTGTGTAATATTTTTTAATTTGTTAATCATCGATACTGCTTTAAAAATATCGATACAACAAACATATATACATTTTTTCCATCCCTAGTTTGTATAACAAAGAACAATTCGTCATTCGTCGATGCTGTTGTGTGTCCACAGATAATAGAAACAATTAAAAATAATATAGTTTATACTATGTGCTGAAAAAAATATCAGAGTTTTTAACCTTTGATAATGGTGATGATGATGTGATGTAAGCTTAATTATTGCCGGCACATCAATATAGATGTATTGCTATACTGGCGATGAGACTATCTTGGGTCGAGAATCTGAGAAATACCTACAGAAATTAATGTATATATACATCAAAACTACATGTACATACATAAACGAGGCTCATATTATCTAAATATATAATATAAAATACTAGCAATAAATTAAATCGTTCTTCTACGAAGTTAAGTTAATATACTATACGTTCTTAAACACTATGTGAGAAATTCTCTAAATAGGAAACTATTGCCTATTTGAGTTTAGTTGCTATGGTTTTTTAACATATCAACAATACAATATACAACGTTTGGAAATGTAATTCTTTGTTTATTTCCTTCCTTTTTCGATTACTTCGTCAATTATATTGATGTTCTAATAACGAATATCATATTGAAATGTCTATTTTTAAAATAAAACAGTGGTGGTCAAATAGTAAATTGCAAAACGAAGAATATGAAGAAGGGGTACAAAATGCCACATGTATTAAAGTTGATAAATTTAATACCCACAGCGACAGCGATTGTATTATAGTCGGTCAAGGGGATACTTTAAATATTTACAAACCCAATGTACAAAATATAAATTCACAGATAATTTTGGAATCAAAATTAAGTGAAATTGTATTGCAAATAGAAACTGGAAAGTTTTTACCGTAAGTTTTAGCGTAAGAATGATCGTATGTCTTTAGTAAAACATGTATTTTAATAACTAAATTATATTATATTTAAGGGATTCTGCGGATTGTCAGATAATTATATTACATCCGAACAGTTACGCAGTGTATGTGTTGGAAAGGAAATGCGGTCATATCGATATTGGTAAGTACCTATATTCAATAATATTTTTCCATGGTAAATAATGATAATTTTTTTCAAGGTCGTAAAAGTCAATAAAAAAATATTGTTGTCTGTAAATGTAATAAAGTTTTTAATAATTTTTCAGGAGACCAAAATTCTATAAATCCTGTTATAAAGCATTCATTTACTAGAAGAGCCTATAGTATTGTTTGTGGTGCTTTCGGGAGTTCTAAAAGTAGACATCTTATTTGCGTCCAAGCCCTGGATGGGACATTGAGCTTCTTCGATCAAGATACATTTTTATATATGTGCATGTTCAATGACATTATAATACCAGGGCCGATATGCTATGTAGCTACGTGCGATCAATTCGTTATTTGCAAGTCAACTTGGATACTGGAGATTTATAGGTAGGAATTTTACAATCATAATATTAACGATCTTAGTGGTATGTTGGTTTATTATCAGGGATTAAAAAAAATACTTATTGTCATTTTCAAAAGGATCTAAGTAATAATAGAAAGGGCATAATATTCTCTATTTCAGTTACCAGCAGCTGAGCGAGTTTAGCGAATTAAGCGTTAGACAAAATAAAAAAAATATTCCGCAATGGATCTACAACGCGGGTGAAGAAATTGTATCAGTACAAGTTATCCGTGTAAGTTGCTGATAGAAGTTGGTAGTTGTGATTTTATCTGAACTCCTTTATTTACATTTTTTTTTCAGACAAGCAGTAGTTTTTCTAGTATTCTCGCTATAGGCGAAAGACATCTATACTGTTTTCAAGATAACGGCCTAATGAAATACATGATCAGATTCGATTATGTCCCAGTCTGCTTTCATGCGTATTTAATTGGATGGTATTATGGTGAGTTAATAATTCGAATCCTGATTATTAGACGTCTTCCTATCTATATTCATAATATTTGATGCAGTCATTTCACTATACAATCTACCAAGGGCTAGGTCAACGAGAATACTAACATTGCTTAAAATTTAGTAAGTTTTTAGCGAGCTGCTGATTGGTGGATATTGCTCCGTTTAGGGTAAAATAGTTCGCTTAAAATTTCATAATGTAATAGCATGATAAATAATAATAATGTTTTCAGAACCCAATTCTAGACTACTAGTAATGGTAGCTACTGAAGATTCAAAACTAAATATTTACGAAGACACCAAATTATTATGGTCTTGTGATTTGGTGCATAAAGTAATATCTATTTCCCGCTGTTTTTTAAACTCTTTATCCGGTGGTGTAGTGACGTTGTCTAACGACGGGACTGTGTACGTAAGTTATTTGGGTACGGAACCAGATCTAAATACAAACGCAAATCCAGTTACTGAAAACATAGATCCCGAACAAATCCAATCACAGATAGATGCTGTTGAAGAATCATTGCAGAAAATTATGGATTCCGAAGAAGGTATTGTAGGCAACGTATTTGATAATTTAAAGTACACAATATTATCATAATTTAATTTTTCAGATATTGATGAGACGTGCGATGATATTGAACGTATGATAAGAAGTAAAATAGATATTGGTAAACCAGTAGTCAGTACGTCCGTGTATGGTGTGGAAGAAATGATTTGTCCAGTCATTATTACTCTCACAACTGATGATCCCAAACTAATTCAGAGCATACAAGTGACATACGACTGCATTGCACCGATAACTAGTTCGGAAACCACAGTTTGTTTGGAAAATATCAATGGAACGGAAATAATTGAGACGTATATATATTTGTCGACTTGTCCAGATTGCACAATCACGAGCGTTATGATCATCTTTACTATTGTTGAAGCATCAGGGAAAATAAGAATTATAGAGAAAAAGGTGTTTCTGCCATTAAGTTTATTTTGTTTCCCCGTGGATACTGTTGTGGAGAACCATTTTAGTTTCCCAATAAAGCTAAATAAAACTACATTTGATTTTAAGGAAATATTTAACGGTATGTTTAATGTTTCTTAATAATGATAACTGAAATATTATTAATTATATTTGACCATCAAAATCCACTTATATTTAAATTATTGAGTTACATGTAAGTTCGTTCCACGATCTATTATATTTGATTCAGTGGAGGCTTGCTGCTCCACCATATAATTTTTCATAGTTTCCCGGTCTTCTTGGACCGTCTTTTTCTTTAATCGTATGCTATATAACTCTTGTTATAAACGTTCTCATAATTACAATATCAGTTAAAGTCTTTATAAATACTAAGTAATATTACCATGTTATAAGTACTGTTGTTTAAAATATAATAACAAACATTATAGATTTCACCGAAGATGAACTAAGTTATATGACTACTGAAAATATAATATCATTCGGATATCGGACATCAGATAAAACTGTAACTTTAAAACGTTTTGACGACATCTGTTCAATCGAATCGGATAGTTTTTCAGAAATTTTTCCTCTAGTAGAATACTTGATTCACAACTTGAATAACAAAAAACAATTAAATGTAATGGATTTTCAAATACATTGCGACTTAAACGGAGATATCGTCAAACAAATTATACAATCCTTCCTAAAAGCCATCGAAGGACACGTCAAGGAACGAATCGTATTAACAAAATCCGAGGTAATTCTATTTGATTTAACACTAAACCTACCGACAATTCTTGTATACTTGTTCCTACCGCACCCCGTCAAATTGACCGGTGATTAAGTTATTTCATTATATAACGCAGGTAATAATGGAAATAACTAAAAGTAAAGAGTGAAGACAATATTATATGCATATTCTAAGAATTGTCATGTAGTTTGATAACGATATTATAACGTTTAAAAATGTGTAAGTTTTACAAAAGTTTAAGAACGGTCAATTTGACCGATACTTGGTAGGTTTAGTGTTAATCTTATTTGTGTTGCAATTTGAATATATCTGTGTAGGAAGAGCTGAGTGTACTTCAAAAACAGTTTACCGTGGTTCAGAAGCGTCTGCTGGTCCAATATGGTTCATTGCCGCCCGGTAATTGTGTTCCATTGGAATTTCTTATGAAGGATACGTATGAACGTATCAAAATTATCGCAAGTAAAATACTGGAGAGTAAAGAAAACGTCATGAGGTATATAAAATGCACTTTATTATGATATTAAATACAAATTATTTAAATATTAATGATTTCAGGGCCAGCGGCAGTGTGCGAGGGACAGGATACCTGATTGTTACAATCCTTGGGGACTCTCTTTCTGATGATTTTAATGTAAAACTAGTTGATGAAATGCTATCATTGAACACGTTGAATCATGAATTTCAAGTAAGTGTTTTCTTTATTATTTGATAACCCTTGTCATGTAACAATTGTGGTTAAATTGTTTTAGGAGTGGGAGGAAGCCGTTTTTCAAGCATCCTCATATATTTTAAACAAAGTATTAAAAAAATCTGAGAAGGATAAGGAAAAACTCGTCCAACTAACTGACCAAGACATCCTCTCAAAGACTAATGTCAAAAAAATGCTTAAACAAATGCGTTTAATATTGGAAAAGGTATTCAGCGACATCAAAGACATAACCGACACGGGGAACACAACACGAATAGAAGAAATTGTTGAAGTCATTTAATTGCACAAACAATATTAAGCTTTATTCCTTAAATAATAAAGCATATAAGGGCGTGATAAGTGGACACCATAAAATAGTTACAAACAAGAATGAGCTTTAATGCAAAGGGATAAAGTACAAAATGAATCAGGCGACGTGCAGCAGCGTGTACAGCGCCAGGTTAAGGTACAGCATGTGTACCAACAGAAGGAGGAACTTGTCGCGTCATTTCTTCTTAGCGTCCTTGAGCCCGGCGCCGGCGTTGAATTTGAAGAAGATAATGTCACCATCCTCCACGACGTAATTTCGACCTGAAATTAAATTAATAATGTAAAGAAGTATTAAGTATTTATCAATGATTAATAAAGATTTTAAAAATTTAGACTTTTATGATCGTCTAAATTGTGTATAATGGTATAAGGTATAAGTTGTCGTTTTTTTTTCTTCTTGTTAGAGGGTTAAAAAAACCTTTTTTTTAAAGTTTTTTTTGCTTTTAATTTATTATTTATTATACTCTTTAGCTATGGTCGGCTACGGTTTCTCAGTCCGTTCATCTCATTCAACGCTACATTGTTGCCGGTTAATTTCGAACAGTCCTTCAATAAGGAAACCTAGTAATTTAACCCTACTTAAGGCCACGTGCTTGACCAGCAGCAGAGCTCCAGCAGTAGTGGACTGTACTACCTTGCATTTGGTGTACTGTACAAGCCTAACATAATAATTTTCAGCATTCTTCATTCCGCGTTTCCGTGACTATATTTTACTGTAAATTGCATAGTCTGTAGTCAATCAATCAATCAATCTAAAAAAAACTACTTTTTAAACCTGCTTTTTTATTCTCAATGAACCCTTTCACATTGTAGAAGTAGATTAAAAATAACTATTCCGCCATCTTGGATGTTCCGCCATATTGAATTTAGAATAACGTCACATTATTTCTCGAGTTACTCTCAACGAGCCCTTTCAATTGATACCTATATTATAGAAGTAAATTAAAAATAACTATTCCGCCATCTTGGATGGTCCGCCATATTGGATTTAGGATGACGTCAGACACCTTATCGTGCGTTATCAATCAAACTAAACGTGTATATTATATTTTAACTCAATTGGTTGAAGATATCTACTTTCTACTTTAAAATTGGGTTCAAAGATTCCTCCCGAACAAAAATACTTACATACATTCATACATACAAATATTGCAAATAAAATAAAAGCTCTTATATTATACTGTACCTTGCTGCCGGTATTTCCCAGCAGACTTGCAGGCGCTCTCGGAGCCCTCTTCCTTGAAATCCTTGTAGTGCATGACTTCGGCCATTATGAATCCTTTCTCGAAGTCGGTGTGTATTCTCCCCGCAGCTTGAGGCGCCTTCGTACCTTTCTACAATTATAAATATATATCTGATGAGATAGACGTCAGTGACGCATAGAAAAAAAAGGAACGCCTACGCATTTAGTGCTCCAGATTACTCTTCTCCCTAGACAATATCTCTTAAGGAGTTGTTCACATCACCTAGGGCCTTTAGAGGTGGGGGATGTAGATTAAATATAATCAATTCTTACTACAGGCATCGAAGGGAGGGGGGTGAGAAACTGATCTTATGATATTAAAATTTATTATGTTACTATTTATTATCATTTTTTTTTAATGACACTATACTTATTCTAATGAAAACAATGATGCGTTGATGAGATTAATATTATCGCAGTTATTTAATAATATCCATAGTAAGTAGGAAGGAAGGAATTCTTTGTCAATAAAGAATATTGTCTGAAGAAAAGTTTTATTTTATAGACATATTAATTTCTTACGAAAACTTCTTATTATGAGTGGGAGGGCGGGGGAAGATACCAACCTTAATAAATCTTATAATAGGGGGGGGGGGGGAGAGAATAGTAAACGAGCCCTAAGTTACAGGTACCTAATTTTGTGAGAAAATTAATCTTTTGACTATTTTTAGAAATTTGAGGAATCATTTCTAGTTATACTGAGTTTTTTGTACTTTTTAAATAATAGCTACTGTCATTTAAGCATTAAATATGCAACTACCTGAATGGTCCAAGCCTTGACCTCGTCTGCTCCGGCCGTGAAGAAGTACTCCAACTGAAGAGCCTTATACCCTTGGACTATTATTTTATCTAACGCACTGTAATACAGACAATGACTGTTAGACGAGGAAAGCAGAAGTAAATGAAGAATAATATTGATTTTGCCGCCATTTTGTACGTATCGTATGCCACCATAGCTTTTAAGATCTATACGAATGGTAAATATAATAATTCCTTCAAGATTTCTTTTATAGCAATCAATTTTAATATTGTAAATTAAACAAAATTTATTCATCCATATGCCAATGGTTATTTTCATATCAGCATCTATAGTGCACTTAATTTTGTTTTTACACAAAATTTTTGTTATATTATAAATTCTTAAATTCCATTTTGGAATTGAAATCCAAGACCAGCCAAAACACGTCCAAGCAAGGCTGCAGCAAAGCAGCAAGCAAACGACTGTCAGAAATTAACTTTTGTGAACTTTTAAAATGGCGTAACATAATGACTAAAAACAAATCAAATATGCATAACACAGGAGATTTAAAAATAACTAATAAAATGATTTAGTAAAAAAAATGTTATAATAAATAAGTGACCTGGTGATGTTGGTTTCCTTGAGGTACTGCTCCCTCTCCTGGGGCTCCATGTCTAACAGCTTGCTCTCCAGGGCTCCGGAGAAGGGGATGAGCGGGGCCCCAGGGTCGTTCTTATCGATCCACTCCTTTAATTTTGGTAACCTTTAATAGATAAATATTTATTATAACCTGTGTTAAAATTTATTAATAGATTTTTTTTAAAAATATTTTTTGAATATTGTAAAATGGTTTTTGTTACTTGAAATAGCAAAAACATTAAGTTTTTATTAACTAAGATATAATATATAAAATATAATAAATATCCCTTCTATAGACATAAAACAAAATCATACCATTTATTCTTTTTTCTGATGTAATCTTTTTCTGACAAATTGACGAGGTACAACGCCGGCTTCGACGTTAAAAATAGATATTTGTTCAACACCTCTATCTGAAAATGTATATAATCTTAAATTATTATATAGAATAAAAAAGAAAAGTACAATTAAATATAATACATACATCAGACGCGCTCCAGTCACCGAAACGAATGTGTTTCTTCTCCTCGACTAAAATAGTTTTAACTTTCGCCAATGCTTCCTGAAAAATGGATATCGAGTTTAAATACACAAAATCCGATCAAAAATTGGTCCTTCGAGCCAGTTTGTTAATTGGCTCGAAAGACCAATTTTGTATCAAAGAATACAATGTTAATGATATTTTACGTATTCCGGTTTCAGTTTCTTATCGCCGCCTCTGTTCACTACTCTGTCTAACTTCTCGATGTGTTGGATCAGCTGCTCCTCGTCCTTTAGACGCAATTCTTCTCCGATGGTTTCCAAATCCCGAACTGGATTCACTTCTCCGTCCACGTGGATAACACTTTCATCATCAAACGCTCCTAAAATTAATTATCTCTTATTAGTTATTGAAATAATTTTAATTATTAATTTAATGTTAATATTTTGTACTTACTACATAAATTGAAAATTGCATCGCAAGCCTTAATGTGAGAGAGGAAGGCGTTGCCGAGACCCTGACCCTCTGCGGCGCCTTTGACGAGACCGGCGATATCTACCACATTCAGAAATGCTGGAACTTTGCTGAAATTAAACTAGCACTGACTAACTGAAATTTAGGTAACTAAGAAGTCGAATTGCGTTTTTACAAGTTCATATAATTTATTATAACCAATACCATCTACCATTACAATTATACAGTTACTTTAATTATTATTTTAGTTTTCGCGTCCAGTTAATATAAGCGTGTTAAAGTGTGACCTACCTCGCAGGTTTGTGATACTCGCACAGGTAATCATATCTCTCATCGGGGACCGGTACCCTACTTGCTGGAATAAAACATTCAACTTAGTTGTGTTTGAAGAAACACTTAAAAGTAAAGAGCGTTTGTACATTTACCTCCATTTTGATACATATGTAACATGTATAGGTATTAAAATAAGAGTTACATATAAGATAAATATCTTTATTGTTAAAATTCAGAATCTATAAAGATACTATTCGTAGATACCACTGACGATGGTTTTCTTACGGTACCGGAATCAAACTTTCTATGTCTGTTAAACTCTCCACAGCATTTTGGATAGCTGGCGAATGGGTTGTCTATTGAGCGTAAACGTAAACCTATGTCCGTAATTAACTTACATCTAGCCTCGTAAATGTTTAAAGTTTTTAAGTACATTGGTAACATAGACTTATCTGACTGGTGGTTATGGATCTTAAGGTACAACGCTATGTGCAATATCGCAGAGAGACGAGTGTCTAAACCGGGATATTTTGGTCGAAGGACATTCACTAAACAGCAGGCTTCGGTCAATATATTCCCAACCGTTTGCTCCAAATAACCAAGGTTAGGCAATTTATTTACCGATAGCTTTGGTAAGAGGTCTGTGATCTTAAAAACATTAATATTGTAATACATGTGAGGTTTCGATAAGAATTTTGTCATGCATTTAGAACTGCACATCAAATATATTTTCTTCTTGTAAATAACAGCAAAATCATTTTTTCCTCTGACAAAATTTTGTGATGGAAGATTTTCTGCATACGTCACTATACATATGCCATTCTCGTAAACTAAGGATGTATTTATTGTTGTTACTACCGCCGGTATTTCGGGTATATCAATAGTTTTGTAACACAAAAGGTCGTCAGGATAGTCGAGCACAGATCTCAAATGATCTGCACATATCCAGTAAAACTGATCGTTATATTGAATAACGCCTTTTTTATCAGCGGGGTACCCACTATGTCTTAAAATATTTTTATGGAAACAGATAGGGCACAGATTTTTATAACAAGACATTCTTTGTTGGAACATTTCGTTGGATATACACATTATGCTCGTCGAAATAACTCTTGAATTCGCATTAGTTAAGAAATAATGAATGTCCTTGTTGATCTTTTCGATTTTTGAGTGAGCGTCTACAACACAACGCCATTGAGAATTATTTCCATTAACCGTATGTAAGTTTTGTGTATCCAGATTTATCCAATTTCTCACTATTGAACATTTCTCGAACCATTTGTCATATCGATTTCCAATGAAAGGACGAGACAAAGGTGGCTTAACTTTTAATATATTGTAGTAAATTTCATTTTGTGAATTTTCCAAAATAACCTCTCTATCGGATTGGATGTCAAACATGATGAGAGGATAAAGGCCATACTTTAACAGTTCACAAATCTCAAATGGTGTTTCTGGGAAACCATCCAAAATAAAGCCGTTGGTCATAGTACGGTGATCGACCGCTGCAGTTAAGACAGCTTTCATGATAAGGTCGTTGTCAATACATTTACCCTCGTTTAATAATGATGTCATCGTTGATCCTAATGCAGTCCAGCTCATGTTTTCTAAAACATGACGTATAGCCATTCCTTTGGAAATACTTATTAGTCCATATCGTTTAGCAAGTTTGGCAGCTAACTTACTTTTTCCTGATTTAGGAGGCCCTATTATACCGATTCGAAGCGGATGCTGCTTATACGATTTTATATTGTCGTTATTAATATATTTTAATGGATCTCTTCTAAATTTTGTTACCCCTTCTTCTGATGCAACAAAATAAATATATGAACGATGAATTATTGGAAATACCTTATTTTTACGTTTATTCAAATTATAAGGATTGAATTTTACGTCGGGATTTTCGAAAATGAACACGGGACACATTCTGTAAAATTTACTTACAAGGAAAATACCTTCTAATAAAAGCATTTCAGCTATATCACAACTTACAATAAAAGTTTGTTCTAAGAATGAACTACTCTTATTTCTTAAAGCGGATAATTTCATCAATATTTTCCGCGTTACTTTGTTTAACTTTTTTTTCCCGTCTATGGATACAGATTTTATTTTCTGTTCATCAAGAATATCCTTCAAAGCTTGAATGTTTTCATCGTCTGTGTCAAAGATACCTTCCAATCTGTTATTTATTTTTTCAAGTACGTCGTCAGGGGTCTCCCATACATTTTGGTCAATTGGTTCAGGATATTCTTGAACTAGTTCATTGTAAGTTGCAAATAAATTAGCATCTACGTTGGCTGATCCCGACGGATCAGCATCAAAGATAGTGCTTTGTACAGAAGGTACCTGTAAAGGTCCCTCATCTTTCTGTGAAATAACAGAATTTTCTAAAATTTCATCAATAATCAGTTTTATAACCACTGTCTTTGTTACAAAATTTAACCATTCCTTTTTCTCCATGTCCAATTTGTTTTTTGCTTTTAATTTGGCTTCATTTAACTGTAGTTTCCACTTTTTGAACCTTTTAGGAGAAACTCTGTCTAATGACGTTTCTACACTACTTTCAATTTCAATCACTATATCGGGAATGCAAAAACATGATATCATATCTTCGATATCGGTGGGTAATTTTGGAAACCCGTCGATCACAATACCTTTCTCATTAAATGGTTTTTCGTTCCAGAGTTTTTTTATCAAAGACTGTAATAAAGCAGCCAATAGAGGCGACCCACGTTCAAGATAGTTATAAATCATTCGTCGTAATTCTGTTTCATTAAACATAATGTCAGACAGATAATTCATATTCTCTTCATCTAATTGAAATTCGACAATTTCTTCTTCGTCCACTGCTGCATCAGTGAAACTGTTTTCATACTGCCATCCAACCTTTTTAAAATGTTTAGGAATCAAAATAGTATTAATAAAATCTTCAAAATCTATGTGCAGTAATCCGAGTTCTTTTGCTATTATTTGTGAACAAGACGTTTTTCCACTGCCAATATTACCAACCACACATATTCGTAGTGGAATGTTATCTTTGTATGGTTTATTATAAGAGAGATATTTTGTAATATCGAGTTGAAATAAATCTGAACTTTCTTCCTTACAAAAAAAATATAGTTTGTTATCGTATGATGTTGCCAGTTCTGGTTTTCCTGCCCATAAAACTCTGTGTTCGTAAAAAGCCAACGGACAGTAGATATTAGTTTCCCCTAAAAATCTCGGATCATTGTAAGTCAAAACATCTTTTGTTATTTCATTATCATCTTCTTGATCTTCGACGCCTTCTTCCAAGTTTAAACAAGATTTAAAATAACATTTACGAATTTTTAACAATACCTCGTCTAGAACTTCAATATCGCTTTTGTTTTCAATTTCTAACTCAACAAAACATTTAAAATTTTCTTCTAATTTTAATTTTAAAACATCCCACTCTTCGCGAAATTTATCTATAGCTTCAGTAAAGCTTGTAATTTCATTTGTATCAGGTACTTTTTCGTTGCCGTCTTCTGGTAAACCAGACATATTTTCAAAAATATCTCTAATTATGTCGTCTACTATAATCTGAACGTCTAAATATGATTTTTCTGGCAGATTCTCGTGTAAAAGTTTAGTTTTTATTAAAACATCATTTGATAGAAGGAACCTTTCCTGGTGGTTTTTATTACATTTTTCGATGGTAGCATAATGCTGAATAAGATCTGCATCAATTTCTCTATTTTCTGTTAATCCTATAGTGTAGTCCGGTAAGAGTTCAGCATCTACTAAATAGTTCCAATATTCTTGGTCTGATGGAAAACCATCGATTATAAATTTTCCATACGCGTCATCTGGAGCATCCAAAGATATGTTATCAATGTTTTTAATACTTTGTATTATTTCATTCATTATTTCTTCAGTTGTCGGTTCGATATCTTTTTGTAAATCATTTGCCACTATGTATGCGTCAATTTCACGTGTGACGTCTTCATCTCCAAGATTTGGTATTTTTGGTTTGCTTGTTTCAATTAGTAAGTCGGGGGGTGCATAATGTAACAATGCATTCTTATCTTTAAAAGCAGTTTCACATTTGGATAAGTCATCTATTGGCAAAAAGGAAAGTTGAGACCTTAAAGCATCATATCTCTTAAAAAGAACAGGATTTTCCTTAGGATTTTCGTTATCTATAGTTAACTTTAAAAGAGGAACGTATGTAGATAATGCACTCGACATTGTGTTATACCATGTGTTTAAATCAGATATTCTTTGTAGTTCTATAGTCTGCCACTTTGTATACCTGTTGTCTTCAATCGTAGCTATGATTTCTGATAAAATCGTCTTTGCATAATGGTCATATTTCTTTTGTTTTTCGGTTTTTAAAATAGAGGAAAAACAAATGAAAGGAGCCGTAAACACCCATGACAGGCAATTAGCAATCATAGTTTTTCCTGAGCTCTTAGTACCTAAAATAATCACTCTACAAGTTGGTTCTAAATACTTCAGTTGTAGATAAGGTCGAGGATTTCTACAAAAGGAAACCATTGCATTAAGTGATGATAATAGATAAACGTGTTTAAAAAGTATAACTGCAAACTTTGGATTTCCCTGCGTTGAACGTCTTTTTCGAAGTTCAACTGGACATCGATTGTACCAACATGACGCATACCGATTAAAGCTATTGACGCCACTTCGAATCACATTTAATTCTTCTACAATTTTCCAAAATTCTTCTAAGTCTTCTGGAGGTTCCTCGATATATAACGGTTCTGGGATCAGCACTGGTTTAATAGGCATGAATAGAAGTCTCTCCATCACAATATTCATCATTTGATGAGTAGTAGTTCTTCCATCTACTTTTATAAGGATATTTGGGTTAAAATCCTTTAATTTCTGTTCTATAACAAGTGCAACGTGGTCTTTGTAATTACAAATTTGGTCCATAGAATTTTTCTTGAAATTTATAGGTTGTTTACAATTATATTTGGGATTAAATGTATGATTGTCAATTGGTTTATTGTAATCCATCATATTGTATTGAGTTGGCCATCTTATTTCTTTCTCGGGATATGTTTCAAAGGGCAAAAAGGAATTGGAATTATTCATATAATTTATGTATTTGTGGCTTCTTTTAACTACTGCATCTGAATTAGGACAAGAGATATATATAATGATATCTGGTTCGAAAGTGAATAGCTCTTGAATTTGGTGTAATAATAAAATATCTTTTGTTGTGTAATATGCTTTAGACGAAAAGATATGACCACTACACGAATCTAAAACAAATTTTGGCAATTCAACAATAGGTTCACTTTCCTCAATCTCTTGCTCTTGTTCTTGCTCCTCTTCCGCTTCAATTTCACCCGCTTCTTCAGCTACGCTACTTTTAGAAGAATGTATGGATGATTTTTTAGCTTTTGGTTTTTTCTTTTTTAAATTGCATATCAAATCATAAAGAAAATTTTCCGTAACTGAGAGAGATTCCTCAGCATATAAATTTTCAATTAAATATTTCATATCTTTATTAGAGGTGACCAATGGCAGTCCGGATATAATAAAGCCGCGATGTTTAACTGAAGGAGATTCAATTTTTTTCTTGATAAGTTCTAAAATAACATCACTTTTGATGACTTTATTGTGCCTCATATTAAAATCTAAACATTGACCAACAGGACTTTTTTGTTCCATCTCATCAAGCAGAACATTTTTTGGGCATAAGTGCAGACAATTAGTTTTCTTTGATAGAGCTTCTCCCAAATTGTAGCTCCCTGTACCTTGTTTGCCAAGAATAAGAAATGTTTTAGGCTTGGTTTGCAAATAACATTCTTGTGCATCACTATCGGTCCAGCCAGTATAATAATCAAGCTGGTCAGGCAGGGGAATGTCTGTATTATCTAATCCAAGTACGGTTGCCGCCAAGGGTCTCTTACGACTATCGTCATAGTCTTTATTTCCAACAATATTGTATTGACTGTTATACACCACACCATTATTAACTTTTAATGCCTGGATATCATATAAGTCGTTTAACTCAATGTTTTCATTTTTTAAATATTTATTTTGTATCATTTTGTTGAATATTTAAATTAATTGCATTTATTTTGTTTAAACAAATTACTTGTCAGTGTCAGAATATTTTTTTATATAAAAAGTAGGTTGTAGCTGAATACATTGTTTTCTATCTATAAATATACCTCGAAATATATTTGAGTATATAATATACATAGGTGTTATTATTTTTTTATTTTATAATTTTTTGTTTTCTGCTAATCATTTTATTATGCACTACACCCCCTTACCAACACCATGGGTCGACTCATAGAGAATGCCAATAGACAATAAGTCCACCCATGTTCCTAATTTTTATATTAATAGAATAAACTAAATAAATAAATAAAAAGAAATAATTTAGCAATCCTACTATTCTATTATTTGTAAGAATATTTAATACTTCTATTTGTCTATCGGGCATTTAACAAAATGTATTTATTAAAATGTCAATAACGAGACATATCTAAATAATTTAACTTGATAAAATAGAGTTCCTATATAAATTATGACTTTATTTAAGTAGGTATAAATTAATAAAAATTGGTACTTATTTTCATTAGGATCGATGGTACAGAAGGGGAAATTCTCAGCTGCAGCTTGACTTTTTGTTAACACATTGAAAAATGTTGATTTGCCAACATTTGGCACTCCTACAATGCCCACTTTTAAGTTAGTGCCCACTCGTCCAATAAGTGGCTTCTTTTCTGGTTCCTCAACCTTTTTAGGTGGCATTCTGAAAAATATTTTATTTTAATTAGTTTCTGTAACACAGAAATAACATTTAGAAAAAAAGTTTTACTATAAGTAAATTTTAGGTTTTCCCCAGAAAAAAAAAAAAAAAACTATTTTGCTATTTATAATAATAACATAATAATTAATGTTATTTATAAAAGTTGTGCAACACATTATGATATCACTATCATGTTGCCTAATGTTTTAAATTAATAAAAATAAAACTTAAAATCATTTCAAATTAACCTTTGTTTCTTTAATTCTTAATTAATACACTTATTAAAACTGAATATTATGAGATATTTCATTGAGTGAACGATGATTTATTTCCATATTGGAACATTTAATTCATGAAGTCTGCTTAAAAGCCCTTAAATGTTTAAATAATCAGATACCTAATTACATCCCGTATTTTTTTGCTTTATATTTTACATGTGGAAGAGTTAAATTAATTATTTTAATTTAACTATATATATATAATCTAATATATGCGGTGTATGCGGAATAAGCGGTATTGAAAATAACCTATGAACTTTACGTATATTGTAAGCATCAACAACTTTAAATCAGTAATCCAGAAATCATATTAAATACTTACTTTCAGTTTCTTTTCCCACAGTATAAGTTACTATTATTGTGAAAATATAATTATAAATTAATTCAAAGGAACACGAATACACTAAGCACCTTGCGGTATCAATTTACCACAAATGTCAAATTACATTGACATTTGACAAATACATGTAAATTGTAATACCACAGAAGTTTGAAAACTTTTTTAAACTATGAGATAAAAGTATTAGGTACCTACTTATATTTTTTTTGTCAACCAAAACTTTATTTCGTCTTCAGTCTTTACCATTTTATTATAATCTAATTATAATAACAAATTAAAGATCACATGAAAAAAATGTGTTCACTAGAATCAGTAACTTGACCATTAAAGTAATAACGAAAAACAAAACAGACACTGCCTTAGGGTTTAAAAAAATGCGTTATTTATCAGTGTAATATATGTACTAATATTTACATAACAGATTTAAGCAAGGCAATTATTTTATTTATTTTTATATGAATGAAACAGAGCCAATTTACTATACTTATTTATTACTGGTATTTGTGTAAGTTGATATATTGTAGTACTAAATATGGAAATAAATAACAATACATTAATAACCATTTAATTACAGATTTATTTAACAAAATAATTAACAATTAGGTAGTCAGCGCTGCCCACGGTGGTGACATTGGAGCAGGGTTTTGCAAATATGACATTACAACTGCTGATATGGACAACATAAATGAACTGACAATCTGAAACAAAAAGTAATTAATTAAACTTGTACAATTTACATATTATTTATATGTTAAGATCCCAAATATTGCTATATATACCTGTTTGGTGTCATCTGAAACTCTGGAATTGGCAAAACTTATGCTTGAACAGAAGATTGCAATCCAAGCGCACCATTTTAAACGTATCATTAATCCACACATTGAAAACACCATACCTAAAAGTATTAGGCCATAAAAGAATTTTAATAGCATTTTAAAGGAAAATTCTATTATTTAAGTAACAAAGATATTTTTTTGAAGTTTTAAAATATTCAATAAAGAATATGTTTATAATAATTCTAACAGGAAAGTAAATATCAAATTACACTTAAGATATGTTTAATCTTTGACATAAATTTCTATGGAATAGTCAAGTGGGTCAGGGTTTTAAGTCTTATTCATACCAAGGATATTCATGTAATCAGTAGTTAGATCTTCTGCTGGAGCTGAAGTTGGTGGAGGCGGCTTGTATCGACGCTCACGGTCAGCGCGTCTAGGATCCATGGTTACCTGAGTCTGAAATAGGCAACAATTTCCATTATATTCACAATGCATGCATAACTACACAAACACAAATTGTCTTCAAGGTTAGTAGTGATTAAAAAATTCGTTTAACGTAATACAAATCTACAGTTACTTACTTTTTGCGTTTTTATAAGTGGCCCACAAATAATTACTTCTTTTTCTTACTAATTGAAACCAAAAAGATTATAAACAGTTACACATAATAATCTATTAATTTTCTCTATAGATCAGGGTTAGGAATGAATGAATCTAAATTTTTAATTTCAAAGAAAATGTGAATACTAAATATTAACTATTAATGATTAATGAATATCTGAAAACTAATATCAGAGTTCAGAAGACTCAACTTTGTAGATACGAATTACAAACGTCATGGTCTGACAGACAAATATGTTTGACAGAATAGTGGTAACGTGTGACGTATTTTCGTTATTTATGGCAGATTTGTATAATTTATGTTTTGTCTATTAAATTTGAAGATAGCTTTTTGTATAATTATTAATTATTATGACTTTATTAGAATCTTGTTATTTAAAGCTATAATTTCAAATATTTATAATTAGAATTAAAATAATGAATGGAAATACAATTTAAAGTGAACATTTTCTTCCTCTTTCTTTCCAAAACCGTCGTATCGGTTTAAAAATATATTTAATTCTTGAACATAATCATTAACTACTACTTCATTGGTAACTTTAATTTGTTGTTTTTTACCTCTGAGATGTCAAACGATATTCGAAATTAGATAAAAACCTTAAAGATGCAATAGAGAAACATAGGCATAATTCGAAACCACTATTATAAATACTGTTTTAAGAGTAGATTTATTTTTGCAGAACTATCCAAATTGTTTCCATTCTGTGACTGTTTTGATTCTGGAATATGATGATGAATGATATATACCCATTTTCTTTATATCGAAAATTAAAAAATCATTGAATCGATCTTACATTTAATCATACATTTTGTCGATGTTATTCTCAGTTCTAATTGTCGCGGGCATGGCGGAGAGTGACATCTTCGATGCACGTCGATCTTATAGAATACTTCAGTTTTTGAGGCAGTTGGCGATACGATAGCTTATTTATCTAGCGACTTCTCGGCGGCCCAGGTTCGAATGCCTGTATCGATAAATTTTTCATTTATTTATTATTTATTTATTTAGCTTCACGCCATATCCCTTGCGGGGTAGCCAGAGATGACGGAGCGCCAAACCCTACGGACCCTGCATACCTCTTTCGCCTTGGCCACAGATATCACCTCTTCATACATGCCCTGCGGGGGGTCCTCATGCTTTTTACGTGACCTTCCTCCAATATCATAGATACTGTGTTTTCGAAGGTCACTCGAGGCCTCCCCCTGTCTCTATTACCGCTCACTTTTCCTATATAAATCTTTTTTACCATTCTTTCATAACTCATTCGTTCGACGTGCCCAAACCACCTTAGCACGTTCTTTTTCATTCTCACCGTGACATCTTCGCTAGTACTTGCCATTCTGTGGATCTCTTCATTGGGGATTCGATCAGCTAGCCTGACTCCGCATATTCTGGGAAGAGATCGCATCTCCACAGCATTCATCTTTCTTACATTCTTCTTCTGTGTTACCCACGTTTGGCTGCCGTATAACAGCGTCGGTAGCAAAACCGCATTGTGTACAGCCAAACGTGCAGCTATGCTGACGTTTCGCCGTCTCAACAATGCAGCCAAAGCACCGTTGACTCTGTTACCAACAGCAATACGCCTTTCCACATTCATTTACTTATCTTCCGTCCCTGCTAAACATACTTTCCAAATATACCACTTCATTCACTTGTTCTATTATTATCTTATCATTCACGTTGATCTTACATTCTGTTCTTTCTTCATTTATTTCAAATAAATTTCTTTAACAAACAAACAAACATAATTTTTTCATTTTATATTAAATTAAAATATTATAACAACCAACTTCTTCCAAAAGAAAACGATGATATTTGATTATATGATGTTGCTATATTTTATGACATTAAAAATACTTAGGACGTGTATGTAGTCCCTTCCTTGTGGCATTCATCCAGTTCACAGTTTCGTAAACAAAATTTTTAAAGGCTTTTGAGAAATATTGCAAGGTTTGTCTTGTGTTCTTTTTTGGTGTTTCCTTTGCTATAATCAATATAGATTAGTTATTGAGACTTTTATGACTCAAAATTTATGTTAAATTCTGTGTGTATATTTCTTGTGTCGAAAAAGGCAAGACGGACAGAGTAGGCTGGTGCACACTTTACCAGTTCTCTATGTTAAAATATAAAAAGCTATAGTTTCTCTGTGGTAAATAAATACAAGCGGCAACTTCACAGCCTCGTGAACCTCATCATCTATATGTATTGCGAGAAGTATAAGAAATGAGAGCTGTGTAGAGTAAAACTTGTTAGATACGTGGATACTAAGTATATAAGACTTTTAAAATTTACTTTAACCAGGCTGTGGACGTTTTTCAAAAGGCAAATCCTAGACTAATAATTATAAAAAAAATAAGTGCACCAACGATAAATAACGCTATAAAAGGTATTATCTTCTGTTAAAGAAAATCCTTTAAATGTTACGAATACTGTACAACAAATTGAAGCATCTTTGCTATTTCAAGAAGAAGATGTTAGGACAACATCGTTTCCATCTTTACTGGATAATATAGCGAGCAGCTCCAATTGACCAAAATTGTTTGTAGCCCTGACTTCACTTATACTGAAATCAGAATATGGCTTATCCTTTCCTTATAATCTTGTAATCTGTTGATAAATTTTAGCCATTCCCGATTTAGCTCAACCCATGCTCATTTTGGCCTAAACGAATGCCCCCCCCCCATCCTCCCTCTTCCCCCTCTGGTAAAGCGGGCAATCTTAGAGTTCTCTAAATTTTGTTATTAGTTTTATATTTTAGGGTTTTTTATAAATCTGACCATGCATCTTATAAAAGGGTTTCATAAAGGATCTGTTTTGAAAAATAAAAATAATAATAATAATAATGTAGTTAAGTTATAAACCAATTTAAATACATCTTAACCTTTTTTTACGGTCCATTTTAGGCCTATCTGTCCTATATCAATATGTATAGATAAAAAAGCGCGTCCATTGTCTACTATTCAATAAACCAAAGATTATTGTTCGTGAGCACAGAATTATCAAACTTTATTAACATAAAAAATATCCTAATTTCAATAAAGAAGATGTTTATATAACGTTTGCGAATATAATGACATGACATAAAGAAATGTTAGTGAGTTTTGTATGCACCCTAAGCTTTATACTAGGAAACTAAAAAAATTTTGGAGATATTTTACCAATACCAATAATATAGTAAATGGTAAATTTAGTTTATTGAAGGAAATTGAAAATGAAATTGCAATAATAACATAAATAGTTAATTCTATTGAAGTTCGGTAAATAAGTAAATAATCATTTTGTATTTTGCCTGAATGTGACGTCACAAAGTTATGTATGTTGATTACAACGTATTTAAGCTGTCTCTATAATGTATGTTCCCTTCGAACATACATTCTTAGATTAAATACGTTTACATTTAAAATTAGTTTTGTAAAAATTGCGTTTTGGATCTTAAAATCTGTGTACGAGTTATAAAAAACGATTAAGAGTGAAAATAACCGGTACTTGTCAGTAAATATTTGTAGTACCGGTATATAAGAAACGATAAAATATTATTATTATTATTTTCATTTATAACATAAAATCTATCATAAGTTTGTTTGTTACGGTTTCACGCCTACTTATACATGTAATAAGTATTTATTAAATTCTCAGTCACAAAAATATGATGCTCCATTTTACAGATGGGCCACTCAAAATAATAATTCACTGAAGTTACATATATAACATACTCCATGTTACTAAAAGAATACTTAATATTCTTTATTATAATGTTTTATTTTTGTAATTTGAACTCAATTTATACTCCTTCTTTTTGAAATCTTAGTCTTAAATTCCATGCATAATAAAAAAGAATTGTTACAAGATATCTATATATATACACACGAAAATATAAGCAATAAATTTTTATTAATAATAAAATATATATACTTTCGCATTTATTCAAGAAATATAACATTAATCATTCAAATATTAACTGTTACACTAAATGTGATAATAATTGATACTTTTTAAGACTAAGTTACACTACTATCTAATTTATTGCTGTAGCCAGAAGACTACTGATAGATACTACCACATTATTAACTATTTTTTACAATAACGTCAATATATACTAATGCCTGTGTATATTAGACTAGCTTGTATTTGCCGGCGTTGCTGGTAATTTTTTGGCTAAGACAAGGCTTAAGAATATAATATAAATGGCTACCACGAGAATAATATGTTCCGTGTAACTATTAATAGTGATTCAGATCGAATCAGAATATACAGAAAGATAGAAATAGTTATCATGGTCAATGACTCATTGGCATATTATTATTACAAAATTTGTCCAACTAGTTGGAGTAGGTATGTACAGAAAGTAACTGATTTTGGTATTTGGCATTTGGCAGTATAAGTCTGTTTGATAATTTTGTCCATTTTCTAATAAATCATTCATTTGCAATGAATCTTATTAAGTTATTTTGTGTTGATGTTAAAAATAATACTAATAAGTGTATTTCAATAAAAATTATACAGCTACTACGTTTATTCTATTAATTCGAAGAATCGCTAACCCTAGTTCCAAATAAATGTATACTTATAAACTTAAAAGAGCCGTCTGATTACATAAATTACAGTAAAAAAAAAAAATACAGATTGTATAAACACTAACTGCAACATAATGAACAATGGCAGCTTTCCATACATCATTTTACCTGACATTTTTTGGAAGCGTCTAAATATAAAAAAATATTTAAACGATAGGGGTAACATTACATAAGCTTAATCAGAAACAAATATTTTTTTAGAAAGCCACAAAAAAAAGATATTTCAGTTTTTGTTTAACAATAATTTGAGGTTACCTGTCAATACTAGTTGTCACTGATTGTAATTATAGTCTATACAAACATAAAAAAATACGTAAGAGATTTCCTAAATGATGTTTTTAATATTAGTTATTAGTTTAGTAAAGGGTTAGAATATGTCTTGAACGGATTTTATCGCGTTTATTAACGCGAATATATATTTGCAATGAATAATATTTGTCTAAATATAAGAAAACCGATCTTTCTTCTTAGCAAATATGTCAGATAGCTATTTCTATTTACTCAGCTTCAACCTCTAACATTCCAATACTGGGCATAGGCCTCTTTCACCAGATAGGAAAAGAATCGCAGCTTAATAGCCGATGGTCCAATGCGTGCTAGCAAATTGCCTACTATCGAACCCGCGAACACCATCGTATAGGCAGCGCCAATCGACAAGACCACCGCTATTCTATAGCGATCATATAGTATAGTATACAGGTGAAAAAATATATATTTTGTTTAGAAAAATGTAGTTATACATTTATTTAGATAAGGATAATATAGGACAGACATATGTAAGTCTATAAACAAAGAAAAAAAAAATTAATATAGGTATTTATAGTAAAAATAAAACAAGATGGTATTTTAATTACATAATATATTAAACACTGCATATCATTATTATTGCAGCCAGGAAAGAGGCAATGGTTACAAGTATTAGCGGCTCCTGTAATCTGGTAATGCTATAGTTCCATTCTCTGTATTCCGAATGCCTGATGGCCTGACAATATCTTGCTCATGTGGATCTTCATGAGATTATTTGTCCTTCAAAGATATGCCAACATTGGCATTGAGATATACTCCACAACAGTAGGCTCATTAGGTGGCTCAGTATGCGAGCCATCATCATCCCCATGCCGAATGGCTTCTTCAACTCTTAATTCATTAAGGCGATTCATATATAGGAATAGGACCTCTCTTTTGGTTCGCAACCTACAGGAATAGCATACATTGTCTGAAGTTGTTACCTGGCAGAAATATAAGAAATCTTTCTGATTTTAGCATATAAAACATATATCTAGGATTAATGTTATTCAGGGTAAATTAAACTTATAATATAAATGTATTTATGTAACTTTCACAATCTAAATAATTGTAAGAAGATTAGATATTAAAATAAATAAAATCAAACAAACATTTTGAAAGAATAAAACCTAAAGTTCAATGTGTATAGAATACATAAAAATAATAGCATAAAACAGAACTTAAACTAAGATGTACACACCTGATGTGGTTCCTTACTGCATTTAATTATTTCTATCATCTGTCGTTGTAGTTCAGAGGGATTATCTCTTAATATTTTCTCATTTTGCCTTTGTATGAGGGAACATCCGCATAAAATACAAACATTGGTATGACCACGCTGACTTGGTGTCGGTCCAGCTTGTGGTTCATTACCAGTATTCTGTTGAAGATTCCGATTTACTGCATCTATTAAAAGTTTCTAACATGTTTCGCAAACATAATCCTCATCAGTTATCTGAAAGTAATTTGTAATAAGTGTTAACGCATTATAACAAATTATGTTTGAAAGTATAAATAACGAGTTAATTTAATATAATTTAGGGATAAACACGGGCAATAGCATTTTTAAGAACTTACGATTTGTGGATAAATCGAGTTGCAGAGCATCGTACACACTTGTGTTTTGTTCTAAAATCCGATATCGGCGAAGAGTATTCACCCAAATATTACAATTCACGCACAATATGTGCTTGCGCTTGCTATCCATGATAAAAGAACACTCAGAACAGAAAGACAATCGAAATCCGTTAAGGCGTCCGAGAATGAATAGTTGCACAGAAGTCGCGATGACAGCGTAAAAGTAAATAAACCACGCAAAGCTAGTTAAAATGGCTTCCAGTACTGTCAAAGTCAGTCAAACTATTAGTCAGTTATCAGTCATTTAAATTGACCTGTAATAATATATTTGATTAATCTTATAGTTAAATACATACAACAAACGCAATTATATAGTTTCTTTATTATGTAGTAATAACAACAAAGAAAAATTAATATTGCTATTTATCATTTTAAATAGTTTTTTATTTTTTAATTGTATTAAACCGGAAATGCACAAAAAACCGAAATTAAAAGCTTATTAAATAAAAGTTTTTTTCGTGGCTTTCCCACGTAAATCTAAGACCGTGTAAAAAACGACTAAATGATACAATTAAGTTTCGCTTTGGTCTTGTTTTTAGACGCTTCATAAAAGGTTCAGGTAAAAAATTGCCATTGTTCTTTATAGTCCTAGGTATTTGTAATAAAAGGTTGATATATAAATTTAAGTTTTAAGAATACACGTAGGTACAAAAGACTAGGTCATATTTTAAATTGTGGTGAATAAATAGGTATCCTAATTCCTATATAAAAACATATATGGTATAAATGTTGTTGAAATAATGGTTGAATTATGCAAATTTTTGAATTAATGTAATGTGTCGTAAAAAATAAAAATATTTAGCGGTTTAGTGATGGACGCGGCTGTATACCATTGGCTGGGGATCGACCGCCCACCGCCCGCGGCTCACACGCAACGCCTTGCGTTCTTATGAAATTAAAAAAAAAAAAACAAACAATCCATTTTGCTATACCGCGAAAAATATCAAGAATAGTATTTTCATTTATTTGTTCATTTTACTATTTATATTCTACTAGCTAGTTTAATATGACTTGTTTATTTAAAAAAGTCAATTTTTCTACTCGTTACAATTTACATTTTTAGGTAAATAAATATTAATGAAATTAAAAGAATATTTGTAAAAAAATAACGATAATCAAACGAAAAATTTATAACCAAAAAAAAAATGGTTAATGTAAGTGAGTATTAAGTTTCCCTATCCCTAATTACTAGTAAATAAAAACAATACAAAAGCATAGTGCAGAGGGAAATACGAGTACATGCAATTATTGGTATGAGTGAAGCGTAACGCGGGGGCGGAGGCCGACCACAATCATGCCACAATTAACTAATATGGCGGATTAATCACTAGTTCGACGGTTTTTGCTGCGGAATACGTGGTTATGGATTCAATTGAATTAAATACTTTGCAATTATTGAGTCTCGGCTGTTCAAATGATCAATGCATAAATAAATAAGCAATCATATATTTTTTATTATTAGATACTTAGTTTTATTTATATTTTATAAATTTATAAAGAGCAACCTATTTTTTTGCTTTTCTTCCAGCTACCCTTGAATATGAGTAAGTATTCCATAAATCAAGTAGGTAGGTGATTTATAATACAAATTTGAATGAAATAATTATAATCTTGAATAACATAATATATATAATTTCATCTCTTAAGTGCATTCAAATAATATATAAATATTTGAATGGAAAATACTTTTATCGGGGAGGGGAGGGAGATGTGGGGGTGACTGACAGGTTTCTATTTAATTTGTAATATATATTATTTTAGCAGAAAATTTAAAATTATTTTGTTTGCTATTTTACCAATAATTATAACATGACGTGTGCGATTTGAGTATAAATTAAAATTATTGTCTTAGTATAATTACATTATGACTAGGTTGACTACCAATTAAGTAATAATGTTATAGTCAACAAAAATTACTAAGAACAAAGTATGTTTATTATAGTTCGTAGATGCTGTTTATAACTAGCCTTTGCCGGCGACTTCACCTGTCCCTTCCCATCCCTAAATAATAAGACATCTATACCTATCATTACATTCTTGATTTTATTCTCATTATACTCAACAGATCTCAGATTATTTTTCGGAATCAAAATCATTATTTCAAATTCAAGTCCAGTAGTTTGGTTTACTAATTATAGGCTAAATTAGTGTTGTGTTTTCTATTGAAAAGGAGAGATTTTTCAATAATAAATAATATAATAAACTATCTTATTCTATATCGTGACTGGATCAATAATCTATAACAATACATATATAAATAATTATATATAGGTATATATACCTACCTATTTTTTGTGTTTAGTTGTCTCCAGAATGCGACGAGATAATTAGCTAAAAATTTTCTCATGTATGTTGGAGCCGAACGCGGATGTTATAGAGAAAACAGATTGAAAAAATGTTTAGCCATTCAACTGTTATCAAGAAAAGAAGAAAGATGAGGGGCTCAGCTCAACACCCGCCGCGCACGGTTGGCGGATCCTAGTATGCACAGACAAACACGCAACAATTAATAAAAAAAAAAAAATAACTACCATAATATAGTAAAAAATATAAAAGTCAATTAAAATAAAACTGTGATGGTGTTAAATACTGACGCATGTGATTTGAATAACGTTATTTTTATTACGATAAATAAATCGGTCAAAATCTACTGCCTCATAAGTAAAGTTGGGGAGGGGGTGGTGGTTATGGCACTCCTCGATTTATAGATAGATATTACATTGGTAAAATAATTAGTTGTAATAATTATCAACTTTAAATATAAGTCTATACCTTAGCAAGATATCAACATAGGGCTCACAGAAATATTAATCAATCAACACATTTTATATGAGATGGTGACGATCAAACCAGTCTGTTATGACCTGTAATATATATTAAATACCTGTATTGACTACAATCTAGTAATATCAGATAATTTGCTATTTTAATTGCAGTTTATTATATTACCATCACCATTGCGACAGAATAAGATTAAAAAAAACACATAATTGTATTGCAAAGGTTTTATAATGACAATTAACTTCCTTATATAATAATATGAAACTAAGTAACTCTATGAAACATTAAAGAGTACAGAATAAAATAACTTACTAAATTTAACACTAAACCTACCGACAATTCTTGTATACCTGTTCCTACCGCACGCCGTCAAATTGACCGGTAATTAAAAGTTATTTTATTATATAACGCAAGAAATAATGGAAATAACTAAAAGTAAAGAGTGTAGAAAATATTATATGCATATTCTAAGAATTGTCATGTAGTTTGATAACAATATTAAAACGTTTAAAAATGTGTAAGTTTTACAAAAGTTTAAGAACGGTCAATTTGACCGGTACTTGGTAGGTTTAGTGTTAATAATAATAAAAATAAATCGTTGAAAAGAGACCGGCTTGGTTTAGGACCTAACTAATACGCTCAATACATACAAACATTATATGTATATAATAATTTAATACATATACATTACACTCGATTAAGATAATCAAATCGTATAATAACACTACAATTTATATTATACGTCTGAATCAGAGGTGATTTTTGCGAAATTGTTCCAAATTACGAGACGATCCTAATTTTATTAGCGATTTGTGGTAATGTATGTATTTAGTTATGGAGGATAAAACAATGCCTGGGTGTTATTTAGATAAGATATTTATTATTTAAATCGTTGGTACGAGATTTAAGTATAGATGAGGAGTTGATAATTCGTTAATAATGGTTACCGGATTATGGACAAGGTCACTTTGGAATCCATTTTATTTGACGTCACTATGCTTATAATGCGAGATGTTTTGTTATAATATTATTATTATTGAATTAGTTTTTAAAGGCTATTTGCTTGCTAGTTACAGTGTTTAATTAAATTAAACTCAGTTTACTTATTTTAATAAAATTACAGTTATTAATGTTTGTTTATCTTTGCCTGAAGTAAGAGACGCATAAAAAAAAAGAGAATATTTTGTTATGCTTTAAAATCGAAAATGAATTTCAAGTGTTTTGTAATGAATATTACAAAAAGTACTTCATTGGTTCAAAATTTAAATTAAAATAATTGAATTATTTTATTTAAATACTTATATTTCACAAGATGTAAATATAAGCAAGTAACGGTTTTGAAACGCGAGTACTTTTGAAACACGCGTTTACTTGTCGCTAAAATCTTGCGGGGCGGAGTCCTCGCTACAATGAGAATCCCGGAGAGTCTAAGGATTCCTAATTCCATGGTGAGGGTTCCACTTCCGTTACCCGCTGGTCCCCAAATTGCTGAAGAAAGGGTACCTCGCGCCGCCATTGTCCACCGATTCGTTGGAATAAAACATATTTAACAACGTGTCGCCGATCGGGTCTTTGTACCGTTACGCACTACTTAATTATGTGGAACAGTGAAAGGGTCATATTTTCTATTAAATTTGTACAATAATACACACATGGTGTGTTTTATTCGCCTTTTGTGACGTAATTGTTTGTTACGTGTATCAGTTTTTTTTATTGTTTTAGCATTCATAAAGCGATTGGTCTTCTTGTTAATAGGGGATATCTAACTAAAATCTAAACTCGGATACATTGAATTTTATTAGGAATGCACAGACCTATCCAAGTATCTACTTTCAATGAGTATATATTGCAAATAATTAAAATATTTTAGAATTCCCTTTAAACTAAATATATTTCTCTTTAATTGATTTAAATTTACAATAAAAAAAACTACATTATAACTATTTTTAATATATAACCTAACTTTTTAAACATATCTCTTGATATAGGATGTTTTAAAACATCTGAGTTATTCAATCAATCAGTACCAGTTATATGTTATCTTTATTTTATTATAAACAATTCATCCTGTAGTACATGCAGTGGCAGGGCGAGTGCACCATTGTTCCCTCATGAGCAGATTACTATAATCATTACACACGTAATGCGGTAAATGATAAGGTACTAGAGTTAAAACATATGCTTCGTAACTCATTCGTTCCAGTAGGTCACTTTATTTGTACTCGTTTGTTAAGACCTCGTAAAAATAACTTCCCGCCTTTTATTGATGACGTTTTGACGTTTGACATAACTTACTACTGTTAAATTTAAAAACAGTGGCATCTTTGCTTTGCTAAGTTGGTTAGTGAGATCCTACTTTATTTTTAAATTAGACTTAATCTTTATCTGTTATTCTGATATATGAGCTATAAGTCGGTTTTTGCCTAAAATATTAACAAACATGTATTCCTCACAAACTTTAGTAGTTAATTTCAATACAATAATATTATAATTAGTAGAATGTCGACATTGTTTATATATATGCAATTATTGAGCTAGTACATTATGTATGCAGATACGATACGCATTAGATCATGTGCTGGTTGGGCTTATTATGCAGCATCCATGAAGAGATGCCGCGGTCTGTTATTACGCCAAATGGAGGCAAATTGCTCACATCTAACGCACTGCCGATAATGCCGCTGCCGTAAAAGCATGACTCGAAACGCTTCAGCATTAGCGAACAGTATGCTAATCAGCGATCTGAACTCACGCGGGCGGCATTATGAATTTATGTTTTGTATGAATTCCAGGTAGCGAAACAGTAAAACGACTATCATATAACTTCACTCTACATTATGTCTATTCCTGTTACTATTTATTCTCTTCAACAACACGTTGAGGCCGGAGTTTTTTTTTTAATCACCTTAGCATGTCTTAACATGGTTACAGAGAACATAAAATATATGAATATTCTTTTCTTGTCCTCCATAAATACAAAAAAATGGAAATAAGATTACAACTAATTAAACATATAATAAATATACAATTTAAATGTATTATGTATCAAACCAATAGAAAATTTGCAGAACAAATGCTAAAAACAATATTTTATCGCATGGCAAGAGAATGACATTAAAATGAAAATTATTTTTAATCGCATCCAATTTGCATGCGTGAGGGAACAACTCTAACCACTGGTCCACGGCAGCCCGAGCGTGACATTCATTAAACAATGCCCCGTACTCGGCTACTCGGCTGTTACCTAACCTACCTACCTAACCTAAATGTCTATAGTGTTTCAATTGACAGATAATTAAGGTTTTTTTAAGTTGGCAATATTGGGCTCAATGGGTATAGCGTATAAATTGACATTACCTAGTTATTACGATTTTTATTTTTTTTTAGTAGGCAATGATTATTAACCTAAACATTCATATTACTTCAACTGTCATGAAAGCTAATTATGTTTTTAAATTAGTTTTTTTTTAATGTTAACTAGGCAATGGTTGTGAATATATAGATTTTGAATTGTTTGTGTAAATAAAAAGTTTTAATTTCGTTAGTTTTTTTTATATTTAAACGTATGAACATAGAAATAAGGAATATAATGTGCGGACACAAAATTTGTTGGCCTTCACTACCGATCGATTCGTTTAAAATATAAAAAGGACTTACTTATAAGTATATTTTTAAGTAGGAAGAGCAAAAAATAGGTTAACCCTTACACCTTACCTTACAATATAAGGTGACGTAGTAAATTGTTTTTATTATTATTTATTAAATACTTTATTTTTTATAATAGGTGGTCCATGTCCATAAGTGTTTTTTAAATAAATGTATTTTCGTCATTAAATTTAATGCTATTAATATTATTCACACATAAACTTATGTATATCAGTCGGTGATAGAATCTTTAAGTCATAGCGATGAGCCATAGACCAGGTAAAGTAACAAATGAAACAGTAATATATTTATAAGAAATCATTGATAAACATATATCTAAACTTAAACTTTAACAAATAACCGGTGGAAAATATAATACAAAAATTTCAAGGTAAAATTTTTATTTAATTGACATTATTATTTATACAGAAATAGAGAAACATATATTTATAATTTCTTTATTAAGATCGTTCAGTATCAGAATCAAGTATAATCTCTAATATAATTAAAATAACCCTCCAAAGTAAATTAAATAATTTGTCCGTCGGTATAGGTAGATAATGTTAATAAATTTTGTTGGGTAACTTTTTACAGTTATAGTTATAGTTTGTAAAGTGACGGATTTGAAAAAACACCTTCCATTGCCCCTCTTTTTCTTGTTTCCTCAATCTCCTGTTTCTTCCAAACAAATTCACATCCATCTTTGTGTTTATTAATGTCTCATCGTCATTCATATATAAATATATAATAGATAATTATTCCATTTACTATCAAAATTATATTTTAGTTAAATATCTATAATATTATCTATATTCTAGGATATTATCAAGATCTTTAAAAACAAAAGATTATATATTATTATATAGCGCCTGTCTTTTTTAGCCGAGATTAATTTAGGTATTACAGTTATAATCAATATATATATTATATAATTAAACCATAATTAATTAAAAAATTAAACTTCATATCTTTATAATTTTATTTAAAACAAAAAAGTTAATAGTTACTATTAAAAAAAAATATTGTCAGTAACTCAAATAATTGCTTAAAAGCTATTACATCGTACCTACGGGAAAATCTGGTACATATATTTAATAATAATATGTGTGGATTTTGTTTTAGTATTTATTTATAGACTACTTTATATAAATTAATCTTACATCGTATTCAATTGTACAAGTAAGGAGGTTTTATTTCATAATGTGATTAAAATTAAAACCTTCTTTCTCCTCTAATATGATTTTTATTAAAAAAAAATATGTTTTTTTTTAATACCTTGTAAGGGCCTTATATAGAGTATTCTCGTCTACTTCAATCTTGTTTAATTATAACTCACTAAAACCTATATTATACTTGTATTTCTTGTTCTTTCCCGAAGATGTGAAACAGGCTTTATTCTTAAGCTGCTCATATTTTGTAAATAAAAAAGAAATTACTGAAACTCGATGATTGTTTACTTCTTCATTGTAATGTGTAACTTAAGAATCATTAAACTCTACCATTACTTTCTTGTTACAAATGTAGAACTGGCTTTAAAATTAAGTTCAGTTCGTGTCATTCAGTCATAACAATTTATTTCTTATTATTGTGAATGTTTAAATAAATTAGCATTCCTATTTTATATTAATCGCGTGTTGAACTATGTTGAATTTGAAACAATTACTAATAAGGGGTAATTTGAGTTTCACAATTGAAGATTTCCATCTCTCTCTCACAAAGCACTGACGTATTGGTAAAATGAGACAGACTTACCGGCGAGGATCAGAGTTTCCGTTCAAATTATTTAGATTGAGTTTAATTTGCATAAGGAGCCGCGGGCGAGCGCCGCCCGCCGTCGTTACGACCCCTGTACTTTTCTGTAATATTTTCGCCATTTTCAACAAAATTCCACACAAATAATATAATCTCTGACATTATCATGGTTATTACGATCGACCATCCATCCATAATAGTTCGATACTCAAATTCTTGATACAAGCAATCAACATAGAACTGCCCGAGCAGGTTTACGGAGTCTTCAATTATCGCTCGTAATATAAAGTCTTAAACGCTTTAGGAAGCTGACCGGTCGGGTGGTGAATCAAGGAGTCAGAATTGAAAGAATCTTTCATTGTAATATGATATAAGATCCGTATATGAATATAATAAATGTAAGTTGAGTGAGTGTATGAACTACTGTTCGGCGCACGCGCATTGGCGCCACGTGCTCCAATCGCCAGCCGCTGTCACGCCCACGCCTATATAAACTTCATGCGTGTCCAAATCCCTTACACCCTTTTTGACTTAATTATTCTTTATTTTTATATTTCCTATGAATTTATTTGAATTCATTTTATTACATGTGTTGATTATGTAATATAATTTGGTTTAAAATCAACTGATATGAATTTCCATGACATTTAGTCAGTTGTCACTTTTATTGTTTTTTTTAAATAGATCTCAATGTATAGATTTTAAATATTCAGCCACTTATCGTAGAGGTTTAATAAAAACGTCTGACTTACCTATTACTGTACTGAATTGGGACGCGGCTGTGGGCTATAGTTTGACGGATATTTTCAACGGTTTCGATATGAGTCTAATGACATAATCGGGGCCCGTGGCGGTGCTTGATGACAGTGATCAGAAAACGAAGCCGAGTGCCTTAGCGAGTGTTGCAAATCAATCCGTTCCTTCGGGCAACGGTCACTGCACCTGACTATTGAGAACAAAGCACCGTTGGTTATATTGTTTGAGATATTAGATGATAATATAAAAATTATAATATCCTGAAAGTCTATATAATATATTTACGCGGGATTATCCAGCATTTAGCCATTAACTAAGAGCGTTTGTTACTAACATGTTTCAGTGAGGGCGGGTATTACAAAACCTTTATAGAATCTTGGATTACCTACTACCGAACATCATGGATTAAATAGGAAATATAAGAATTCATTTAATATTACCTTTAAGGTATAAGTAAATAAAGCTGATTTTATAGTAAAATATATATTTAAAACATTTCATGTCTATCACATTACAATAACCATAATTTTAAATAAACTAGTTATAAATATAGATAAAATAAGCTACACTTAAAACTTCAGTATGTACTTAAAAGTTCAGTACTATATTATATCCATAAAACTCTTTCTTTGTAATCATATTTTAGGATAGTCGTAACGTGCACGAAATGAATACCTCCTTTCTTCGATAAATAAGAAATCAATGCATTTAACAAAATATATAAATGTAAATCTGTAATAACGTCTCATTTGAAAGATAGGAAGGTATAACATAACATCTCTTCCCGGTAATTGAAAACACACTGACATTGACAAGATAAATCTTGAAATTGAAAACAAAAATGGCTTACACGTATGTAGTCATGTTATAAAACAAGATGGCGATAGTAAATAAAATAGATTGTACTACCATTTTGGCTCGTTATATTTCTTACTACATATTAAAAAATAATAATAAATTTTTATATATCCGCGAGTTTTTACAATATCTTTCATCTTGAAAGCATACATCTCAATTATTCGGAAATATAACTTAAATCTTCGCCCCATGTGTAATTTTAAAATTCCATAAAAAAATACACATAATTATTTAACTTTCTCATAAAATATTAACAATAATTAACTTAAAGTACATTGTAAATTATAAGTTATTTAGTTTCATCGCCACATCACTTAACATATCTTCTTCGAATTCTTTTAGATAATGCTAATAAATATTCGACGATAAAGATTACATAAATAATAAAATATATTAATTAAACGATATTAAATCTTTCCAATATATAAAAAAATGTACTCAGATAAAGTAATAAACAAAATATTATCTTTTAAAATACTAAAAGATATTATAAAATACGTAAAGTCAATAAAAATATAATGAAAGTGAACATGTGCAAACAAAGGCCTGATACGAGTAGTTGGATTTTAAAAATGTGTCTTTATGTAGGCTCTAATTGCATTTAAAATTACCCTCGAAGAATATAATTTACGTAAGTCATAACGGGTGCTGTTAAATAATGCAAAACACGATGCGCTCCGCACCTACCTTATAAATATTGACAAGTTACGTGCATGTATGAGGAAATTATAGCGGGTTATAGATAATATTACATAGCTGATTGTGACTTACAATGACCTAATTGTGATCTTAACATGACCAACATTTCTGCTGGAATTGCTCGGTTTATAAATATATATATATATTTTTATGTCAATGTTTATATGTAAAGATTGTAATATTTAGAATATTACAGTATTGATGAATTAATAAAATATAGAATAATTGATAGGTTTTTTATTTGTCTATAATCTTTGAAGATGTACTCAGAATAAAGCGACACATATTATTATTAATAATATTTATTAACATTCATATGTTGTAAGTTCAAATATAAATTTAGATTGAAAAACAGTTTTTTATATCACTATGGCAAAAACATTATGGCAACTCTATAACTACATAAATAAAAAAAAATCGTTTAGGGGAATACACATTACATGATATCAAAAGTGTATACAAAAATCACATTCATACATACAGATAACCAAATATTAGATCTCTTATCGCGTTTTTCGTGGCCACTCGTTTAGGGTTCGGAGAATAGAAGTTACCATCGCGTAATAGGCCGTAATGGCTTTTGATTTTCCGTTGCAATTGCTGTAGTTTTTTATTGTCCCTGGCATTTTCTATGCATAATGGCATGTGAGATTACAGACTACATTATACATGTGTCCGTGGGACATGTTGCAAGAATAACAGAAGACTGATTTGGATTGACAGGATTAATTTTAATAAGCTTATTAATATTAATGTATGCTACGAGTCCGTTTTAGAATTTTTGACATATTTTTATTAGATATTTTATAATATTGTGTAAAGATCGTTTATACCCGATATAATAACATACTTAAAAAATCGTTATTTATGATATATTGCTTATAATTTTTTTTCAAACAAGTTTTAAAATGAATTTTTTTTCGAAAATTCGTTTTAGAGATTACCTACTGCGTTCAAACAAATAGCAAACTCTTTATTTTATTATGTTAGTACAAATAGGTTTTATTGGATTTTAGTTGCCTATTTTCACTGTCACACTTCATGCCACCGCCTGCCATTACCGTTTCAATACGAAGTATTCTTCAATAATTCAAGGAGCTATTTATGATTCAAGGTATTAGGGTGTTTCAGGATTAGTACAACATGGAACTCTTAGCAAAAAACTCCTTAAAGACAGTTAACACTCCCCTGATATGCAAGAGATTATGGAAGGTGATCTCTTACCAGAACCCTCACGAATGGTTGTCCTTTGAAAACCAACGTTACAAATGGAGACAATTATTGAATCATTAAACAACTTATACTGATTGTGACTTACTTAGAATATCGTTTTTCTGCTAAGTAATATATCATAAGTAGAAGAGTACAGATATACTTACTAAAAAGTTTTAAAGTAGAAATAAACAAATAAATATAATATTTAACACAAAGTCGGTTAAAATATTTAAGAATATTTCATAATATTTTTCAAAGTTAGATATATGTTTTAAAAAAATTACATAGTATTATATACTTATTAGCTGGAATATTAACATAATTATTTAATACATAATAATAAAATAACAAACAAAACACTTATCATATCCAATCTTACTTTATTATAAAAACATTTGTTTTGAATATAAACTAAGATTAAAATAAACCGTCATGGCGACGGTTTATATTGTAATAAAGCTTCACTTTTTAATAAATATAAAATAAAAAACCATGAACAATCCGGACTTAAACTTACGGCCTCTGCACCATCGCCGAATAATAAATACAAGATGGCGGACACGTAACAGACAGTTTGAACCCATTACTTTTTTCTATATTTTATAGATTTTATCAAACTCGATACCAAGGTTATGTATTTGAAATCAAGTTATAACAGTTATTAATTAAGTACTGCTATTTATGCTATTTATTTAATTACCATCAATCAATAACAAAATAGATCAGAGCATTCTGGAAATTACGGGTATAATATAGTATTTCTGTGGTCCAAACATTTTTTTTTATTTATTTAGTTGAGTGTATTAGGGGAAGCTTGGGAGTAGCGTCAGTGACAGAAAAAAATTAGAGGTAGCCGTCTGTCATGGTATGGGCATGTTATGAGGAAAGATGAAAGGCATATGACCAAAAGAGTGCTGGGTAGTGGAGGGATGGAGAGGTAGAGTACGGCCGAAGAAAAAAAGAAGATGGATGGACTGCGTGAAAGACGATTTGGAGAAGGAGTGTGTACAGAGATGACGAATACAGGAGAGTATGAAAGGAAAAAACATTCTGTGCCGACCCCAAAATAGGGATAAGGACAGGAAGATGATGATTATTGAGCTGACAGTAGTCAGTAGAAGTCAGTAGTCAGTCATGTTAACATAAAATAAATTCTGTTGTTGTCTGAAAAATAACACATAAACAAAAAATATTTAGTATTCCGAAGTTTGTTCTACTGATTCACTGACTGACTGTCTTCATTTTCTTCTTCTTTTCGATCGGATCCAATGTTTCTGTTTCTAATGATGCTGTTGTATTTAGGTAAAAAAAGTAATTTTATTAATTTCTCATCGGATCCGCCGGATACATAAAGAAAAAAACGTATAAGATAGATAACGACTATCAGTCATTTAAACACATATTATTAAATATTAAATTATTTATGATGAATGATTTTTCGTCATTCCGTCTAATTCATAAAAACATATAAAAACATTGTTTTTCAAATATATAATCTAGTTAGTTAATACTATATACATATATTTACTGTCGTCATACGGAAGATCTTTGAAATGGTCGGAAGAGCAGCGCTTTGTATAGTGAGTGAAATAGCTGGATTCAAGTCATCTCCTTTCCTTCCTGGTCTCCTAGTATTCTTCAATCCTCTCCATTCCTTCCGGATGGCAATATAGCTATATTTCGATAAAACATTACAATGAATTATGTGCATGTACTTATTTTAGTAATAAATTACTTAAACATTCATAAGAGTTTTCCTATTTAGGTAAATAAAAAGATGAAAAAATGAATGTACTTCAAATAGAATAGTAAAAATAATGAATAATTATGAAACCGTTAATATTTCAAAAATAGATCAAATAAAATATTTTTTTCTGTACCATTAAGGTACAAGATAGGACGATAACAGCGAGAGTCCCTTCGTAATGGGCCCGATGTCCTTTGGAACGAGTTCTTTTCTTGATAATTACACGTTACGGTCACCGCATCAAAGTAAATGCGATATAAAATTCTATTTTATTACTCCAAATTGACACAAATTTGTCAAAAGTATCATTAATTATATGATTTTTGAAATGAAATCGCCGTTTATCGTACGAAGGAACACAGTTTTTTAATGAACTTCTCCGTTCAGTGGTGGTGCGGGTGCGAGACATCGTACAGGTGACTCCGGCGCGGCTTATTAGGGATTATTACATTATTAGAGGATGGTTTCTGTTTATTTTTATATTAATATAAGTTTAAATATCCATGTATCTATTAAATTAAGATCTTTGGACGATGTAGCATAACTTATATTTTCATGTTTTTGAAGATGATTGAAAATTTGTTAGTGAAAATGAATTTAAATGAACTATTTTTATATTTATTACTTTTTATTTTGTTTTTGTGTTGTCCAAATAAAGTGTTAAATGGTATTTCCATATTGCAAATCCATAAACGTGAGAAATTAAGTTGTTAATTTTTTTAATGGAAATAATTACATAACACAAAAGTATTCAGTACATATTTCAAACAATAGAAAACAATGGATATTATTATCTATAAAACCTTCGTAACTCGTAAATAAGTTAAAAAACGCTTTTGATATTCATAAATTGTCATCAACAAATTGTTGCGTCTGCTCGTCGCTAGATGGCAGGAGTAGTAGTTATTTTTGACATTTGAAAATAATTCTTTTAATAAAGCTTTTTCTTATAAAAGTATTTGTACTTTTTATATGATATTATTTTAACGGTATTTAACATGTTGTGAACAATATATATAATCATTTTAATAATGTTATTTTTTAATACTATCAATAGAGACAGATAACTTTGGTTCAAAACAGTTAGTTATAGATAATAGCATGAATTATGAATGTATTATACAAAGAATTAATTAAATATATAACATATGTTAAGGATTATATTAATTAATTACAATAATATAAGTGTTACGTGTTTTGAAACAATCCATTACACCATGTATTTACGTTGTGTCGTTATAATGAATACAATTTGTGAAAACTAATAGCAAAATGTTTCTTTTAGCCCCTCCCACGCATTTGTGTGTATTTTTTATCGCAATGTACGGAGGGTAATATAACTAACTGTACCGTGACATGCAATAATAACAAAAAGTGTGTAGGTATCACTCCCACAGCTCATGGCAAATTAATTTAAATTAAAAAGACAGTTTTCTTTACTTCTTCTTAATAGAATTAAATTGTGCAAACAACAACAGAATTAGGTAAATAGAAATTTGGAAGAAATTATTCGTAATGTAGTATGTATTCATATCGTTCTTAAATATAAGATTATCGGAGGTTTTGAAAGTAGCTTTAATTTTTTTTTTATATTACAAAGTAACTAACATTTTCAACAAACGCTTTTCCGTTAAATATTATAAAAACTAAAAAGTGTAGTCGAGATTTAATTAAAGGCGGTAAAAGTGCAGTTGGCGGTAAATGTTATGAAATCGGCGTTTAACATAAAGGAATATTACGTAATATTTCTAATATTACAATTATAGTTAGGTATTGCACGTGTTCCTTTAGGTAAGCGGCAGCTGGGAGGGCGGAGTGGGAGGCGCCGGGCCGTTGTGATATGCTCCCTAAATATTAAATACTCACGTTTTTTATACGCACAACTGTTTCAAAACATTGCTTACTTTTTGAAAAATGTATAGAAACATTAAATATTATTTATAGTAGTTCGTTTCTTCTTAATTTGTAATGATTACTTTTTCAAACGTGAGCGAAAACATCGGAAAATTAATTACGGCTTATAAATATAAAAGATATTAGAAAAACCTCTGTTTTTGTTTATAAAGTTTGGAATAATTACCAAAATATCCGTCTGAGTTGTTTATTAATTACAATATATAACATATTTCTTACAAGACGCGAACAGACAGACAATCGGTCATAAGACAGCAGGGAAGTATAAAAATCACCATGTAGTACACGTTGTTCAATCGTTCCCGCAATAAAACCGGCAAATTTTTACTGCTCCATAAATAATGGTCAATATGCCGAGTCGTATTGTCGAAATTGACAAATTGCCCCCTCGCCGCGCATTGTTGGCTCCCGTGGCAAGGCTCTTTTATCAAACATAAAGAAACATTACCGATAGCATTGTATCATTTTCACCTCTGGTAAGGAATTCCATTTTTTTATTGTAACGGGTCACAATTATTTGATTAATGGTATCTGTTCAACCTCAGCGCTAATAAAATATGCTTTGCTATTGAATGTATTTGTGTAAGTTTTGAAAAGATTTGGTTAATTCATGTTGAAGATTAAAGCAAATAACTGTCATGTTTGCTTTTAGTTTTATGAACTTGCCGGTTGAGGATTTTAACAACTCGTAAAAGAGTATCAAGTTAAATCAATAGCAGTTAGTATATTATGAACATCGTATAACTATAACTTAATACGATGTAGTCATTTGAACTATTCTGTATCGTAAAAGAATTGTATCTTAATTAAAAATAATGGAAAGACCTGTTCTCGCGTGCAATTAATAATCTAGAAAAATATTTTTTCTCCTACTGTGAAAGAGATAAATTCGCCATTTTTATAGCAATTCAAAATTTATAAATCTTATTACTGTTAAAAGAAATAATTATATAATATTAATATTATTTATTTTTCGTTATTTAATTGTGTTCGTTGAAGAGGGTGTGAACCGTATCCCCGGCACTCCCTCCAAACTTGTAGATATTTGCTTTAAAATCGGACCGTACAATAACATTATTGTGTCTATACAAATATAAATTACTGTGAAAATGAAATAAAAACCGCGTCCCCCACTATTAAGGGATGATGTAGCGATACTACGCGCGGGCGCAGTGCGAACCGTACTTCAATAGTGCACGCCGATTTTATATGATTAGCAAATTTAGGCTTTATATATATCAATATTAAAGTTAATTTATACACAGTAGCGTATCAATGCATCGACATACAATCTACGCTACCCGTGACGTGAATGGGGCATAAAAAAAACATAAATCAAAGTCAAAAAGGCATAGAGAATGGTCTGAGCGGTCGCGAGCTGTTTGTCACCAGCTGTTAGTGCCGATGACTGACAAAGCATTATTCTCGTATCCCCATCAATAGTGAGGGTAATTTTGTCACATTAGCAAGACGTATTATTGTTATTTGTGTATAAAAAATATATTAATAAAGGTTTTCTGTTTCATTTGTTGAACCCTTATCATTGATTGTATTGATTAATAAAAGATTTTGTTTAATTTGTTCATAAGTTTTCGATTTAAGACAGCATTTTGTCCAGATTCACTGTTTTAATAATATAATAGTCGAAAACTGGAGACGGTAACCAGTATGTAAGTATACAATCTTAAGCATTTGATTATATAATATATTTATAATATTAATTATTTTAGTTAAATAAATACTTTATTTAATGTCCGCCATCACGAAGCCAATTAAACCATATTTACCTCCGTTTAGGTTTAACATTAATATGTCTTTATTAGTAATAATTTTGTTTAGACAGACATTCGTGACTAAAATATTTAGCAATATTTACAAAGTTAATGGTATTATGCAAAGTAAGAACAATTTATTACCAGTATATAATAAATATTTATATGTTATCGGTTTGTTAAAGTTGTGTTTATAAAATATTGTACTAAGATAAACGTAAATTTTGTTCTATTAAAATGTATGTAAAAAAATCTTTATAGAATATTCTTCTTATCAACTAGGAAAAAAAAAGAATAAATCGATGTTTCTCGAAATAAAAAGTTTATATGAAAAGTCAAACTTCTTAATATACGTCAGAATTAAAAAATCTCCATTCAACGATGTGGAATGACACAAACAAACACAGGTATAACATATGTACAGCACTCGTCACCGGAGACATGCGGTTACAAACAGCGCCATCTGCCGCTCTAATTACTTCCTACGCTTTGAACTCCTACGTCTTTGTTAACCTACGTTTAATTTTTTTAAAAGCTAATTACGTAATAAAGAAATAAGAAAGTACACCACACAAAGAACCAACGAGAAAGTTGCCGTTTCAATTCCTGTCGCGATCAAACTGCCGTAAAATTGATAGTTTGCAGTTAACCGCAACTCGGTATAAGTAATTGTACGTTAGATGATAATACACAAACCTGTAAATATCTTAAAGTACTAGACATTTTATAAATATATAAATATTTTAGAACTCATTTATAAAAAATTACGTGTAAATTTTTATATATAGTAATTTTTATAATTAGAAAAGAAATTCTAAAGGGACCAACATTTTGTTTGTGGCTACTCCCCAAAAGATGTCAGCACACTTTAAGTTTATGGTTACAAATATAAAAACTTACGTACCGGCTTTTCTCGTCACTATTATAATTCCTTTGTTAAATTGTTTTATTGTCTATAATTTTACATGACACAGTAAATGTTTTAGATACGGTTCTTTTAAATATATACCTATTTTACGAAGGAAAGAGCTGGAATGCCATTTTTATATGTTATTTAAAAAACAAACACAAGACATTTAATTAGTGATAAGTTATTATTATTGTGTATGTTTACTGAGAATTAAAAAACCTTTGAAGTTGCGGTAATAATCTACCTATAATACAAATTCTGTATTCATTTGACATTGATGGAAGCTATAATTTGTGACAAACTACAAGTAATCAATAAGTATTCTAAGTATGGGAATAAAACAGATTTACTTGACTTTATTTCAATTATGGCCTAGACATTACCTATTATTTACTTTTAACATGGACTAATAGGACGTAAACAAGATGTGAGAACACAAACAATCGTCATAATTAAATCTGAACACACGATTACACCTGAAAAACAATTTAACTGTACGTCTAAATATTTACCAGCCGACGTGTTAGACGCAGCTCGGGCGGTCTAATTCAATTAATTTATTTCATCCACCAATTAATTGGACCACAGAGAAGCGACCGAGCGGACAAAATTAAAACAAATAGGACTATTTATTATTTTCTCTTTGTGCAGCTTCATAATAAACATGGGCGGCGCTCCTCACAAAGGACCGGAATCTATTATATTGATAAAACAATACGCTCTTTATTAAAAAGACATTCAATAATTTTATTCATATTTTATTCGCACCGAAACGACTCCACAATACAAGTGTTCGCAACAGCTTCGGCAGATAAATTAACTTGCTATATTTTTCGATCAATATATTTTGTTCACTGCCGTGGGTAATATCAATATTGTAAAACGAAATAAAAATATGTAATTTTAATATTTTTGGATTATTTTTGAATTGAAGTGGTCAATAATGTTATTAATTTTGAATATATCGTTATTAATAATATCTGTATCAGAGCTCGATCACGGTAACTGAATGGGGGGCGGGAGTGAAATTGTATCGCACCGTCACTATTAAAGGAATTTCGGAACAATTCGAGTCGCGCGCCATCTGCCGTGGGCGGATTGAGACATTTTTGCAAAATAGCGTCATAATTACATACTTCCGTGTCCGGAAGCGCGTGCGCAGACGTAACAGGACCACACCCATCTCACATACTAGTAGTTTAAGAAATTTGACACCATTTGATGCAGAGGTTTATATTACATGTGAGTTATTATAAAAAGAGTGTGAACATCGAACAATACACCGACATTTATACTTATATTAATAAGGTAGGTACAGACGATACCTACAGTCTATCAAAGCCTTATCAAATGTGATGAGATTATCTTTTTCACATAAAAATATTTTAAGGTTATATTTTATATGTATTAGTAGTTATCAAAAATTTATCTTATTTTTCTAGCTATTCCCTTTGAGGCCCTCTCAAAACTAGTTGAAAGTTATTCGGTTCTCAAACCATTATAAATGAAGAGGAATGCCGAGTTCAGTGACAGGAATGCACATTAGTATTTAAAGGTCGCCCATACCAAGATATTGCACATTCAAAATGATTTATTATTAGCGAGAAATGTAATTTTTTTGCGCTGACACACGACGGTCGTTAACAATTTGACTAAATATGTGCTAAGATTGTTAATTTAAAGTATTTCCGTGGTTTGCAATTTTAATATATGAAGTAAAACCCTCCGCAATTTACACGGAATTAATTATTTAGCTTCCACTTATTATTGATATTTAGCTTTAAGTTATTATTGGTTATTTATTGTAATATATATAAATTATAATAAGCAGCTATTGGTGTCTTAAAACATCTAATAAATGTTTATTTAAAGTTGTAACCTTTTAGTACTTCACGTATACCAATAACTGTTTCAACGAGGAAGTGTGTAACACTATTCAGTATGCGTCAGTTACCTTTGATTGGCGACTGTTGCCGACTCGCCGACTCACCGACATTCAGTATACATCAGTTACCTTTGATTGGCGAATGTTGCCGACTCGACGACTCGCCGACATTTGCATCCACTTTGTCATTCATGTCGTTCGCCAACCTCATTCCTATTCCCTGAATGTTGGTATGGTAATGAAATTCGACGGTTTTCCAATTCCCTTTCTTATGGTAACTTTGTCTTGATGTAATATAAGAATCGGTTTTGATGTTAGGAGTCCCAAACAATATCGTAGCAATATTACTTTGTTGATAATGTCTTAGAAATCAATAATTTGTCTATACTCATAACTAATTATCATTAAATGTATCAATTGTATTTTATTAATAACGGTATATAAAATAACAGATGCTTTCAATTGTATTTAAAATTAAGATTAGTTTCTATTAAACGTTAAATAATCATTACAATATCAAACAACTCTGACACAAGCTCACAAACGTTAATACAAAGAAAGCAAAAGGACATCAACAAAAGTATTTGCACAAAGCAAGGCGATTGCTTTGAAACATCAAAAAGAGCAAAATGATGCAGAAACTAATAAAGTGACGCAATAGGAGATTGCTTTAATGTTTAAAGCCCCAAAGGAGGGCTGATTGAAACGCTCTCCCCTCAAATGAGCCGCTCTTCATTTTAGTCAATACATGCGCTGCTAATTTGCATCAGTCTTTGAATAAATTATGGGTTAGGATTTGTTTAGTTAGAGCGCTCGGATTGGATATGATTAGATTGGATAGATGGAATTAATATTTTGATATATAAATAGGTTTTTTAGTAATAATTCACTGTCTTTCTACTACCTACAGATTTTTTATGAATTATAATTAATTTGTTTTTAAAATTTATTTAGGTTATTTTTAATACAGTTACACATATTTTTCGATTGTCTATTTCAGTTTAATCTAAAATTAAAGTTTTATATTGGAAGCTTTTAAAATATTTGATATTGTTTATATAAGGTAATAGAGTGATAGATGCAATGTGTTAGATCATTTGTGTGTCTTGAAGCTCGACGCGTATTCGCAGGGGTCGCCGCCCCCGGCAAAGGGCAATTTACTGTCATTATTTTATCACGTCACAAAAAGACGACGCGGATTTGCGTCGGGGTATTTACAAATTTTAAATTCGACGACAGCGCGTGTGAAAACACGACGCCCTCGCCTTTATTAGGTTCGTCTCGGTTTTATTAGTTGTTTGTTTTTGACTCGCGCTCTTCATATATTAACTGTTTGTTTTCACGTCATTGGGTATGGGACCCTTTGACTAAATAAATAGAATTATTTGGTATTCTAATAGCAAATCTACAAAATGGGTTTCACTGTATTTACAAATGATTAAACAGATTAAAAATAACTTTTTCGTAAATGGATCTTATGAACCATCTTTCAATGATATATTCTTTATATGATTATATCGTAATAATGGTAAAAAATAATAATATGACAGTTGCTCAACGATTTAAAAGCTGAAAATATCACAATAACTTAACCCAGAGACAGTTTAAATATCTTAAACAATTTACAAAACCAACAGCGCGTATCTGGAGAAGTGAAGGGTTGTTTTCATTTCCGTGATTAGTGCCGCCGCGACACTAAATTTATCACCTCTCAGAAAACGAGTGTCAGATATCGGTGGCGGATACACTTGTGTATGACGGAGCGGGACACTAAATTATAACATTTTAACGTGACAGCCCGTGTCACGGCTGTGTAGAGCGCGTTTTAACGGAGATTTGCCTGAAGGGAGCAAGGGAATGTATGGAGCTGATTTTATATTGATTTTGGTAGACTATATCATAAAATAAATAACACTTTTTTAAATATTTAAATTAAGTTACATTTATTTTATCGACGTTTAAATTTGTTTTATTTAAAAATAACTTACTTTTTACTGTCCATAAAGTCACTGATTATAGTAAATTTTAAATCTTTCTTTCACACTACCTAAAGATAACTGGATTGCTCAGTTGTATTTATAGGATAATTCCACCATCAGGTCATTATTTCGTTCTATCTCAAGTAAAGCTAATAATTTTAATCAAAACCACAAATAAACCATAAACCCTCTCCACAGCTCTCCAGTTCTTCTAATAACTATACATCATTAAGAGCATATGATCGTAATAGGATATACTGTATCATAACCCATGCTGACAGTTAGAGAGATGTCTATAAAAAAGTTATCTTTATATTATCTAAAAGGATATCTTTTTAGATAAAGATAACTATATATATGTGTAACAAGTTATATATATATTTACATTAGTAACTTAAAGTTTTAAATAAGTAATGTATAAATATTATAATTTTTGTGTCATTAACATTGTTAGAGCCGACATTTGAATATCATAAGGTTTTGTGTGAGAGTTCCTAAAATTGTAGCTTCCCTTTGAGAGTTGAGAAATGTTATATTAATGTGTGTTCGAAGAAGTCGATATTACTTTTGAATGGGGTCTAAACTCGTGATTTACTGCGACCGGGCCGTTGTTAAAAATACTAAACCGCCTGTGTTTCCGTCGTCTTGCAACAATGTTATTCACTTCATTCCGCCATATTTATTTATTATTTTATATTATAATTTTATTTGCTTATATTTAAAATAAAAAGTTATTTGACGTTCTTTGCTATTGGATTATCTATTGTTTATTCGGTTGGATATCTAAGTAATCGTATATCGTACACTGCTTTATATAATAGAATATAGTAGTATTGTAGAAATGTATCGAATTTATTTTTTTACCAATTACCATTATTATGAAACGTATCTAACTCATGATAATTTTGCTAATATTTGAAACCTAAACAGTAATGATAATTTCGTTAGTTCTCATCTCAAACACCCCTATTACAAGAACATAAACAAAACACAACTTTATTTTTATGATGATTTTAATTAGCAACAATATTCGGACTGCAAAAATTGGTCAAAACGTGTAGATTTTCCAAGAACTGGGTCCACATGTGTCTTGTCGGCGTCCTTTGTCTCTAGGGCGCACAAATTTACGATCTCTTATTAATCATACGACTAAATTGGTAATGCGATACTTCTATTTATTTTTTAATATATCCCATTATAGCATGATTAAAAGTTAATTAATTACTTTGCAGATGATTAATGCTTTATTCGATTTTAATATAAATATAATATTTTCTATCATAATATGATTTTATACATTATACAAGTAAATTAAACGTCATATTTGGTCATATAATGACCGTAAATAGAAGTAAAATACATCACACCCATACATTGTAAACAAACCCTAATACGTTAAAGCCACCCAGCGTTTGATGTTCCGTTCCATCTGATGTGAAGCAATAACATCTAAAGAGCTTTCTCGCCACATAACGTTAGCTCAAAGGGTGTATGTCTTGAAGGCAAGTGTGCCACATCACTCCGCTACTTAACTCTTTGCAAATAACTTTAAATCTCTGAGCATCTGTTAATGCTATTTTAGAATATATTGTTGTTATAGATATTATATAGGCTTTAATACGTCAAATATGTCTATTTATTTAGATTCGGGTTTGATTCAATATTTATATATATATATGTTGTGATTTCCCGGTCATAAGCGTTTTCCGACCCCCCGTAATGTGTATGCAATAGGAATAATAAACACAGCTCCTCCACGCTCAATCAGTTACCAGTAATTCGGTTAGGGGTTATAAATCTGTGTTAAGTGTAACGAAATTTTATTACAGAGGTTTTATCAAATTACACTTGATAAGATTTAGAATATTATCATTTAATTTGATAACTTAAGCCTTAATTACACTTTATATACGATAAATATATTAAGAGTGATTTTATTTTAACGTTTGTGCTATGAGAGATAAATATGAAATGTCATAATATCTGGCCTACCATATTTAATATTTTTTAAACGTTTGTTTATATATATGGTTTTTGGTATAGTTTGCAACATGGGTTTATTGCATTCCGTATATTGTTGTATTAATATTAGTTAAATAGTATGGCTATTTAGCATGTAAGCTTCAATTTCAATTGCAGTTCAATTTAGTTTTGTATATGATATTATTATAATAATTATTATTGTAATGGAAAGTATATTGTCATCCCTCTTGACTTTTTTCTAGTCCATCATTTACTATTAAATACCTAACCCTCACTGATGTATTGTTTAAGAGTATTGAATATTAAGAACAGAAGAACGTTCTGCATAAACACTTCATTGTATTTAAATCACCAAACATATTATATAAAGTTACTTTCATATTAAATCTATGAATCAATCTCATCCTATTTCATTATAATACAAATAGAACAAAAGACTGCAATGAAGCCTACAGTTATCCTGAGTAAATAAAAATAATTGAAATTATTATGAATGACTAACACTTGGCTAGATTGCGTAAAGCAAAAAGTGTCTTTGGAGAGAATAGAGATATCAATGAGCGACCACCGTCAGGCGTCATTAACGCCGAGGTGACGCTAGGCTCGGCTGTAATGGAGTCTGCGGCTTGCAGATGAGGTCGGTTTTACTCAGTTTTTGAGCACGAGTTGATACCACCCGCGGAGACACTCGCTCCCCTCATTATTCGTGCCTTCAATTCACTTTTTACGACGCCCGTCGCCCTCTTTGCGGCATTCTATAAATTACTTAACGCCGTAATAGTGTCGGGGTGTGAAATGAAACAGACAGCTCCTTCCCCGTCATAAAGTTTACTTTTAAATGGACTCTAATGTGTATGAGTCCTTATAGGTCTCCGAAATGAATTTCTTGATTAAAAAGTTGTGGGATATCAGAAGCGTGATCTCAGTTTGTAGATGCCTTAAGTAATTATTGAAATAAATAAAAAATGTAAATGATTCTTTGCTTTCATTATGTGTGGCGTTCATTAATAATGTGAATGTATGAAGAAGATTTGCACAAATATGATACTTCTCATACAAAGTCAACACTCATCATTTAAAATCTAAATACACATATATTTTATTGTCATCTTGAAATTATTGTCATATTTTTTTATATTAACTATTTATGTATGAACTGTTTTATGAATGACTTTAATGTTAATTTTGCAAATTGCAAATTTTATTGTGAACATAAAAAATATTTTATAGTCATTAATTAATTATCTGATTGAAATCATTTTTCATTTTTCAGATTTAATATTGAAATTCGATCGGTCGATTAATATTCTTGTATGTCACAAGTAAATTACGAGAAATTAGCAATTATTTATATAATTTTTGATTGATTACTCACAAAGGGCACGTATTTTAATTAAATAGAATAAACTACTTGTTTTTTTCAATATTTTCAAGTATATACAACTGACATTAATGAATTTTTACATTACATTTTTTATGTTAAATTACTCTTATGAATGTTGCTTTCCTGGTACTTCTACAGATGTCAGCAATTCTTTTCATGCATCAATAATCAATCAATCAATCAAGTCGATTTCCAATTTCGAGTAATTTTCAAGATATCCTTATTGTTAGTTCTCCGTCGACTATCCGAATGTATTTGGTCTATATTTTGTATACAATTGAATATCATTGTTAGAGTTTTGTATAATACTTTCAATGTGATTTTAGATTAGGTAGTTTGAGGTAAAGAATACATAATAATAATATAATTATTACCACTATAAGATGTGTGATTTATTCCTATACCAAACGTTGCTATTGGGAACGTCGGCTTGCAAACTTTTTCATATTTTGTTTTGTATATACGTACTCTTTTATTATATTTTGTTACAAATAAGGTATGTACTTTAGATTTTTTGTAGTTATATTATAATTTATTAAAATCATTTAATTTTAGCACTTTATTGTTTGTGCAATTATAATATCAATAATACTTAGGAGTTAACTTAAATTATTAAATAAAAATGCAAATATCCACTCGGAAAAATATATTCAATTTTTATAAAATCATATCGGGCACATTTATTCGCACATTTTTGTACAGAACGAATATTTGATAACAGATCAATCTTCAGCTTATGCTATAGTTATATAACAAATATAATCATTGCTTGTCTTCGGCGTTAATCACAAACCAGGAAATAGTTTTAATCGTTGGACGTATTATACTAACATTAAGTTCTGAATTAAATGATCTATTCAAACAGACAGACATGTGTGTATTTAAATTAATATAATTATAGACAACCCATTAATTTGGTGTCACTTACTACATTAACAGATGTATTTCAAACAAATTCAATTTTATAACACATAAATAAATATAAAAAGAGCTACTTTTTTTCATTACTGTGATACTTGAGGTAATTATACATAAAATCTTTATAATAAAATATCAATGAAATAAATTACAACTGTGATTTTGGACTAAGAGTGCGATACTACTTAATCTATTATTATAATATAATATCTAGCTTAATAATAGACAATATTTAATATATATACTGTACACTTTAGTTCAACAGAAATACACTATCGCGGCTGCACTCGCACTGCTAAGTTTTTCATAATACAACGCATCGTTCACAGTGCTTGATATGTGCGGGGCGGTATCACAGGAGCAGCGAGGCGTGGTGCGGCACGGCCAGCGCCGCGCTCCCCCGTCACACCAGCGCGCCCGGCTTCACGTCCAAATGGTGCTCCGGCGACCTACCACCGGTGTGCGTCTCGCCTTGGCTATTCTCCTCTGAGTCTGAGCAGGATTCTGAGCTCCCTTTTTTACCGCCGTTGTGAGTTTTGACATGCTTCGCGAGGTGATCTGATCGCATGAAGCGCTTGTTGCACACGGGACATGCAAATCTTTTTTCTCCTGTATGCGTTCTTAGGTGCCTCTGTAACTCATCGGAGCGTGTGAATCGTTTACCGCAGAACAACCAGTTGCACACAAACGGTCTCTCGCCGGTATGCCAGCGTAAATGAGCTTTAAGGTGGGAAGTTTTTCCGTATACTTTGCCACATCCAGGTATATGACAACTGTGTATATTTTTCTTACGAAGATGGGCTCCAGCTGGGCCCAGTCGTTCGGCTTCCTGACAGTTAGGGCAGTCACAAGTGGCTCGGCCGGCGTACCGTCGCTGAGAACGTGGCGATGGAGCTTGAGCTGGTGGCGCCGGTGAACCAGGGCCATGTAGACCGAAGGACCCTTGTGTAGGTAGCACTGATTTATAAGCATCTTGTAGGAGGTGGGGTGCAGGGGGGAGCAAATGAGCTCCACCAGAAAGTGAATGCGTTAATTGAGAATAATCTTGTCCAGCGTAATTTGCCATTTGTCCTCCAACATCGAGCCATCCACTGTGTACGTCCCACCAAGTACTACCTACAGCACTAACGCCACCCATTTCAGCAGCTTTTAGTGCTCCACTACTGCCACCACCTCCTACATTAAAGGGCCATGATTCATAAGGGTGTCTAGAGTACATTGAGCCGAGACTTGCACTTGATTCGCTCTTGCCAAGTAATTGGTCACCCGATGAAGGAAAGTAGAGATCATTTCCATAAGATGGTGCCGCGGCGCATGAGGTAGGTGCTCGATATGGAGCACAAGCTGGTGCCTGCGAGCGCGGTGCGATACCGGCCCCTGGGGGGGAGTGCGTTCCAGGACTTTTCTTCCATGGATGAAAACCTTTGCCAACCGCCGCATCGGCGAGTGGAGGAGGCGATTTACTTGAAAGCTTGTTGCACTGCGCAGCGAGCATCGCCAAAGGCGTGCCGCGTAAGCTCGGATGCTCCTGTAAATAGATAATTAAACGTTAACAATTTAGAATGGACAAAATATATTTTATCGAACTTTAATTAAGGAACCGTGAGAATCAACCGGTCCTGATTTATGGTCTAATTTATATGGGAACTAATGCAAAAGTATTCGGCTTTAGCTCGAGGCGCTTAAAACAATATAAATAAATTGTTTTTAGTTTATAGGTAGCGTATTTACAATTAGGCGGAGCGGTGACAGCTCCCGACCGCTACCGCCCGCCGCGGGACGTCGTTATTAATATATGCGATGTCTCGACCTCACCATTAGTCCCGAACTCATTATACCACGACGGCATTATTTACACTTCCTTAATAAATATTTCATATGTATCGCATGAATAAAATATGAATGGACTTATATCAGTTATGTGCATTAACGTACAATCCTTTCGGTATTCATTTCACATTCAATAAGAGCGGAGAAGGAACATCCGACCGGATATTTCACCCTAGTGAGACAAAGGCTCGATAAAAAAGCTTCATTGTACGCAATAATATAATCCGGGGATCACGAATCGAGCCCGGGGACGAGGAGCCACGCCCCTTGCATTGTGATTGGCGCAGCTGTCGCCGCAATGTGCGATACGAAACTGCTGAATTTATTTCACGGGAAAAAAGCTCAGGGAAATAAACTCAACACTTAACATTAGAAACTGTAATTGATATTAATAATTAGATAGATTCCATACTTGTCATGAAATTTTATTTTTTTCCCTTTTCTTTCTCTTGCTCAATTAAGGTTTGTAGCGTAATATTTGTTAGATATATTTTATAAAATAAGTAGTTTATAGATTAAACGTTTTTCAAAAGTTTTCATTCATAAAATGTTCTCTTATCTACATTTTCCAGAAGCTTCACTAACAATATCTTATGACAGTATTTGGTGGGGATTGAAATGAGTATAACAGCTGTTTCTTATAGTTTTATTTTGTAAATACTCATCTTAATTATATAATAATTGATTAACCATAGTACATGTGGGGTTATAATTTAATTTAATATTTTGCTATTTTGTCGCACCTTTATGATTTACCAGTGGTTCTCAAACAGTATAATAACTTTACATACAATTGTCTCTCATTTTTTGCTACATAACTATCAGGATATATTATAATGATTTAATAAAAAATACATTTTAGAATTCTCTGTTTATTGGACTATTGATCTTCCTGCTGTCAGGAGACAGCAGGAAAATCAATCGTAAAGATGAAGCAAAAATCTCTATAATTAAATCTCAATACATATATGTACTTGTATGTATATATATATATATATATATATATATATATATATATATATATATATATATATATATATATATATACATGTTTGCAGTAAATATATCTTCAATACTCAAAGAACCAAGAATACAATAGTCAAACTCAAACATCAAAATAACTATTCCAATTTAACTTATTAATTTAATATTATTCAGTTATAGTTATGTGATAACAAGTTAGAAGTTTGTCTTGTAACTACTGCTCACAGATTTACAAGAGAGTCATAGATTTTATATTTAAACATTCAAAATAATAGTAGTTATATGAAACCTTAATTTTGAACATAAATTTATATACTTATTACATATTGTATCAGATACTTAAGAAGTCTATTTTTAAAGATGGAGCACAAATAAAAGTATTGGTTAATTCCAACATTTAAGTTACATTATCACTTAAAAAAGGCATTTTAAATAATGTTAGCTCACCATACATGTATGTCTATAATTGCCTAATATCTTTTAATATGTATCTAATATGATATTATATCAGAATGCTGATACGAGTGGGTTTATAATATGTACCTAATATAATTGTTTTATTATAGACACCTACCTACTTGATCAATCAAGTATTATTACTATGTATTAGTGTGTATGACGCTTAAATATGTTGCTGTTGTTCCCAAAGTTTTTAAACAAATTGTATTCTGACATAAACAAAATGCTTAAACAATAAAAATCTATAATACACTAAAGGTTACGTCACACCAATTTTGATATAATACGTTTTGAATGAGTGCGACTGAAGTCATAATTACCCTAGGCATTATCTTCCATTTGGGAATGGACAGAGCGATATAGGTAATTGGTCAACTTGCTCCAAACCAGATCGGATCAAAGACGAGATGACTGTCCGCCGACGAGCCGGCGCCGGGGCCGCATTACCCGATGGCCTTCTCCTTGTCAAAAATGACGAAGATCATTGTCATAAAAAAATATGAGCCGGATGAAATCACCTCACGACCACAAAATTGTAGTATCCGAATAGTATACAGGTAACGTGCGAAGGACGACCTATAACACTTGTATTATACTGTTAGGTTGTTTATCTATATATAAATAGAATTGAAGTGTCTGTTTGTCTTTCCAAATTAACAGCTTTTCACTAAATGCATATACAAAAAAAAAAAATATTTTTTTTCTGTCGGTTTGTGCTTAATATCTGAAACAGCTGGGCTGATTTTAACTGGACTTCCACTATATAGATGATGTTATAGAGAGTAACTTAGGTTACTTCATTAAAAAAACATATTCCTCGTGAATGAATTCGAGGGCAAAGCTAGTCTATATGTATAATAGAACAATGGAAATTATATAGTTATACTATGTATAAATATTCCATTATCATCCGAATTTAAGAAAATCTTAGCGACACACATTAAAAGCCCAACAAAAATACATTTAAAAATTGCATATTAATTCACTAGATGGCGCTATATAAAATAAACTACACGAGAAAATTTAATACATCAGTCCACAAAATCTCTATATCATTTTGTGAAGGTATCACGAATAGCGAGAGATTGTATATTGATCGTCATATCCTGATTTGAAATTCATTTAAATGCTATCTGTAATTTAGTGTACCTATCTATCTGTTTAATTAAAAGCCGTGTTTTGTGAAGTGAAGCGGATGTACTAAAGCACTGGCAAATCAAATTACTAAATTACGAGCATGCTTTGGTTAACGAGAAACGGGAATTAACTCAATCAATACTTGATACAGTATTTATGTATCAACTAATAATAGCAGAGACCAACTAAGTGGATATCTGTTTTTATATTATTTGTACGTCTGTTTTCAGTATAATTAATAATTTGATTATCTTATAGTTATCTCCAGAAACCTTTAAAGATAACATTAAAAATATTGTTAGTATAATTAATTTGATTATAAATAAATATATGAAATCGCAAACCAGCTAGCGGCTGAGATTGGATAAAGTTAAATTATCTACCGAAATTATAATGAACGAAGATTAATATTCAACCGAGACACTTAGCCGGTGTTATTAAGATCGTGGAGTCGTTACTGGGAAAATTATATTTCATAAGAATCATAACTATACTTATGAACTAATATTTTTTCGACGCACGTCGTTGAAATAATGATACTAGGAACAATTTCGTTCGCAAGCGATTATATTAACTGATTATTTATTAAATGTAAGAATTAGTTGTGATTAATAATCATATATATTATATATATTATAAAAAATATACAGCAAATAAAATAAAATTCTAAATTCATGTTGAAAGGGACGAATTTATCTTTAAAATCAATTCTTTTTGGAAGACGGTCAAAATACAGATAAAAGTATTAATTTTAAATTGTTTTTTTAATGTTGTAACAAAAGCCAGATAACAAAACGAGTCGTGTGATATAATTGAAAGTCGATAATCCAATAGTAAATTGCCGATGGCTAATTGCACAATTATGGAATTATCCAGTTAATTCCGGGTGAAACAGTCCGCTCCCCTTCCGCAATTCTAATGCAAACTAACATCTACAATTTATGGCGCATTGTTTGCTTTTGACATCTTATTATATATTCTATTTAGGGACATTTGCTACATCTTTATATATATAAAAATCCCGTTTTGTTCGTTCGTTCGTTTGCGTTAACCTCCGAAACTAATGAAGCGATTTTAATGAAAATTTGTAGACTTTTTTTGCATGCTCCAACTTAAAAATCCCACTTAAACAACCTTAAAATGAGTTCTAAATAATGTTAATAATAAAAATTTAATTAATGTAAAACAGTTTATGAAGTAGCAGACAAAGTCGCTAGCAAAAGCTAGTAAATATATAAATGATATAAGTTTAAATAATTTCCTTAGTCTTGTTATATTTTATCGGAAGATAAAATCATGTTAATTAAAGTCATCAATCAAACGATATTGGGTTGTTTATAGCCAATTAGAGGACATCAAATTACATAATAATTTGAAGATCTATAATAAACTGCCTAATTACGGAGGACATCAGCGGGCAAGGGGTGTGTTAGCAATTTGACACTGGATGGGGGATGTATCGATTATGATGTGGTGCCGCTACGAGTAGCATCGAAGTTTCATTTACGGACAAAATCTATATCGTAAATGTGACATCAAATTATAGATACAAAAAAGCTTCAACATGAGGTCGTTGCTTTATAATTAAGAAAAAAAAAGCAAGTGATAGTGTTTGTTTAATACTTAAAGCTGGTTTACAAAAGTAAGATAATAATGGTGGTGACATTATTTTTACATTACAGTTCCCGCACGCAACTGTTAGAAGTGCGGGCGATATATTATGTGTCAAAAAAAATAACCCCACCAACCCCACCCTCCAAATGTAAGGCAAAGGTAACCCTATTTCAAATAGTCTACCTATATACTTCATTTTAATAACACTTATACTAACTTATGTTACCATCTTGATATGTAATCACTCCCATAACACTAAAAATAGTATGTAAGGAAACTAAATCGAGTAACATAAATGAATAATAAGAAAAATAATGCGAATAGAATTTATGAATAGGTGTTTTATTTACTATTAAATGTGTTTATTTTTAATCTATTTATATTTTTATGTTATCAGCTTTTTTTTATCTTTTGCCTATACACTCATTTTTTTTTTTTCATTTTATGATATGCTGGTAGAGAGGGCCTTTTAGCGATCGTACAAGTTTTTTTGTGCAATACAGAATTAAATAAATAAACAAAAATTAAAATATTACATTTAAAATTTTAAAATCTGGTCAAACAATAACTATTCCCATATGTCGGTCAAATTAAACACATGAGCATGAAAAACGGACGTCACAAGGCGATAATTTACATTTAAATAAATAATTTGTCGGTACAATTTGAGGTCCGCCATGTGTGGAACGGTCTAATGATCGCTTTAACTGTGCGGTTCACGCTTTACACCCTACATTTTTTATACCAAATAATATTACTAGTGATGTTCTAATATATCCTTAATTATCGATAAAAATATTAAGAAATAAAACTCCTTCAAAGATGGTACTAAATGAAATGTAGTATCATATTCTCGTACCTACTCCTCGTAACCTTGAACATGTGATGTGTTGACTTTTTATTAAAGACTTTTTATTAGAAATTTCTTGTTTATAGTATCTTAATTCTTAAATTGTTTTTGTTATATTAGGTATTTGTTTATAAAAACTTGTAGTAATATTTTGTGTGAAGTGTTGTACTTAAGCATCTCTCTAAATCTAAAAGGTAAATTTTGGAAATTAAGAGATTTGAGAAAAATATTATTTATTTTAATATTTAGAATTTATTTTTAACTATCACATCAAAAAATACAATAAAATAAAAAAAAACACCCTAAAATTTTAAAAAATATATAAAATCACCTTAGTTTTTAAATAACGAACGTATTGCAATTTGGGGCCTATTATTGGACCCCGGGATTGCTCGTGATCAATCCCGAAAAAACGGGATTGGATATAAGGACCGGGATTGGATACTCTTGACGGCATTATGGTCGGAATTCACATAATAGGAGTAGTTATTTAAAACCAGTTTCAATATAAAAAATAAACGACCAAAACAACGCATCCCCTTCACTGGCTCCGAGCTCTGTCAATGTAACTACATATATAATAGTAGTAATGTGATGACATTGTGTTGTCTTATACAAATAATATATTGCGAATAATATAGAATTAATAAAATAATATTTGTTTAAATGTTTCTTAAAACAATATATATATATAATCTTTAGATAATTTATTCTCTCATTTGATTTAAAGAGATTTTTATTTAAAATTTATTTCCCATTAATTAAAAAAAAAAAAAATGTTCTAAGATTCTAAATACATAGATTAGGAAGGTTACTAACATTATATATTAAGCAATTGAATGTTACAAATGTTTAGTTATACTAAAAGTGAAGATAAGTTCAAGGTTGATCGCAGAACTTACATCTATCGCGTGCAGTTCGACATCGCCCTCGGCCGCCTCTTTAGTTCCGAGAAAACGTCGTTAAACTCACTTATATTTGGTAGCAAGATAATTCCAGTAATTTAACCGAAATTATAATAATTAGCTCCATTTATACGTTAGTAACAAACAAATAAAATGTTCAAAATATATCTGAAGCGACGGCGCAATCACTTTAGTTGGATGCTTGAGGTTTATCTACTTGCCTTATGACAATTATTGGCAATATGTCAAAATATCTACACTGTTCTATCATATGTCATATCAGTGTAGATTTGATTCTTTTATCATATAATTTTTCACTTAATCCATCTGTCGTTTTCAGTTTTAAGTGGCCACCGTTACTCGGCTTATCTACACCAGTGCTACTTTCAAACTACTTTACACCAAAACATTGAATATATAAATGATAACATTATGTATGGTTCAATGCCCCGGTGGCGATAAGTTATTTGACGTCTAATTACAGTGTCATGGGGTTAAATAGAAACCACACGACATATGTCGACTGTACGACAAGGTTGCAACGCAATTAGTGACATTTCATGCCATACCAGTTTGTATAAAAATGTACATGTGTCTACAATTCTTTTTATTCATGAAGAATTATATTATCTACATGTCATTTTTACTCTTTAACATAATGATGAATAGTCTATAATTATTAAAAGGACAATTATTGGTCTTCAAAGTCAAAAACCGCAAGAGTTCTTTTACGTATCTTTAAAAAGTCACAAGAATTGAACCGGAACTGTACACTTTCCTCACTCGATAGTATCCTGTTATTATAATAAAATAGTATTTAAATTAAATCATATATATAACAGCCGTTAGATTATACGCGATAGCTCTGACATTAAAAGCAGTTAACAGACCAGATTGCATTAAAAATATAACACAACAAATGAATGTAATAAAGTCAGTTTATGTGAATACAGTTCTTTATAAAAATAGTAATAATTAGATAAGTAATAAAATAAAACACTGTAATTTAGAGTCACGAAGCGAGTGGAGCAGAACAATCGCCGGGTTGAAGATAGCGAGATTACAAGGCGCTGAATGTTCCATCGTCACGTACTTACCGCGGCGTAAGAACAAAGAGATGGTATTAAACAATGAACTCCAACAAAAACTCTCGTAATTCAATTTGCATCCAGCTAGATGATACATGAACTGAGTACGCGCTTAGGGCGATGTTTCATGAGAACAACTCTCGCTAATTTTAACACTTCTTGGTATCGATTAAAACCGACTCAACGTAGTTTCGGACTACACTCACCTTCATGACATGTTGAGCTGTTTTGTGAGTCGTGTATCGGATATCGAGCATGTCGACACCACCGCGTCGGAGAAGTGACTCGCGCATTATTATGATAATACAGGCGGAGTAGATGGTATCGCCATCTCATAACACAATTGAATTAGCATAGCGCGATGCCCGCAGCGGGCGGTCCTAGCCACGCGACCACCTAAGTACTAACGAATTCGATTTCATTTCTAACTCATACTACATCTTTAATAGCTATTTCTAAGTACTGTTATTACATAAACGTAGCTTAATGTTAACCGCAAAAAGTTATAGGAGAGACGCGATTATGTAAAACGTTCCAGCTATGAACGAACAGATTATGAATGGAGTATCGGGAGTGAATGAAGTGACCACACTGACCGCAATCAAGGAGATTTATACGAACAGTCTTTACGTATTCAAATACTATAGTAGTTTAGTTTTAAATGTAAACCATTAAACAAAGTGCCCTCAAGATCAACAATGTGAACATTATGGCTATCAATGGCAGACGCGATTCAAAGCACTAGAGTGAAGTGCGGAGTATTCATGGCGGTTTGTCTGCGTCGTTGAGGACATAAAATACCGCCCTTCGTAGGGTGCTAATAGTATCATACCACCCTTCGGTAATGCCGAGATTTCTTGCCATTTCATTAATCAAAACATTGTTAAATTGCAACATATGATCTGAAATTGTTGTCCGTAAAGCTTGAATTAAAAATGATAAGTTTTCATCCATTCCAAGCAGTACAATATAGGGCTTAATGGATTTCCCGAGGTACGATTATACTTTATATAAAAGAATCCGTCAGACTTCCACAATAACAAATTGCGAACGGAAAATTTACAGTTAAAAGCCGGATGCTTGACTTGATAGTTGCAATTTCCGATACTACTTATAATGGACATAATGGGACATATGCAATGGTTTCACAGTTTGCTGCAGATTTACGGACCATCCTTAATGTTAATGACAGTAATTTCATTCGTAAATAAAATATCCAATTAATTGTGTTTTCAGATCTGTATCGAAAGAAAATCTGACCGAAATTAATTTAATCTCACAAAACTTACAAATGTAATATATTATTTTCTGACAAATCATTTAAATTGCTGCTTAAATTGCATTACACTTCATATTTCACTACTAGAATACCTACTACTTGTAGGTATCAGCGAATAAAAAAACCGCAGGCAGAATTGCAAGTGACTTTATTAAAGTATCAAAATGAACTTAACGACAAATTATCCATTGTTATATAAGAGAGGTGAGAGAAAAAGTGTTGTCCATGATATTGATATGATAAGGTAGATTATTTTGAAGCATGTTACGAGTGCCGGCACTGCGGGCGGCGGTCACCGCAGGGGGTCGCTTTGTGAGAGACGTGCTAAATTAATTGTAGCCGTGACGCCTTAGTGACATTTCTAACAGTAAAGATCACAGCGTTAATACAACAAAAGATAACATTTAGTGCATTAACACACTATATATTAATAATAAACAAAACCAAACTTTCACTCAATATAATCTCTATACAAAGTTCACAGTGCTTTTTACACACGAAGACAAAGGCTGCGATGACAGTAGAACAAAACTCAGCGCTCCTTCACTTTTTATAAAGTAGTGAGTATTAATTAGTGGTGTTTCTTTGAAAATAACCTTCTTCGTTGTCGGCCCATCACGTATGACAAGGCGCGATGACGGCGCGGCGCCTCTGCCTCGTGACTTGCATTTACCTTCATTCTTGCCTTCATTACCGCACCGCGCCACTAACAAGCCGGGCTAATGCAATGAGTTGCAAAATCCTTTAAACACCTCCAAACCCATTTTGATCCCTGTCTCATCCACAGAAAATTCAATTTCCTTTGGCATATTTTTTACTTATATACGGAAGTCGAACCATTCTGATGACATTAATGATGTCCGAATCAGATAATTTTGAATTTGAGAATCCCTGACAGATTGGTATCGGTACGACTGTTTTTGAAGCAGTCTCTTGTTAAAGTGTCGAGTAAGTAAAACTTCTGTCTTACAAATAAATATTGACAAAAATACAGTGCAGTGAATGTAATGAAGAGAATTTACTTATGACTTCATAATATAAAGTCTTCCTCTTTGCTTCGTAGTGTATAAGAGTTCTTATGCGCTATGTATTCAGTACTTCTTCATGTAAGAACTATTGAACCATACAATACAATTAACTATTAATTGACCAGTACTTATGTGCCCTTTCCACAACTATTTTTTCTCACACCAGCTAACATTATAAACTATAAGTAGGCACTTAAAGTTTTTTTTCAGTTTTTATTTACGAGTATGAGGCTTAAGGATTTTATTAACTTTTCTCATATGAAACAGTATTTTTATTAATCAATTAAAAGTGTCTATTTACATATTCATTATTTATTATAATAACGGGCAATTTTCTTCATATTAGAATAAGTTTTTCAATTCTGCACGTCTGTGTGCAAAGTTATACTTAGTTTTTAGAAACGTTGAACTGTTAGCTTTAACTGAAGGTTCTTTGTGATCATATTTACGATTAATCTATAACAATAATTAATTAAAAAACGCCAGAAGAGAGACAAGTGTTGGGTAAAGCCAAAAACGAATACTTGTATTATTAGTGTATGATACAACTGACTTTTTTCTCTTCTAGTAATTATTTAGTTTTGCTAACGATATTTTAACGTGAGTATAATTATATTGTCTGCGCTTATCTCAAAACTATTTGCTCCAAACATAAGCTTTAACAATAATTATGACATTTAAAATAAATATTGTATGAAAAATTCATCAACTCAGGCAGTGAATCCGCTACCTCTGGGATACCGTTCCGTCGCTGTACGAATTGAGCTACTGTGTCACTATCCGCATTCATGAATCTTGTATTCAATGTATAATCGCCTTTACCGGAAAACGACATCTATTAGGCTTCTTTCATAAATGTAACATATTTCATAAAGCTTACTTCATCTATCTATAGTCAAGAACTACATTGTGTCATTCATTTCTTTTAGGTAGTTGCTCTATCTATAGAAAAGGACTTTAAGTAAGTCAGCTGAGTTTCTAACTCTGTTGTATAAAATAATATACTGATATATTTTTTAGTAGGTCAAACATTATTTGTTTATTATTTACGTAAAATATCAAAATCATAAGTTATTGCCGTACCTAAAGCTCCAGCTGTTAAGTTTAATAATAACATATGAGTCGTCAGCAATCGATCGGTTACACCAACAAATATTATTAAAAGGTCATTTGTGGTGAGTACAGGATACTAACCACACTGTGGTGAATCCGCTTGGTGTTTTTAAACTGGATGTTTTAACAACCGCAATGGACACGTCTGGAATAGTAATTACTCTATGCTCCGATAGCCAATAAAACCTGTACTAGTTATGCAAAATTGATTCCTATTTTTTAAGCCATAAAAGTCCTTATCGCTTGGGTGTTTTCAGATAGTGTCTAGATGTCTATCATAACCAAGGTCCGCTACTTATAATGTATTTCATACACATTTTTCTTTGTTCAATTTTTTGTTACCGATAATTAGGCAAATTATGACAGATGTTTCCATGAAAGCAATAAAATTTTATGTGATATTTTGCCGGTTTATTTATAATTGGGTTATTTTAATTTTTCATGAATTATATTAATAAAAAATTGGTTTCAAATGAGGTGTAATCATCATTTTAATAATTGGGTCTCGCAAAATACTTGATTATAATAAACACTTACTTAATTGGGTCTCGCAAAATAATTAACACTTAAATGTAACTTCAAAATTAGCTCAGCGTAATTAATTGCGGTAAATAAATATCTTAAAACACTTATCTCGACAGATCCGTGTCATTAGAGTTTGTTTGTCGTCATCTGTGAGCTCGCATTGTTAAATTTGTCGCTCGAGACGACGCGCTGACTGATGGTCTGTTATAAATAACTTGGAAAGATTTAATGATCTTTGTACATCTTGTTATATTTGAGCTATGATGATATTTAAACTGATGACAATATCAAATTAATTTTAATGAATCCGCCTTTAATGTGTTAAATTTGCTTAATACGTAATCAATGATATAAGTGTAATAAATGTGAAAGTTTGAATTTATGGATGTTTGTTCGTAATCATGCAGGTTGTATGAAATTATGGAGAAATCTTCAAACAGGATATAGAATACATTTTGTTGCACAACTGCTAATTATCCACCTTCAAAGCAGGCGAAACCACGCACAAAAGTTAGTATTTTATATTTTGTAACTAAACTGTGTATTATAAATATAAAAATAAATAACACTTTAATAGACAATAAAACTTACTCTAAAGGCGTTCCTAATGTGATAAGCGGATTCCGAACACAACTCCAAATTATACTAGTGTATTCTAAAAGTGTAAAAGATATACCAGTGTATTCTAAAAATGTAAAGATATACCAGTGTATTCTAAAAGTGTAACATATAAGAACATTTAACGGTTGGTCGGTATGTCGGGTGCAGTAAATATAATTTAGTCGACAGCTTCATTTAAATACCTTTTGTCAATGAAAGGGTTAAACACGTCGCTCCGGCGATAAAAAAGATATATGGAGCCCGCTACCGTGCCACCGCTGAATTATTACATTCATAATTGGTGCATGAGACAGATATTTTAATTAGATCTCATGGATGAGGTGTAAATGACTCGTCTATAATTAAATATTTTTTAAGTATTTATTATTATTAACCACGCTGATATAGTAAATATTTAATCCGCAAAAGTGTTAAATCCAAAGATCTGCCAGATGTATTGTGGTGCGACCATGACGGACAGATTAGCCGGCACTTGGGAGCACAATGGATGAAGCACCTTAATCCCGACAACAGCCATTTAAGGCCATTACAAATAAAAGTTCCTACAATGGCGGACTCCATGCTGGGAATTGTGAATGGGTGTAGAAAAAATCTATTAAGCACGCATAATGGTTTGATGTATCGACTCTCGATGTGTCGCCGTGGATATTTGTGATCGGTGTTTATGGTATTAATTCTATTCATAGACAAGGATAGCATGGAATTGTGTTTTTTTTTTATTAAGTATTTGCTCTATCTATAGTCAAGGACAACAGTTTATCTTACTTTTAAGTAGTGACTCTATCTATAGACAATGATAGTATGGAAGAGTGTGTATTTTTTTATTAAGTAGTTTCTCTATTCATAGTCAAGAACAACAGTTTGTTTTTATTTTAAACAGTGGCTCTATCTATAGACAAGGACAGTATGAAACACTTTCTATTGTATATACATATATATGTATATATATTATATATTATCTGTTTAATCTACTTTTTTCACGTTATCTAGTCTACGTTTTCTGTATATTCAATGGTTATTATAATAAATAAGTATCCATTGTTTATTAATATGTAAAATTATATACAAAGTAATGGCGGATTAGAAAGATCGTTTCCAATTGTATGTAGAACAATACCATATTGTTCTTTGTTTCAACGCTTCATCAATTAATCTGTTCTCGATTGGTAGTGAGGGTACCGTCCGCAGCAATGTGTATTTAATAGTGACTCTTAATTTGTTATTTTATTTAAAAAATGTCAAACTACTGAAATGATTTATAACAGACGGGTCTTGTAGAAAAATGTGTATGTGTTTATTATAATTTTACTAAAAAATATATAAAAAATATATAGTTATATATATTATTGCGAACTCTGCTCAATAAAATTTAGTGACATAGTAGAATATAACAAGTATATAATATATAAGTATTATAACAATGTTTATTAAATGGTTTTTTAATTATTAAATATTTTTTAATAATTATATATAAATTTATTGACATTCCTTCTTAGTCTCTCTGTTTGTCTTGTCTTAATAAATTATTTAGACAATACTTAGATTACATAATCCGTCCGCCGTCGGTCACTTAATGAATACTTTTAATCTCTACATTCACTAATCAAAAATATTAAACTGTATACATTCGAGTAAGGTCTCTTTATTTGATATATTTAATAAGTTTAACAATTTATTTTGAATTGTTTACATTTATATATAAACACAGCTGATGACTAGAAATAAAAGTAAAATAAAATAAACTTACGATTGACTTATTAGTGGGCGCCGGCAGCGGCGCGTACATATCGGTAATCATTGTCCACAAAACCACATAACAAACGAATAAAAACCGATTTAAAAATCGATATATCTCACGTTTAACGACTCGTAACTCGGCACGTCCACATCACGTCTCGTGTCGCGGCGCGCGGGCTTACGTTTACGAGTGCGGGTTCGATGCCGATGTGGGGGGCGGGGTGGGCGGTCTGAACCAATCCCAGCCTCTTATTAAGCCCCGCCCACGCCAGGCCCCGCCCACAAGGTCGTATCGATCGCACGCGCGACTCCATTTTATTTCGGCTCACTTGATTTGCATAAACTTTTTGTTTCAAATTGTCGATAAAATGCGTTGCCGTCTTTGCGGTTGATGACGAGTATAACGGCTTTAAACCTCTAAATTGCTTATAAATTGGTGTCGGGATGTGTTAAATGGGTCACATTTTATGCTTTTTGAATGTTAACTAATTGTTATTTTAACTGTACGAATAGGTTTTTTACACAACACCAAAATTTACATTACTTCACTTTATACTATACTATACTACAATGACTGGCTTAGTATTATTTCCTTATAATTTTATTATTTATAATTAACACGAAACGAAACAGATAACCATCGTCGGGTTATCTGTTTATCACCATTAAGAATAACGACACTCAGAAAATATATATCTACTAATAAAGACAACAGAAAAAAATGTAGTTTTTTTTTAGAATAATCTGATAAAATATTATATATATTATATAAAAACATTTATAAAATATTATATAAAATTACCTACGCATAAAGAACATATGCTACCAAAAATCATAATACACTCTCAAAGGATGGTGTTAAACAATGTGTTAAAAATAAAACTTACACAGACATACATCCAAATTCATAAATGGATACAAAAACACCAACACCAACACCATCCACCCCACACCCAATACCACTAAATATTAGAACATCACTTTAAGAATAGCTTAAGCGTCTAATAGTTTTATGACACGCATGAAATGATAACGCACCAATCAAAGTAATATAAACCGTATAACATATGTATAGAGTTTAAAATTGAGTGATGAAACAATCGGAAATGATTTGCAAAGCATTTGATATTAGATGGGGTGGTGAGGGATAAACCTGGGCGTGTCCGGGATAACGAAATACCGCCCGGAGCCGAGTGCGAGGCGCGTAACGTAATAAACATTTTAATTTGAACACGAATATCACGCTGAGATGTAAAATTACAGCACCAGGAAATTTGCTTACCATTTTATATGACTCCATTTTAGATTATTTTTTAATTTTCGATGAATTTAACAAAAATTTGTTAACAATTTTGTTAGGTTATAGCAATTCTAATATCTATAAGTATATAATGTAGCTAATAATTCTAATAAAGAAGTAAAATATATATAAAAAAATATTTAAATTACATACATACATTTTTAAATTTTTTAATATATTTATTTTGAATGAACATTTGATAAACACGAGCAGGTTCGAACCTACTACCTTTATAGTCTCTCACTGAGAAAAGGTCTAATTTTGCATTATATTTAAAACATGAACAACAAGGTTATACAGACAACATAATATTTCAATTTGTATATATATATAATAAAATTATAGATATGACATGGCTATTGAGGAGATAAATCCGTGAAGTGAGATAAAGTGAGGAGCGGAAACTGAGGAAGTGAGAGACGCCGGAGCTAATAACACATTGAGGAGTTTGGGATGATTGAGGAGTTTGGATTTATCTATTTACCTATAGTTATTATCATTGGCTTTATCAACCTGATATTAGTCATATTATCATTTTAATTAATATATCTGTATATATCTTATATAAAACAAATAAGCTTACCATGTTCATAAATTATTTCAAACATATAACTTATGCTAAGACTTTTTGGAAAATATCAAAACCTAAAATAAATATTACATTTCAAAATAAATACTTTTAAATGTAACTTTCATTTTACATTTACATTCATGATTTAGTAAAATATTTAATTAATTACATATCTAACACATTATAGTGAATACAAAAATGTGGTGTTAAAAAATCAAGGGAATTGAAATACTACTATATACATATATATATATATATATATATATATATATATATATATATATATATATATATATATATATATATATATATATATATATATATATATATATATATATACTATAGTCACACACACACACACATAGCTAGGTAAGTTATAGTAGGAATGCTCAAATAAAGTTTCAACTAACTTTTTACTGTGAAAATGTAATTAGTTTGATTATTATTTGCCATACAAAATCATAACTAAGTTATAATAAAATAACAAAATTAACAATTAATTAATTATTGTAACAATGAGCTGTTAATACCTAACAGCTTGCTCTTAAAATGGAAGGTTGAGTTAGCTAGTTATTTACCTAAGTTAGATATATGAGGTATTATTGTTAAAGCAACTTGTTTTGTTTTTGAAATAGAACAATTGTTGACAATTGGGAATTTTTGGGAATTGGGAATTGGGAGTACACTCCATTTCATTGTTTTATTTAAAATATGAAAAGTAATCGTTTGCCGTGGTATGATCATGAGAGGTGGAAGTTACGGGAAAATTTTGATATGATATATATATTTAGAAGAGAAGTTACCGAAGCAGTCTGGAACGGAATGTATGAAAAATACGTCAAAGAAGCATTTCTTCATCATCTTCAAGATGGCATATGATAGGAGAGAGTGAGAATTGATATTTTTTTTCCAAATAATTAATTGAGGGGTGACGATATTAAAGAATTTATTTTAAGACTATTTATTTCTTAATTTCATTCAACTCTGGAACAGCACAGCGATTACAAAACATTATTACGAGTAGGTACATACAACGGTATATTGAATTGCGGAGTCAAGTAGTTAAAGATGGCTTTTAACTCCCACATACCCTGCACTGAATTCTCCCGTCTAGCAATATTAAAGCCTTTTCTTCACCCTTATTACTTCAGCGATAAGATCGAAAATGCCATGCAAGATATATACTTATTGTTAAGTGGATTTGATTCTTATGTAGTGCACGTAAAGTTCACATTGCAATGGCATTAATTGTGGATACTAAGTATATAAAAGGGCCAAGCACTCTAAGCATCTTGCCGTCACCCCCATGAATTTTGTCTGCATTTGTACATGTCATGGATGGCCACTTTACTAGTTTCCACTTAGGAAGTCTTTGCTTTATTGTGGGTGGTGGATATTCTTTTTCCAATGGGTGTGATGTGGATGTGATAGCTATAACTGACCGACAGAATTGACTAATCTCTTTTATTTCGCAAATACTATTTGGTGGCCAATAATTTTAGTAAAATCTTAACAGACAACTAAAATGATACGGATTTACTAATCTTTCGTGTATATATAATATGAAAATATGGTACTGCGGTTTTAAAGACCACGGAATGCCAAATTTTAGTAATTAGTACTGAAGAACTGATCTTTGATATTTGCATGTTATTAACATTTTTATACGAAACAATTTTTGATGTAAGGTACCTACAGCCACAGTAAGATTAAGAGCAACGCTCTTTAACCACCAATCACTTTGTCAATCTATGCCGAAATATAAATGGTAGACAGATTATAAAAAAAAACAGAATCAGATTCTATTTCTTCAAGCCAACCTATATAAAGGCACAGGTTTACTAAAAACAGCCAACCCCATCTTATAAAAAATAGACGTAAACAAAGGATCAATATATTAATCTGTATTGCCATTTAGGGTACACCTCGACCACCCAGCGCTGAACCCTGCGGCCTATGAATAGTGTTACAGTCACTATTATTCCATAATAGTCCTTTCAACTTTCAATGCATACATGGAATAAAGCTTCGACAATACCTCATTCTATTGCTTGATAACTGATGGGATAGAGCGGCCATTTTAATTATGAATACTTAAATATTTTAATTATATTCAATCAATAGGTTTTCAAAAATCAAAATGTATGGGAAATTAATTTGCGATATAGGAACAGCAAGTGTTCTTAATTCAAAAATGAATCGTGTGTTTAAGTATGTGTGTGTGTTTGTGTTTGTGTGTGTGTGTATATGTATGTGTATATGTGTGTGTGTGTGTGTGTGCATGGGTCATTAATTAACTATATTGGAATAGAGCTGTTTTATTTTCACACATTACACGCGTTTTCAAGCACATGTATATGCATGTGTGTGTATGTGTGCATGTAGATCTGTACAAATACATCAATATGCAAAACCAGGATAAATAATGTACTGTCACAATATATACAAATGAAAGAAGTTATCTCATCGACACTTGAGGCGAGCATTGCAATTTGCCTAATGATGATGCAAAGAGCATTTACCTCGGGGCTAAACGTTTTTGAACATAAATATAACTCAGTCAAGTTAAGATTAATTGAATTGTATAAATAGTTGCACAATTATAGTGTCTCTGATGAATATTTTGATTAATGAAATCATTTTTAAAATGTAATATACGCAGCTGTGTAAATAATCTAGCTAGTTCTACATTTATTTTTATAGGTCCTGTTCTTAAGCATTCAAAGATGCACCGTCCGTACGAATTAAAAATAACAGTAAAAACAAACAAAAACACGTACATTTCATTATAAAATATTCACTATATTAAAGAAAAACATAAAAAAATACGTGACAATCTAATCTCAGTAAACGTTAACTCTATTATTATGTCAATTTAAAAACTATAATCGGCTCGGAGGTATCTCTTAGGACATTGTCCGTAGCATCACGCGCTGAGACGAATCACTTATGCACAATGCCCATTTCACAGACAGATCAAAACAATTACCGATTTCGTCATTGGATATTCGTTCCGATATAATTTCCTGCGTTCGTGATCGATAACGCTATGTCATTGTTTGGATATTCAAATGACATTCGGGTGACGTTAACGGCCTCTGACAGGACGGCGGTGTCTGATACCTTCATTTGATTTTTCGCCACAAGTTGAACTTTTTTAAGGTATAAGGTAAAAAATATGGTATCGATAATTTTCAAATTATTTTGAATATGTGTATTATCATAATCAACATTAAATTGGAATAATAAAGAATGGAGGAGACGGATATTTCTTTCAATATATTGATTACTATAGTTGAATGTACAGGGAGCAAAAATAACATATCACATAAATTATATATATATATATATATATATATATATATATATTTATGATAATTATGTCATTACTTAGATATTATTTAGCGCCAAAGAACGAATATTTAATATTTTAATATATTAGATAATAACTCTTAAGATATGTTAGCAGGTACTAATTAATAATAAAATTAGTACTTACTAAGATCTTCATGTCCTTGTGTTCCGCGGACACGGGGTCGATACTAACCTAAAAGGAAAGAAGATTGTGTATTCAATATAATGTTAAATGAAACTTTATTTTAAATGTATTCGTAGAACAAAATGAATACAAATGAAACCACACTCAAAGGATACGTTAATATAAAAACAAAAACTAATTAGAAAGTCCCTAAAAAAGTTATCATAACTTGGATACACGAGCGAATTTAATTTGGAAGGATTTTAATTACGGCAGGCCGGTTTGGGCGCCGAGCGGCGGCGGCCTGTAATTATGGCCTGTAATTGCAAGGCCCAGGACTGACCGTCTAGTATAGATGCCACTGAAATTAGAAGGCCTTTTTACCTTTTTAAGGACTAATCACGTTTTTAATATTACAATACATTAAATGATATAATTGAACTCATTTTTGTATATAAATATTTAACTTCATTTAAAAGTTTTTACATTTATTATAAATGTTTACCTTCATTTAAAAGTTACTTTTAATACGTTAATATAATTAAGGATTATTTTTTAAAAGTTGAATGCATATTTTTTATATAAATGAAAGAAATCAATTATTGAGGTGATCGAGTTACAAGACATTACAAACTTGGTGTTATTACAAAAAAATATAATTTTTCTTTATGAGAAATAGCTTTAAATAATTATTAAACCTGTATTCCGTAATGTATAACACATTAAATGAATAGTGTATGTAAATAATTTGTAGAGGGAATAGCTTGGGTAATTATACCGCGCTAGGTAATGCATGCGTCCGGTAATCTTTCTACATTACGAGTGCTAACATGTATGTACGTATGAGTGTCTGTTGTAATAATATGATATTTTTTGCTGACCATCCGGATATTTTTACTAATTTTTCATGAATTTAAACTGTATTTGTGTACCGGGTCTAACATTTAATAATATTTTTTATTATTCTACATTATTTTTATAATTACTAATCTATAACTTAATACTTGTGCAGGCTCTCTACTTATGTTTATCAGTTTATAAAAGCTTTTTTATATAACGATACCATACCAAATATATTGTTTCTTATTTAATTGTTAATATTTGTTATAGATGAGATATAATCAATACTAAAATAAATATTATCTGTAGCTACCGCGTGCAGGTGAGGCGTGAGGGCGCTGGCGGTGGATAGTCAAAGATAGGTTAAAAGGATTGCGTTTAATTATGATGACTGGCTCAATGTGGACCAAAAAAATGATTTAACTTACATTATAATAATTATACTCTCGGAGCCTCCTGTTTCTGATGCTATGGAGATGAGATCTCAAGAAACACTAGAGGGCGCCCGCGACGCGACGTTTACACTTATCAGTATTTTATAGTGAATTTATTATTTTTATATTTATTAATAAATATAAAAATAATGATTGTTCTGTGTTAATATAAAACTGTGAAATGGTATGTACCTACCTATTATTGAGACCGTAGAATTATTAACTTTAATAAAATATATTTCTATTTCTAACGTTTAGAAAGCTTTTTCGTTATATTTTTTGATAAATATCTGTTAATATTATTATATAAGTAACGATATTCATTTATTATTCATTATTTATAAGAATAAAATTGTATAATAATATATAAAATAAATAAATAAATTATTATAAAATTGTTAATAAACCTAATAACTTAGAATACTTAATAAATTTGTTACAAGGAAATGTTTTTTTTTTTTATACACAATTTCTCTTCGTATTTAAAAAGTTTTTTGTCATTAATATGTTAACACTTTGTAACGAATTGAACAAATAAAATAAACTAGTTATAATCTAATCAAAATACTACGAGTGCTGTGTTATATACGACAATGCTTTGAGGGCACAGGGCCGGCGGGAGGTGTTTGTGCTATAATCACTTATAATAATATCAATTAAATATTTTCTTCTCATTCACCGCTCCCCCTTTGTTGCGGCTCTGTTGGTTCCTTGGGAACGTCTTTGTTGTGCGCGTGAACCACCCAATTTACTGATAATTAATAATATAATGCCTAATTATTTGTGATATTTGAGACTTTTGTTTTGCTATTCAAAGATTTTACTCTATTTTTAATATATACATATTATGAATAGCACCGGGGCAAATTATGCATTGAAAAGTAATTGCTGCGAGCTCCTTTATTTGTTGAGAATTATAGAACATTAAGAATATTTAAATATATATTGTTTTTTATCTGTTTGTTTATCTGTGCATTACACAAAAATGTACTACACATTTGGATAACATTTGTAATTTATTAACCTATCTTTGAGTCAATATATGTAAGTATAGAGTGCTTGAGGTGATGCCTGGTGTTTAAGCTTGCTTGTTGTAAAGCGTCCAATGAGAAAATCTCGTATTCTAACTCCCCTTTACTTTAAAGCCTCTAAGGCCTGTGCCAGAATATAGTAAAATAACAAAATAACAGACATTGAGGATGAACCTTGAATTTCTGTTCAGTTGGAGCTGGACATAACCATATCAATGTCCCACAAAAGTGTGGAAACAATTCCGGATTTTTCCAACCATAAAAAATTACGCTAGGTACAATAGAACACAAGAACACACAAACACTGGTTTGGTCTCTTATCTTTATCTTAAAACGTGAAACAAAAACTCGGTTACTTTTTTAACAGATTGAACGAAGGAACATAAGGTTATGGATTTATGGCAAACAGCAAATTTCTGATTAAAGTGACTTCTTATAAAATAAATACAAAATTTTATTGTGTTAAATAAAATATATGTGAATTTCTTGTAAATTTACACTTAAAACTGCGGTTGAAAGCCACTTGGCAACGTTACAACCAAACTGGAAATCCACTTATCTATTTGATATAACTTTTATCTGATTAAAGATACTACTAAAAAGTGTACTAATAGTAGGATAGCTATAGCTATAGCTTAATAATTCAAAAGTACATTTATTAATTGTTACATTTCTACTTAAATCTTTAAATAAATTGTAAATTTACACTTAAAACTGCGGTGGAAAGCCACTTGGCAACGTTACAACCAAACAGGAAATCCACTTATCTATTTGATATAACTTTTATCTGATTAAAGATACTACTAAAAAGTGTACTAATAGTAGGATAGCTATAGCTATAGCTTAATAATTCAAAAGTACATTTATTAATTGTTACATTTCTACTTAAATCTTTAAATAAGTGAAGAATAATTTTTGTTTTTATTAATATTATTTTCTAATTCTCTCCATAGTTTAGATGTCACTATAGTTAGTGTAGTAGTTAATTTACTTCCAGTCATTAGTGCTAAAGTTAGTCACAAAAACTGCAGTCATTAGTCACTGTAGATGTTATCGATTAATTAAAATCGATTCATCAATCGATATCAACGGATACATTAGTGTATCACTATGCTGGTATTATTTAATATTATTAGAGAATATTAAAAATTTTATGGCTTTTTCAAACTATTTTAAATTCATTTGTTATAATTTTATTTTATGTATATTATAAGGAGCGTTAGTTATTTTAATTACCACTAAATATATAATGAAAAAAAATTATATTTTAATTTTTTTCTACTCTAAAATAATTTCTAAATTCTTATAAGATATTTTAATTAATTTTTAATGTGGACTCATTTTTATGTTATTTGTGACAATTTTAAATGAAAGCAATATTTTTAAAATGTTTAATAATACACAATTATTAACATTTACCTCGTTGTAGTAGGAATTGTTGTGATGAGGCGCGGGGTGCGGGCCCCCATGTTGCTGATAATACGCACAATTCATGTCAGCCCATCAGATAACCTTCGAACACTTCACTTTAAGGGAAACAGTGAAAATACTATTTCGCGAAGAAAAATCCACGGACGATTATCTCGTAACGAATCGATGCCGCGGACGAATCTCGCCTACTAATTGTAGGATTCGGTGGTAGCGAGCGACCTCTCGCTCGCACATCCCCCGTCCCGCTCCGACCGTCCCTTGTTTGTTTACTTGGGGCGGGTTCAGGGCGGCAGGGCGGGAACTCACGCAATACTAATATAAGCGATAACGCACTTTACCGATCTTATCAAAGCTAGAACTGAAGATGGTAATGAATATAGCCTCGTCACTGTGTATACAACTTCGTGGTATATCTTTGACGAACGAAAATAATTAGCTACTATATAACCTAAATCTAATTCCAATGTTATATAGCTCAACTGTTAGGGTTTCGTCAAAATTAATGTATAATATAAAATTTCATAAATCTTTTTTTTTCTACAATATAATAAATGTTTCCGGTTTGTAATAAAGTACATTTGGATTTCTTTTCCAACGACTATTATAATAATTGATCCATTTTTTTTCATCCCCAATCCGTGCGGGGTCGGATACGCCTCGTATGACAGGATGCGTTTTTCTATTTTGATAACATTTCAAAATGTATCCACGTGATGTTAAAGCAGATGTTGAGAACATACCCGAAGCATACATTGGAATTATTATGAATAAACTATATTGACAATCAGTAAAATCTGTAATTCATATGAAATAGTTAAAAAATAGATAACTTTGAATATTATCTTCGTCTATTAAACACGCGTCAAACCAACAACAATGCCAAGATGTCGTCAGCGATAGCATTTTGTAGTGAATATAGAATAACATGTGCAAATGATAGTGATTAGAGCGAGGGGCGCTCGTGTGCGCGTAATTATTGTAATCTGCGCCCGCGCACGTCCCGCTGCGTACTGTTTCTATTATTGTCCTAGGCACAGTTACACTACACATAATAACATAATTTTTCAGCTTTTCAAAGATAATTTACAATGTTGTGTGGAATTTACGGTTAAAAAAATCTTGTGAAGGAAAAATCTAAATTTAAACAATTGGTATAAAGCTTCTCGGAATTAACAATGAGAAGGAGTATTTTACGAAACATGAACATAAAAATATGTTTAGTAACATGTATAATTACGTACGCACGCGCTGGGCGCGCGCATCTGTCGCCGGATCCCGCCCAGCACCAGCTATCAAGTAACATTACAAAGAACCAGTGCTATTGTGACCCTTTGTACTGATGTTATTGTGTTAAGAACTGATTATAGGTTACGGACGGAGTTATGATTACATTTTTGATTTGTATATACTAACTAAACTTTGAAATAACTTATATATAGTTGTATAGATAACGATATGATTTAGTACGAATAAACCTATGGTTAGTGAATCAGTCTTTATTTAAGAAGACTATTTCTCAACAGTGAGGAATAAGATGAATTTAATTCTCAATGAGACGACTCCAAATTCAGTTGCAATCTTACACTTACTTCCGCTCTACATCACCCCGACCGTAGTATCGTATTTTGTTATTATTATTATAAAATATCAAATTTTTAGCTATTTTTTTGTACTTAGTTTCTTTTTATATATTTTTTATAGTTTTAATCATTTTTATTACATTAATTGATTTGCTACAATACTCTATCTCCCCAGATATTTAGTTTATATTTAATTAAAAGAATTCTGTGAAATAAAATAATAAATATATTATTAAAATTGTTAAATACTAAGCATTACAACAACCAAAAAAATCTGTATTTTAGTTTAATATTTGATATTAGATTTTATCCAACCAGGGATAATCTGTTACATCCAAAATATTGTCCAAAATTCATTCATACCACGTGTGATATCTCCTTTTTGATACGTATTGTTGTCGCAGTCCGCTTAGCTCCATACAATGCGCTTTCAACGCACTCAATGGAGGACATTTGACGACCGTTTCCTATGCAAAATTCGTCTAATCCCCGGAATAAAAGCACATTTGAATGTTTCCGCCGAGAGATGGGGAAATAAAGCAAGTGTTGACAACGCTGTTCAGTTGTTCACTTGACGGAGATATTGAGACGAGTCTTGACAACATTAAAGGACATAATAGGATTACTGAACCTGAGTGGATTGTGTTTTGAAATTTTACATTTAATTTGATCTGAAAATACGTGAGAATTTTTGTACTAATACAGTTTGTGAATATATTGTGTTACTTTTATAAATGACACTTTGTGAATGTAGGTGTTATTAATAATGCATTTAAATTTCCATATTTATATAATATATTATATTTAGGTAATTTAATAAAGCCGGCGATGATACAGTAATGAGTGATGAATGCCGCTGACAGGACGAGTCCCGCCAAACAACGAAATAAACCAGGGAATCCGTGTAATAATGGTGTTTCAACTCTGTAACAATAACTACATAATAGTCGAGAGCTTTTACGAGCTTTTGTGAACTTGTCGAAGCTCCTATTGCCGTTTTTTGTTATGAATGCTGCTCGTTGAGCTGTGCGCGGTTTTACGGCTGAGAATATTTTATTGAATACTTACTCCACGTTTACAGATTGAGCATTCACTTGAAATGGGACCTTAAATAATTTAATAGTTTGTGCCTTCATCACATTGTTGGCAATATGACAATATTGTATATAAAATAAAGTTCAAATATTCAAAATTTCAGTGAAACTTTTACTGAAAGTTCAAAGTTTCAGTGAAACTTTCATTGAAACTTCGGAATATCCTGATCGGTATTTGTTGAATTTTAATTAATTCATCAATAACTATTTCTCATGGACTATCAACAACAAAAAGGAGAGTAGTAGAAATATTCGTATCCTATTTAACCCTCATCTTAATACAATAAGTCTGTTTTAAAGTTCAACTTTCTTGTCTTAATAGACAATTCATTGATATTCAGTCAGGACTTTATAAGTAGGTATAAATAAAACGACCACAAACTAAAAGCTCATCTCCGCCTCCATACATTATAATATTATATCGTCGTGATACTCATTCTGGTTACATGACTTACTTGATGGTTATTCGATTTATTCTAGAAGATAAATTACCTCCATATAGAGAGAATAACGTTGATAAACCTACACGAAGACGATCAGAAATTGATTAAAAGAAATAAATCAATTTTTATTTAATTATCACTGAAATAATAATCAGATATATTTTTTTATTACATTAAAATAAACCAGTTGTCATTTTTTATAATTTAATTATCGTTTCACATTATAATTGTTGATGTTTTCGTTGAAAGTTTAGATTAGAATAAGTATTATATTAATTATATGAAGATAAAATTAATTATCGTTTATTTCCAGTACAGATAAGATGATGGGGCCCGCGTCGCTGCGTAGATCTCATTCGCGAAGATAAAATACCTTTTGACTCTGGAGACTTTATTAATTTATCACGACGTCTACGCCTCAGAATACATCGGATAGATTTTTTAATAATAAATTATATCAACTATTTTATTATACATAAAATGGGTGGCGAATTTTAGGATAATTTTCATTTTTATTGTCGATATCCCAATTTATAGTCTTAATATATATTAATTAATAATAATGCTTCATTGATAACTTACAAGAAATATAATAATGTTTTTTGTATTTTTATGTTTATGTAAACTTAAAACAAGACAGGGTAGAAGGTTCTTGATGGCCGTTATAAATCAAGATACTATCTGCGCGGGCATTACCTCGCCGATACCGGGGGGTGAGTTGCCGCTTCTTATCGATTTACTAAACCTCTTACGCTTTAAATATATTACACAATTAATCCGACCATATATGCAACAAATTGTTAATCAACCTTTGAACCCAAGTTTTGAAAGTTTGATATATTGACGCTCTCTTATTCTCATCTATAACTGATATAAATCCTAAAGATGCCATTCTAAAGGCAATAATCAAAGATACCTCAAAGCGTAATTATACACCGCAATGTATAATTTCAAAGCTATTCATTAAAATTCAACTAAAGATGAAAACAAAGTTCTCAGAGAATCACAAATCAAAAGCAACTCGCCGATAGCCGGAGGCTCAATAAATCAGAGGAGCGCTTAGGCCTTCTTAGCTTTTCTAGATAGAGATTTATCCCGTAATAACACGTTACTTTTCACTAAATCAACTGCCGAATTATCCGGTAGAAACAATGATTAATCGCATAGCTGCCGGAGTAATGATGGGACGATAGATCCACGCTAACAATTGCTCCAGCTCGACTTGTTGAGATGTATTTGATAAGCTCTATAACGACCAGTACATCACTAATCGCTCATTGTTCGAAATTTAAATAAAATCACCAAAATTATCATGATTTTGCCTTCGGTTATTAAGTAATCAGTTATTAATGATACTGAAGTGCATTGTTATAACACGTGAAATATCAACAACTTTTTTAGAATCATTTGCATTTTGTTGTTTTGAAATATTTATTCGTATGTTAATAACCATACTTTTTTACTTAAAAAGAAGCATTGTTATTGTAAGTATTTAATATATATGATATCATATAATTTAATTTGTTCTCGGCACGAAACACCCGCATAAACTAATCCGGTCCCTGACTATCATCTGATTATTTAACCGACAAACGATTAACTTTAATTAAACGCTCACTTTTAATTAAAGCTACACAGTATTTCATAAAATAAAAAGCCACGTTTGAAGTGCATCTAGGAAGTATTTTATTAAGATTGCGACTGCAAAGAGGCGGGGACGTTCACTTGTTTTAGATTTTGAATAATCGCATTACAACTAAACATTATCGACCCGTAGTTTCGACATCTAATTATAGGTCCAAGCCGATAACAAATAGTAAATCATTAACTAATATATTACCGAGCCTATTTATATTAGATTAAGTGGATGGTAATAATGATATTGATGTAATAAGTCAATAAAAATTAATACGTCATCAAAAAATTGGGTTAAGAGTTGTCTCCCGCGATGTCTAAGGCAGAGCGAGATTCCGCGAATTTTCTCAGTTCGCATCATCAGTTTCATCGCCATATTTCAACAATAATGATACCGTGAGCGTGATAATAATTGTTATTACTATGATCCACATCTGCTATTATTTTATAATTGAGGGCTTTTGGGCGAAACCCTACAATTATAAGAAGAGCCCGGAGCTACAGCAAGCAACATGCAACGCATGTTTTTGTTCCGTCCATCGGCTGAGGTTTCCCAAATTAGTATTAAGATAAGTTACAAAATTGCGGTTAAAAAATCTAAACAATTTTAACTTATTTTTAAATCGCATGACTACAGATTTAATTATGTTTAATATTTTTGTTATGAAAATGTTTTTTTTTTAAAACAATCTTTTATAATATCGCTTTTTGTTGAAATGAATAGAGTTGATGAAATAACAAGCAAACAAAAACGAACCAAAACCAAAATAAACAACAATATATACGTATTTTGTTCTTCTAGACAGAAATGTTTTTTAAATTTAATATTATTCGACATTCCATATTTATTATTTATCATCTGAGAGGCAATACACAAATACCTATCATTTGATTAACCGGTGTATTAATCGAGCAAAAATCTATACGCGGTAATCTCGAGGCCTGAGAATGGAGAGTTCATTATTTATTATGAATATTAGTCAATTTTTATTTAGTCGAAAAAGCGGGGAGCGGCGGGACTGGCTGCAATTAACTGACTCTACCCTGTAATTATGGCCAGTAAATTTCTGGACGCGTCCTAACAGCGGTTCTTATTCTATCTGCGGAGTTGGATTAACTAACAGATACTCTTAATCTTTTGTATATATCTAAGTATTAAATAATATTTAGCAAATATACCATTAGATATATTTTAAGATAACTGTGATGTAAATCTATTTTCTCTCTAACAAATAATATATATGTTGGAAATATCTAAATCTAATTTGTGTTAAATCTTGATTAGTTAACACTTCAGCCACTTATCTAATATTATTTTAATGTCTATTTTGATATTTGATATATAAAGAATACAATAACAATACAAATATAATAAGTAACATATACATATTTTCACACAATTCCGAAAATATCAAATTCCTTCAAACCTAGTTTCCAATAAAGCTTAGGAAAGGAATACAGCAAGTAAAAGCGAAAGACAGAACAATTAACACAATTTAATCAAATAAAGGATGTCAGCATACTAGGTTGAACCTTTGTATAGGATTTCAATGGAAGTGAGAGAGAAGAATGTGATATAAAGTAGGAGAGAAGAGTTCTATTGTGGAAAGTTAGTATGACGTGTTTGCTAACTCTCTTCTATTACAAGAAAACCGCGATACGAGCAGAAGGTAATATGGAATATAATCTTGTAAGCGACAATTTAGAGAGCAGAGAATTGGATAAGTGACCTTGGCCATTGTTTGTAGTCGAAATATTTTCTTAGATATATGATATGCAGGTATTTGATTATAAATAAACGCACAAATTTTATATTCTTGTTTAATATTATAATAGAGTCATTTCTTTAGCAGGATTTAGTTATCTGTCCTTGTCCCACTTATACAAGAGAGTACATGTATAAAGAGTGAGAACATTCTTATAATAATCTATTTATAATATACTTTATATTTGCATAACGCAACATGATATCCACAATGAGGTATTAGAGTTGAAACGAATAGATCTGTGACCCTCATTCATTTACAATCAGAATGATGTCGTGACACGTAACGCTTGTCGTTGTCATGTCAGTCGTGATTTCGAGACACAATGGAATTCCCGCCATGACTCCGCAGAAAGTGAACCATTCATATTCTTTGCACCAGATATAAGTACAGACAAGGAGTCTACTCGCGTAAGACATTTCTTACAAATATTGTGCAACACTGAACACTAAATATTAACCAATTTATTTTTGAAATTAATATTTTTATTAAATATTATTATATATTCATGATAAAATAAAAATTATGAAATAACCATCACCAAAAAGAGAAGGACAGTCAGGGACGCGAATAGCGACCTGCGACCCCTCATTTGCATACAATGGACATGCGTGGGCGCATTCCCGAACGACTGTAGGTTTTATGTATTTTATATACATCCTGTACTTTTATAAATGCCTCTATTTACATGCTTCATAATTATGTGGTATTTTTGATGCATAACAAATGTCTATTAACAATGGTATGATGGAATAAATAGTGTTTTTTTTCCCAATATCAGATATGTTACTCTGAGATGTTAAATTTAGTATGTATATTAGAATTAATTATATTTTTTTGAGATACTTTGAGAAAAATGTTATTTAAAACTCCTCGGCTAGGAACGTATGCATACAATGAGGTCAGATCATTTTTATAAATATATACATGGTGTTACCGAAATATAAGTGGGCGGGATCAGCATGGCATGTTTATTTCAATCGGCAATTTTTCAGCGCGTATGTACCGCAATGCAGTCACAAGAGATTTATCGACTCAGTTCACCCTCGTACGAGACGTGATTAATGGATTGATCTATTTGCTGCTCCAACTAACTTTGATATTAAAATTGACTTCAATTTTCTTGGGCAAGGCGAAAATACCTCTTTTTATTATAAGTAACTTCTTATAAATTTTATAGGTTAGTATAAATTGATGATATTAACTTATATATTACAAATTAATATTTGAATATAATTATTCAGATGTAAGAATGAAAATAAAAACTAATTATATGTATCTATGAAAGAAAGACATAAAAATATAAATTCACGAATTTTGTTAATAAATAGTTAGTTTAATATGTTAGTTTTATTAGTTTCTAAAGATCATTAAGAGATTTAGATAAATATTTCACGATTATTCTATATATATCTTTACACACTTGTAAGGATAAACAAAGCGAGTTGTTGTTAGGGCAGATATTTAGCGCTCGCGTATCCATGGGGCGATGTTAATTTCCCATAGCACTCGAGTTCCCATCGGGGGCACAGTGATGGGGCACGGTGACCGCATTACGAGCTAAGCGGGGTGCACCCCGGGGACCATTTATCAAATGATCATTTGATTTTCTTGTGTTTGATCACTGAACACATTAGAATTTGCAACAGTAAGTAGTGCAAATAGAGATGAAGTGTTATTTTATTTAATTTTTGTGTTTTTTTAAGTTTAAGACGCTTTATAAAATAATGTAAAAAGTTTAATGTATATTAGATATGAGACTTCATTTGGTCATTTATAACTAAATTGGTTTTATTATTTTTATATATTATAAGTAAATTGATATTACAACACCAAATATTTGTATAAAATTATGTATATTTGTGTAAAATTCCCAAAAATAGCCACGGATAAAATAAAGCATTTTCTGAATCGAATATCAACATGTCAGTGAGTTTAGCACTGAATCACATCCGTCTCACCCTCGCCCTCTCGAGGATACGTCTTATAAAATACGATCTGTTTTGATTGTGGCCTGGGGCACAAATCAATTAGGCCCCCTACGGCCCCCCGCAGCGAGGAGCCCGCGACATCCGAACCAGTGGCTCATTTTATGACACGTCACTGAACGAATCAACTGATTAACATTCACAAAGTTTATGAGGACCAATCGACGTGGACATTTTTATAACGTAATCAATACATTGATTGGGAATTTTATTTTGATCGAGCGGCTTAACCTTTACCGTACAATGCAGACAATAATATTAGACTGGTCACCGATTTGATCACCCACTTATATGTACATACGGATTGTAGTCGATTATTATTACGATTTTTAAGAAACATTATTCAAACAGTCGGATATACTAGTAAAGAAAACAACAAGTTAGTAACTGGACTTATATTGTAAGTTTATATCAGACAAGAAAGCGTTAGTGTCTACATAAAACCACAAATCAATAATTATGAAGATCGCTTAAGGTTGATGAAAATTTTATGAGAAACAGTATTTTGTATGAACTTAAAAAATGTTTTTTTTTTATACTTAATACCTTTTTTTTTGTTAATTTTGCATTTTTTTATATCATTTTCGATTTTTTTTTATATAAAAGTAAGAAAGTATAAGAAAATTGTTAAACAGATTATATTTTAATTGAATTATGCGGTCGAGTCTTCACTTCAGCTTAATAATATTAAAAATACGATCACAATATCGATTTACAATTAATCTTGTTTTTAATATAAAATCTAATAGACAATAATGACGTAATGAAAGCCGGCGGCGACAGGGTCGTTTCCCACGCCGCTACGGACAATTTCAAGCTTTTTTTTACCGTCAAAATAAATTAAGTTTCGGGGTAATCAGGCGCCGCCCGATCCCTGACCCGCTTCTTTGCAATATTTCTAAAACGCTATTACAAATACATTTATATACAACCACAAAAAATCTCTCGAGAATTTTTCGCCACATAATGAGGCCATTACGGGGAATTTTGTTTTACAAACATAATAACACCGCCTTTTATTCGGGCGATCCCATCTGCAAGGACTCTGTTTCAAAAGGACAATATTATTCCAGAGTTAATGAGATTTTCGTGCTAAAATTTTAAAACTAAATTGCCATAATTATGTGCTTAACTTTTCGGATTAAGGTCGTATAAGTCAACGACCCTACAAAATAACACCCTATATCATATTAAATATATTCATATTGAGATTTTTTATCGAATTTTATATTACTATACTAATAGCAAATCCTCAACCCTAAAAATGTATTTAAAATCCTATCATAATAACAAGAAATAATTAACTAGATAATCAATAAAATTGGTATCAAATGACTATAAATTGATAAGTCATTAAAATAACAATCTGAGGCAATTAAATGAAGAGCTTGTTACAAGCCATGCGCCTGCGCAGCTGTAATGGCGCACGTGAACCATTACGCCGTCACCGAGAGCACCCGCAGCTCCCTAGGATCCTAGATCACGAACCCAATTATGAATGACGGTTAAGTGTATTTGAAGTTAGAAAATTATCCAGAATATTAATAAGTGTTCTTATTATAATACTACAAGTACGTATTCTGAATTTATAATTATACTTTTCAAATTAGCTTTATTAATTTAATTCGAGTAATATTTGGAGTAAAAAATCATATCTTTTGTGATGATGAGATGTAGATGATAAGGAAAATTATTTTGATATTATGTTAAAAAGATATAAATAATTGTAAACTTGTGACGAAGCTTCGATCATCATTGTAAATGGTGATTTGGTTTAATTTATGGCGATCCGGTCAATTTACGGACATCGGACGAGTGGACGAGGACGGGCTCACCTCGCCCTGGAATATACTTGTATTCAATTAAAATTTTATGTCTCGAAAATTACAGCGAATTATATTATATTATATTATAATGGCAAAGTTTTTATTATTATGGATTTTAAATTACGTGTTTAGATATAATTATGGAGTGATTTAGAATGTTAAACTGGTTAAGATTTTAGTTAAATATTGTTCCTCTTTACTAGTGACGTCTTACTAGGATATTATATGATATATTTTGATAAAATGTAGATACAAATGTATTATAAAATCTGAATGAATATCAAATTCAATATGAAATATTTTATATATTTTTATTTTTAAGTAGAAATATTGACAGATTGATAAAATGCAGTTGTTTATTGTGTGTTATTTTTGTTTACAAATATTAGCAGTCCAACCAAATATTTAAGGTTACTCTATGGTAAAGGGTGCGAGAAGCTTCAGCTATATAATGTAGCCGTAAGTATATAATGAATGAATTCTAAACAAACATACAACCAGCATACATTAGAGAACACTAGATATATATTGAAAAAATAAAGTGTCATCATTAGCAATGATTTTTTTTTAGTAGAGGAGGGCAATCTAGCTTGTGGGTCACCGTTGATGTGTGATCACCGCCGCCCATGAACTCTTGCAATATCCGAGGATTCACAAGAGCGTTGCCGGCAATGGAGGTAGGAGTAAATCCACGTTGCAATTTAATTGGAGACTATTAGAAAATTAAACAATTAAAAAACGTGTCCATTATAAAAGATATTGTACTGTTATGTAAAAACTATGACCACATTACTATGCGTTAATTTAATATGGCCTTTGATAAAATTACAAATAATTACAAACAAAAAGCGGTAAATGATATTTACCTGTAAGACTAATACTGTTTTTTTTTTGTTTATTTGATTTTAGAATATTCTTAATATAAGGCTTTTAGTGATTGAAAATTGTTAATATACAATATACTTTGGTCCTACCAGAAACGTTATACACATTTTCCTCACTTACATTAATTAAATTTAATTTTTTCCTTATGATCTTAGTAAAAAATAAGATTCAAATAACATGATCATATATTTTTTTTACCTAATTAATACTATTTTTATATTACAAAGAAACACGTTTACAAAAAAATAAACACATTATTATCTAGCATTATCAGAACAAATGTTAAACTTGAAGGATGAAACTAACCTAGTCAAGCTAATTCAATTTGTCATATTAAAAATTACGAACAGTCAAGAGAAACGTCAAAGTTTTTTATTTCAATTAGGCATACATTGCACTTATGAAATGTCAGAATATACTTGCACGGTCCAACAGGTCTACGGAAGACAACCAACAAGACACTACCTACATACTCGTATAGGTTATTAATATTTTGCTGTAGTATTAACTATTAAGTTACAGTCATAATTGATATCTGAGAACAAATTATAATTAAAGTAGCTAGTACTAAAAGAATACTAGAATAACTAACCACGCCACTAGTAGGTATGATGTTCTTATGTTTGTAAGACATAAAAATATTCTAATTTAAAATAACAGTATTTTTATTATTTCTTAACGCTAATACAAAACGTTGGATACAGAGCAGCAAAAAAGATAATAGGTTAATCACATTATAAGAACTGACTAGTTGAATGGTTGTATTCGACAAACTTTTATAATAAGAAAATTAAACTTATTAAATATCGTCATACTAAATAAAGAACAATCTTTAAAAAGAAAGTCATAGAAGAGTTTCTTGGAGCGGTCGAAATAGTCCTTAAGAGCCGGTTCGTATGACGTCCGATATTTATGTCGCTCCGCCCCGCCCCGAGACGCGTCTCATTCAGCGTGTTTGTATTTATTTGGAGCCTATTTATTTGTACTTGCTCGGTTTGAATTATGCATGAGTACGTATCCGCCGCGCGTAGGCAGCGTGACGCCGACCAACCCTCCTACTAATTTTACCAATACCGATTACTATTTTTTTTATTAAAAACTATTAACGCCACAGCCTAATTAAATACAAAGGCGCAGGTGGTTTAGGACGGAGCTGTTATTATAAATGTTCGTTACTCTATCCTTTATTATTATATTATAATCTTATAATCTGCTTAATGTTAATTAACGTTGTATAGATATTGTAATTCTAACTGTATTCGTTTAGTTGTTTGGTAAATCGCGGTTATCGACTGTATCGCCCCGCCTCCTCTGTGACCGCCCTGAGGCATTGGGCTGACGTCACTCCATGTGGCTACATGAAGCAATGAATATTTTATAAATGTGGGCCCGAGCTTGAGAAATAAATAACTGATGTAATACCGATATATTTAAAAGTATAGGCAAATATAATAATGATTAATAAACCAGAGCTTTATCGATTTTGATATGGATAATTATAGTTAGAATAATTCAATACATTTTCATAATCAATAAAGGAGTTTGTGACTGTCATGTTAGAGAGAGGCGACCGCGTTTAAAAAAGTTATTTTCTGTTAACCTACATTTTCATATTTTAGGAAGACTACATCAAAGAAGTTTAAACATCATATAAAATATTACTGAGATTACCTTAAGTAGGGAGAGCGGGGCTGGTACTAACAATTTTTTTATTTTGGTCTATATTTTCAATAATAATTAACGTTTTTGTTTTATTTTTTATCGAAAACATGCTTTGGTTATTCAGTTATGATATTACTAACTAAAACCAACAGTTAGCTAAGTAGTTTCAGTAAGAGAGCCATAAAAACAAAAAAAGTCACTTGTTAATATATACCCCGTATTTGGGGCAAATATTAACAGAGCTGGGGTAAGTATTAACGTTAGGGGCAATTATTAACAGGGACTAAAATTCTATTAAATACTTAAATAAAATGTCGCTTACATTAATGAAAATGGTTTTATTGTTTAATAAATCAGTACCTTTTATTATAGGAACTGAAAGAATATAGTATATTCTTTTAAATCTACATTCAATTTTGAAAATTCATTATCAATCATCCACCCCGAATTATTACCTGCACCTATCCTATCAGGCGGTCCATTTTGGACAAATTAATTGCTATATCAGATCTGGGGAAAAATGAACATACATGGTATAACATTTCCAATAGCATTTACCGCTGCCGCAATTGTGATGAGAGTACCCCGTTCAGCAGATGTGACTGCTCCTACCTGCTTGGAACCTCGTTGAGCTACCATTTTCTTAGGTTTTTGCACCGTTGTGACTCCAGTCTCGTCTACATTCCATATTCTACTCGGAGGAAACATATCTTTGAAGCACTTCTCGATATTTTTCGAAAAATGAATGGACATTAGTACGGTTAAATGATGTTGCCCTGCTTAAGCTCTCTAGCCTCTGAAGTCCGAATAGAGAGTTGCGCTTCATAAATCCTGAAAACCAATCTTTGCCATCTTTTCCGTCTCTTTTTCAAGATTCTGGATTATTTTCTATCTTGTATCGAATGGCAAGCTCGTAAGCTAATTTTTTGACATCATCAGGTAGCAATCCGAAATAGATATTGGCATATTTTATTAAATAATCTGCTATCATTGCTTCTTGCTCAGAATTGAAAACAAGACGGTTTTTTTATAACTTCAATAGAAGTTCCCTCCCTTTTTATCTTTACGTATTTGAACAGTGTTACATGACAAATGTTGTATTCGGTAGCAACATCTCTATATTTTCTGTTTTTTATCAGAACTTTCTCAGCTATATAATACTTCTTGATTGCGGACCCCCTTGTGCTCTTCCTTTTCTAATTTCTCATTCTGTAAAAAAAACTTATTGCAAAAAAAACATTATCTTAATGTCACATACATAAGTATAAGGTAAGTATTAACATGTTAATACTTACCCCACTCATTTTGTTAATTTTAGCCTCAAGGTCTCTTTTAATATTTCATCAAATGCAGAAAATAATCTAATCAAAATAATTACAAACAAATAATACAGCTTTAATGTGAATAAAATAGAGTTGCATGTAGGATTAACTATAATTCAGTTTAACGAATAAATAAATCTCAAATCAATTTATTACGAAGTACGAAAAGTTCGTTTACCTGTCAATCTGAGGTCACTGCGTATAACTATCACTAGCGATGACCGGCCGATATCTGACAAATCAGGTCACGTTCGGCTGTGTATATAGGGTTTCTAAACAGAGTCTCATATTTTTAACACTTCACGTTTGGCGGGAATAAGCTTGTTAATTCTTACCTCCGTTAAAACCAGCCCCGCGTTCCCCTAACTAAGTCATGAAAATTGTAATTCTATCATTCTTAAACCACTGAGTAATTAAAGTTATATATAAAATAAGTATGCACCGAGTAAATGTTTTATTTAAAATACTTTAAAATAATTATATTTCGTTTGTTAAATAAAGAATATTAATAAGATAAAGGCAGTCACGGACCGTCGCTTCATAAATCACAAGCACGCGATCTTCACTTTGTGCGACCCCAGATACCGCCTTCAACAGATGGTATTATACCTTCAATTACATTGACAACATGCAATTGTTCACTTACAAACCTACCATGAGTCAGTGCCGTGATCGCTTCATGACCTACATTGGACGCTTCGTCAGTATTTAATAAATTAATTATTACTTTTAAACGCTCTTTATTTATCGCTTTTCATACTTTAAGGTGTTACCATTTAGTTGTTATATTTTAACACGTCTATAATAATATAAAAACTTGATTAATTAACTTATAAAGACATAATTGTCGAGCGATAAAATTACAATTTTAATAAACTTTTAATCAGTATGAAGTTAATGACTGTTGAAAATGTTACATTATTTAATACATATAAGTAATAAAACATTAATTGCTGTTTGTAGGACTTGTATTTAAACAACTGGTTTTATTTCCTGTGTTATTTAAATATATATATATATATATATAAAACAACGAGGTAATGTATTGGATGAACAACCTACATGTATGGACAATATTCAGAGATGTTATAATGACCTAATACTGACATTAGAAGAGACAATGAACTCTAAATATGACAAGATAATAGCTGCTATAAAAAGCTACGCGTGCAGGTCATGCGTCCATCACAACGGACTCGAGCTGATTTCGTCTTCATTGATAATTCATCTAATAACTTTGTATTTACATACTAAATTATACATTAAAATAATGTGCTTACGAGCTAAATTTACCCACATTCTTAATGAGTTTCGAAATGACAAGAAATCGTAACAACTATCAGTAAATTCCCGACCTTCTATTTTATTTCTTCAATAAGTGCCCCAGGCTTTGATATTTATACTCCAACGCACTATTGGTCGCTCAAGGGGAGATTAGGTAGCACTATATCTTTTGCTGAAATTGCACTTTTAGTACAGAAAAGGAATTCTTTTTACGCACTGTTTATATTTCACCTGTGTATCTGGAACTGCAATTTTTGAATAAAATTAAGATTAATTAATGATTGGTCCCATTTAGAATTACTAGGTTTCATATTTTCTGAGAATTCACTTGAAAGAACTTCTAAATAATTATGACAGGACAAAGATCACAACCAAATGGCCATTTTTTACGCCTCATCCGACGACGACTTAGAGATCTGTCACAAATGTATGATTAACGTGTTGTGCTCACATACCTCGTCGGCGGCCGCCCGTTACAAGTTCATCCCATTTAAATTTAGCACGGCGCGTGCCGTACGGGAGTCCCCGGGGTGGGGCGAGGGGTGCGGGACGGGGCTCCGTGGGCGGCTCCGGCTACCATCACTCAAGTGACGAAAATTGACGGAAAATGGGCGGACACCGCTTGCCCGCGACGTCATCAATTACCGCGTCCCGACGGTCACCGGCCGCTCTCGGCAACAGAGACGCATACCTAATATCCTTTCTAAAGTCATTATTAACAGGACACATTTGCTCACTACAAAATAGCTGTTACTCAGAAACGTTTCTAAAAATAAAATGATATCTAGACAGGTCATCGTAACGAGCAAATAGTAGACGCACGCTCGCATACAATCTTGGACGATAGCTCGAACAGGAATTACTGAGATTCAATCTGGAAGCTATCGATCGACCCATAATTCTCTACCGCATTTCTTCCAGAGCGACCAATCATCAGATTATTAAATAGAAGCTACCTCAAACTTTTATGTTAAATGGCATGCACTTATTCAATTCGCAATAGTCCGTCGTTTTCATTAAAATAAAAATATACAATCTCGTATAATCCAAGCATTCCTCTTAAAGGCATTCTAACCTACGCAATCGCAGGAAGCCACAAGCAGTGCAAAAGCTCGATCGATTTTGAAAATTACCCATAATTAGCTTGTATCTCTGGACGAATGCGTTTTAAACTGGGAGCTCAACCACAGGCTACACGATATTCCAGTAGCGTTTACCGACTAACGGCAGGCGAAGGCGACGGACACAAATTGCCGGTGGTGCTGCCACTTGCCACTACGCAAATTGTAGTGCGTCCGGACTACAGATTGTTCTTTGACCATCACAGTACTCCAATACCACGACTTCGCTGTCCGTCCGCCTGATCGAACTTTCTTTGAACTATTCGTCTACCAATTGAATCCAATTTAATCTTCTTGTAGTGCAATAGTTTAGTTTATACTATAAATAACCATCAAATAAGTTAGACTTAAAAAACACAAATCTATTTCTTTAAATATAATAAGTAAATTATAAGAAAAATCAGATACAAACACGATACAAGACGGCTATTACTAACGTCCTTGGAGCAGGCGCCTATCGGTCGCTAGAGATTCTATAATGATATAATACATATAAATTGACTACATTGGCAGTCACGTATAAAACATTTGATCTTATAACAAGTGAATTTAAGGAATTGATAGGTAATGGTGTAATTGTGCAGGCATTATCAAGTGACCCCATATTGCGGGTACTACGGCCTCGGGCGAGCCCTAGAGGTAAAGTACAGACATAATCTGTACATTAAAGTCTATAAATTAAAGCTCTTAGTTTCGCTAAAACACTTGCCTTGAAAGTAAATCTTTGCAAATCGGACACATTAGGTGCTTAGATTAAAAAATAAATAATATTATATATTTAGACGAATAAAATTACTTTAAATATTTTGACCGTATTTTTTTTTTGTTTTATATTGAATTAAACAACAAACCCGGCTTAAAAGTGTTTTCTTTTACTATCCCTATACTTGTTACTTAAAAAAAATTGGAAAATTTAATATAATAATTAAGTATTAAATAAAACAAACCATTAAATAAACGGACATAACTCAAAAACAATTAATCTGCAAGAAATAATAATAACAGTGTCTTTGTAAAATGAATTTCCAATAGCATAAGTATTTTACGTTTTTAGAACATAATAAGCGACAGGGGGAGTGGGAGCAGGAGGGAGAGGGAGGGAGAGCGGAGTCTTTGATGTCTCAATTAGTAACACGAGTGGGTAATTGTGGCGAAATTAATTTGCAGAGGAATGTGTGACGTCAGCAATTGACGCTTTGATTGGTTGGCTGCAGCTATTTTAATTAACGTTCTTTCTATCCTTCTCGTATTTCATTATAACATAGATGTATTTATATTAAACACATAGATTCTTCTAATTTCAATAGAAGTATACATTAAAAGAAACTATTTATTACTGATTAAACCAGTTAAATCCCTAAAAATAATACTAATATGAAATCCGTTATTTCTTGTAAATTAAACGCAAGTTTAAACATTAAAAGTAATTTTATTTCTATTCATGTTTATAATTTATGTTAATTTACATAATATAATGCATATTAAGTTAAAAAATTAAACAAAATGACTTGACTCTAAACCGCATGCATTTCACACCCAGCGCATAGTCTTAATAATCCAATTTCGGCTACTTCCCCAATACTACCGGAAAACCGATATTACTCGCTCATCATTACCGTACCAATTTAAATATTGCATAAAAACGGAATTGTTAACGACTTTATCGTGTTTGGTGTGAGGTTGTATTAAAAAAACTAACAATTTTTATTCGCGGCGGTGTGATGAATGGCATTGGTCATTTACCCCCGGTTGCCTCGCGCCAGCCATATGGCAGCCATTTTGAGGGTGAGACAATAATGGTATTGTTTGTTCGGAAAAGAAATATTATATTATTGTTTAAATCATAAAATAAGACTTGTGAATAAAAAAAATATATATTTGTTTAATACGTTCTATATTTTATATTTTTATTTCCTTTTTTTATCTTCCATGAAAAATAATTTACATTTCTATGATTACGGCAAGCACACCCCTTAAAATCAAATAGTTCATAAAAGCTCAAATTAAAAGAAAATCTTTGTCTTCTGTTAGTGTTAGTATCTTCCATAAAAGCAAACACACACAAAGAAATTAATTTATCATTGGAAGCAAACTGTTTAATTCATAAAAACCCAAAAGGACAAAAGAAACTTTTCTTTTAATATCCATAGACTCTTAGGTAGTCTCATAGATATTAATAATCGTTTCATATAACCCACACTATAAAAGTAGTTAACTAGTATAATTACCAACCAATTAATTTCCTCGACATGTTCCAACGAAGCCTATTTGAGGTGCTACTTTATTAGAAATTTAAAATATCCCATCGATTTAATTCCATACTTTTCCAAGGAGCGTCGTCTTTCCAATAAATACTACCACAAGTTGATATTTAAATAGAAAATTGTCTATAATTAGAAACTATAATACCATCGAATAAATGACGAAAAGGACTTAATTACACCCTGGGATTTAATTACAAATAATTATCTTGGAAAAGGTGTACATTTTCACGCGTAGGACGCGTAGGATAGACGTACATTTAATTGCAAAACAATTTAATTAATGGTACCACTTATTTGAATAGAACTGACAAAATAAAATAGACAAACCATAGGTACATATACCATATAATAATATCGATTGTTGAATACATAAAAGTTATATCAAAGATAAATTCACAATAAATCATAGAATACGGGTCGTAATTAAAATCTCGTAGTAAGATTTTGGGAAGCTGGTCTGTAATTAATTTCTCCGTTTCGTCAGATGAATGGTCGCTGATTGGCCGAGGCACAGGCACAGGCACAAGGACGCCGTGACCGCGTGGACGCAGATGTTTAACTTATAATTACATATTCTAAAAATTAATGATCTTTTCACGATTCTAAAAAAAGTTAAAAATAATTACATAAAATTATGATTACAGTAAAAATTGTATAATTGCCGTACATTCAAAGCGGGCTATTAAATGCAAAACGATTAATTTTAATACAAAAATTGAAAAAATAAAACATTTTTAAACGTTACAAAGTATACGTTAGATGTGAAAATTACGAGATCTATACACGGATGGATTGGTAAGTCTTCAAATAATTTCGACATTAATCTTATAAAGATCATAAATCATATTGTATAAGTTATAAAATTGTTTTTTCGCGGGTCCTTATGAAAGCGATTATACGAAAATTATAATAATTGTGCACAGCATAATAACGTGATGCAAAGTAAGATGATCGATATATAGCGGTCGATTTGAATTTATGTAAAATAACATGCAATAAATTTAAATTTTATAACTCGTGGCGTCGGCGGATATCTCTGTTTGGGATCGTGGTTTTATCTCACCGATTAGTCTGAAAAGTCTAAACCTGACCTTCTTGCAGTGCAGGTGGTCATTCTGTTACAAAATCAATATTACATTAATGATATAATGTCCCAAGATATGTTCGAAAAATATTATCATAATATATTTCTTACGTAACCTGAGCCGTGTGTAATGTTCCTCAATACACCAGTAAGATACTCGTATAGCCGTCATCATAGTTTAGGCAAGAGATAATAAGACAATTATGTCCAAGAAAATTAATTTGAAAACCACGAGCAATCAAACCAGTCAACGTAACTGGTATATTATTACACAATTACAGCATTATATTACAACCAATCAAATATCTTTCAGTGTTATTTTTTAAACATGTTTTTACACCGAGAGTCGGTCACGTTTATTCAAATTCACAACACACAGTCTTGACATAGATCGCGGAGTAATATTCGTTGTATGATAATGGTTGATTCTTGACATATTTTATATAATGCGGGCCCGAGGCGAACGGACCGACACTATGTCTAATAAATTTATGGACCTTCATCCGTGGTCGAAATTATAATCGTCGCGCTCCGGGCGAGACGCGTGAGCTGACCCGACTTCCCCAACACCAACACCCAACACCATTCAACACTCACTCGGATCTTACAGACAAACACCGACTCCTAGATAACTTGGTACTTATTTCATTACTATAACATTCAACGAACCCTGGCATTTGTATTTATTTATTTAGAAAAACTCGTTTGATATCGTTATCACGGAAACGACGAGGTGACTAATGACCTGGAAACATTCTCTCTATTCGTGTTTGGAAAGTGTTTTGGTGACATTTATTTGTTATAGAAGGGTATTGAGTGTAGAGTGTATTATAGTATATACGTTTATGAAACACATATTATAATGACGTTAAACCAAAATTAGAGAAATATGTAAATATATGAAGAGCACAGAATTTACATAATAAAATAAATAATCCATAACAAGTACATTAGTTAAAGTAGTATAAACCAAGAACATTTGATGTTTTTAGTCAGAAAAGCTAAAGTGGCCATAACTCAAACGGCGCGGTGTGTCAAACTTTCTATTAAACTGTGCAGCGCCACGTGCGCTGAAAGCATTGACAGACACAAAAAGAAAACTGCCATTTTATGGAAATAGCTCAATATATCTAGAAAATAAAACATCCTCAACGACAAAGCGACTTGTTCAGGAAATGAAACACTCCAAAGGGTAGGGGACATCTTTTTATCTGTTTGCACATTGATAAAAAACTACCGAAAAAATGTCGCTTTTAGCAACAACAAATTTATGTTATTTATTTTGATAGATTTCTTGTTTTTCAAATATGTTTGTAAAATTGAAATTAATTTAACTTTGATGAAAAACAAACACCTGCCTATATCCTGTTTTTTATGAACATATTAATAACAGATGCAAATAACATTTAATTAGCATAGGTACGTTTAGTCCTCATCTGTTACAATAGCAATGTAACTGGAACTTAATAAATATATAAAACATGTCACTAATAGTCTCCTAACATATGTTTTTGTTAAAGTAATTTGTAAAGAACTTTAATACAACTTACGTCCTGTTTTTCCGAACCATATTAATACATCGTGTGTATTTATTGACTGCTCCGTAAATAATATTATAAATAATTATAAATGGCATTGACATGACTATATTCGATAAAACAGACATGACATCACTTTATATATAAAATCGTTAATCTTTGATCTTTATTTAAATCACGTCTCCCCCACCTTAAGCCCTTATTGAAATAGAAATTTTATTTGTATGCGAAATAACGAGTTATCGAAATCGACTTTCAACTCGTCCTCCCTTTCTAAAAATGTTTACAAGTTTCTAAAATATAATATTTATATAAAACTAATATTATGTATGGTTTATTACATACAACTTTCATTAGTTTAAAGCAAATAATCAAAAGACAATGACATTTTTTAACAGTGGTAGTACCTTTGAGACATATATTTATACATTAATATTACATGTTCTATACTGAAACATGAAAACATTCAGCCATATAACAGAATAAAAACAAAAAGATATCCCACGTTTATTTCTATTTTCAACACCAGTTCCACTTTCTACCATGTTGTGATACTTAAAGCAACAATGTTACAATAGAATTCACATTAATACAAAAAACCGAACAACCGAACAATATTAACATTAATAATTAATAGTTGTAGAACCATCTAAACTCTCATATATGGATAAACGAGGGTATTTAGAAACAGTTCGTTTAAACACACATCTTCAATCATTACTCGCTCAGGCGAAGTATAATTATGGTATATACAATGTGACGTAAAACCAGTTTGTGGATGAAGTTGACATCACCAATGCATGTTATCCCCGTCTGCCATTGGTTAGATAGCATGAGTGCTTTTTATGTATTGATACCTTTATATCTGAATTTATATGATATATATGATATGTCATATGTAATTATTTGGTATATTAAAGTAGTCTAAGTTACCTACTCCTTATAATATCAGCTGTCAGCCAGTGAGAGTCCTGTTAAAATCGGTTCAGCTGTTTCAGATATTAATTGGATCAAAGACAGACAGATATGGAAAAAATTAAAAACGAAATTACATTTTAGATAGGTATTTAGTAGTTATGATGCTATGGAGCGTGTGAACTCCATAGACGCAACAATCTTTTGGATAAGTTTTGTGTTTGACCATGTTATATTGTGAAGTTGAAATGTCATAAACAGACATAAAAACAATATTAAAGTTACGTTTATACTTTCATCTGCATTTAGTAAAAGCTGTCAATTTGAAATTATAAAGACAGAATTTAATGTTAAGGAATAAGGTATTATGGTTTTCTCTCTTCAAATTACCTTATCTTTAGTAACACCTATCAGATATTAAGGTAGCATAAATTTAACCAAATTTTTTTATTTAATTACATTAAGTATAATAAAAATTATTGACTTGGAAAAAATATTAAGTGAATATGATCGCAATAAGTTACATGATAAACAAAAGGATTTAAAAAAAAAAAAAAAAAAAAAAAAAAATACTTAAAATAATTAATTTTTATTCTATTAGACAAAAGTTTCTTCTAAGTTCGTCATAAATATGTTGCTAGTATTATCTATATTGCAATCTCAGATTTAATAAGTGAATTAATTGCCCTGTTGGCTGCCATTTGTAATATAATTGCTCGAACGAGTTTTGTGCCCACTTAAATATTTAAAGTCGAAGCCCTCACCTACGATCGATAAAATAAATGCAGCTGAATATATATTAATAACAACAAATAACTAAAATCAAGGTGCTTTCTAAAAGAAATCCTGCCGTCAAAATAAAAGGAGAGTATATAATTAAATTAACATTAAAAAGAATTAGATTAAGGCTTTGATATTTAAGATATTAACTTTTGTAATTTGTATAACATTTTCTAGTATTGAAAGTTATCAGTATAAAGTTCGTTAACCTTGTCAATACATCTAGTTATTTTCGTGCAAGCTGTTATTGATAATATGTCCCATAATAAGTATGAAAACAAATTGCAATTTTTAATAATATTGGCCAGTGTTTGCAACTTTCAATGTATTATATATTTACAACGAGATATAAAGGTCAGATCTATTAAACGCATTTTTTTATAATTTTCGCAGTAACCACTACAAGGAACTCGTGTTGCGAAACGATCGTTATTAGTTATCTATGAATTTATTTACACATTAAGTATATTTTGCTTCTAAATGTCAAAGATATAAAGCATGCCCATGGACTATTCAACGTTTACGCTATTAATACGAAATAACAGCAATTTAGACGACGCAGACGTTTGGCATGTTCGAGCGTTCAACCACCAGCCTCCGTGGAGGCGACGGAAGCCTGTCACAGGCTCAATTACAGTACCGAGAATCGGTATTAGTTAGAGTTGAACTATTTATGTAAAATAAGAGCAAACTCACGTACGGGGAAACGTCGATTGCACGCATCGCTCATTAAGCACTTTAGAGCAATTTGACGAGCAGAAAAAGTCGGACAAGACGTAAAACATCGCGTGGTCAATTAAAATGCTGCCGCGACTGGCGGTGGTCAACGGTATTCCGTACGAGGCAACTGGACCCGCAATTGCCTGTATCCTGCTATCTAAATAATTGTTGAAGGATATCGATCTATCGTTAGTGGTAATGGAGGTGTCGTTACACCGTGCGCCATCTTATTAGAGAACGACGTATTTAAGATTTCTACGGTTTAATTAATATTAATAACTCTACTCTCACAAGTTCACGTGAGAATTCACATAAATATCCGTCCGCACGCAACTGGAATTACTTTTATAGTAGCCCCTACTATGCTGTTTAGTTTATAAGAACTGGTACTCTACTTGTTTTTCCTTTTAAAAGGATTTCTATAGAAGACTTATGTAAGTCACGAACCATCGAATTCCTGTAAGTGCAACTCAAATGAGCTAATTTTTAATATATTTATACCAGTTGGTTTGGTCCTAATATTAGAAAAGTCCTTTCGATAATAAAAATACCAACGATCGGAAAACCCTGCTGTACCTATAGCGGTAACATTAATGAATTTCAATTTGCATTCTTTGCACTCTATTTACACTGACTGTATTTTGCGCGATAGCTATCCATTTTTCTTCTGACAGTAACAAGGAAGAGTAAAAAAAACTAGAACAAACCTTCAGATTAATTCTATAATAAAAAAATCTAAGCCTATTTTAGCAAGTAAAAAAATGCCTACATTGCATTTATTAACTTCAATTCCAGTGAGAGAAGTAAGGATAACAAACATATGTAAGAAGATCTTTTTTAACCAATTAAAGATTACCTTGGTGGCTAAAGCTCCAATATGACATGCATGAGCATACATAAAGTATAAACATGGAAAGAAACAGTATTCCTAATAGAATAACCTTTTCTATTAGGAACATAGCTTTAAGATTTTTATCGAGCGTCCAACAGCGACAGATTTGTAGTCCTGTAATGGCTACTTATATTTTTTGTCTTTATATATGTTTTATTGAATTTATCTTGATTAAAATAATACTTAGAAATATCTGAATTATTTATTTTCATTCATTACATACATATATAAAAGAGTTATAAGTACCGCAACAGATAAAAAAAGGCCAAAAGCATTACTTATTTCACAAACTGACCTCGCTGACCGAAAGCAATAAGGAAAACTTGTTGCAAAAGTTTGAAATACACACCAAATCGTGGACAAACATAATATAAAATAATAAAACACTAAAAATGTTAACTTAACTTAACCAATACACAATTATTAAAATAAAAAGAACATTTTGTTAAAGATCACTGTATTGTATTGTTTAAGTTAAGTTAAAGTCATTCTGGAAGCTGCTATCATAAAACAAATATTCCTCTATTCCATTACACCTGAAGCACGGAGCGTCGTGACTTGTAGAACACTGCGCCTGCGCATCGCTCCGAGAAACGAGTTTCGTTACACACGTAAAGTGGTCAAATGGCGTCAAATATTATAACAATACATGTTATTGATGCTGATGTAACAATATTTTATATTCACTTTTACATATTATGATAGATTACAGTCATAATACATCATATTGTTCATAATATATGTTATGTAAACTATGCCTAAGTATTTAACAATACTAAGACATGGTTGGAATTATTTCCAAATTTTAAATGCAACATCAACGTAAATAACTTAAAAAATACTATATAATATATATTAACAACTACACACATGTTCATACGTATACAAGTACAATAACAACAAAACTAAAATATCAGAATATTCAAATTCGAAACAAAGGCTTTTACTAATTTTAAGTTGATCTAATTGACCGTCGGACGTTCATCAATCACTTGACGGACGCAACAACGAAAACACTGTTAGTTTTGCCGCCGAATTATTAATTACATTCCCACAAAAAACTCACACACAACGCCGAAACGCATAAATTTCTTCCTTTTTGGGCGCACAAAGGAGCCGAGAGCTCCACAATACAGCACTAAATAGATTAAGCCGCGCCCGACACGGCCGTCGCCGCATAATTTTTGGCGCCAGTAGTCCTGCCTCTAGATTAAACTAATATGAAAAGGAAATTGACTAGAAAATGGATGAAGGTTCTATGTGTCATTAAGAATTGGTTACGGACCTCGAAAGACGCTTCCACCTTTATTTATTTGACTTCGCCTAATTGAATTAACATTTAGGTGGTTTTTACGAGCTGTAATAATGCTTCGGAACTAACTTTAATGGGTAATTTTAATAATAACAATAACATTTACGTCACAAATATTACTTTACCTGCATCAATAAATGTCGGTTCCGGGTTATTTTTCAATTTGAAAGTGGGAAGAGCCTACAAATCACATATTAAATAGATATTTAGATACCTTGTTTTAATAAATATGAGTTTGTTCTTTATGGGAGCGCGATGCTTTTGTTCTTGATGTGTATAATACATGTTATAAGTACTTTTATGTAGCTGTAATATTAAATTTTATTTTAGTAAAATATAATTCGCAAATGTGTACGGTTAGGTCAAAATGTTTCAGCACGATGACTCCGTCGGGGCCACTCGACCCGGGAGGGCCTATGAATAGTAATAGAGGTTAGAGCTCGAGGGACCGACCTCGCAGCCGCTTATGGTGCGTGCTAAATCGACAATACCCCGGGGCAATTTGTGACTAACAGCCCGATTCATGGAGTCACCTATTTGGCTTAGATTTGTTTCGGAATTAAACTAAATGAAACGTGAAATCACTCATCTATAGGCCCTTTATTTTTGGCGGCATGTATTGAGTTTGTACGATCGTGGTACGATGTAGATAATTTTTATGGGTAGTGAACAGTTATACGATACATTAAAATGATCTTACATTATACCGTAATAGTAATAGTTAATTGTATTATCTTTTGTATTATATTGAAAGTAGTGTTCATAGGAAAGGCCGCTGTGTATAATATGTGAGGAGCGTATAGACAGCGCTGGACTCACATTCATGAGTAGGTCCGGTGAGGAGGAGCCTTTGCCGCTCATGGCGCTGGAGCTCATGGAGCTGGAGGCGCATGTCACTCACTCACAGCACTCGCGAGGCGCGGCGCAGGCGGCGCAGGCGGCGCGGGCGGTCTGCGTGCGCCGAGCGACGACTGCCGCACGCGGCCCCCACCGCACCGAGACCCCCACCGCTACCGGCTGCCTCATTTCTCACTATAATTTGCGTGCTGCTCGTTTTTTACCATCATTACTACCTCGTTTTGTTTTACGTATTATCGAGTGCATCCCGCTCGCACCGGCCGCCATGCGCGCCGAGCGCCGCCCAGATAATAGCTGCGCAATTACAGCGCTCGTCGCGTACTCCTTCCTAGATGTACACCTAGCGACATCTCGTGGCGAGAGGCGAAAACTAAGATTTTTGCAGCAGCACGTTGATTTATAAAAAACCATTGCGTTAAGAATCGAAACATTAACGTTTTTTAAACATTCATATATTAATGTGATAAACATAGTGTTTCTGATAATTACAAGAAATATATAACATTAAACAAATTACATATATTTTTTTTACATAAATTCAAAACTAATATACAATAAAAAATATTATTTTAAAATTCTCGAATATGTAAATTAAAATTTTAATACACAACAGTTATGTTCGTGTAATGATACTTAAGTATAGCTCAACAAACACTCGTAGCTGCTCGTAGCGGTGCCGTAGAGCGTAAAAGTGTAGTAAACATCTTTAGTATTTGTAAACTCCGCCCAAGCGAAAATGTAATTTCTGTGAATATTTTACATTCACCATTAGAGAGGCAATATTAAAACTAAGCATAACAATTCATAAATGTTTTCTAAAACCTTATGTTTCTTGCATATATATTTCTATTTTGTTTTAACGCGATAAATATAATACTTTGATAAGAATACCCAAATATTATTTTATAGTTAAAGTTGGATGTTTGTTTAAGTTCCTTTAACTGCCATTCATATAATATAATAGTAGGTATCAGTTAAAATATATATTACATATTATAGTTATTCCAAATGTTTGTGAATATTTAAGATTTCTTATATATTTGATTGAGGTAGAACTACTCGTATAGTTGTTTTTGTTTAATTATATTTTTATCACAGAAGGTTTTTATTACATGGTAAATACTATTAGTAGACAAATGATGTGAGCGTTTTTAAGATTATTAGATTATATTTTAGCTCTTATAATCTCTTTTTTATTCTTAAAATACTATAACACTTTAATAACGTTTTTAAATGATGATATATATAAAAGTGCATAAAAATATGTCGGTTTTCTAATTAAAAGGTTTTTTGAATAAAAGTTTAGAAATTTGTAAGATACAACATTTTATTTTAAAAAATACATTAAAGTATAATATAAATTCATCACATTTTTATTTTTATGGTAACGTTAAGATTTACAAACTACACATTTAAAAACTTAAAACGACAGTTAACTTATCTAAGGCAGTATTTAAGGCACATGCATTGAAAACACACTAACTAAATTCACTGACCGATTGCTACCGGTGGTTGCAAGTTATAATGTCCTTGAAACATATAGTTATCCTTAGAAGCGCACTGGTATGTAAGAGGGGAGGGATATTGTTGGTAGAAACGAGGATCCCTCGCATACAACGAGTCTTGACGCATCTCCGGATACCAACTTCCGTAAGTTACACTGCCACTTGTCAACACACCACTACTATTGTAACTCGTCGGAGGATTGGGCATCACATGCGGAGCAACTGTTGCGTAATTTAAGAATTGCTTCGGTCCTGCATTTAGGGCTGGCACGGTTCCATAGTTTGAACTTCCGATTGGAACTGAAGGAGGAGGCGATAACTCGGTCATTAGTCTCGGCTCAGATTTCTCTTCTGAAGAGTTTGGAGTCTGTTCTTTATCTTCATCTTTAGGTTTTTTAGTTTTTCTTGATACATTTGCGTGGGTTTTCACATGTTTTGCAAGATGATCTGAGCGCATAAAGCGTTTAGTACATAGCTGGCAAGCGAATCGCTTCTCACCCGTGTGAGTTCGAAGATGTCGCTGTAACTCATCAGACCGTGTGAACCGTTTCCCACAGAACAGCCAGTTGCAAACGAAAGGTCTTTCCCCGGTGTGCCAGCGGAGGTGTGCCTTTAAATGTGATGTTTTTCCGTAAACTTTTCCACAGCCAGGAACGTGACACACATGTTCTCTTTTCGCGCCATCTTTACCATAGTTTGGCCCGAATCCAGCAGCTTCGGTGAGGCAATTCGGACAGCGGCATTTTGCACAACGTCGTTGTAGTTCTCTTGCATCTTCAGTGGTGGCAGTGTTTGGTGGCCAGTACGCAGAGTACTGTGGGTACGGAGGCAGTTCCCGCCAGCTGGAGCCGCACCAGGCTCCAGATGAGGCGCTGCTGCACGATGATAAATCCGAAGCCGGGGATAGAGCATCACTACGCCCGTAGCCGCAACCGTAACCACTCATTACATTCATCACCTGTAATGATAATATTTGTTATCCTTAAATATATCACTACTATCTCCTTAAAATCAAAAGGCACAATATTGTTTCGCAAAATAAAAAATATAAAAAAAATATTTTCATATGTAAATACTACTAATTACGCTTCAAGGATGTAAAGCATCAAATAATAGAGGAGGGCGTGCTCCAACGGACCTGTTGCGCGGGCGGATCCACGTATTGCATTTCCGGTAACTGTGGTGACAACGTAGCGCAAAGAACCTTCAACTGGATAATTACAGGGCGGTGCACCGTCCGCGTCGAGACGTTTTTAATAACTGGCTTCGGATAGACGTAACGAGCGGTTGTCACCTCGCCCCGGCCCCCCCCGGGCCCCCGGCGCACGCGCACCCCTGCCCCAGCCTCCTCGGCGCAGCCTCCGCCACTCCCCACCCCGCCCGTGAATTATCAGCTTATAATATTTCGCAATTTGTCAACCAATCCATGTGCAGCTTAATATATGTATTCATAATATTTATTTCACTTTGTAAAATATAAAATAATATTTTTCAAACATAACCAAAAACTACATTAATATTTCGCTGGAAATAAACAATTACTGCGTATTTCTTGCATTTAGACATCACATAATCTTTATTTTTATGTCTCAAGTAATTAAGCTGGGTAAGTAAATAAGTAAATAACATTCAAATCACACAAAACAAAATGGTCAATTAATTTAACAATACTAGAAACTTTCTCATTCGAAAGCCATTTTCCCACGCGCCGCCAACTCAATCCCAGTCCGAGCTCACATCTAGCTCCACACTAATCGAATAGTTATTATTTTTCCGTTTAAAACTCTCAGACGCTTAATGTTTTAAATTTTTTCTCTATTTCGGTCGGCAGTTCGCCCAGACGCATGATTTATGCATATCCGAACGAAGGCAAACCTTTAATTACACGTTGTTAAAATATAGCAGTTTGTTAAATCGTTGTATTCCTTTTGTTTTAAAGATGACCGCTCTCCTTATGAATCGAAATTTCTTTTTTTCATTATACGTCTAAGTAGACGTTTTTAATAAACAAAGTGTAAAGTTTATCGAGACAATGCTTTTGCTGAGCTTTGGATATCCTTTAATTAAACTGTAATATTGGCAATTATAAAATATATTAAACGTTTGTTAAAAGTATTATTTAAAAAAATATATGTAAGGTATACAATGTATTTCTTTCCCCATTTCTCTTTATTGTATATCTGGATTACACTGACTTCTTTCGACATATAAAGTATTGATCCTTTCATCGACTGCATGTGCTAACGTACGCTTTAAGAAGTTATCATGTGATTCATATGAAAAATAAATTAAATGATAGTTTCTTAAATGTAAAAATTAAGGGAAATGAATTTTATTTCTTAAAAGCAACTTGCTACTGTTAATATAAAAATATACAAAAGCTTACACCCTATGGTTACAATTATTACAAATGCTATAACCTGTCGACATGTTTACGACAGGATAGACAATAGACTTTACTCAAGAGACAAGTTACCATTTATTACACATTGCAGCGCTGCTTCAGCGCGGTTACAAAGTCACTTTACTTGCTTTACAACGACTTTTAAGCGCTGGAAAAACAAAGAAATTGCAACAAAAACCCTTATAAGCTACTGTCTTGCTCCATGCCGGTTCGTCATTGACAATGGTCTCAAATACTGGACAATACTAGCTACTAATGCGCTATGATCGTTCTCCTCACGCCATAAATCTTAAGGGCTACTGGGTTTTTGTGAAGATCAAACAAAAAAAAGTTGCTTCAAGTGACAAAAGAACCGAAAAAGGTCGGCTGCTTTTAATAACAAGAATGATGACATTTAACATGCTTGTATAACACTATAAAACTATTTTAAAGTATCGAGTTTGTTGGTTTTACGCATTATATGTTTTATTTGGTTCTTTGCATAGTTCTTAGGATAGTTATAAATAAAGATAAAGATAGTTTTATGTTCTAGGTATTGAAAGTAAAATATATAATATTAGCATTCGCGAATTCTAAATTGAAACTGAAGAATCGACGGAATAGCTTCCGTTCTCGGATATTTTACACTAATTGCGGGTTTCATGTATCGTGGGCGGGTAATTGGTTGGATCGTACGTAGTCCTTCACTTCCTGTCTTTTGGCGGACCTTCGATGTATTGTGGCGACTTACAAAGTACCGACATGGTGTCGAGTTGCACCCATTCATGTGAACCTTATAAACGCACCCACGCGGCCATCTCACAAGCCTTTTATGAAGTTACGTATGTAATAAAACTTAAAATAAAATTTTATTATAAAATTATGATAGTTGACAGCAATTATAATTTCTATCAAACTAAGAATACAGGAATTCATAATTTATCATCACGTGTAAGACATGCAATCAGATATCATGGCTCAACATGTTTATAGACAATGTTTATATATATTCATTTTTAGATTACTTATATAGAAAATTTCCATCGGATACTAATGTTAAAGTTATTATATACACTTGTTAGTATTATGGTCATATACATTTATTTTCATTGCAATACATATAAAAAATACAATTTTGAGACACTATATTTGTTGCGATAAGTTAAAAAAACAGTCCCGTCGGATTTTAGAGATTCGATTACGAATATATCCTTCATTGCCATTGTATCAAAACGGACACAAATGTTATCTGATCGGAATTCCGCTCAGCTTCGTTAATCCCTAAAGGAGTGAAGATCGGTTTATTATCATTGTCAGAAGTGTAACAAGATCACTACAAGTACCTGTTGCTTACAATGCACAGGTTTGCAGTGCGATGTTCCCCTGTCAGCCTTTACAAATTTTTATCTATTGTTAAATAGTAAAACGTCGAAAAAGAATCGTTTTAAAAAAAAAATATGTCAAATTTTTGACGCCATCTTGCTTTTTATAGCAGCTGTCATAATTCTCACGTAATGTTTTTTACAGACATGATAGGTAACCTACGTTTAGACCGTGTCTTATCACAACTTTTAATTATATTTTCATAAAGATAATCGTTTTAGTTGATTATACTCTTATGTCATATGTACAAACGGATCAACATATCTCTGTTGATCCCCACAATTATTCAGATAACAATTAGTTTTACTACCTTTATTTAGTTTTTTTAAAGCTCCTTAATCATATACAACACTATATATAGAGCAAAACTAATATTTTTAACCTATATAATATCATACAATTACTTAAGTATTTGCTAGACTATGGGTACGCGTGTTTACACATAGTGCTGCGGTAGTTTTGTTTATTTATCCTTAAATTCAAAGATTTAGGCAGTTATAAGATCCACTTGATTTTTATTTTTTGAATGTAAGCATTGTATTTTTTTATAATGATTTTTATGATTTTACTATAAATACTAAATGAATTATGTAATATAATTTCTTAATGTTGAGTAAAGTTCAAAGTCTGTGAATTACTATAAAAAAAAATAGATCGTTGTAACATTTCTGCGGAGCGGCACCCCGGGGCGCCGCGGGGCGCAGCGGCCGCTTTCAAAGAACGCTCTTTCTAGAGAGTGACAGCCGAAACTGCCCTATGCGTCTAAAAACTCATCCAAAGCAGTTTGTTTTGCAAAACAAGCCGTTTTGAACAGATATGAAATATTAACGACACATTTAACGCCGTTTGGCGGACCTTTAGTTTTTGAGGAGGTATTATTTAGACCTTCGCGTATTTTACGACTGACTTTACGCAATTACGTCGGTGAATTTGCCTTTTGCAACTTAAACATAATTACCGTAAAGAAGTAGAAAGATATTTAATATATAATTCGATATTTTTTACATAATTTTATTTTAAAAAACATTTTATAACTAAAAATATCTCCTTACGGCGGAAGAATTGCAAATTTGAAACGTATGTGTCACATTTTGTAAAATAACAAACAGCGTAAGATGTGCATGTCTATAGAGATTTAAAATTAATTTTAATTAATTAAGTTACATTAATTTATACCACTATATGCTATTATATCTTGATCTAACAATTCTTATTCTATTAAGGTTTTTTATGGTTGATATAAAAAGACAACCCTGGTTGTGAATTATGAGGATTATGATGATATTGATAAAACAATAACTCAATATCAAGTGCTTATTAAATCAACGCCCGGGAATATATTAGTCTACCCCCCCCCCCCCCCTTCTTAAAACGACGGTTTTCTCTAATTTTTATTATTGTAAAATTATTAATAATACAAAATACAAAATACACAGATTTTCAAAAAATAGTACTCTTATATATTTTAAATAAAATAATTAGTCAGCTAAAAAGTAGTGAGGACTGTTCAATATAAATCAAAATACCTTGAACCATGTGGTGCAATTTTTAGACTGAATAACACTTTTCAAAAATGAAACATTCAATGAAGGGCGTATTTAGTCACAAAGCTTCAACCAGGTCAAGGTCATCGTTTCCAACTCCATAACGGTGAAGACTGACGTGTTTCAGTCTTCTGGACGTGGGTCTAACACAATTCTAATTCCTTAATTAAAGTGGTTTTCCTATAGAGAGCAAATAAAATTAAAATCAAAATATTCTAAACTACATCCGTAGATTAAGCTAGTAGTTTGGATGAATCTGTAACTGCTCACTAACATACTTAAGAGAAATCATTACTTGTGTAACAGTAAACAAGTAACGAATAGAACCTAAAACAATGATTTTTATAATTCTTATCTGTATGTTTATCTGTATTTTAGGCGCTTATCTCTGGGATAATCCGATTTAAATGTGTTTTTCACGAATTTATTGTCGTAGCCTTCACTTTTGATTTAGTGTTAGTTTTATTTAAATGGATAAATAAATAAAGGTGTTATGCAATTAAATAAAATTCCCCTCACTACCTTTGTTTAACGTTTTTTTTTTCTAAGAAACTAATATTTTGCCATCAAACTTTAGCTAACTGTATAACTACGGTCTGGAAAGTTATGATTGGGAAACTTCTTTTTGAAGCAACATCACATAAAAACTACTGAACCGATTTTAATGAAAATTTGCAGAGCTGTAGAGCTTGGGAATGGGCATGTTTTAAAAAAAACTGAATTAAAATATCTCATTCTGTTCAGAAATGATAGTGTAGAAACTGTTTCTCCTATAGACTTAACGTTATCAGAACCTCCGCGCGCTTGTCGATCGTCAATCTAGAAATACGCTTATAAACAACATCACATAAAAACTTCTAAATAAAAGAAATAAAAAAATATATAATCTAATATTTTATTTCAAAGGGGAGGGGGCCTCAGTTCAACTCCCGCGGTGCACGGCGGCGGATCCTAGTATACAAATTATAAAAGGGACAATTTCGGAAATTAAAGTATCCAATTTAAATTGAGAGCTAATCCATAAGACCAAATTACAAGATAGGTTTCAGGTTACGGTGGCCGGCTTCAGTATATAAGACGCGCGGAGTGCCGTCATTAACGTAGTTATGGAGCGAGGGTATTCTATCAATTATCAAGTACAGTTTTTCAAATTCCTTAGCGCTTCGTATCTATAATATCAATAATGCTTCTTAGAAATCTTATTCTATCAAAACATTGTAAAGCTACCAGAATAAAAGCAACTAAATAGCCGCGAAACCTACAAGCAGATATTTTAATTGGGTGCGATACAGGTGATGTATTTATATCCCGGATTTCACTTGCTCCAAGTAGTATTGAGTAGGCTTAAATAACGGGATGATTCCCGACGTCTATGCGTATATACTCGTAGGTGTAGAGAATATTTACTGTAAATTAATGCACAACTAGTTGTGTCCCGCGTTTTCACCGGCGTTCCCAGGGAATCAAAAGTGATCGATACCTACCTATGTAATTCTAGGGTTCATGCTACCCCCATACAAATATACACAATATATAATTTCATTAAGATACATTCAGTAGTTTTTAGTCTAAGAGCAACACACATATATACCTACCTATATGCATATAAACTTTATAATTTTTTATATAAGATATATAAATTTATCAGTAATTTATTAATACCTCCTCCTACTTTATAAGCGTCATATTTTAAAGATTTCTTTCCTATTTAATTTATATGCAAAATTGGTTAAAGTCAATCAAATTGTAATAGCCTGACAGCAAGCACTGCATACTGAACGCTAAATATTCTGAAATACTAAATACCGCTAAGTATTCGTTATTGTTAAAGCCAAAAGTCACCTACTCATATACAATTTAGTATTTTTGACGAGTCTTCAACAAATATGAAACACACCTAACTTTTTGTAAGATTATTATAATTAAAAAAATATATATATTCATTTAGCCAGACTAAACTTATAGCGGACTAGATATACTTTAAATATGAATTAAATTTTATTCCCTCTTAGTTTTCCGCGTAACCTCAAAATAATAATAATCAGTTATACGTGGGAAGAGGTTGGGTGTAGCTTACATATGTTGCAATATTATATTCAAATTGTAGAATTGATAACTTATAGGTACTACTGTAAATAATATAATAATATTTTTTTGAGTTAGGTTATAACTTAACTAAAGTTCCATTGTGATTTCAAATTCTTCAAGAAAATGTTTAATTATTTAAGAAACTTGTTTAAAAAAATGCTATGTTCAATTTCATAATTATCATTTAATGTATCTGACTATTCATGAATATTCATTTAATGCTGATTAAATAAAATAAAACTACATATAAACGGAATTAACTTGTTAAAACTGAATAAAAACTAAATCCTTTCACTACATAATAAGGTAATTAATGGATTCTGTGAGACCATCTCTATCGACAGTTGTTTTCAAATTATTTAATAGTAAAAATAGAGATATTATTATAATATTAACAAATAAATAACTAAATATATACATAAAACTTCAAGTATTATATATTTATTTTATTTTTTACAGTAGATATTATTTTTTATTATTATTTCTGTAACTATTACCTTTAGCGAATGGTATATATCCTTAAAATGCACACAAAAATCCACACTGGTAAAAATTATCAGTTCTACCCGACCTTTCCTCCATTCGACGACGATTAATTGAAATAAAAATGCAAGATTAAGGATTAAAAATATCTATTACATACCACACGTCACAAGACATACATTTGTACATATATGATAGTGTTATCAGATGGCTTATCAGTGTTTTGAAAAACGCGTTATCAGCGAAATTAAATCTCATCTCATATCATTATACAAATCTTCGTTTAAAAAAAAGTAATCCGATTTTCTGGAATAAAAGAGACACAATTTTTAATTGCAAATTTTACATGATATTTTTCTTTAAATTAAGTTATATATTACTATAAGAATGAAATAAGTGTTTCATCAAAATCTGTTAATTAATAATGACCGAAATATGACATTTTAATAATGAATTAAAAACATATATAAGAAATATTAAAATAATGAAAAGTTAATTAAATTATATAATAATAATATTAATGATAAAAATAAAATAAATTTAATAAAATAAAATCACGAACCATAAATTAAATATATATGAAGAAACAAAACAAGTTAATAATCAAGATCTATAATCTACTTTATATTATAAATATAAGAGTAATTAATTTTACAATTTAGATATTTGAGACGGGACTTACAATAATAACACAATATTACTAACATATATGTGATTATAATACCAAAAAGGTTTTATTTAGGTGTTAAACTCATTGGATATGATTGCCAGTTTAAAAAATTCAGTGCTAGTTAGAATAACATATGAATCTGTGTTGCTAGTATTAAAAATAGGTGTTTTATTAAACACCGCAATATAATTCCGCTAATTGATAATTACACTAAAAAGACCTAGATGTATATACATTTATATAATTAATGACATCCTGGAAATTGTTTTATGAAACTTCTCGTCTCAAGAGACTGTGGTGAGAGTACTTACAACTTATATGGAACAATCCAAATGGTGATTAAGTATCTTAAAAATTTGCTAATTAGTATAATCTTATAATATGAACATAAATATTATACAGCCTTAATAGCCTAATTCTTCCAAAACTGCTCACAATAGTTGATACCGAAATATACCTTTTGCAAATCTTTTTATAATGTATTAATAGAAAGTATTATTTACCTCATATTAAGGAATTGTCAAATTACCTTTACATAATGTATATTAAACTGTTACATAACAAACGTAAATGTAACAAATAATTTGATGTAATTAATTTTCTAATTATTATCGTTAAAATACCACAAAATTAATTAACATTGCTAAAATATACAAATAATTTGAATTCGTTATATATACTAGCAAATAAAAAATGTTAAACAATTGTAATATTTTAATAAACTTGCAGTTATAATAAGTATTGAATACGAAGCAATAAATACAAACGCACAGACTGCAATCACACTAATAATACATTATGTACAGTACACGTGTTAATGGAGTACCAACGGCATGGTGTTACAGAATAAGAGTGCAGAAAAAACTAAATAAAAATGAGATAAAGGAAATATCAATAGGATTAAGTTGAAATTGTTTTATAACTCGTCCCGCAGTAGAGTGTATCTGTTCTTGGACGGAGCCAGCTTCTTGAATGTGGACTCGGGAGGGGTTGTTATTTTGATATTGTTATCGTTTGAGGGGGCTTCGGTGCCGTAGTGGAACTCTCTGCAATTCAGGTTACATATTTTATAAGAACGTTCTTAAAATTCTTCTTAATTTTTTAACTATAATAACATTCTTAAACTTAATTTCATTTCTTCTATCATTCTTCTATTTTGTATGTAAAAATGTTTATAACAGAAAATTTTATTTCTCTACTAAAGTAATAAAGCATTTCTCATCCTACACTAATTCAAAGATTTTTAAATATAACAAACTTTTTTAAATATAACAACTTTTTAAATATAACAAACCTATGCAATTTTCCAGAGTACAAGTCCTGCAGGAACTGCTTCATCTTCCCCGGCTTCTCCATGTCACTGTAGTTGGGGAATAGGTACATGTGTCTGAATGAGTCTATGGCTATCAGCGGCAGATCAGTCACAGCCTTGCCGAGGTGGTGCAGGGGATGTTCGAAGCGCACTCCGTCAGCCGTCAGGAAATTTATATTTTCTGTAAATAATAAACATGAATACTTAACAATATATCTTGAAACTCATGATAATTATAAAATTATTTTTTTTTAAAGTTAAAGTTTTACAATATATTGGTAAATAATTAAAAATAATTATTATACACACGCTTCTCAGACTGCAATTCCGTCATGATGATTTCTTTGTATTTTTTAACACTCTCAGTGTCAGTGGGGTGATGGAACAGGATGAGGAAGGGCAGTCCTTCCTCTGTCAGCTCTTCGGCATTCTCGAAAGTAATTTCCCGGACAATGGGGATGCACTTCTGCTGCACCCAAGTATTTAAATCATCAAAGTTGATCATTGACCCGTGATAGGTCTCGTCGGGCTCAAGAGATGTTTTCTTGTCGGCTCTAAACACGATAATAGGCTGACCTGTGGATTGAAGGCTTTTTTTATTATTAATTGCTTTTGAATACACATAATTTGAATAATATATACAATATAAAATATAATACAATAGTACAATTATATATAATATAATATTTTTTACACTCTATTTATTTTATTTAAAAGTTACTTCTACATGCAGCAGGCTAGGACTATACTTATGAAATGATGGATGATATAATTCGATTTGGTGATTCATACATCTCAATATATAGTTTATTATATTTAAACAAACAACTAATTTTAATGAAGGGATAGCAATACTAGTAGAAATCTACTGATTTTGTATATTTATTTCATCAATTGCTTATGACTTAGCAGAGAATAGAAGCAGATGAAGTCTGACAAAAACTATTATTTAATATCAGTAAATACCACATGAATACGTAATTAAACACATGTCAATATTTACTAAGATCATTAAAACATTATTTTGACACTCAACTTGTTCAAACTATTGTCGGCCAACACACAATGAGATATATATTACATAAGTTGCACATGTGTAAATACAATATTTTCATTAATATATATATTTACAATATATTATGAAGACTACAAACCGGGAGGATGCATCTGCTGTGACGCTTCCCCGAATCCAACATGGAATAAACACTCATCCTTTAAACTAGCGGCGACTTTTCTTAATGTTTCATACTCTGGCTGGTCTCGTCGGTCCATGTAGCCAATGATATGCCTCTTCTCCTCACTGAGATCATGCAACTCCTTCAATGAACCGAACTGGACGATTGGGTCAGTCAACTGCTTTTTAATAAACTCGGCAAAGGCCTCCACTGATCTCTGCCCTGAAATTTATTAAGATGATATAATGAAAATGTATAATATTTAGTATCTTGCTTCTTTTATTCTATTAAATATATTAAGTAGATAAAAATGAGAACATTTTCTTATATTGTTCAATGTTATAAATATACTTTATTTATAGCTATAAGAATAGCAACATAACATTTAAATTTATATAAACAATAATGCAACCTTGAATTTGGCAATGATACAGGTTGTTATGTTTATGTCTTTGTATACTCCATACTGTACGGTTTTATTCATAACAGTGTGATCAGTTTACATAACATAAGTCTTATTTGTTTGTGACTTTAGTGTTTGTTATAATATTGGGGACATTATCAAGAATATCAACATCTACCTATTAGATAACTCTTAGGTCGTTGAGAAAGGTGAATATAATTTATATTATAATATCTATTAGTCTACAAATATTGCCAAATAGATGAGGTGGCTCTCTTAAATTACTAGAGGGAAGTAAAACTTTTTTGTTTTCTGTGTTTATGACCCAGATATTTATAATACACATTGCAGTGGCTTACCTCTATATTCTTTTTTGGCTGGAAACCCATTTCTAAATAGTTTCAAAGTGGGATACTTGGTTATGTGGAATCTTGTTGCAATGCTTCCTTCTTGGTCACAGTCAACTTTACCCATTACAACCTTTCCAGTGTCATAACCTGCTTTCACCACTTCAGCGGCCGCATCATCAAAGATGGGCATCAACATATTACTAAATTTGCACCACTCAGCGTAAAAATTGATAAACACGACCTCGTTGGAAGCTAAAACAAATTTGAATTATTATTTATTTTAAGTTATATACCTTTTTAAGCTTTGTAAGCACACTTACCCAGAACCATATCTAAATTGCTCTGTGTAATTTGTACAGCGCCGCTATCGGTTGGATTGTAAAAACTATGGCAGATCTGAAACATAACAATTGGTTTAGATTGGAAACCAATTCATTATTTATAATAAAGCATAAAATCAACATTAACCGTATAAAAGCCGTAAAAAATGATATACTTACCAAAACCACTAGGGATGCTATTAATTTATAACTAAACATATTTACTATATTTGTATACATTATATAAGTCTATGATGTATCTTTATAAGAACTTAATTTTAACTTATGTATTCGATCTGCATCCAAATTTAAAGCCGCTTACTTTTCCATTAACTTTTGCTTTATCCAGATCCTATATTAGGACTGAAGTGAGTAGTCTGTGGTTCATATTTGAGATGTGTCACTTAGTAATAGGCACGTCGTCAGTTCGGCGGCATCGATACTATATAAAATCGATTTTGCACTAGTGAATAAAATACAATAAAAAGATTTTAGTTCATAAGTAACATCAGCTTTAAAACAATAAGATATCAGCACTGTACAATCGACATCATCGATTTAAGTAAATTCATTAGAAAAAGATATTTTTATTATGTAATATTAAATATATATCTAAATAAAAAAATGTCTTAATATACAATATGTCACACATGTTTTTGTATGATCAAAATATTTTCCTTAACATTGTTTGAGTTTCTTAAACGTTTAAAAAAAAAACTATAAAATTAGGTCAGTAAAATTATATTACAAAAATATTGAAGTATAAGTTACGAAAAACACCACGATAACTTAATGAAACTGCTAGTATAACCTCCCATTATATGCTTCTCACTTTAAAAATAATTTAATGACCTAGTTAATTTTATTGCAAAAATATCCAGTACCGTTGATTAGGTATAACTATTTTATTATATAATATTTTCAAACACTCAGAAGGAGTTAATATTTATTTAAACTCAGGTAAAGTAAACATTTATCTTAGTTAAATAATATACAAAAATAAAAAGAACTATGTACTTTGTCATAATTCTAAAAATAAGTAAATGCCTTATATGTATATACAATAGACCTACTTAATTTTATTACATTACAGTAGAGATCGATTATTAATCAACAATTATTCGTCCGATTATGCTCTTTATCGTCTTCCACTTGCGATTCAACAGATAATCAATGTTTTACAATTTGACATTGAAAATACAGATATCATTATTTTAATGTCAATTGTACATGCAGATAATAAAATGTAGAGGTAAAGTATATGGAGAAAAACTGAAATAATGGAAATTATATAAGTCGCCATAATAGCGTTAGTATCTCTCCAGTTAGTGTATTAGGGCGCCAACAGACCCTCAATTTCAACTCGCTGCGCTCGCGATGTCACGAGTGCCGTTGCATATTGAGCGAAACGAGTCTAGTGTAATGACTCATTTTTGGACATTGTCAGTAATGTATCAGATTTCATTGTAAAGCAAATTTTTCGCGCGAATTTTTTTTCCCATTGACTTCAATGGCAATTCAAATTCAATCAATTTTTTGACGATTATTCGTCAACAACATGATATATAGTCCGGTCAATTTAAACATTCGAAGCTACATAAATTCCCAAGCTAAAAATCAGTAAGGTTGTTTAAAATATGATTAAAAATAAAATTTGAAAGTTCCCCGTCTATCCATTTTTGACCTTTTGACCTTGAATAAAATTTTTTCCTTACAGGGGAAAGATGGGAAACTTTCAAATTTTATTTTTAATCATATTTTAAATAACCTTACTAATTTTCAGCTTGATAGGAATTTATGTACCTTCGCTCTCATTTTTAGGTCTAAATTGACCGGACTATATGTCATGTTGTTTATTGCTTGTGCACCCTTGTGCGAAAGCCATTGAAAGTAAAGAGTGGGCTTTAGACTAGGTAGTGACGAAGCTACCGGAGAACTAAACGGGGCAGTCCTCAAACTCAGGGGGTCCCGCGGAGTCAAACTTACAAAAATAAATTGAACTAGAGAAAATTTTTCCACCATTCGGAACATAAATTAATCATATACCAGGAACTAGGATTAAAGAACTATTTGAGGAATGCTATGGGCTAACTCCGACATTTATCGCTAGTAGCAATCGAAAACAAAACTTAATTATATTTCTATTTGATATTAAGAAATAGAATTAAGTTTTGTTTTCGATAAGTAACTAATAGAATTAAGTTTTGTTTTTGTTAAGTTTTAATAGTTTTGCAACTCTAAAGTATTTAAATGTAACTAAAGATTTTGACTTGTATTGATATAATTTTAAAGATTTCTTCCGTCAGATTCGACGTGAAACGTTCCTTAAGTCGCTCGAGAAAGTGGTGTTATTGGCATAAAAAATCTCATATACATAGTTAGAATTCCGTAACCAAAAAGTGCCTAACAAGGCCTTTTTAGTTACGGAATCAAGGCCGTTTGTGTGGTCACATTTTCATTTACATTCTTTAATTTTTAAACGGTAACAGTTAGATATATTTCTATAAATAGTTTAATTTGTTCATAAAAAAAATTATAACAAAGAGCCTTCAATAAGGATAAAATAATTTAGTGAGTTAAACTGTTTATGAAGTAGTTACCTTTATTTAGTCTAGATCAATTGAAGAAACTGGCATCTTGTTAATTTTTTTTATTTCTTCCTTTTTAGTGGTAATGTTATGTTTTAGAATGGTACAAACAATTTATGTACAAGCTACTGCCGCAATAAAGATACATGTGCTGTAACTTTGCAAGTTCCTTTGTCTGTCTCACCAAATTAAAATGATACAGACTGGGATCTTAAACTTTCAAATTAAAAAATAATAATCTCAATTAGTTTATAAACCACGAAGTTCATTATAAAAATATATATTTATGCGGTCGAATTGAGACACCGCCCCCTGTTTTGAAGTTGGTAAATAAGGAAGTTTTATTATGGTGTTGATTTGTATTACGACAAATCTGGAGTATGACGAATATGACAAATAAGGAAGAAACGTTTTAAAATTGTTAAGCTGGGGCCTTAGTTTTGGTTACCTAGCTAGGCCACTGAGACCAGGTGGCCTATTTTGAAAATACTATCCCATTGTTACCTAAGGTTTATGAAAATGGGCCAATAATACAGGTCGTTATCGATGGATTACGCTCGGATCCAGTAACCCTGATATCCCCCAAGGCTGTATTCTATCTCTAACACCATTCCTTTGGCATATGAAACCAGTGTTGGATACTCCGATCATTAATTAGGTGGCGGATGATGTACTGGGAATGCCGTATTTACCAACCATACAGGGTTATTTTAGGAACATGTTAACAAATGAAAAATAACTTATGATAGGACATAAATTAAATTTTATTATAGCGTATTGTCCCAGTCGACATAGTTCCACGGCGTTTCACGGCGACACCCACTGATTTAGTTTATAAGTATAGTTTTAAAATACAATGATTAGGATTATTTATGAAATTTGATCTCATTTCACAATAAGGTTTTTTTATATTTGTATTCATTCTTTCGTTTTTAGGAAACAAAAATAGCCATTGTAATAATACAATATGACTAAAAATGTTTGGAATTTTTAAGTATTTACACAAAACTCGTTATATAAATCGGGGCTAGATGAAGTCGGGGGCCAAAAAAATATTAGAAACCCCCCATCCTCATAAAGCAACCTTTTATGGTATCAATAATTAAATCACTAACCTATTGCTTCATGCTCTTTAAAGTTTTTTCTTTAATTTTTGCGAATTTGGGTTCATATATTATTAAGAGCTTAAACAGCTGAATCGTAAGCAAGGATTCCATATAAAAAGTTACATGATATACAATGTTCATATCATGTTTGCTGCGGCAGGTCACTGTCACTTGGGTATACAAGAATAAACAAGAAACATGTTGTAAAATTTTTTAATTACTCAAAATATAATATATAACTAATTAAAATAAGTAAATAATAGATTAAAATCTAAATTATACATAATAAGGACGGAATAATGGATGGCTTTAGGTAATATATAAGAAACCCTTGTGTTACTAATTATAATCCTTAACTTACATGAACAAAATCCAGTCAAATTGTAAAATTATAAAAATGTTTAACATAAAACTAAAAAAGTTACATATTGTAAATATTTACAGTTATAAATGTAAACAGAAATAAAAAAGTGAGTCTTTTTTATCCATATAGTGCTTGATCAATGATAGAAATTATATATATAAAAAAATATTTAAAATGCTTATAAATTTTTCCTATACAGTTCTAAATATCTTAATAAAATTAAGTCACAATTGGTACGCTAACATGTGAATATAAAATCATTACTTGGAATAGGAAATGATTGAATAGGTGTTATAGCATTTAAGCACAAAATTTTGCTTCTAAAACAAAATATTTTTTATTGATTCTAGATTCAAATCTGAGGATAGGTCTTTTTTAATATCTGAGTCAGTAGTGTGTTAAAATTTTTTGTTTAAAATTAATTCTAGATATACATAAGAGATTCCAATACATGTTTTCAGTCATTTCAGTTTATTGCTGGGTCGTTTTTGCTATGACAGAACAATTTGTTTCAAATTAAAGTAAAATATCATTAAAGCATTGAATATATACATTATCAAATGTGTATTATTATTGAAATAGGCCTTATTAATTAGCCGTAGCTTTGTCTTTAGTTGAGGTATTACCAAATATATACTTAACCTAGGAAAATATAATAAAAGCCTGTCGGAAATAACTGAAATGCTTGATTCAATAATAATCAAAATATGTAGAAAAACATTATGGTGGTTCCATAAACTAGTAGCTGTTAATGCTGATGAGAATACTTACAAATTGATCAGAAATCTTTCTATTGACATATCATTTTAAATGGTAAAAACTGTATACAGAAGAAAAATTACTCCACCCAAAAGAAGAGCAGCTTTTGGCACATTATGGTCACTTCCACTCTGTAATGAAACAGTTATTGTCAAAATAAACAAAAAAGCAATGTGCATACTTATGTTTAGAACTTTACTTACAATAATATAGTAGTTACATCGGTCACCTTGACAGCAGTCTCCACAAACCCAATCTTGGTACCATATATGAGTGCACAGAGGCATAAAGCGTTGTCTATTAGTTGCACATTCTGTCTTATTGGAACATCTCTTTGATATATAATATTGCTTTTTAGCACCTTGTGACCAATATGGAGTACTTCCCCATTTTATTTCAGTTAGACATACATCTTGATTGTAGTCACAGATTTTTATTGATTTAACACATTTTTCAGAGTTATCTTCTTGATTTTCACAGACATAACACTCAAGACTTCTTACTGTAAAAAAAGTATAATGATTGGACTATAATTAATTGAACTTTCAATATTATTACCATTATAAAACTGATACAAAACCCAGTATTCCTCGAACCTACCTTCTAGGACAGAAGTACAGAAAACAATGATTATAAAAATCTTAAACTTTCTAAGTGTACCCATTATAATACTCGCAACATAAAATCAAAGATTTATTAAATAAAAAATAAATGCAGTTTCTTAAGTGAAACAAAATAAAATTACAACATTATATTATTTTAAATTATACGGGTGTGGCAACAGACAAGCTATTCAGTAAACATACACAAGAGTCCAGTAAAATGTAAATCAACTGACAGTTGACAACCAGTTTTAGCGCAACAGATATTGAAATTAGTAATTTAAGCTAGTAATACACTTCAACAACTGGCATCATCAACACTTCACTTAAATAAATAAATAAATTTTAATTTTTAAGCCTCAATAAATTTAATTATTACAGAAATAATGATATACTATTAATATTTATAATACTCCCTTATTTTATTTTTTTTGAAAAAAAGCTTGTAGTGGCAACTTATTAAAAAGGAATTTAAACATAATATTTAATAAATAATATCCACGAGGTAGACCAAATTGGTTTTTTAAATATAATAATACCTAATAATAAAAACGTGTTGTTAAAAGCTATTTAAAACATTTCATTTAATTATAGCTTTATTCCATTAGCTCTTCTTAATTAATATTAAACCTAAAGTTACAAATATCGACAATTTCTAAACTCTCTAGACACCTTATATAAGAATAATTATAAAGTAAACAAGTTTTCTTATTATGTTACGCATCTATTCATTTTCAATTTTGTTTAAAAGTGTGAAGTTGTCTAAAATTTGTCTACGAATATCAAAATATAATTTTGTTATTTTGTCATAATTCTTTTGTCAGTTTGACATAAACATACCAAATTAAAATTTGCATAATTGTCAACGTAAAAGTACATCTACAACTCTTAATTATCTGAAAAAAACAACGAGCAACAATATTATTGAAACATATGGAAGGGATTTTGTGGAAATGGACAAATTACTGGAATGGTAGTTACTTTTAGATTTAAAAATCATATTAATTAAGTATAGTTTATGTAAGATCTATGTTGTTATTTGCTGTGATGCAATTTACTTTCACAGGTTGGCAAACCAGATGGTTTGTATTAGAGAATGGAATTTTATCGTATTATAAGTCGCAGGAGGAAGTGATTCAAGGATGTAAAGGCTCTGTAAAAGTATCTGTCTGCCAGATAAATGGTATTGTAAACTGTTACAACTATAATAAAAGTATAGTTTATATTGCTGTAAAATTATTTGATTCTTATAATTATATTACAGTAAACAACATTGATAATACACGACTGGATTTAGTAATACCAGGACAGCAGCATATGTATTTAAGAGCACCATCACCACAGGATAGGCAAAAATGGCTGGTTGCTCTTGGCAGTGCTAAAGCTTGTGTTGAATCCATCATTGACTTCAAAGGTAAAGTCAAAATTAATAATGCATATATATACTATGTAATCATGAATAGTTACTATTCATGCTTGATATATATTTTTAAACCTCTAATATCTGTATACTCCAGGGACTGGTTATGAGGATTCCTTGACACATAAGAAATCAGAATTACACTTATATTGTGATCTTTTAATGCAACAAGTACATGCAGTGAAGAGTGCAGCTACAGCAGAGAATGGCCCAGAGGTACAGGTAATAAAAATATTGTCTGTATTGATAACTGAAAAATTATTTGCTCTGGTCTATGCTTAATAGCAGTTTCTTTTTTTTACTAGTTTTGATGCCTTTTTAATAAAAAATATAACTTGCAATTGTATTATTTGTCTTTGCTATTTTAAAACTAGGGGCGCCAACAGACCCTCAATTTCGAGTAGCTGTGCTCGTGAAATCTTAGGCGTTAATTTTTTGTTGAATGAAGCGAGCCCAGCTCATAGTTTCCCATTGACTTAAATGGGATATCAGTTTTTTGACGATTATTCCTCAACGAAATGACAATTTTCAAAAAAATTTTTTTTAACAATTACCTAATGTGTGTCTTTTTGATTGCAAAATTTCATAATTTTTCATCAAGTACTTTTGAGCCCATTCGTGACCAAGAATGTGATAAAGTCTCCAGTAGAGCACTCAGCTCACTTTGTTCAATTATTATCTTAGTGTTGAATGGCAAATGTGCAGTGGTTTTAATAAATTTATCATGTGTGTAATTTATATTTTATATAGTTATAGTTATTTCGGTTAAGAAATTATAATTGTATAATAAATATATTTTCAGAAAATTGCAGAGGCATCCAGTCTATTGACTGCAACATGTGACACATTTATCAGGACACTTGAAGACATTATGAAACTCACAAGTAATACTACTAGTATTACTAATTCTATTCCATATGAAATGCCCGTTCCTAACTTAGCTATTAGTAAAAATAGCAACAATATAAATAAAACATCCAATAAGAATCTGTTGCCTAATCGATCAATATCCTTAGAAAATAGATGAGTCTAATTAATACATGTACTATAAATGATTTGTGTACTCTTTTATGTAAAATTTATTGTATAAAGATGTCAATTTATAACAATTAGGCTTGTAAATAATTAAATATCATATATCATATATCAAAAGCCAAATAAAGTAATTATCTGTGCAATATTCTATTGGTTTTGAATATATATTTACAGATATAATATAATAATGGTATATTCTTATTTTGTTTGAAACTCAAGAGTAAGATTGTCTATAATATTGCTCTCTAGATTTAAAGACTTGTGTTTGTCACTGTGATAAAATTTATTTCATGTCAAGTTAATATATACCTAATGCAATCTAAATTGATATGTTATTAGATCTTTGCTTTTTATAATATTATTGTTATTTTTTATTTACAGTACTTAAATGTGATTCTAAAAGGATTGAGAAATATTCCATTTAGTACATTCCTAGTACACATTGTACTTAAAATATCTTTCCCATTTTCAGTATTAAATTTGTACTTTGTGTTAAATAAATGTCAGTCAATAGTTTTTAGTGTTTATTTATTTATAGTTACAACTTATGAAGACAGATCAAATGTTTACCAGGTGGGTTCACCAAATCTAAGGACAGTTTTTTCTTGGGTGTTTAGTTCCATCCCTACCTTTTTTCTCATATAAAATATTGTACAGTCTCTATTGGTGCACAATACTTCTTCATGGAGACTTCCTTGACATCTCTGACATTCTGTCCAAAGCCTTGAGAATTTTTCTTGCAGTTGCCTCAATTTGAAAACTTCAGTTATATACAACTGTCCTTCTTTTTCTAGGCAGTGGTCACATAAAGCTTTTTTAGTATCATTGGGCATAACAGTTTTACATCCAATACATTTTTCTTTTTTCTTTGTAAATGCTGCTAATGCACCAACTTTGGATGTGACCATAGCTTTTGTTCTAGTATGCTCGCCTTTAAGTAATAAAGACTCGGCCTTTTCACCTAGTATGGGTTCAAATATTCTTAAGAGGGGTTTGGATAACTGATTTTCTAAGTAGTGATTGAAATCAATAGGAATACTATTTTCTAAAACATATATAGGATCTTCTGCCTTCATGTAAGCAGGTGTATTCTTAGCAGCACAACATAAAACATAAGGAACTCTGTCTCCAAGCTTTGGGGCAGTGGCTGCATCACGTTTTTTCATTTTATTAGCCAATTCAACATGAGCTTGCTTGGCGGCATAATCATTTTTAGTAAGTTCTTTAGTTATAACAAGTTGAGAAATATCAATGCGGTTGCATAAGAGGTCAGAAATAATTTGCTTTGCGTAGTTAACAGCACCATCTGGATCTCTATATATTAGTAATTTCTGAAGGCAAGTGCTCATCATATTTGAAACAAGAGGACAGTTGTCTCTTCGTACAGTTTCTATGCCTTTACAATCCATTTTATCGTATTTTTCGGGCTTAGTAAAATAGAGACCTGCATACCTTTTTTTGTTGATAAGAAGATAGGGATAGTAGACTTTTTCAAATTCTAGTTTGATCGGTTTAACAAATTTTGATGTTACAAACTCAGCTGCTTCTCTACCAAGTTCCATACTTTCTTCTAATGTCTTAACACCAAATTTAACCATGACTGAATCGGTATCTCCATAAATAACAACAGCATCTTCTTTATAACCATTTGACTTAGTGTATTTTTTTTCGACCTCTGCTCTAGTAAATTCTATCATAGTTCTTCCATACGCAGTTACACTACCTGATATTTCCAAACAGGGTAATTTTCCTACTTGAGCTCCTGTAAACCCATAAACGGAATTTGCACTCAATTTCAGTGCTAACTGTCTACCATCAAGCACTGATCGTTTTAAAGGATCCTTTTCTTCTTTAAGGTCAGCTTTGGCTTTTTTGCGAGCACTAAGCAAGGATTCCAAAATTTCTGGTAATAATCCCTTTCTTTTGCTTGTTTTTACAAACGTGTTATTGGATGGAGTCACTGTTACGTCATCAGAGCTTAGGTCAAGTTCTTTCTGGCAGTTTGGAGGTACTAATGTAGTATAGCATAAATTATGGGCCATCATTATACTTGGATATAGAGATGCAAAATCCAAAGTTGATATTGGATCTGCATAATATCCTTTTTTTGGCTCAATGACTGTGGCTCCTTCAAATTGATCTTCAGAACCTTGACCATGATAAGCGGGCATTAAATATCCTGCCTCCTTTGCTTTTCTCAGCAACTGACTTACAACTTTTATTTGCTGACCACGAGTCAATAAACACAAGAATGGAACTCCAGTGACCCGAGCCATTTCAATGTAATTAATAATACACATTAGCTTATTTAAGAGTTTAAGTGGAAGATAGGCATCTTTTAAACAGTACATAGCTAAACGCCTTCTTGTCTGTTCATTTTCATTTTGTAAGTCTGAAATAATACTATGATGAACATCCTCTTTTTGTTCTTGAAGGAAGTGGTAACTGACAGCATTAAGCGTGTATGATCTCAATTTATAATCTCTTACAAGAACAAGCAACAAATCAAATGGGACTCTGCCCTCAAAATTTATTGTTTTATTTTCTCTTCGACCCATTTGTTTAGATTGCAAAATTGAGTCTTTTATAACAGATCTGATATTTTTAATACGACCTAAAAAGTCAAAATAATCAACTTTTAAATGTTTTGCTCTATTAATCAGATAAGGCCAGTCAAAGTTACTTATATTATAGCCTGTTATGATATCTGGATCAAGCTCACGAAAGAAATCAGACCATTTAGATAACATCTCTGCTTCTGATTGAAAACTAAAAACTTGGGATCCTACAATAGGTGCACATGTATTTAAAGTAAAAACATTCCTCAGATATGGCTCATTTTCTCCTTGTCTTATTACCATAGAGGCAATTTGGATAACAGGATCTTTGTTTGGTTCTGGAAAGACACCTTTTCTACCAGCACATTCAATATCAAAACTTAAAATTCTGAAAGGAGCAAGTTTAAGCCATTCCCCTTCTGGTTGATGGGCAATAAAATTATTCCAGGCAACATCAACTTCTATCTGACATCTTGATTCTGGTTTTACTAAAGTATCTTTGGTTCTTAACGACCATTTTGCCACGGGCAGTTCAATCCAGCTGCACCCAACAACAGATGTGTCAACCATAAATCTAATATCAAAATCAATATTAGTCTCATAAAACAAAGGATTCATTAGATAGAATATAGTTGGTTGTCGTTCAATCAACCGCTTAGCAGCGGCAATAAGTTTAGGTAAAGCAACTGACACTCTAGCAAATGTTATTTCATCATCACCCTTATAATACATAATAGACTTTGCTTTAACTAATCTCACTTCTAAAACTGTCTCCCTAATATTATCTTTATTAGACCGAAGATCTTCAAGAATAGCTTTATTTAGGTTTGTTTTTAGTTCATGACAGTTAGACTCTTTAAAACTTTGAGGTACTGTCACATAAAAGTAGGGTGTATAACCATGAACATGACAACACACTGAGTTACCTTCCATTGTAACACCATACATTCTCATAATGGGAATTGGGCCTATTTGCGATCCGGGCATACCTTTTAAAGGTTGACCATTGTAATGATCTATGTCCATCTGCTGAAAAATTAGTTTATGTTCTTTAGGATCCAAGTCGGGAGGCTGTGGTCTGGACCATTTTGTATTTGTGGTTTGATTTTCAGGGCCTTCACCAAATATTTGAGCTGTATCAAATTCGCTTTCCATTCCAGCAAGTTGATCTTCAAAAGAACTTGGTAGTTCGTTTTCTTCGTCGTCATCATTCGATTTAAACCTTTTTATTGGAGGACCTTTGTATTGCTTTTTCTTTTCCATATTTGTTTTTAGAATATGAATTCCAAATTTAAAATTATTTTCCAATCGAGTCAAAAGGAATAACGTCAAACGAAGCACAAAGTTTTCCCGCCAATTTCACGTTGAAAGATTGTATTTATAAAAACGTCACTACTTATAATATATTCATATTATAGAAAATAAACAATTACAGATTTTTAGGAAATTCTTTTCGTTAATGGATAATAGGAAAATTATATCAAATTTTTATTTAGAAATATTATTTCAAACCAATACTTGTGACATTGAAACGTAGATTGTTGTAATAGTAATTATACAACTGACACTGTCAAGTGTCAACTTTTCAGTTAAATTAATATAAAGTGTCTTATAGACCGTTTACATTATCCAGGCGATAGCGCAATGTTATCGTCATATTACAACTCTTAATATACATAATAAAATTTGTCCCTAGTCTTTGACGACATAATCTTAAATAAATTAAATCCTACAACAGAAAATCGTAGCCTTACAAGATTATTTGTAGTTTCAAGAATATCGAAATTAGTTAAATCGATTGATTATGTAATCGATTCTTATGTTTGGAATTCTTACGATATTCCACATTGTTATAGTTTTTGACAATACTTTGATTATAAAACGATTTCTTAAATTTGTAGATAAAGTAATATAACAATATCATAGATTTATAAGAAATACAAACATCAAAATAGTTATACCTTAATTTTTAAGTATTTATTCTAATCAACTGTTTATCAATAATCGGTTTTTAAATTATTAACCATAGAAATTTTTTCTTCTTTTTTTAGCATTGTGGCAATCTCGAGATTACAAATGCTACTGTCAAGTCAGTCGTGATTCGTGAAAGTATTACTTTATATTATCGATATTTTTGTGTGTACACTATACAACCGTTATAATGTACACATAAAATTATACTTAAAACAACACATAGTGTTAGACTATCACCATTGTTAATACACCAATAATATTGATTTCTAGTTTTAGTTTGTTATATCTTATTTACGTTTCTGTTGTTTTACTAAAATACTACAACATCGAATTAAAGAGAAGAAAACCAAGAAGGGATTTAAAATGATATACAGTGAAAAATCAACGTTAGAAAAATTAAAGTATATTCGTTCACCGTTCAATATCTTCATCAATACCATATTCACAAATAGAGCTATCTCTGATATGAAGTATAATTAGGTAAACAGGAGTACATGCACGACCGAGTAATAATTGACAGACAGTTGGGGTTACTTTACTCCGCGATATTTTACAAACCACAGTTACAATATTTTGAGAGTTGCTATATTATCTACGTTTTAAAATAATACCTTCCAAGTAAATTGCAAAAGTTTTGCAAGCTACAACCGGAAGATCTTGGAATATAAAATATATTTTAAAGGAACATTTTGAAAGAGGCCTCTTCAGTTAACTGGTCGACAAACTTATTGTCTTCCACTCTTAAATGACCTGGAATCCAGGCAACAATTTCTTTAATGTTTTCAGAGTGGCAACGAAAAAGAACTTTTTAATTTTGAAGACGATAGGGAATACTTCTACAATGGAAAGGATCGGAGAGCATTGCTTGCAAACAGCTTTGAGAATGTCTAAAAAATATTGTTTAATTTAATTTGTAATTATAAAACCGTAGCCGGAAAGTGTGTGGCTTTATATGAATATATATCTGGGGCGTCGTTGTATCTGGGGCGGGCAAAGTAAGTAGCAGTAGTATATAACTATAAGTTTACTAGAGACAAATGACAAGTCAACGCAGCGGCACTCAGCTCAACTCTAAATATGAACTTTTGCAAAATTCGGATACTTGATTCCAACTGAAACGCTGTCCACTGTCATTTAGAGACGGCGCAGGCCGGCTTGTTGTTTTTGACGAAGGCGCAGATATTACTTGGTCTGGAGTATATTGTTCATTCAACGTCCAGTTCGCAAAAACCCTACAACTCTACGCACTTGGTACTACAAGTCAGATGATTGGGATGGAATGCGATCCTTTTCTGCGTCTTATTCAAAGGAAACCGGTTTGTTTCCCTTCCAGTGATCTCAGTGACTGCGCTGCGGCTGTAGCTGGTGTGATACGGTAGGATGGAATTGTTTGTACCAATCTTAGTGGTGCTACTAAGTGGCAGTTCGCGGCCTTGGTTTGATGTGTCTGTCAGGGCTGCAGCAGCTAGCAAACGCCAGGCGTATCAAGCTTGGGCTATTGCATTAGACACTAAGGATCCGAACTCTTTAGTTCTGAAGAGGAAATATAAAACCGTGTCTCCAGATTCTGCAAACGGCAAATTGCTAGTACAAAGTTCAAGCGTTTCTCCAGAAATATAAATGGCATTTATATATTATAACGCCATATAATCTCTTGTACATACTGTAGAGAGAGAAAGGCATCTGAAATTTAAAAGTCTTAAATTTTGGTAGTGAAAAGGTAGCAGTTACATATTTATTTTGTACAAGCTCTAAAGCATCAGTAAACATAAAAAGCCACTTTGGCCAGTTCTTGTATAATACTTGAAAAATTAATTATATAATTAATTTATTAGGAGTTAGTAGGTACATGTAGTAGTTCTAATATCTAACAATACGTCTAATTGATATATTAGAAAATTGGAAAACCCATATTAATAATCTTTTAAGAAATTTGCACACACAGGAAATCGGCTCATCTTTCGAATATTGAGCAGTATTTTTAGTTTCGAAAAATACAATGATAGGATAACTGGACAGTTCTGAAATCTATCAGCTACAAGATGTCTTATTATAAAAAGTGGAGGTTTTGAATATTTCATTTGCTTGGTATTTATTGAACACGACTTTAGCTTCAATAGTATGCCAAAATTTAAGAGCAAGTTTATTACATGGCTCTAATAGATGAAATGTATAAAAGTGTTTGGCAGTAAGGTTGGAAACCCACAAAACGCACAATATTGATATTCTTCTAACACTTCTTTGTCACGTAAGAGAATTGTGGAATACCAAATAATTTTGGGTTTAGAAAAACTCCTGGAAATTTGACACTACTTCCATTCGGAATTACTTAATCTTAATTGAAAATATTAACAGTAGAAATAACTTTTTTTTTTGCGTATAAAGTACATAAGTTTTGATAATTAATTCATAATTTTTGATGCAGCCAATGAAGTGCCATGAATTTAAATGACCAAATGATTACAGCCAAAGTTTATTTCGAAGTATTTTGTTGAATTGATTTGTCCATTACGTATAGAACAAGGATTTGGCGAACTGATGAATATTGTACAATATTTCTCTCGCTACAGTATGAACAAGAGAGTACATACAGTAGAGAGAGGAAGGCATCTGAAATTTAAAATAGTCTTAAATTTGGGTATTCAAATAGCAGCAGTTACATATTTATTTTCTGCAAGTTCTAAAGCGTTAGTGAACAAAGAACAAAGTCATTGGCGAACTGATAAATATTGCAAAAACTATTATCAGACTGATCTAGGGTATATAAATTATAAAGAACAGGGCTCAACATAGAGCCTTAAGGTATACCTTTCCAAATCACTCTAGAAGAAGACTAATAATTACCGCTGCCTGAGCAACTTATCTTGCAGATAATTTCAAATAAATTTAGTGTATTATATGTAGTGTGTACCTATTTCTGCCCTTTTAATTCAACTCTATCACTCTCATGGGTAGCTGGTAAAGATCTCTCTTTAGAGATAAGCTCATCCAATGTTTTTCCTGTTTCTGAATATTTTGTTATTACGAAATCTGATACATGAATAAATAAATAAATAAATTTAACACCGGCTGTAATCAGAAGCTGAAGAAAAATCCAAAGAGACACCTAAACCGATTCACTTTTAGAAAACTATTATTAGTTATCAAAATGAAACACTGAGGTATTTAACAAGTTAGACTCGAATAACCTTCCTACAGCACTAAAACATAATCTGTACCTTAAGTTTTTAAGGATCAGTCCTGCTCTCATTTCTTTTAGCGTGGTGAATCTTCTCGCCAAGTGCTATGAGTTGTGTGAAAAGAACTTTATTTCTAAGCGCCTGCAGAAATTTTAATAATATATTTGTTTGCGAGTCAGATTGTAAATTTTTTTTATTAGTATATTTATTAGTTTTACATGTACTAGTTTAAACATATACTAATAAGATCTTGTCACATGTCTAGCAATTGAAATTGGGAACATCTCATAACATGCAATTTGATAAAGTATCTATATAAGCAAGGAAAATGTTTAGTATCGCCAAATTTAATAGAAATATTGCTTGGGTGTCAATCAAAGACAGTTTTTATGAAATAGCTACCAGCAGTAGGGATGTAGTGGACTTTAAGTATGATACTATGAGTTTAGTATGATATATATTTTTTAAATTGGGTAATATTCAGATTGGTATGGGACTTATACAACCTGAGAATATATGATCTGGACTTGTATTCGGGAATACGTTTGGTCTAGAAACTATTTGGTCAAATTCCGACAAATATATATAAGGACAGCTGATACAGTATTTTAACCATAATCATGAATCATTGACCTATTTAAAGAAGACAGAGATATTTACACTTTTGTCAACAAAAAATGTTTTTTTAAATGAAGTAGCCCTCTCCAACAATTAGTTTATTTTATTAACATTAAACCTACTGACAATTCTTGTATACCTGTTCCTACCGCACGCCGTCAAATTGACCGGTAATTAAAAGTTATTTTATTATATAACGCAGGTAATAATAGAAATAACTAAAAGTAAAGAGTGTAGAAAATATTATATGCATATTCTAAGAATTGTCATGTAGTTTGATTACGATATTATAACGTTTAAAAATGTGTAAGTTTTACAAAAGTTTAAGAACGATCAATTTGACCGATACTTGGTAGGTTTAGTGTTAATATTTTCATTAAATAATCGTATTATAAATTCATGTTTAAAAATATATACCATATATAATTGTCACATTACCTGTACCTTTTGTGTCAATTTTTTATAATTGTCAGACTACCAATAGCAGTTGTGACGGCTCCAATTAAAAATAATAAATACAAAAAGAAACAAAAATATATTATTTATATATATAAATATTATTGACTTTCAAAGAAATATGTAAATTTTATGAGTACATGCGTATATTAGTAGATATATGAATCAGTTTTTCCTTATTTTATAATATTTGATCTCGATTAGTACCTACAGTTGTTCATTTGTGGTCTATACAGTGACGAATACGATACGAAGGCGCCACTTGTCACGGTCCAGTTAGTAATTAAAATGAATCATACCTATCATTAGATTTTTTTATTAAATAGATAATATTTTTCATATTTATTGTGTAAATAGAATTCATATTATACCTTTCTGTCTTATTATATCTTTATCGATCTATATATTTGATTTATTAATAATATTTAAATGTCAAAATGCTTTAAGTTGATTGTCTTGTTTAATAAAAGATTATTTTAAGATATTTTAATATTAATATTGTGTTGTATCACAGGTAAAGTAATAATTGGTTAATATATTATTTAAATGGTTAATAAAACCCGTGTGAGACATTGATATTCTATTTTGATTTTTAGAAATTATCGTTTCATCTAAATCTCTTCAGTAGTTTTTACTTGAAAGATTAACCTTTCATCCATCCATCCATCCTCACAAACATTAGCATTTATTAGAGCATTTTATATATTTATTTCAATATATTACTCCCTTTTGACACATGGAACTAGTGATGAAACATTTTTAATAGATATGTAGCGGTAATTAAAAAAATATTTTTTTTGTCAGAAATGTACAATAATATTTGGTTATTATCTGTTAATAAATGAAACTAAAAATAATAATATACACTATATTGTGAACACGCAGCACGTTATTATTCAATATATTGTGTTATATTATATCTAATACTATTTAGTACTCATTGGATTATTTTATATTTTAATTGTTTATTTATTTATAAATATAAATAAGCACACGTATACATGCCACACGTATACGTACACACACCAATAAAAGAGATTTTTTTCATTCTTACATTGTCTTTTAATCTCCAAATAAGGTATTCTGACAAGAAATTCCCAAAAACAGTAAAATAATATATTATTTATAATAATTATACTATCTTGTTAAATAAAAACGTACAAAATATGTATAATAATATATAACATATATGGTAGATATGGTAGAAGATGCACTTAAGCTTCTTTATAAGTACAAGAACTTCAGTTGGTGCAGAAAACAAAATAATAATTGAATTGGTCTGCACAAACATGGACTTAGTCCATAAACATTTTCGATATACCCCCATATTAACTTAATTTAACCGATAATGACTAATACTTCATTTTACCACAACGAGAAATATGTTTAAATACGTGTTTACATACATATATACCCTTGCGTTATGCTCGCGAACGGGTGCTGCTTGCGGTGACTGGTCGTATTGCTAGCCACTTTTTTCTTATTATTAATTATCATTAAGACGGCTTATCGAATCGATTGCGATGTTTCTAGTTGTTCGTACATTGCTTATTAAATATATTGACGTTTGTGAAACAATGATCACAATAATAAAAAGAAAACCCGGCGGAGTTTGTTGTGTTCTTCTCAAAGCAGGGCGCGTTTTGAGCTCTCGTAGCCTTATTTTAAGTTGCAGAGTGTCTTAGCGAAGGGCTTATTTAGATACGTACTATATCAAAATAGACCCTCCTGTTACTTCCATTTGACCTACACAAGTGTTCACTGGTAGGGATTTAAAGTGGAATATATATATATATATATATAAATAAAATAAATAATACTAAAGTAATTAAAAGGTTATGTAAGTTGCATTCAATTAACGTCTAAGGAGACATAGGATAAGGATTTTTAAACATCTTTTATTTAATTAATATTTTGATTTATAATAAGAAAAAAGGAAAAAAAAACTCAGTGATTTCATATTTTTTTACCCACAAACCTATTGCCACCAGTAACCGGTCATAGAGTTTTCTCCGAAATAATAGTATAACAATATAACATTATCCTTAATTATCAACATTATTATAACATTATCCATATTGCAATAAACTAAGAAAACCTATATCTATCAACTGTAAGAATAGCAAAATTCTGGTATACCATAGGCAATGGGAATGTCTGACAAGTTTAGGAGTATTGATTAGAAGAGATTTGTCAGTGCTATGACAGACTTGGCGTTGGCGTTGTTTCTTTTGCCGTTGAGAAGAAGAAGAAGGAGTCTTCCAGGGAGCATTTCAAATGATTTCTGCCATAAACTTCTACTAGCGATTGTCAAGCTATTGGCTGTAATACTATCCCCATCATTTCAAAGAACTTGCATCCACAAAAATTTTCGTCAGCTTTGATTCTGAGCCAAATTTATATATAATAAAAAAAATTAATAAATAAATTTTTGTATAATATAAATTTTTGTATAATATCAATTATTACAATTATATACATTAGTCGTCTTACCTCTCTTTTGATAAAAAGTAACGCTTCACTGACTTCCTTAATGACTTTTTGATTTTGATCGATTGAAAAAGTTTTTGATTTCCATACAGACAGTAGCCGCCCTGCTACAAAATTTACTCTGACTCTGAATGATTATAAAATTTTGAGTGATGGACTTCAGTCTGATGATTTATTGTGATGTCCGGATAAATATTTTTGTACTACGCACCGAAAATTGTAATGTTTGATCCAATTGTACTTGGGTCAAACAAGGACACGGTGTGACTATACCGTATTGATGGTAAAAAAAAATGCGATAAGTAAGGGAGACAATCCGCCACCCTGATATACCCCAGTGGATACAGTGAGGTAACTCTGAAATTATCATTGATGGAGTTATTTGAAGAGACATACTCTTAGACTTAGTAGTACTTTAGACATAGTAAAGTATGATAGTCACCAGTATTAAATGGCTTCTTAGTATCACATTTTAGTTGCATGGGTAAAGAGATTATGTCGTTAGCTAGTATTGCGTCTCCTACAATAACAGCAAATAAAAAACTAAATCAATAAGCGTTCAAAATTCTAAATTTCAAAATTTTTGTCTCACATTGCAAATATCCATATTTAAATTCTTCGTCCGAACTCCTCGTGTAAGAAGGAAAGGAGCATTGAATTATAAAAAAAGATATATACAACATAAAATAAGATAAAGTAGATTTATAACAACCACCTCTGAAACGTGTTAAAATTTTAGATCAACCGATTCAGTAATATTTGAGTTTTTTAGACGTACACCAATCTACAGAATATTTTATATATAAAAAGATTGTCATAAATATTTTTAATACCTAGAATCAAAATGCCGCCACGAGATTGCAGAAACCTCCGCTCTCAAAACATCAGATCGGAAAGTATGCCTAATCTGTAAAATGCATTCTTCTTCTTTCTATTTGATGGCATCTTGCAGGTCTTGGAGATCCGCTACTACTGGCACTGCAACGTAATAAAGCGTCAAATGCATATCTACAGACGTAGTAAATGACTGCTTATAGATAGCGGTTTAATATTAATAATCTTAGTAAAGCAAAAAAACGTAGTGGAAGTATTGCTGTTACATTTTACATTCTTATTTATATGCAGTATGAGTTAGGTTAGGTTAACATTAATTAGTCTGTGCTTAAATTTAAAATTACACACTTTGAATCTACTGTCTAGTAACTATATAAATAATAATAAATAAAGTAGGTACTGGCTATTATAAAATTGAAAATTTTTATTAGTACGAGTATACTTCCCTTATGTACTCCCCTTATGTTATGTACTTGTCTTATATATTTTCTAACATGTACTTACCCCTAGGTGATGTTAAATTAAGATTAATAATTAATAAATGTAATTTCGTAATGTGATAATCCTATTTACTCATGACTCATGAGAATCACACGTCAATTAGGCGTCCGGCGGACTGGCCGTCGACTTGAAACATACGAAACTTTGTTGTGCTGAACATTCAAATAACGTTATAATATATTAATGAAACAAAATGTTTAAATAAATAAATTATTATATACTAATGTAAATGTAAACAAAATCCATGATATTAAACAACTTATATACGCATATTTATTGTCTTGTATTAAGCATACTATCAATTCAAAATTCATAAAAAATATAATATAGAATATTTTACATAATATACATTAATATGATAGTACTTAAAAGAAATATTATATTAAAATAAATCGTTTTAAACTATTGGAAATTTAATTTTGTTTGTTTTATTAGCACGTTTATTGTAAGGCAATTTCTTATTTACAAGTTTTAAAAAGAACTTCATAAGTTATTTTCAAAATCGTTTCATTTTCATAAATAGAAAGATTATATTTTATAATAATGAGAATAAAAGTAACAATGGAAGATAAATATCTCGTTAATTTCTTTAAACTGTATACGTTAATTGCGGCAAAATTTCTGACCGTAAATTTGTGGTCGTAAATACAAATAAGCTAGACAGGGTCAATTGATCGGCGACGAAAACCGTTCAATTAGTTGATTCATTACTTAATACGGTCCTGTAGACACAACAGAATCCTGATAAATATCTATCTCGCAAATAACCTTTATTACAATATTGGTTAGAAAAGTTATTTATTTCGTTTCCTATTTTCACTTTACGATTACAAACAAATTGTATAAAATTAGCGTCATATATCAAGGAAAACGTTTTGTTATTCTACGAAGTGAACACAAATAACGTCTCCGCAACATTGGTTCTTGGAATCGATAATTAAATAAAGTCATTCATTATGATATAGTATAATAAAACCCTCGTACAAGAGCAACGATTGTGTCGTTTTACGAGTAAAACCAGCTGCATTACCGCTATCTTTATTAGTTGCATTGACCACAGATGTAAGATAAAAGTACCCATTGACCCGACTCACTCATCAGGGAGAAATGTTTGAGAATGTCATAAATTATACCAAAGACACGTCTGAGTCAATAAACTTCATTTATTGATATTAGTGACGAGTCCCCCTTGCACTTTGATAATCGCAAGGTGATACCGTGAACCGATATGCGTTCAATAAGAGAGTCACAAACCAGCAAACGGGGCTCTGTCGGAGGTGAGTGAGTCGATAGCTATGCTCCTATCTTATCTACGGAATGTGTCATCCCTCGCTGTGGGTTGCCACTTAGCGCGTCTTCACATAGGTAAATATAAAACTTTACAATGGAAAAAGAACTTTTGTTAACAAAATCATTATTGTTTATCTAAAATACTTTAACGGTCACGGTTTTGTTTGAGACATTTTTGGAGTTATCATAATCTTATATCTATTGGAAATAAATTATGACAGTTGTGCTGAGCAACTAACACCCGTGTACCTAGAATAGATCCACAAAACTAACATTAATGTGGACGGGAATTAAACTGGGAACTGGATAATTTTAACTGGTTCGTATATGACTAGTAGTCAAATATTCCATTATTAATATGATTACTCATATATTTATAACAATATGAGAATAATTTGTAAAATATCTTCCAACAAAAATTTATATTATTATTTTATTATTTTGAAGCTAAATATGTAATGACTGTAACTGGACAATAAAAAATGTAATAACATTAAAATAAACCAATCTCAAACAAAAGAAGAAAAAAATTAAAGAACTCTAAAATAATTAATCAAAGTTCATCAGACAATTGTTTTTTAGTTATATAATATATAAATAGATATAATTATTATTACGAGTATTTCAATTCAATAAATAAGGACAATTTAAATATAAAAGGTATAAAATATCGTAACATAATATAACCTTATACAAACAAACAGCAAATTACGACACAAAAGTGTCATTATATGCGATTTGACGGGACAAATGTATAAGTGGCTACTGAAGAGCATTGCGTCAGTGGCGCCGTCAGATGAGACGGGGCAGCCTCATTTGCAACACGCATTACGCACTGTGAAACTAAAGATCAGAGGTCGATAAACAAAAGGATTACAACTTCATGATTGATTAAAAGGTTCGGATTAAGAGAATTATTAATCAATTTATTTACATATCATGTATTGTTCAATTGTGACTTAGTTGAGTATAAGTATAAAATAAATATTGTTAAGTTTAACGTTTTTATCAATATACGATGATTTATTGTTAAAATAAAATAGAAGTGAAAGCTGTTTGTTTGTTGTTACCTTTCCAAATATTACTAAACTACTTATTTAAATAATTACTATTAATTAAATAAATACTACTTAATTAAATAAGCGGCGGTAGAGGTATTGGAAGCGGTATGCGTACCGAAGGCGGTAGTGGATAAGATGTTTCAAACAACTCCAGTGGAAGCAATTTGTCACAAAAAGGATATAAATGGTATCTTAAACAAAAAAAATAGTTGATTAGTCCTAAAAATAGTAAGTATATTATCGACCTTATAATCCGTCCATCAGCTCTGTTACAAATAAAAATGCAATAATTTTATTATTAAATAATCTTAATAAAAGTTATATGTACATATTTATTGAAGTCATGAAAATAATTGTATAAGAAATCTTTGGCTCCGATACCGGACTCTAATCTGTTTGACCTCTAATATATGGACGTACGTTATATTTCCATGGAAAATATTGTCAATGGCGTTCCAGAATTTTCTTAAGAATTTACCAAGTCGTAATTTCACCCTGACATGATTATTGAAGCTCATAGTACAGTTTTATAAAACTCTATTATCAAAAAAATACCATTTCAATTTCATTTTTTTTTTATTCGTGGTCTTTATATATGTATCAGTTTTTATTTACTTAATACATCATGAAACACGGTCATTGTCATTTGTAAGAACTTGGTATATAAGTAAAATTAATAGATTTATAACTTTTATGATTAATTTATTGAAAAATACAAATTCAGATGTTATATTGTAGGAAAAAAAATATAATGTTCAGTTTGACAGTACAGACAGAAGTCTAGACAACTGGTAATACAAATGTCATATGAGTATGTATATTTTGAATTTTCATATATTTTCGATTAATAAATCGAACGTGTTTTAGCTTGAATGGCCATTATTTATACGTTATTTATTATTGTAACACACACTTATTGAATGTTAATTATAATTTATTAATAGTTTAATAAACAATGAATTATATGAATCTTCAATGAAGTGATTTGCCTCATATTAATATTAATATTACAATAAAATGAATAATATATTACGATCATTGCGGTTTATAGATCTGCGGTAATTCTATGTAAATGTATCATAATTATTATATTTTATAAATGACTTAATATATAATGAATTTTATATATTTATTTATCTTTAAATATGCTTTGTCATATTGTAATTGTGAGATGTAGTTCTTTATAACCGTGTGGCCCATATAAAGTAATAATTGCCACTCGCTCGTTCATTGTTTTGATTATATTATGATAATAATATATATTTATTGTTCATCTCATTATATAAACGTGATAAAATTACATAAACCGAATCGTGTATCATAAATAGTAGATCGTAATAATTATTACTCCATTGTTCTTATGTATTCAATCCAAACAAATAAACAGAAATATTGTAATTGAAATATTATATAATATATTATGTTATGGTTATATATATATATATATATATTATAATTTGTATAAATTGAAATAATATAACAAAAAGAGTTCGATGACCTGTTCCCTCAAAACGGATCTAAAGGAAGTAGATGATATTAAATGACTTCTTATCGAGAAGTCGAGTGGTGACAGAAAAGTCGTGCGATAAATCTGTAACATTTGGCCTCCATATCTTTATTTGTTTATTCGAATATATATTAATTAAACATTGTCATGGTATGTCCAAATTTGTATCTAACCTAATCTAATCCAACCCAATTATTGTTAATGTTTAACTTAAAAGTTTATTAGTTTTAATGAATTATGTATTAACTTTCCTACATTATTCGATAATACAACTAAGTGGTCTCCGATGAACCGGCTGATACTGAAGGGTGCTAAAAGCGTGCGTGGGCGACGTGCGTGTATTCACTCTGCACTTTCGTCATTCCACTAAGCTTATAAGCTCTTATTAATATAACTGATCAATATCTATCAATTAATTTTAATAAAAGTCATAAAAGCATTTGCTTTGTAGGTAATATTTAATAGCTATTACCCGCAACTTCACTCGCCTTAATTTCTATTGGCTATTTTCCAAAATTTATTATTACGTCAATAACTTTCGCATATATAATATTAGTAGTATTTGCAGTCTATTATACCAGTTACGAAACATTAATTATGTTATAATTCATTGCATTGTAGATTTGTTTTACGAAAGGAACTAATTAGCGGTTAGATGGAATACCATTACCATTCTCATGAGCTGTCTCGTGTGACAAGTACCTAGGTAAGAACGGGAGCCATTATCATTTTATCTATCAAATCAATTAACTCAATAATTGTTAATATATCGAATAGTTGGACGTATGTCTATTTTTTTAATATAACACATCAAAATTAATGGTGTCGTTTGTTACTTTGATCATAATTTATATATATATATTTTTTTGTGAAAATAAATAGGACATTGCTGTTAGCGGATAATAAAGTAGAGTAGAGTTGTTTAATTGCTGTGTTCTTGACATCATTTGAACTGGACGTAGATATACGGTTTAAATTTGGTTTATTTATTAAATGATATATAACATTATTGTTTAACGAAAACCTTATTAAATACAATATAAACACACACACATGTAAGAGTACGATGAATGGCAAAAACAATTTTTACGTAAAAATTTGGTAAAACTTTACTTGATTGTCAACTTTAAATGAGAATTTAATTTCGAGTAAAACTTAGATTTGAGCGTTAAAATTATTTAATTGTAATGTTTTTTTGATATACAATAAAACGTATTTTCTTAAATTAAAACGATCAAAAAAATTTGGTTAAATTAAAATTAAGATCTTTATAACCGCTGTGAAATGTGTAATAATATATATATTTTTTATTTTTACAAATTAACAATATTTGGATTTTTTCCTGTAGTTCTTTAACGTGAAACCTTGCTTTTTGGCATTTTTTATGATGCTAGGTCAACAGGAAGTGAGCTTTAAGATTTAATTTATTTGCGAGTGTCAAAACATGCGACTTGTATTGGTATTTTTAATGGTTTTACTTAGAAACCGATTATATATTCATTTAAAACCTCGGAAAGACATAGACAATGCAGACCATGATACCATGTTGTTTTGTGTCAAAAGCTTTAACTTGACACAGAGAATAAGCTCAATTAATGTAAATTTTAACAATATTTAATGTCTGTCTGGTCAAGATCGTTTCAAACTGACGGCAGACAATTGAAACGTATCAAGGCTTCTCCTCAATTACGGACAGACTGACAAGATCACAGGGTTAATTTGGCCAATCAGCCCTTCAGTTTGGTGCGTTGATTACATCTATTAGACATTAAAAACATACACTCAGTAATCAAATATGCTTAATGTATATCAACTTTCTCCAAATAAAAAGAAACATTATATTAAATAATAAAATTAAATATTAGGTTTATCTTCACGTAATAAAATTCTATATAAACTATAAACCTATTATTATAATGTTCATGAATAAATAATACATTTATATCTTAAAACAAGTAAGAACGTGCAATGTCGTCATCGGAGTGGTTATTTGACTTTAATTAAGGAATAAGGTCAAACATTAAGATATTTATTGATTATCTGCGCCCCGTAGCTGTCGCCGGTCTGTCGCAAAACCTTCAAGATAGAAGAATATACAAGCAAAGGAATAAGAGGGACGCCCACGCGACTCACACACACAGAGCTCTTAAAATCGCATACACTTCAAATCCATTATAGCAATGTCACCGACGTTACTCGGTAGTAATAAATTTCACATTACTATCCGGAAATTAAAGTAAACATAATAAAACTCAGCTGTTTACGGACAAAGAGATAATAAAGATCTGGAGTGATTTACGATAGCTTTGATTTGTGGAATCACCAAACAAACAACAAAGGAGTGTTTCATATACACTGTTAATGATATAAAGTAATTTTAAGTGTTACATTTACAGTTGAAGGTAGCGTAAGTTGGATGATATCACGTCTGATGTGATCAGTCCTGGTATTTAGTTTATCTCGATATAGCAGTAATTTTGTATGTTTGCTATTTTGATTGATTTCATGACGGGATGTACATTTTGCGTCTAGAACTGACAAGAATGTAAAAAAAATAAACCATCTATCTTCTTTGATTCATTATTATTTAAACCGTTACTTAGTACTCCTGTAAAATGCATTATTTCTGAACATATTTTGATCTGCTGACTAAATTAATAAATATTATGTTTTTAAAGGACCTGTTGGTCTAGTGGTCTCTGACTGCTGAATCGAATGTTGTGTGTTGGATTCTCATATGGACAATCCTTTGATTCACAGATTCCTATTCTGGTATATCAATTAAGGTATGATAAAATGACGTGGAAGTCTTAGTCACAGCTCCCATATATGGCGCTAGGAATAAGAATCCACTGCAACCAGTATGTCACTAGCTTTTACATTGAAAAATTCTTCTAATCAACTCGTTTCTCCGTTACATTTACACATTAGTGTTCCCTCTTTGTTCGTCTTTATGTCTTATTACAGAGTAGCTGTGCTTAAAATTAATTAATTCATATGTTTTTTAATAACAGTGCCATAAGTTACTCCTTATAACCATAGCTATCTCTCAATGATTATCCTATCAAAATCGGTTAAGCCGTTTGAAATTTTAGCCGGAACAAATAAACAGACAGAAAAAAAATACAAATAGATTTTTTTTATAAGTGCCGTATATACTTTTATATACATTTAGTGAAAAGCTGTTAATTTAGAACCATAAACAGTTATTTTTTATATGTAAAGATTTAATTAATCGCATAATGTGCACATAAACTATTAGGTATATAAGTTCTATAATTAGGCTCCCTATCAAGGACCTATGAGACAAATACAAGGAAGACGATACCAATACAATGTAACGTTCACATCGACCTCGCCGCAGATCAGCTGTGGTTCTTTTGAACTATTTATAGCATATGATTATAATACACAATATTAAATCAAGATATTCAAATTTACAAACGACACTAAAGCCAATTATATGATAAAATTGTCATATGTTTATTTATATTGCAATCGATAATTAGGTCTCAAAACAGACTCTTAAGATGTTCCAGTATTCTAAGTAGATAACCTAGATATTAAGTTATTTGATGTAATAGGAAATTTCCATGTAATATTAATTGTTAATTGTATTTTATTAGCATTGTTCATGCATACATACGGGTTAATGAAGCATCTTTAATAACACGTTTGTGGTGAGTATCTAGAAACCTTGACATGGAATAAGGGTTTACACATCAGAAACGATTTAAACTTTGTTGCAGAATTATCCTCTACAATTATAAATCACTAGTTATTGTCCTCGACTCCGTCCGCGTGGTTACAGATGTCAGTATTGGTAAGAAGCGAATTTGCTTGAACGTTTTTTCGTTCACTATGTCCCTAATAAGCGCTAATTTATATTTAACGGGATAATGTCAGGGTATACACACTACACACTATTAAAGGTCCTACCCTAGGTACTACCCTATACTAAAGGTCCATTGATAAAAGTGTTTTTAAATCGATTAGTTCCAAGGATCAAACGCTAAAAACTTACAAACAGAAATCTACGTTTTGTAATATTACTATAGTTTGGTGCATTGTTCGATAACTTAACTGGAAATATTTTTAAAGATATTCAATAAATTTAACATAAAAAAAGGACTCATTCAAAATATTATTTCATTACTTAATTATTTAATCAATTCCTAACAATAAAATACGTTGTATTATTGTATTCGGGCATGTGGAAATTTTTTGATCCGTTACACCCCTTCTCCCGTTTAAACAGTTAAAGAAATGTCTTATCTCAGACCACAATATATAATTACTACCTCCTTGATATCATAAAAACAATACAAGTAGTGATGAATATATTTTATGTTGATTATAAATTGATTAAAAGCTTTGAAAACCCTGATTAGTCAAAATCGTCTCTAGGCAGATAACATATTTTTATGGACACACCTTTTGAAGTCTTAGGGTAGGACTGGAATTAAGTTTAAACTATAAACTATTTAAATGTAATTCTTAGTTAGTTTGAGATGTAGCTATAAAAATATTGCTATAATTAATAGAAATAATAGCAAGTATAACACTACGACTAGGTAGTACGACCTTTATCTCTATATCTAAGTTTAATATAAGTTAAATCCAGTTTAGTTTAGTTTAGTTTTGTAATGGATCTGACAACATTATTTGAACTTTATATCGCGCGTTCGCCAAATAGGACACGCCGTTGGCAAGATAACTACCATTTAACTATTCCTTTTTGTACGATTTATTATAACTTTAAAGTCATTTCTATGAGAACAAACGAACTATGAGGCAATAATTGTTTATTATTTTAATAGTATTATGCAGTCAACATTTACTGTTACTGTATCATTGTTATATTTATAGTTAAACTTTGCCCGCAGAATATAAATAGATTGTGGTGAAATCTACTTATTAATATGAGTTGCTGGGTGAATTGATTTCTTGTTTTAATATTGATTTTTTATTTATTACTTCTATTGAATGGATGAGTCTCTTCAATGCTAGTTTTGATGGATTATAATATATCTAAAGTGCCTCCCTCATACTTTTTAATATTAGGTGTGTATTAAAACAAAAATGTAAGTATAAATTAATCTTTTAAGCTTATGGCGCCCTCTATGACTAGGCGCCTGCTGCGGTCGCTTCGTTCGTCATATAATAGATGTACGACTATGGATATACCTGACACCTCAAATATTAATAAATAATAAAATACAAAAAATAAATAATAGATTATCTAATTAATATCAATATAATCATAATTACATAAGTAAAACGCAAAAGAAACGTGTATTTACTTGTAAGTGACCACTACAATTACGTAGCAAATATTTATTCGCAAGTATCTCGGCGAGGTATGTAATTTCCCGCGTTCAATCTAATGCCTCTGTCGCGACGGCGCCAGGCCCGTCGGCATCTCGCAAAGGCGTTTATGTTAATACGCCACCGGCTACCGGCTACCGGCTACCGGCTACCTATCGCTTATAACTTATAACTTATTGACTGCTTTAATTGATATTATCGTATTTATAATCCGATAATTAAAGGACATCTTAATTAATGAAGTGTATTCACTTAGTAGCATGTCATAATTAATAAGTCTATTATTGAGTTTTGTGCATGTCTTACAAGGAAAATGAATGTACCTCATTAAAATTGTTTGCATTATGACGTACAGATCAACTTTTTATAGAGGTTGCAAAACCGAATGCCAGTCTTTTAGAATATAATGTCTGTAATATGATAATCTATAGGGACTCACGAGTTAGAAGTGTGAAGGTGTATTTATTACTCTGTACTAATTATTTTTTATTATTATTTTCTGGACATTATACTCTTAATTAAGTGTATCTATAACAACTGTATGTATACCAACAATCTAAACTACATATCTATACATCTATTGGTTGTCTGTACATTTAGTTATATTTAATTTCATCTCGTTAGTAACATATATAAATGTTTATTATGTGTGTGTGTGTGTGTGTGATATATTAATGTATTTTATTGATATTATTAGTATGTTTTGATTTCTTTTGCATTATATTATTTTATGATTCATATTTATATTATAACAGTATTTTTTTTGTAATATTGTGTTATATGTGTGTGTTAGCGTTTTAGTATTAAGATTTTGAATAAATATATATATTTCTCTTAATTGTTAATAATAATAATTGTTGTAAAATACTGTTTATCATTTTTGTTTGTCTCTCTGTATGTAACTTAAGAGGCGAAGAAGCTATCTTGATGAGATTTAGTATAAGTATACTGCTGCGAAGTTATCATCACAATGAAAATCATGGCAAAATTGTTATAAAATTACAATGAAAGGCATCGACAAATGTCTATGGATATTAATTTATAAAATAAAAAAATAATGGTTAAAATTTAGGCCAAGTAAAAGATTATTAAACACTTTAACATCGACTATTCTATTTTGCTATATAAGTTTAAAATAAATTATTCCTTTCAATCTAGATCAGATGAACCGACCACCAGTCAACTGCCAAACGATAGAAGAATACTTCTCCATTTGTCATCGGTACCTACGTGCTTTTAATCCACTTCTGTAAGTATCAATCGATCAAAGTCAAATATCTCTTGTTTTAGAGAACACGAATAGATGGAAGTGACTTAACTTTTAAATTATGAAATTTCTTCTTCACCGTCACCTCCCCTTTGGAATTGGGCACCTAGAGTTTGTAGTTTCATATGTCTAAGGTAAAGGCATCTAATACGGGCCGGGTTTTTGGAAAAGTCTATAAATCAGTTTTGAGATGTGTGTTAATTTATAAGACATCGTTATCAGATAACGATTTATATTTAAAGAGAATGTATTGTACAAGAACATGGCACTAATTGCTAGTTACCTTCAAAAAGAGTTTTCAATAGTCTGTTTCTGGTCCTTATTGGGCACTAGGGTTCTTTATAAGGTCTATTATTGAAGTGTAAGAATTTTGAAGTTGTATATAAGAAAAATTTTATCTAAAAAAACAATGACTTTTTATCTTTTATTAGGTTTGCAGCTTTTAAATAATGAAATAGGATTTCATAGAAATTTGTATCGTGGCCCTTTTGAAGATTAGAAAATGTATATAAATTATAGACCTATATTTTTTAATTTTAAATGAAACAAATAAATAATAAACATTTATTTCGGGACAAGCCCATATTTTGTTAGTAACAATTATTCTCAAAGACTTAGTATTATAAATCAAAAATACACAAATTATAACAAATATTATAGTTTTGTGTTATTTTTTATTATATTTAATAAATAATGTTACTTATCATATTTTTTTTAGTCTTAATCCTTGGATCTTGTTAGGTACTGCTATAGTGGACCTTATTAGATGTTAAAAAATAAAAACAATGACAAACACTGCATCTAAAGGTTAAAAGATCTATAATTATACACGAATATTTCCAACGTTTATTTTTTTTTGTACATATTATATATATTGTTAACGTAAACTGAATGTATAAATTTTTTTCAAAGTAGTTTTAAACCTTAGTATCCTTGATAAGATCAGGTCCTTATTTGGAGACAAAAGGGTGGACCTTGTTTGGTAACTTGATATGTTTTGAGGATAACAAACAAAATCGGTATAAAAAGCAATTATTTTGGTTACCCACCCTATCAATCTACTCTTTCTGAAATTATTTTAACAATACTATATAGGAATACTCAAATAATAAACGGGTTTTATTACAAAAAACAAGACAAACTAATAGACAGACTATATATTTTATCAATTTATACTCGTCAACTGCTCCTGAGGTTTTGCAAAGAGCCACTGACAAAATGACCATTACGAATGAATTTCGGTGTGCCTTTATGTTTGGTTATTGGGAAAGCCGGGCACGATGTCCGGAACCGGCCCTTATTAGGCGAACCCGCCTTAATTGAAATAAAAAACTTTGAGTTTAATTTTAATTTTTGACTTTGACACTTGACGTTGTTTACTTTACACTAAAAAAATCTTAGAACTGAGTCGTAGCCCCTTACAAATTAATGTAAGTGTTATAATGTCACAAAATACCTAAACAATAATAGGCAAGATAAAATCATTTGATAGAATCAATATCTAAGTACTCAAAGCCATGAACCACATTAGAAATAGTACAAAGAGATACAAGTCATCAACGCAAAAAGACGTCGAAAAATAAGTACCAGATTGTCTGACTACAACACATTCACACATCTCTCGGGTGAAGCAATTTATCGTGTCTTACAAACGCCTCATAATAATCTAAGCCGACGCTGCTATATTTGCCAGAGACTTTCAGGCGCGATGACAGAACTTGTGAATTAATATACACAATCCAGGCGGCTTTAAATAAGACAAGACTATTTGTTTTAGCGTTAGATATCTTATAGTATTTTTAAATATTTTAATCACATTTTTATATACAAATTTCATTTAGATTTTTTATTTCTTTGTTTAAGATATGTAGGTGTGTGGTATCTTTGTCTAGAAAGAATTAACTTGTCATAATATTTCGTCTTTTTGTCTGTTTATCGCAAAAACTGCTGACCGGTTTTGATGAAATTTGGTTTAAAAAATAGGATACATGATTCATATATAAATCATAACTATATATATTACCCGTTATATATAAAAAAGAGTAAAATAAAAGAAAAGTAAATCTCAAAATCTATGACGTCTTCACAATGTTTTTTAATCAATGTTTTTTAATCACATCTTTCTGTCTGTTCAGGCACTATATAATAGTAATAAAGAAATTTAACATTTCGTTTCCACTAATAAAATTCTCATAATTCAGGGAAAGGGGAGGGGGTGTTACATCCAAAGAATAAAGGTCGAACAATTAGGTGGTGCTAGATTATGGTAACAGCTACATTAGTGGATTTAAGAACAAAAACAAAATGGCGTCTACGTAAGTAATTATATTGTAGTATTCCAAATGGTTTTAGCACAAACATTAATTGAGCTGTAATTGTCAAGCACTGTTTTATTTGGGGTTTTAGCTTTTAGATAATTTTATAACTTTTGCTCTGCTACTTAAGCTGTGGCTGTAAATCTAAAATAAAATTATGATATTCCACTTAAAATTTTACAGATATCATGGTTTCTTTTTTACTTTTCTGTACCTTAATTTTTTAATAAATTCCTTATATAGTATATTTTTGTATGTATGTACTGTATTTTGTATGTATGTACTTAATAATAATATACAGTTAAAATACTTTTAATAATATCATGACTGTCAAGTGTCGTCTCCGTACCGCTCGTTGTTGCTCGTGGCAGAGGAAGCGTTACTTCAACGTAAAGGGCACACTTTGTCTTGTTTGATTAATGGTTTGTGTCATCTGAGCGACTAAAAGTTTATTTTTGACATTCAATATATTTTTATGTAAAGTTACTTAAGTCGTAAGTTCCGTGTTATTCAACTAAACAAGTTTATTTTTTGGATTCCGCACATAAAGAACACCTAAAATTAATAAATATATTAATATTTAAATATAATATTGTCTGTATAAACGTAAAGGGATTAACTATTTAAAAAATGGCATCAAAATTTGTATAATATTTTGACAAATATATTTTTGTTTGAAGTATTAGAATTTGATTTTAATAATCGAGAGACTATTTTAACTTTTTTAAACATAAAATTAAAGTATGTAATTAACTAAAATTAATTACGAAAACAACAGCATGTTTTTATTATTATTTAGGAATGAATTACAAAAGTGCTTGCACACAATGAGCATAGTTTCAAAAGATAAGACTATTGAAAATAATAGAGGCCGTGACGCGGTGATAAATGACTCAGTTATTTTTTTTGGAAAATATTTCTTTGATCACTTATCATGTACAAGTAGCATTATTCATAACTTCCATTGTAACTATTATATGTATTATTATTAGTTTAATGTTTATGATACGTGAATAGGTTTTGAATTCTTCATCAAATTAGGAAATTATTAAAAATATTTGTATAAATCAGAGGTCAAGTAAAAAAATAAATGGTACAAAGAAAATGTTATGATAAATAAAGCCTTATTATGTATAATTTGTAAATAAAACAAATAATTAATTTTGTAAAAGTTCATGGTTTAATGAAGTTAATTTGTATCTTGATATATGTAAGTGAGAATTTAAAAGCTACTTCGAGAAACAAAGAACAACTAAAATAGTTTTATTAAAGACTATACTCTATTTTTATCAATAAATTCCATATAAATGAGTGTTATCTTTATATTTGCCAGCTTTTATTGGTTCGCGATCTCAACAATGCGCTCTCAAACGCGATCCTAATAAAGTAGTCTAACGTTATCTCGGATGCATTTATTTACGAGTGTCAAAAGTTTATGCGATAATGGAATAAGTGTGTGGTCCGTGGTATACCGGGCGATGCACGGAGCCGGTGTCGCGTAGGATAGTCGAGATAGTGCAAGGAACAGGTCCGACGCACGCGCGGGGCAGAGTCGCGGCCGGCAGTGGAGCCCCGTCGGCCACGATCCGACACTTAGTAGTGGCTCAGTCCACGCGCTGCCTTGCCGCCGCCAGCCTGCGTGGCTCTCGCGACCACGATATCTCTTACGATTACATACGACATTACAGCTTAAATTTTTTAAATATATTTAAAGTTTCGCTTCCGTTATACGACATAACCATTATTGTGCGTGTCAATTATCAGTCTTTATTCAGTGTACTGAAAGTGAAGTGTACATTGAATGGTATACTGAAGGAACACAGAACTGATCTATAAGGTATATCATTTAAATTTATATATATTTTTAAACAGACAGTAATATTACTGAAATACTTTTTATGTGTCTGTAATTTTGTATTAGAAAGTAGCATATGAGAAACTCGATGACTTCTCGTACACGTTGGTATTTATGAGTACTTCGTGTTGATTTAACTTATATCAGTGAAACTTTAATTACTGTCCCTTCGTAAACATAGAACTAAAATATTCTTTATACATACAATAATATAATATATTATTAAATATAATTCTAGGAAGTCGTATCGGAATACTAGTTAATTGATTTTGCATATTTTATCCCAACGCGTGTGTATTGTATTTATAACTATTAGAATGTTATTAAGTCCGCGTGTGTCAACCGTAACGCCGAAAACCAGTTAATGTTCAGGTAATTTTATTATATATTGATTAATTATTACAATTTAGCTCGAATGCTGAATTTCTTATTTAGTAGTTATTACGAGATAATACTGTCAAAGAATTTATATATTATAAAAAAGTTTATATATAAAAATATACTTTTTAAATGTTAGGTACGTTCTCCGTCCATCTGTGCGTCTGTTGGGAGCTTATAAACGGAGACTTGTCTAAAATGATAAGGGTTTATACGAAAGGAAGTTCGTATATGTAATAACTGGAAGAGATAAACCAACTTATTTACCTTTCCTGTACGTCACTAATACTTCATAGTGTAAGACATATTAATTGTTTAATAATTATCTTTATGGATGTAATTTAATTCTATTGTTATCCAGCGATTTCATCCGTCCCCCAATTAATAAGTTATTCACGATTTTCAATTCATTATAAATATTTTTTTGCGATTATATTAAACAGTGTTTATTTTTTGTATATATATATATATATATTATTAATAATTTTATTGAATTGTAGAATAAGCTATAACATCACTAAATATCATCAAATTCCGTCCGACACTTTTTTAGACGCAAGAACAGACAAATAGACATAAAAAAAACAATTGTTTGGAAATCTGTATAATATTTACCACGTAGCAATAACTTAAAAATATTCAACGTGCAGCTTTGACCTCGTTGTTTCACAATTTATTACTAAGATAATATATTGATAATTACGAAATATACGTAATGTTATAATTTGTATATAAAAAAATAAGAATCACTCCGTGGTATTTGAATCTATGATTCTAATGTCAATGAATCGTTGTGTGTAATAAATTATAAGTAATTTAGTGTCTTGAATCATCACCTGATTGTAAACACTCGTTACCAACATGTCCTTTATCAATCGTTCACATCGATTTATCTTTTATTGTTATATTTAAAGGGTTATTTTTTACGCAAACGCTTCGATAGTGTTATTTGGGGCAGCGCTTTTAGGATGTTGATTGGTACTTAAATATTCATATTAATTTGCTTTGATTATTCAATTATATTTTGAAACAAAAAAATCAAGATATTTTGAATTATAATAAAAACAAAAGAAATAAAAAGACATGTATGTAGCTGGGTAATAAACGACGTATATATTTTATCTCTTGACCTGATTAAAGATTTAAAACTGCTTAACCAGAACCAATAAAAAGGTAAATCAATAAAATCACCAGAATTCTCTAAAAGCTAAAATGTTAAATGAACGCTTTCGAATGACTGAGAAAATAGTTAAATATGAAATAGAATGACTCATACCCTAGCTCGGGATGAAGATATCGCTAAAAATGGTAAGAATATGAATAGCGCACGTCTCTTACGATAACAATATTGTCTAAGATTCAAATGAATCATGAGTGAACGAATTATAGCAGAAAAATATTGTTGATTCATACTTAGAATCATATATTTACTTCGTTGTAAAAGATATAAATAGTAAATGTTGTGCAAATGTGGTTAAAAAATTACAGAGTAAATACTGAATGATGTTCGTTATCTCACAGATGATCAAAAGATCATCAAAAGATTCTTGATTTTGTTGTGACCCTCGCTATACTTTGTATGAAATGATGAGGGTCCCAATAAAATTATTCACCGAAAATAAGCATCTAAGATAGATGCTTATTTTCTGTAATAGTTTCTTTATAATCTTGTTGTGTTTTTCAAATATTATATGTAATAAAAAATATTTTTTTAGTACATTAGGTTTTTTATTAAAATATTATATAAAAAAAATTATAAGTTTTTGCTAAAGACACTATATTTTTATTGTAACAAAATACATATACAAATAGAAATTTATAAATTATATAGATATACTTTGTACGTATATGGTATCTTTTAATAATAATCCATCTACTCCAATTATTTGGGTGAAATAAGTCAAAGCCTTTCACGCTCTTCTGTCACTCGTTACCACAGTGGAGACACGCTGCTAATTCTTACACGCTCTCCATCCATATCCGACGCCTGCGATTACAACGATCCAAGTCATTAAATGTGATCTGTAAATCTATATATATTTTGGTTTAGGCCTGAAACTAATGCTTCATCATTTTCAGCGAAAAATAAATGAGTCAGAGCAGTTCTTCTGGAGCATCCTTACTCATACGCATATTACTAAACCTATCGTACCTCGAATTACATCCGGGATTATTAATAAAATATAGGGATACTTATAAGTTAGTCATAGGACTGGGATAAAGTGCTTTATATTTAGAGCAATATTTTTTAAGTAACAAACAACAAACAATAGTATTTAAAATACAGGGATACTTATTAGTTAGTTATGGGACTGGGATAATGTGCTTCATATTTAGAATAATATATTTTTAAATAGCAACTAACTATTTAAGTATCAAAATTATTTGATATAATATCATAATATTTATTGATAATCCAATAAATAGTTAGATCACCAAATACCAACCGTTTTATTTGATACACAAAGATAATACATATTGTATTTAATTATTAAAGTTTTATTTAAAAAGTTTTTATTGCATTTTCGAAACGTCAGACTGTAGGGGGTTCCTAAGTGAAGGTCCATTTAGAACCGACAAGAAACTTATGAATAGTTTTTTGTTTTTTTTTGTATTCTATCGACAGTGAAGGTGCACTTAGGTTTCAGTCTCTATATATAGTATTGTTAATATTAATGAAAGTATTGTGACTGCTAATTATCTCGATAGTTCTACACCGGATGTTTATTAAAGATTATAAAATGTGCAATAATTCCGCATAGATAATAAAATTAATAGTAAATAATTTTATTTACAAGGAAAATAAAATATGGAATATAGCGAGTGGAATCTTATACATAAAATCAATCAATTGAATATTAATTAAAGTTAAAAATGTTTTTTAAATCGGCCCATCCGATTCGGTGTTATCGGACGCGTCACGGATACGTGATGTATCAATGACGATTTTTATCTATATAGGTAATAATTTAAAGAATAAAGATTATATCAGACCCTACTTTGAAGAAATTATTGTTTAATATAATCTAGATTGCTTCTATTATCATTACATTCCAATACCCATACTCATCGGTTTGAATTGACATTTTGTTTATTTGTAATATAATTAATACGAACTTAGTATAAGGTATTAAGAGTTATATTATTCTCACGCATTCATTTTTTTACATATTTTTAATGTCTCGAATTTCTTTTGAACAGAAATAAATGTATAAATTAAATTAATAGTTTTTTTTTAAATTTCAAATATTTCCTCAACTGAAATGTATTTGGCATTATTCATTTGATTTGGACAGATCTAATTAACGTATTCTAATTATTACTTGTGTTATTTCAGTGGTAAGTACTAATCACGTATCCGTTACAACGGAAAATTAAAATTACAATTCATATCCGATTAACATGTTTTTTCCCTTTCCTTGTATTATAATTTCTAACAAACGTACTTATTATATATAACGGGATAATTAAAATAGAACAATGACGTAAATAATTCTAAGAAAATGATATGTTTTCTGTGTAACAGACGTAACTTCATTCATAATGAAATAAAGTAACCTTTGACCCCATTATCAGCACTTGGTAACATTGAAATCACGTTGATACCTCCCTAAATGTTACAAGAGGCATAGTTGAAAGTGGTAGTAGTTCAATTTAGTAGTTTTTGTTAGTGGCCTTACAGTGTGGTCAGTATAATTTCATATATTCAAATATTAGCGATATTGAGAAGAAAATTATAATACAAGCTTTAAAATGTGTGTAAAAAGCATTATATTATTTACATGAACTTGATACACGGTCATTTCGATTTGTTGTGCTTCCATTTTATGTGAATTGTTAATATGACCGAAATTAATTATCTCCTCGAATGAAATCAACTTTAGATTGCTACTAAATAAAGCAATCCATAGTTACGCAATCTTCAGATCCGTCATTTGGATTGGTATCGTAAAAAACGAATGGTAATGTCAATTTCGAATAGCAAAATTTGGATCAGGATCGATTATTAATTTTGAGTGTAGAATAAACAATGAGCATTATCGAGGGTGACGCGCTTGTTGAATGGGGACTTGGCCTCCGATAGCTGCTCGGTTCAAACTGATTTAACGTTGTGAAATGTATGTTTTTATGAAAGAATATTTATTTGATTAGTAATGTTGCGGTTGGTCGTGTTATATTTTTATCATTTAATAATCATCTCGATCACGCGGAATCGGTCACGTGTAGGTGTCGCTTACACGATATGCTTCTCATATCATAACTGAACACATTCAAAAACTCGTTTACTTAACAATCAGGAATAATAAAATTATTTTAATTTATTCAAAATTCATAGTTATGATACGGAGAAGTATTTTGAGGTTAATCTTGATATAAATAAAAGTGTTGAGTTTGGAGTAGTCGGCGACAATCAGGCTGCGTGGGCACTATCGGGACGGCGAGGTCGCCTCGCTCACCCCGCTATCGCCGCTGGTGCGATTCATTATATCTATTAATAATTCATCTCATATCTCTCCCTATTGTTCTGCTAAATGCTTTACCACATACACCTTTGCCATTATATATGTTGGACGTAAAATTTTGTCACGCCATCATTATTTTTGTACACACGCCGGGACAATGACCTCGGTTCAGTTCGAATTTATTTTTGCGATTTTAATCAACGATCATTGTTTTGTTCAACCTCAATTATTTATATTACAGTTATTTTAATAAGATACCATGTTTGTTTATGTCCTAATATTGTATTGATTTTTGTAGAGATTTTGACTTTATGCAACTGAATTTCTTCTAAATCTATATCTGAATTATATGACAGAACTACATAAATGTAATGACAGATTTTTTTACTAAATAAATAATCTAAAATGTATTTATATTAAGAATGTAAATAATACGTAATCGCAAGTCGAAGTATTCTTATTTTAGTTTTAATAATAATATAATAAGGCAGTACTGCATTGCTTGCTGCTATTAATCAACTTTGCGATTAAATTGTTGGGTTGTCAGCGGTGAATATTTTAATGAACAGAACTATTTTAATTATTGAATAAATACTTTCACATCATTATTTGTCAGATGTCAGAAAAATTCAAAATGCATTTCGGACTTAATTAAGATTGTAATTATCTCACTGATATACCATAAGTTAAAATTAATTATTTATTTCACTTTTTCATCGATTAAGATTTTTTATTTTTACTTATTTGGGTTAATATATAAAAGAATATGAGCCATCAAAAATATGAGTAGTTTAATCTGCAAGATATCTTCTAATTCTTTATATAAATTATACCAAAAATGAAACAGATGTTATTGGGTAAACTGTTAAGACCTAAATTCTGCAGTAGAGCTATGGTGAAAAGGAAGGGTGATCCCTCTGAACTAACTTTAGCAGTATATCATTATATTATCAAAAATGGCAGCCTTCTCTATACAGCCCGGTATTTCCACATAACCGTACCGGACACCACCTCCTTAGTCGGTATCCATTTTAGTCGGAAGCTGTCGGTATGAAGAAATTTCCAACACAAAAAATCCTTAGCAAAGGTAAGAGGTATATTACTTTGTATGACGAAATAAATGAATGATATTTTAATGCCATAATAGATATATAAATATACATGTAATGTATACCATTTCGTGTACATGCAGCCCAATATAAACGCGGTTGTAGGAACTCCACCTTACTTAATGCATCCTGTGCCACGCCTAATTTACACCATACACTGTGTCTAACTACTAAACTATTCAATTATTAATGTTATTATGCTAATACTTAACTCGTAACTGGGCCTAGGCGTTATACAAATATCAAAGATATAAATTATGTTTTCCATAGTCTTAAATGAACATATACACTAAATGAAAATATGTCCTTTAATCCCTCTATATAAGGACTCTTATTCTATGTCCGGTAAATATTAATAAATTCATATATTTACTAATGCGAAGTTGCTTGATATTCCATAATTTATTAAATACTAGATGATTACCTCGACTTCGCTTGCGAGACATTTAAAATTAATATTATTTACAATTTTGGATACCATTAGAAATTATTCATTAAATTAATAAAAAATGTCTTATGCAACAGAAAATGCTATAGATCAGTTTTTTTTCAGTTGAGCGTAAGCGAAGCTCTTAACCGTTTGGGAGACCTTTTTTGTGTTTAGTTGTCTCCAGAATGCGATGAGATAATTGGCTAAAAATTTTCTTTTGCGCCGAACGCGGATGTTATAGCGAAAACAGATTGAAAAAATGTTTAGCCATTCCAAAGTTATCAAGAAAAGAAGAAAGGAGAGGGGCTCAGCTCAACACCCGCGGCGCACGGTTGGCGGATCCTAGTTATTATCTGTGTATATGTTCGTGTATCACGTGAAACCGCAGATCCGGTTTAGAAAAAAAATATTTAAGGCTGAAAATCTAGTTTATGCTAACATTTAAATCCAAGCAAAATTCAACAAAAAAAAAACATATCTACTTTCCACCCACCGGAACAAACTAAAGAAAAAACATACTGAGATAGCAAAAATTAACCGGATTAAGTTAAAGTTTATATCTAGATTTTAGTAAATCTCTATTTACTGAAAACAAAGAAATAAAAAACTAAGAAAATATTATCAAGCCTATTGCACTTTGATCCAAAAACAAAAACGTTTTTCTTTTGTTTGTTTCCATTCGTACAAACGTTAGGTATTCTATTCAGAAAATATAAACTTATTGTCGACTTAAAAAGTTAGAAAACTTCAAAATTTGGATCCCTTAAAAATGTGATATTTTTTACGTAATGAAACGAATAATGAAAATAATTATTATAGTTTTAAAATGCATGACGTTAGATAATAAGATTTCTTCAATACTCGAAATTTAAGTTTGTCTCTTACTAAATGCAAATATTAAAGCTTTTTTCTCACGAAAACATATATAAATTAATAGTAAAGTCAGACAAAACACATATTTATACAAAAAAATCTCTTGCTTTTTCTCAGTAACTACGAAATAATTCTAGAGCGTTTTGTTTTTTTTATTTGAAGAGTCTTAGCGCCTAATGGACATGTTGTGTTCTTAGCTGTTAATTCAATTAGCTTATATATCAGCAACACCAGTTAATAAGTAACATTCATTGTTCCACACGACATTCAAATTCAACTTTACTTTATACCTTCATTACTTCATTTATTTATTTATATTTTCATAATCATCGAAGGTGACAAGTTGTAAATGATAGTTAATTGAAAGGCGCCTTAAAATTAATGATTTTGTGAAACCATTTAGATACCGAAGCAATTTTAGCTTCTGCATAATTATTAGTAATATCCGGCTTCGTAAACCTTAATATTCATCAACTAAAATATAATTATGTAAGTGGGACAGTTTTAAATATTGTATTAGAGTTAAACAACACTTAAACGAGTATATAGTTTAGTGTTTTTAATTATTATTTTAAGGTATGAAACCACTAGTTTGTAGCAATTTCTAATACCGTTTTAATAGTATATATATCTCCAAAACATTATATTGTAGTCAATGAGTATTGAAGTTTGTGATTATTAAACAGTAAAGTTTTAATTACTTTTTCATCTCCACTTAGTTCGAGCGGAATTAGTTTTTTGTAATAAAAATAGCATAAGTTACTCCTTATTACATCAGATCTTAAACAGTGAAGGTCCTTTTAAAATTGTTGAGGCCGTTTCAGTCATAAGCCGGAACAAACAGATAGAAAGATAAAAAAATATTTGTTTCATTGTAATGTACCGTATATACTTTCATATGCCTTTAATCAAAAGCTGTTAATTTGGAATCACAAACAGACACTTTTATGTATAGATATACTCATAACAAGCATAATTTAAAACAATTTGGGCAAGTCTTAGTGTGGATAGTATTTGTTATAACTAAATAGTAAAGTCATAAGTAACCCCAGTCCCCCCCATCCGGTGCGATGGCACAAAACTGTATTAATACAAAGATGTATTTGCAGTGAGCATAACACGGTCTCACGTAGTAGATAACTTCTAAATATACCAAAGCACACAAAAGGTTATAACGGATTTTCCTTCAATATTTACTTAAGATAATTCATTGCACGGTAGCCTGTAGTATAATCGTTGTTAGTGAGATTATCGTATCTATATATATAGGTATCATTACTAAATCTAAGCGATAAATTATAATTTCATTGTGATATTGATTCAACTATTAATTCTATTGTTTTATTATTAATTAGATTAAGATATTATTCGTTAAAAATGTCGTGATTTATTTAATTAAATGTATAATTATCTATTAACACGCAGAGGTCACTCCTGCGATTGTGTTACCTAATATTGATCTGAGTGTTTTTAGGTTTTTATTATACTTTCATAATTAACCGTTTCTTATATAAATATTTTATATATATTGATATATTTTATAATACTGTTAAAACGTTCGGAAGTTGGTGAACACTGCACATTTCGTCCTTGCAGAAAGACGAGGTTGAGAAAAAAAAAATGAAACGATCTCGTTTCGCCGCTCGTGTACAGTTAGGTGAAGCATTAAGTAATCGGAGCCGAGAACATAATGATAATATTGCGCACGGGTGAAATACATCTGAGAGTTTTTATTATGAGCGCGTTCCGCTCGGAGGCTGGTGAGTGACTCCGAGCGGTTTGCCTCGAGCGACCTTGTCTCCTCGTGCCGTGAAAGTACAGTGTGGCGACACCATCGACTTACGAACCCTGGTCGAAGGCTTTCTATCACCGCACGCGGGATACGCAGGTGGTTGTAATAAAATTATAACAGTTATCTAATGCTCACTCGGCAGGTTTATTTGAATAATTTGTTTACATTCATTAATCTTATAAATGCCAGCGCGACACCTGCAATTGCTGTTGTAACTTAACATGTTTAATTCCTGTTCTTTTCTTCAGTGGATAAAATCATGCAACGCATACATCTCTTGAAATATTATTATTAAATAAACTGTTATTAACTTATTCCATATAGTTGGTAGACGTTAATAGAATTTAAGGTTACTTAATAGTGGTAATAAATGTCATATAAAATACAAAAAAAAATGTAAATAAACCATTGTAAAATGATAAATAAATTAAAATGTATTTTTAATGTCTTTAATATAAACTTTCAAACATTATATTAACAACAAATAATTATTTGTTAATTAGAGAACGAGGTCAGATAACACTGAAAAGCATATTGAACCGATGTCATAAAGAATGTTATAAAAACATATTAAAATTACATATTAAATTGTGTCGTAAAAGTGCTGTTAACTTTGTATTTGGGCTCCGTGATCACAATCGCTTTCAAAGCGTATTGTAAGAGCCCTATCTTACTCGTATATCCGAGTTCAGATTCAAACTTTAAGTATGAATCATTTAAAATAGTATATTCTAAGTAAAATGTATATAAGAAATATAGAATTGTGTTACTACATAAGGTCAAACTAAATTTTAATAATACATTCTAAATTACCAGATGAGCAGTTTTTTGGGAGAGATGAGAATGACACTGAGAATTTAATAAATTTTGTATAAATTAAATAATTTCAAAATGTTTGTCTATCGCCGTAAGATATTTAATTAAATATAGTTATATAAATATTCATTTATTTATATAATTAGTGAGGTGTGCTTTTTATTCAACTCGGTGTAGTCAAAATAGCATTAGTACTGCAACTGCACGAATTTTATATTAACATATACATAATACATAATCGTACATTACGATATTTACTGTGGTACTTTCTAAAAATGGATATTCCGTTTCCATGATATTATAAAATATGTAGGCAAGTAGACTACAATATAAAGTGACAGAATTACCAAGCCACCAAATTAACAGAACTAAACATAATAAATATGTAACAATATAAAACTGTCGGTTAAATATTGTGTATAATATTTATTTCGGAATTTTTTATTGCACGAACTTTAGTAATTAATTAATAAAAAATACTTAAGTAATTATGGAATTATTTAATGTTTTATTTGTTGTGCGTTAACAGTACACTTAGTGTGGTAGTTATAAAGACTCGATTGCTCCAAATGACTGCCTAATTAAATAGAAACGGGGTTCATTAGTAGGGACGACTTGTTAATATTTTAGTCACGAATTACAAAGGCTGGGCACACGTGTGGAAGAGGCTTTTATAACGAGCCACCGACTTTAATATCTAAATAGTTCATATAATTAATAGTAAATGAAGTTAATTGTGAAATATACAATAATATGTTGTAATTATGAACAACCTTTACTTGTGACCTAATTATCTAGTTTGTATATCATTAACCTTTCAGACACCGATTAGTATCAATACTCTGATATCGTTGATTCTATAATAATAATACAATCATTAGTGCTTTTTTGTTATTTATCTACTAAATTTACCTTCAAAATATTCGTATTCTATTTAATTGCATCGTGTCAATTAGGGTGAGTATTAAATACCGACCAGATCAAGTCTGTTAAATTATGAAAATAATTGTAAATGGAGCTTTAATTAATGAATTCGTTAAACAGTGACTTGTGACTAATGGTTATTTAATTTATCAGGTATTATGTTTTATTCAATTGTCGGTAAAGTGTCGTGTAATGAATTTTATCAATTGCTTAGTAAATGCGTTCGGGGAAGTAAAACACTGTGGGCGTCGACGTTCCCATGTTGAAACAAAGCGAGTTCTTCTGAATGCTTAGCACTGACTTCCTGGACACTGGGGTGGTCCTAGCATTTATTATTATATCAATATTATATTTTAGTGTTTTCTTTGGCGTTGTGTGTGACTGTGTCGCGGTCGCGGTATGGCGGATATAAATATTGTAAGTAGGTAGGTTATTTTATAATATTTAGTTTTGGACCTAGTTAGGTAGTTAGGTAGCTAGCCTTTAGCCTTTTTTCGTTTGTATAAAATATTGAAAGTGTATTCTAAATTCTAAATTTAAAAAGTGTTCTGCGTTTTCTGATTAGTGTGGAATTCAAAAATATGAATGTAGTTAAAAATTTTAGGTATTTTTTTACTTAAATTTTCATAAAAATTGCATAAAAATACATATTGTTTTTAGAAATGTTGTTTGTTATATTTTAAATTCTTTATTTTAAATGTAAGCTCGTGATCTATGTTATGTTTTTTAAAATTTAAACATTCAACATTCGAACCTGAGACTTCTCGGATGCCACACCACCTAAGCTACCAATTAAGCTATGGTATCATTGTATGTTTTAATAAATTAAATATATTATATTTCTCATTTCTTTCGGAAATACGCAAAAATAATTCCATTAATTTTAAATGTTCCATTCACAAGAACTACCACATATTAATACAAACGGTGGTATTTTTTGTAAGTACCAATTGACATACCTCCTGAATAACTCACCCGGGGACGACTGATTGGGAAGGAGATAATTCTACGATGTAAATTAATTTGTAAATAGTTATAACAATGCGTTAACAAAAATGTCGAATAGGGCTGCCACCCAAATATATAGAACTTATTTTGAATATTCAAAATTCTTACAACAATACCAGAATTAAAATGAATTTTAAATTATATTCCTTTATTAAAGACTTATGTAAGCTGTCTACGATTTTGTCCTCGAAAAGTTTTCCACGATATAGCTTTGTACTACTGTATAACTTAGGATACAAATCATTCTTTAGAATATAAAAGTAAGTGGCAGCCCTTGTGTACAATATAATAATACTCAGTGTTTTTTGCTCGTTCAATATCAGTATAAGTTTTTTTATGATCCATTGTGCGTTGGACATTTTCAATGACAATTAACTGATTGAAGAGCTGTAAAAAATGTAGCAACATTTACCGGATGTGGCTACCATCTTTAATCTAAGAGAAATCTCGCCTCGTAAAAGGGGATTGCAAAAAAATAATTACAAAATCCACATTTACGATATTATTTATTAAAGTTATTTATCGAAAAAATATATATCTTCTTTGTGCATTATTTTGTATATTGTGCAATGAAGAATTAAATAAATAAATATATATCTTCTACACATTTTATATTTTTACTTAAATGTTTATAAATATTGATATCACATATTTTAACGTAAAAATTCAAAACATAATTGTATAATATTAAAATTCCAATATTGAATATATATTCTATTAATAAAAATAAATTATATTTAATACATAAATAAAACAAAAATACCTCGTCTAAGTTGCATCCTGGATGTTGCGTTTGATTTATTTGAAGTTTATTTTTATTATTTAGTGAACTCGATGGCCGGTATGTCTAATAGTATAAATAGTTGTTGTTCAGCAAAAAGACTCAATTAAGCAAACTCATTACTCGTTTTTTTTGGAGGCGGGCCATAAAACGCATTACAGAAGAGGATCTAGAAGCGGAACTAACTTAATTGACACAGTCTCCTGTTTTTTATTTACTTTCTGTTGATAGTTTTTGCTGTTCTGCAAATTAAACTATACTTAGGCGTTACGTGATTTAATTTAAGCATCTGCATAACAATTGATATTGGTTGGGCGGTATGGATGTTAAAAAATATAAAATATTATTTGATTTGCTTTGTAAACATGTATTTGAGGTCAATATGTTTGGAATGCTAAGAATGCTTCAAGTATGCGTCCTACATTCTCTCAAAAACATTTAATGTCTATATATCTTTATCAAATCTCGCTTTTTATAATCAAAATATGTAATAAATATTTTTATTTTTAAGAAGACGAGTACATAATTAATGATTTTAATATTTTAACACATCTATATTAAATATTCATAATCTTAACTACCTATACTATCATTCTTATTATTGTTAATATTGATAATTAAATGTAATTTACGTAAAAAATACGAGTACAGAAACCGAATATTAATATTCTGAATCAAATGGCTTTTAATAGCATATTTTAATTGCAACACCATATCAATGATAAGTTGCGTGGTCCGTGTGTCCGTGTCACGTAATAGTCTATATTATCACGTTTCCAACAAAGGTTTTTACGTCAGACGCCTTGTACCGTAATGCATCTGCGTAATTGTCGTATTGTTTGTACGGATGTTATTATGCAAATTTATATTACAGACACAAAATAAACTTACATAATTATATTGAAATTAGATTCATTGAATTATAATCTTGTTACTAAACTTAACTGGCTTTGAGAGTTGCGTATCAAGAATGTTAAAAAATAAGGTTTTGTAAATATTTCGATGTGGTTAAAATATTTTCCTTCTTACTTCCTTACTTCCTTAAAATACCTTCGAGATATTTTTCCGAAAAATTTATTGAAAAAAAAATTATATAATTATCGAACCTGTTCACAAAATTTTACAAGAATCCGATAAGCAACCAGCAGAGTAGAACAACCGGATTCTGACAACCGGATGTATTGAAAGCTGAAACGGTGACGCATCTCTCGCTCCTCCAAAAACTTATAACATAATTTCATATACAATAAAAAAAACGATCTAATGTTAATTAGTTTTAAAATATAATAATAATTTCACACGTATGTTCGCTATTTACGATTATTTGATCAATCATCTCTTGCATCTCCACAAAAAAAATCCGTGCCCGCAGGGGGACACGCGTGGGTAGACCTCGTGTGTAACTCGTTTAAAATATAACTCACTACCTAAGAATAATACATGATGCCGTTGTTTACATCAAAAATTTTCAAGCAAAAAGCGGTTTTAATTTTTTTTCTCGGAAAAGATATCTTTTTTGGAAATACTTTTGGTACTTAAATTTAGAGTAAAAAATAACCTTTCTATTAAAAATATTTGCGAGGAGGGAATGTATACCAGAAAAAAGTTGTCGTGGTTTTACCTACCTAAAATTTACAAGCTAAAAGTGGTTTTAATTTTTTTTCTCGGAAACGGTACCTTTTACGGAAAAACTTTTGGTACCTTTATTTAGAGTATAAAATAATCTTTCTATTAAAAATACTTGTGATGCAAGAATGTTTACCAGAAAAAAGTTATGATTTTTTTTCCAAAAATTTTCGGTTTTTTTACCCCCACCCCTAAGTTATTGAAGTTAGGTTTTCGGTTTATCTACATTAGTTATAGATATTTATCAAAGACATCATATAATATGTACGCGATTGATCTCCTTTGTATAGGGACAAAGTTATGGTCGAAAAACTGAAATCAGAAAAAGTGAGGCCCTAGCGCCCCCTGTGACCGGATTTCTCTGGTTAACGAACTTGACCTTCATTTTTGGATGATTGATTTTTGTGCAAAGTTTGAAAGCGATCCAAGCGAAACTGCGGCCGCTATCGTGCTGACAAAAGTCGAATCTGGACGCACGCACGCATATATATATATATATATATATATATAAACTTTTTGACCAATGGTCATTTCGGACTCAGGCGGTCATAAGAAGACCTCCTGTGAAGAAATTTTTCCAAAATTCGAAAGTAGGGGACAAATGAATGGGCAGACCGAATTCTTCGAGGTCTACCCAATTACGATAAATTAAATATTTACTGTATATAAATTAAAGGTCAATGATCTCATAATTATCGCTTAATATAATGGTGCTATAATTTATAGTATGTAATTTAATTACATTAGTTTGTCAATACAAAACTAACATCGCTAACAGCGCCTTTAAAATAAAAATACAAAAAAGTTTGCTATTTTACGTTTATTTAAATAAATTATTATAACTATTAATATTATAATAAAAAATATATATATTTATATATTTTTCTGCAATTAAGTACAATATCAATAGAAATAAGCATTACGTCGGTTATTCAAAGAGCTCTAATAATTTATTTCCAAGTTATTAATAATTTTTGGCGTCCTTTGTAACAGTGAATTGTTTCAACTGGCTGCAGGGTAAACCGATTGTCTAGTCCACTTCGAAACGGACTACATAAATGGATTGCCCAAAGCAAATCGCGCACAAGACAATACAATGAGTTATAGTACTTACGGACGTAAGTTGGAAATACAATACAACGTAATAGAGTATTGTAACTTTACGTTTATTAATGTTGAACTGGTCTAGTCCAGATACGATTTTATTTATTAATGAAAGAATGTATTTTTGGTACTACTTTTCAAATTATAAGTAAATCTATTTAGTATTACTGGATAAGCGTTATAAAAATTTCGATGTTGTTGTACGAAATACTTTAATACTAATTTGTTTGGACGTATAAGTAAACAGAATAGGAATAAATGTTCTGGTGAGGGTGATTTGGAATTCCGATAGCATGTGGCGAGTGAGCGTGGTCACGAGCTATAACGAGCCCAACACGTAGATTGCTGACGCGTTTGACGTCGCAGGTGCGCAGGAGTCGCGCGGCGCGAGGCTGTGATGCGAGGGGCGCGCGGGGGCGGGCGCCGGCGCCGGTAGCACCGACCATGCGGGGCCCGACCAGCGCACACGCCGTCGCCTGCCTTATCATACTTGCCATACTACCCGGCTTCTCTCTGGCGAATTCTCCCAACGGCATAAGTAAGTAACACTTTTATTTCATTTCAAATAATAAAGTTGTTTTTCACAGGATATATCTGTCCATATGTATACAATTATGCATAGAGATAAGCGATTCACTATTTGTCTATAGATTTTCAAATATAAATAGGAGAGCTTAATTCTGATTTCTAAATACGTACATTTACAAACATTTCACATTTTAATATATTTTTATAATAAAATATAAGTATAGAAGATAAATACATTTATTTACCTTCATAATTACGACCAAGATACGTTCGCAAATTGCACGCAATTTGAGGTCTTTAAGACTATATAATTAATACTGTGTTTTCCTGTAATGACTACAAAATTTTAGATGTCGTACATTCTATAACATTACAAATCTGAATAATCAACACTAACCGGGATCGTGTTTTCCTTCCACCATTGTAGCTACTCGTACATTTAAATGAAACACTAATGTAATCTAAGTTAGACTTGTTACGATAATTGTACAGATATCGAATTAATACCGTGAAGTTTTTGTTTTAATTCCGATATCGACAGCTCGAAATGCAATGAGTTAGGATTTTAGTGTTCTTAGTCAATATGCGACAGAATTACGAAATAGTCTACTATTCATACACTTGGATTTGTAATTACTAAACCCACGGCTTCCTGAGTTACTATTTAGTTGTAAATTATTACAAAATTATTTGAATAGCGGTAAATCAATAAAGAACGTTATCTACCCAATCAAGGATTAGTCATCATACATCTTTAGACTGCTCTATTCAGGTTTAAGAGGGTTTTAAAGTGAAATATAAGTATTTTTAACGTGCCGTTGACACTAGAAAATAGCATAAATGTAAGTATTATTACAAAATAGATGTCGCCCATGTGCTTTAACTAAATAAGCTTATTACTTTCATATAAATTTGGTTAAAATCGGTACAGTTTTGATTTTTTAAATTACTCAGTGACAGATTTTCCCACAGTAAGAAAATCCTCAGAGACCTATACGTTGACTCAGACACTTAGGTATCAACTCACTGAATTTCCTCAAAATCCGTATAGTATTTTTTTGCAATAACAATGGAACAAATAAATTTAAAGCATATGAAGATAATTTGTTTATAAGAATTGTTATTATCATTTTTTAAATAAATATAGTTTGAACATATAATCAACACAGACAGGACTCGAACTTGCGTTACCAGGATATGAGCCTATAGTTTTACCAACTGAGCTACTGTGTCTACGGTGACAGTGTCCAAGAGGTCACATGTAAATCTTTCTAGAGTGAATAAATTTTTCAACAAACATAAAAAATAAACAAGCATAACATATAAATATAACAATATGACCTTACGTTTATATGTAATTCTGTATAATTTAATTGCTTACTTCTAAATATATAGGTTTGTCTGTGTGTTACAATGAAGCTGATGTACTTGATGTCGATTATAGAAATGCTCTCTAACGAATACCGGTTGCTGGAGCGCATAGTTAAGTATATTGCGCAAGAGCTCCTACGATCTATTGATAGCTATATATATATATATATACTTTGCTAAATATTCAGATCACTTTATTCAATATATAATAATTCTTAAAAAAATATGAAGTATAGTCTCTTTTTTATTATAGTTAAAACCCATTTTGTGTTTAAACTATGAGATTAAAACTATTTAATAATTAGATTGAGATCCATTCCATTGATACATCAACTATTATTTCATCAAAATCAATTTAGTCGTTGTCGGTTTTGGTTGTTAAAAACTGAAATTATAAATAAAACCAATAAATAGACGAACTGATACTATTTTATTATACGTATAGATAATCCAAACTCTTAACGCGATCTTAAGATCGGTTATTATAATTTTATTATGTCAAATTTTGATACAGATATGAATTAGTATGATTTCCGTCATCATTCCTCCGATATATATATTTATATAATACATGTAAATTTCTATTTCCTTGATTCGCAACAATTTAGATATTTTATTAATATATTCGTTAGCCTTGAAAACCGCTGGTTGCTAAGAGGCACGAGTTACGACTGTTATGAAATGTAAATAAAACTTGATCAAGGATCGCAATAATTTCGTTCAAAATGTTAAATTATCGACGGGTGATTTAGTTTGTTTGTTATGTAATTATTCGTTTTTATCCTACCTTAACTATTTAATTGTATATATGATAAAAATTCGAATGGAACACGTACATTCATCACGAAATGAACTCCATTAATAATATGCATCGAATATTATGAATATTGATAATATTTGAAATGTTTTCGTACGTGGCGAGAGAACATTAATTACCAAAATATGAACGCAGGAGTTAGTAACCGGTGGCGCCGAATGTTTTGTACACGTTATAAGAATGCGGATCTGTAGCTTAATGAAGGTAAATCAACCGGCGGGACGGCAGCGTCGTATCGGTAACATCACGCGAAATTACTCAACGGAATCTTTTATAATGGTGAAATTGCGTCTTAAGATATTAAGATCCTGTATATTGAATATATTTTTGATTTTGTAAATAAATAACATGGCCTCGTTTGTAGAGGGTGAGCGTGCTCCGTGCTCTAACGAGGGAGAATCGGTCAGTCTCCAGGACGCGAGACTGGACCAGGACTGGAGCAGCTGCTTTCGTTGTATATGTAAGGTATGTACAAGATATAATAATAAGATTATAAAATTTTATAATAATGTAGCCCCATTTTTAAAAAATGGCTATTTTTTTTTAATGAATATAACAATATATATAACCTTACATACATTTGTAACATTAATTAAGTTTTTGACATCAGTCTGGCTCGTACAGAAGAAGTGTGTGCGGCCTACATGAATTATGGATTAAGTATTATAATATTATAATAATTGTCCGTGGTACGTTTGTATGCCTACAAAACGTCACCCGTCACTAAATAAAATTTATCACGATCCCAGTTAGAATAATAATTGTAAGTCATACGTGCGACATGCTTACATGCTTACACCCGGACAGTAAGTACTAATTTCATTAGTGACCTTCTGAGAAATAAAAAACTCTCTTTGAGTTTATCCTGTTTGATTTAATATATTAGCTTTTATTAACTAATTCGCACCTCCTAAAGTGTCATCTTAATAATATTATTAGGAAATTGTATTATTATTTATATTTTATTTTATAATATAATTTTACTTAGTCTGTTAAGTATGGATACGATGAAGCAAGTTAAATCCTTAAATATTTACCATTTATATTCACTTGATTTATTCATAAAATTACATTTACATAGTAAAAAAAGTAATAATAGTAGGTTCATAGTTTGAAAATTTACTATTTATTTATATATATAAAGTTAAATTCCTCTTCAAATTCTGCAAATCATGGTTACATTAGATGTATTATTTAAAACGTAAAACCAAAAATGTGTTGCATTACTATTGCAATTGCAATTGGTGTGATAAATTTTACGATATAAATAATTCAAATATCCTATCATTGTATGTATTGAAAGTAATTAAATTACAATTACATAATTGCATTAAGATTAAAATCAATCCTGCGGACAGCTGTAACGGTACCCGAGCACGGATGTGAAAGTATAGCCGAGACATAAACATCACGAAATCATATAACAGTGATAGTGATTGTTTGGTGCACACTAACCACACTACACCACACTACGCAGGTGTCATAGCAACCAACAGCCGGCTACATGTTATTACTACGCATTTAGAAATGTTACAAATCACAGAAACACCGTAATTATGTACGACATTCCCTATCTATACATATTCAATTTAACGTTCAAACGCATACGGTGGACGGTTCCCACAGATGTGTATATTTGGTGAGGTATGTGTTGCTACTAAAATGATATAATAAATACGTTATCAGTGCATAGTTGGCGCGGACGGCACGGCCGGCGTCAGTACGTAAGGTTGTACACCTTGGCAGTTGGTACGTATGTGTGTGGTATTTCCCAGCCGATCTCACCTCGCCGGATGACTTGCGCGGAATTCGAAAGCCCATCGCGAGATTTATCGCTTATTCTTTATTAAAATATACATTTGCTTACCTAATGATCTTTTTGTCGCGTGCCACGTAATCCTGGAAGACCATCACATTGCTATACCGCGGATTAATATATATTTTTTTACAAGTTTGAGCAATGCTTTGAAATGAGGTCTAGTATGGAATTAGTTGAAATTGTCTTTAGATATTGGCTGCGAATATTAGTGGTGTTTGACCTGCGGGTATTATTAGGCTTTTTATGCAGCTCGGTAGCCGTCCGATACAATCTCACGGCTCCCGCGCACCGCCGGCTTTAATGACTCGTGTCAATTATCGAGGCTGGAATTAAACTTTCTGTTGTAAACTGAACTGTGCTGATATTGATATAGCATATAGTAGATACATTATTCTATATTAAAAATATATATTAATCGTACGCTAAGTCATAATTGTGACGTTTTATGTTAATATTATTGAATAAAATTGTAAAAGCATTTTTAATAACACTAAATATGATGTTAACTGGTTAAAATATTGAATACTAAGCTTATTTTTACCTTGTCCGTTCGGGTTATTAATATACCATAAATTGTACTTTATAGTTACAAGAAAATTGCTAGGTCAAGTACCTCTAATGGTCGCACTGACTTGGCTTGCAACAGAGGGATATAAGAGGTACTTACCATACCAAATGAAATTATATTTTAAGAAATTATGCCAAATGCTGCAACCTTTTAGATATTATAATAAATTTAAATAATGTTATTATATAGTTAATTTAAAAAAACTTTTTATTGTGACATTTTTAAGCTATTTATTTTGATAAACAAGACAAGCAAGGTTTTAGAGCTGTGTTTAATGTAAATCTTATGACGGGTATATAGCGCCATGATGTTATAAAAATATTGGAGATGTCGCTTCGAACGGTGGTCTAGGTTTAAGCTAAAACAGTGGAATTTTCTTGTATAAATGTGTGATGCCAAGTAGGTTTTTGGTAGTGTTTGGAGTGGTAGTCAGTGGTCGGTGGTACCGTGGTATCGTGAAAGTGGGTGAGTGGAGAGCGCACAGGTGCCGGCGAGGCCTTGCCGCGAGCGCGCGCGTGGTATGCGGTCGCACCGGTTCTTCTAGCATCGTGTATTTTTTACTTGCCACACATCAAAGATATTGTTGTTATGTTTTGCTATGATGCAAAAAAAAAATCACGATTTATTTAGATATTACTAACGTATTTAAGTATCTGGTCAGTGAGTTTTAACGATTCTAAAGGTATCCCGTCCTTAACCGGATACAGATGTTGCAAATTTTGATGTAAACAAATTTTTCGTCACAATTTATCCGCATGACAACGACACCGAATAATGCGGATATGCTTTTGTCAATATATATTTTTTTGTTTAGTTTAGTTTTACCAATTTGTAATAGATGTCATACTTGTAAATTGGACGCGTAACTTCGATCAATAAAATACTTATTACAAAAGTGAAAAACGATAAATATAATGTAAAATATCCAGTACGTATAAATAAAGGTACGTAAGAGGTAATTACATCAATAAATGAAGCGGATAACGAACAGAAGACGCGTGTCCAGCGCAAAAAATAGCGATATTGAAGGCGCCACCGCTCGACCGCTTATACTACTCCATCTTATATAACTATTGTTTGAACTTCATACATCATTTTAAACATTGTGAAATAATGACTTTAGATATTGGTTAGATATACTGTAACAATATGAATGATTTATTAATTAATAGCTAATTAAAATATACTTAGTTTTATAGTATATGATTAAATTTATATAAATAATTGATTTTTATATAAATTCATTGTAATGTTTTATCGACACTGAGCAGTGTTATTATGTAATAAGTCTGTGATAATGATAATTAGTTACACCACTGCCCTTTGTTGTAATTAATTCTTTTTAAGACTGACTGTTGACACCGACTTCGTCTCCCCTGTGTCTTTATGTCACTTAAAATTTATATAAAGCAGTATTTTCCGATTATCGCATTAAAACCCTGTATGGCTTAAAAAGTGATATATATATATAAGTGTATATTAAGTGTAAACCTACACACTCCTTTATCTTCCCGTTCTTCCTACCTATGAAAGAGGTAAAAAAATATTTGTCTACACAAAAAAAATATGTAATTATGTCCCGATATCATGTAAAAAACTAAACGAACTTGAGAAAACATAGTTATTTTGAAATCACAGACACACGACTTTATTTATATGTATACAGATGTATAGATTACGTTCAATGTCGTATTAACGTCACAATGCAAAATCCATGAACCGTAAGAAAAATAAAGAGAAATATTAAGAAACATATTTGTATTATATATCTTGTTCGGGTATTCCAAATTTAACTTAAGGTATCTGTGTCCTTACCGGTGCTAGTGCAATCAAACTTTCCTCAATAAAATTCTACGACTTCACATAAAATTTTATTGTTCTACAAAACGAAAAACAAAATCACCTAACAGTAGATAGTCGATAGATCGAAGTTGTATAATTTATTTGGTATTCCCGAGGTATGTGTGTATGTGATATGAAACTCGGTAGTGTTGTCCCCCAGCAGTCTGAGCTTCGCGCGAATCTATTATGTAAATTAGAAGATAAAGAACATTTAAAACGTATATTATGTTAACGTTCACGATTTATAAGCATTGAAGTGTTAAGCCAGTCACCTTTAATAAATATTTAGAATAACTTTTATAAGCTCTGTGAGACAGTGTAGTATTGAGACTGTGTGAGTATTTTATCCTATTATTTCTGGTCAATGCAAAGGAGCTGAGTATTACTTAGATAAGTGAATAAACGAAGGTATGAATGCTGTAGGGACCCATCATCGTGTAGGCTTGGCTTTCAGCTTTAAGAGATTTTCAAAAGATATTTCATGTTCATGTTCTATAGTGATGATCCTCGTTTCAGGTTTTACACTTTTATTTTTGTGATTGTGTTACGTACTTAAATATGACTAAATAAAAAATGGAAATGAGTATTTCTATTTATGATTTAATGAATCTATATTACTTTAAATAATATAAAAAGCTTAAAACATACTTTAAAATGTTTTACGATTAGCTGTTATTATTACAATGACGAAATTTGGTTTTTTATTATTTAAGTATTTTTAATTGTAAAAAAAAATTAGTTTGAGGTAATTGGAAGGACGTGACAAATTGCGCAAAATACAGGAAGTTAGGAATTTCGGGGCGTTTTATCGTAACGGGAAGTGCGTTGCGGACATTCAATCAGTTGCAGTCAAAATAATACTACATTTCTTGATAAAGTTACTGAAATATTTAAAATATATAAGATTCTAATAACCTTAAATTACACATATAACAAATATATATATAATTTTATTGTATCTGGCGAATACTTGATACGTACCTACTCGAATGGGCGTATGGAACATAAATTAAAAATATAAGCAAAGTTGTCGGTGAAAATGCTTTTGATTAACATAAACAAATAAACAATATTCTATACTGTTGTCAGACAGACAAGACAGACAGTCTTAATTTTTATTGAGAGAAGGTAAGTGGTTGCCATGGATATCTCGGGGAAGGGGAGACATTTTTAAAAAGGCGTTTATAAACGCTCATTGAATATAACTGTTGGAACCGTTGTTGTCACGACTGGGAGGCCTAAATCTAGCTTTATCTAGTGTGTAAATTAAATTGCGATACATTGTCATACTTCTTTCTCAAGAATTAAAGATATATTTAGCAAATTTAATAAGTTCTAACATTTAGATAGTAGATAGATAGATAGTATTCTTTATTTTGTGTGTTGAGGAATGTAGTTTATGTCGTTGTTATTCAAGTAGACGTTTGAGAGAATTTTAATATAAAAATATATATACGCCATTTTCTATGTTAAAAAGTGAATATACAAACATACATTAAAACAAAAATAAGATTATAAATAAGAAAATAGTCAGTAAAAACTCCTATGAAGATGCCATTGACATGACGAGTTGCAGTTAGTCAAAAACCGTTGATTGCCTAAAATCGTTTTAGATTTTTTAAAGTTTTAAATATAATTTTTATGAGGAAGCAAATATTACAACAAAGTACTTCTAATAAAACCAGCCAAGACAGATTTCATTACTAACTTACATAATGGAAAGGCAAAATTATTATGTAAATATCATTACGTGCGTACTATGACACATTATCAAAGATATTAATAAACTAATCTTATTTACACTCAATACACGTATAACTGGACTTTGTTTTTATTACTTCATGTACTTAATCTGATAACTGTTGCAGATCTCACAATATCAACTATAATCAGAATATTCATTTCATATTTTTAATATTGTGAAAGATTTATACTGTTTAACTAAGTAGTAGGGAAGATAAATATTTAATTTAATACTTAATAGAAGAGATAGAAGATATAATAAAAGTTGAACCTACTTCCATTCCTGGATTGAATGTTACCTTACCTCAGTAACCTTATTTTACCATTTTACCATATCTTACCATAGTTCTTATTGGGCTTCCAATGTTTTTTATCTACAATTGATTATCTGAAGGGAAGTTGGTATTATTGAAAATAAGTACATTTGTATTGTTATCAGGTTGTCTCACCGTCTGTGGAATTTTAATTATCAATGTTTCAAAACTACAAACGTCATTTTGATTTGTCACTTTCAAGATAAGTCGATCCAGGCAGAGGTGATAAGTAAATTGAAATTAATTAACAACTGACGTTATCAATCCAAAACAATATTAATATTATTGATTTAATTAATGCATCTATTGCGACTTGTCTCGATACTCGAAGAGGTTATTACACTGATATCTAGGTAATGTTTAACCTCATTTATATTTATTAAAGTTTTTAACTGAATAATATAAACATATTTTAGAAAAATAAATATTTATTGTTTGAACGTATAGTACCTAATTAGTTTAGTTTCAGATATCTTTAGATCAGTAAAAAAACGTGGATTTAGATCAGTAAAAAAACTCTTATATGAAACAACTGATTTTATTTCGTTTTATTTTTGTACTCAATTTATATTTTTTGTAGATTGTAAATGGTATAATATGATTATTACTATTGTTATATTTTCTTATAAAAGGAGAAAAACTACTATTGATCAGATGTAGTATTTGGTATTTGTTCGATGGAAAGTTCCAGCGTACTTTTCAATAACTTCCAAAAACAAAAAAATTAGATACTAATTCCAGCTTTAATGCTGAAATACATATATGCACATACATAAACGTAAATATTTGTATTATGGAATTTAGAAACTTTTAAAGTTTAAAAATTTCGCAAATTTATATACAAGAAATGCTTTTAAATTTTATAACTGTGAAATAGTTCGAGAGCTTAAAATTTGTAAAGAATTTTAATAACAGCTAGTGTGAAATTCCAGGCCTTGCGTTGAAGGTAGCTTTGAAGTTCATATTTAATTAATAGTAGCCAGTTTGAAGTTGAAGAACTTGAATTAAATATAACTCTGAGTTTCAATTGCGTGATCATTTAATAATATACTTATGTCATTTATTTTCTTCAAATATATATTCGAATTCAATTGTTAAACTATGACTTCATTGTTGCTCTTATACACTCTTTTTTCTAGAAACTAAGAGTCTGTTCACTGCACAAATTAGTCGCTGAGAAGTTCCGACTGGAAACAGTTCCTTATTGATTGTATTCGCCAAATATTACTCCAAAAATGATGCTTTTTGAATTTTGTTTACATTTATAGAAATCACTTCAATTCTAATAAGGGTTTTAAAGAGTCGATGCCGTCCCCAAAATTTCTATGATGGCGTAAATCAATCTCCATCAACGCTTTGTGGATAATGGTATATTTTCCATGGAATTTTTGTCACTTTTTCTCCTTGAATATATGCATTAGATTTGAACAGCGAACTCTGATTTTATATAAGTTTAAAATATATGAAATAAAAATATTTAATGATTTATAAATGTAATTTTATGACATTCATTTCAGGACCAATTAAAATTTTAAGAGTTCAAAAGACTAAATCCAGATACGATTTGTAGTCTGTAAAAAAAATAACCCTAAATATAACCTCTCCTGTCACGTCTTACACGTTTATATAATTAAAGTATTTTTATTAGTTATCATTATAATTTAATATAGTGGTTATTATTTATATATAAAGATTACAGTTTGGTTGTCTTGTTGTCTGGGGTCAATAATTGATTGAATACAATAGAATGAGAGCAAAACAAACCGCATCGGTTTATTTATTGATATCGTAATTATTGCTTTGTCATTACGTCGTCATAATTTCAACTATGAAGCTCATAACAACAAGATAAATACAAATACATTATTCATTACTACGTGTACTCAATAAGTTGATTTTTATATATTTTAGTTAAAACACTTTTATTCTGAAAAGTATAACACGGTTATTCTATTTTAACTAAAATATTTACGTTCGTGTATTTCGTATTACACGAGGTCACATGCCCACCTTAATGTTTATTGTTTTTAAATACTTTAACCGAATTTCTAAATCGACTCTTTGAAGTGTGCCTCTAATAGAGAAATATTTACGTTAGCTAAAAATAAACGTACTTAAATCTGTCGACTGGCTATTATTTATTATAATGTACCGCACATTAAAGAGAGCAGACCTACGCTACTTTATTAAAACAGTTGAGGTGTGTCTGCAGTCTGTAGTCTGTGCTCTGCACTCGACTGCTCACTGCACTCACTGCAGGCGCACATACACACACGTATTAATATCACTCCCGTCTCATTTGTTTGTAATAAGCATATTTATTAGCAGATTAAATATTGTTTGTAATAATGTTGACAGAGAGTTTTATATCAGAAAAGTTTTTTATTTGTATAAACAGAATTACACTTATGATATTTTATTAAACAATTGTAAAACAAAAGGTACACTCAAGTTCGAGGCAAACATATAATAAAAAGACTCTCATTCTGAGGCCAGACACGCGAATATGTAGAGGTCAGACCAATATAAAATAAACCATTCGGTTACGGTGTGTTTTAGGGTCTACGTCACGTACGCTAGTTACCAAGCGCAGACAGACCTCTGGTATACAAATTAGGACTATGTTTGGTGTTAAAACGTTTTTGATAGTGTACAGATTTAAGTAAATATTGGACCCCAATATTTGATCGTGTCTGCCGACGGAGACGTTAATAACAAAATTCCGTCGTCATTCAAATATTAAATAATCGTTTCCGTGACAATAATATGATCTATACTAATATTTGAACTAAATAAAAAGAATTGTACATTTTTATGTTATTTTTATTTTATATTTCATTTTATGTTCGTAATAAAATTAGTTTATATAAAAATTTTACGAAGAAAATTTCGTTACTCATAGCTTTATAGTTATTATTATAGTTTATTGCATTGCAGTGTTTAAATTGTCATTGAGGTCGTTAATTTTATTATTTTTTTATTTTATAATCTTATACACATCTATAAAGGTATAATTAACTTGTAATATCATCATGTGCAATGATCCTTACCGTCCATAAATAAAATCAATTAGTCTATCAACGATATTGCATTCATTTTGTTAATTAGTTTAGTAGATGAAATCTTTATGTTACAACAAACAGATATATAATAAATATATTATAATATTTATATGAGAAATGTTTTTAATTTTAATAGTTTCAAGTGACTTGATGTGTTTCTATTTCTAAGGTAGGGAGACCGGGGATGGTTGACCAATTTTCAGTTTAAAAGTTAATATTTTTATTGCTTTAATGATTATTTTTGTGAAAAGCAATTCCATTGATAGTGATGCTATTCAGCTGTAGAAAGAAATTACAATAAGCTCGATATCAATCAAAACATAGTATATAGCCTCGATTTTATAGAACGGGAAAAACGAGTCAACCTACCCCGTGCCTGGGGCAGGTTGACTTGTCACTAGGGGTAAGTTGACCTAAGAAGTAATGAGTACCAATGCTACGAAGGAACAAGATTTAAATACTAAAGTAAATGCAATCATCATTTTTAAGAAGATCTTCAACAACATTAAACATCGTTAAGAACCTATCGGTCCACCTCCAGTCTAAAATAGTCTTTAATAGTCCTTTAGTCTAAAATAGTCAAAATAGTATTTATAGTCAGAAAACGAAGAACAGAAGGACCATATTGCCAAGGTCGAGATAGCAACTGCGACTGTCACCAGCGAACCTCGGTCAGCAGACGTCATCTTTCCCAGTTTTTTGGTGCCAAGATGAGCTATGTCTCTATCAGGAATGTGAACCGTTGTCAGTCCTGTTTCATCTACATTCCAAATATACCTAGGGCTTAAATTTAAACGTAGGTAAACGGTTATTAGGTAATCAAAGAACAACTGCTCGTTGTTTTTGTTGAAAAAAGTGGCTCGAAATAAACTCGTAGCTTGAGGAGATCGAATAGAGAGAATAGGATGACGTTTAAGCAAACTCCCTACCCAATCTTCATCAGCAATCTGTTTTTATCCCATGATTGAGGAATAGATTTATTATTTTTTTTCGCAAAAACATTTGCAAATTTTCGGGACTCGTAAGGCGTTAATCCATAATAAACATCAGCAGCTCCCTTATGGGCAATCTTCTGATGCAAGCTCTTCCTCGTCACTGAATATTTGTCTGTTTTTCATGTAGCCAACGCTTTCCAAGGTCAATTGAGATCTAGACAGTCCGGGATTGCATTCTTTTTTTTTCATATTTACTACATGGCGATATTTTATATGGTATAGCAAATTCTTTGAATTGATACTTTTTTCGGCGAAAATAACTTGTCGACATACTCTCTCCAGTATGTCTTTACGTCGATTTGACTTTCGTTTATAGATTCGCATCGTTCTAAACTGGAAATATTAGGTTAAGAACAATAATTTTTATACCAATTTATGTCTAGTACATCCAAAATTGTATGGGGCAGGTTGACTAGATAGTCAACCAACCCCTTTTTAAATGAGTCAACCAGCCCCAAACAACCTAGAAATTTTTAACTACGTGCCTAAACCTTAAAATGGTGTCGTAATTAAAAATAATAAGGAAGCATACAAAGTTCGGAAATCAAACATTCGTAATAAACAGTTTGACAAGCAATCAAACCAAAATGAAAAGAGTTATAACAAATAGAATTAGGAAAAAAATAGTTACTTAAGTGTATTGTTTTTGAACAATAGGCTCTAGCTTACAAACGGTGTGCGTCTGCTCCGCGGTTTTTCTGATGATTGTGCGCAGGGCAATAATGGATACGCTCACCTAGTCGGTCGATGCAAAAAGTTTGCCTAGCTCGCGTTTTTGACAATTAGTCTACCTGCCCCTATAGTCAACCATCCCCGGTCTCCCCTACATCATGCAACCGTCACTACTAATTCGTAATCGTAAAGAAAATTCTTTAAAAAAATATTGCACTTTTTCAAATATTAATAATATTTTATAATACATTTTATTAATTAACTGTATATTAAACTGTTTTCCTATAATGTAAATAAGGAAAATTGAAGGTCAAAAATATTTCCGGGTTACAATTAAAATCACATTGTATTAATATTTTATCTTTTAAATGTTTTGTTTCCGTTACTGTAACTTGCTTACTGTAATTAAAGTATGTATGCACTATTAATCTATAGTAGATTTAAATAACCAACAAATATATTTTTTAATTATTTTTAATATTATTAATATTTGTCTTTTCAGAACGGTTTCGTGGAGTGTTTCAAAGGTGCGGAAAAGTGCGGGCTGATGGAGGACTGCGCCGTTATAATGCCTCGTGAAGGTTGCTGCGCGCGGTGCAAGGGCTGCCTGTACAATGGAACTGAACACGCCTCGCATACGGAGTGGAATGAAGAAGGCAAGCTATTACGCTGCGAAGCGGGTGTGGTCACCATCTCACGACCAGAGTGCTACGCGCCTTGTGATAATCCGAAGCACCAGAGACATACACATTACAATTGTCCCGTTTGCGAGGGTAATATAAAAATATACAAATAAATTATATCTTATAATACCTACATTACTCATTAACGAACGTAAATACTTTAATTACAATTCTAAATAAAATAGGCATTCCTGTTGAGCACAAGAGTAGAAAAATACTAGTAAATTTATAGATAATTAAGTTAATTGATACATTATTAATAGTGAATTATTAGACGTCAAATAAACAATCAGTCGCCAATAGTCGTCGATCATAAAATACCAATGATAATGATACTCTTATATAGCAACATAAAATCTTACGTCGGAAAGATTTAATTGCTATCCGAAGTTACTGTACAAATTATTAATCAAGCAATATCTTCTAAAAGAATAAGACACAAACATCCGAAATAACTTAAAAGAATTCTCTGCCTATTTCACGCTGCGTTTTCCCACCAGTAACCAAGAGATACATTCGACGAACATCGTACATAATTGCCGCTGCGCTGGCGCAGCCTTGTCTCGGAGCGCGCCCACCCAGACGCACGCGCCGCAAAAAAACCCTATAATCCCATTCAAAAACAAACACAAGCCGACAGGCGAACTCAATAAAACCAAAAAATCAAGCAATTTACGTCCGCTTCCAAACTAACAAGTTTATTAATTCAAAATCAAATAATAGTAATTCTGGAGATGACGGCACGAAATCGCTTTTTGAAAATAGCCGACACATTCCGTGATATCGTTTTATTGCCTGTATATTTTATTCATTACCTAAAGGTATTCGTGAACCTGGCCGTTGAATTATTAAACCGTTTCAAGGCTTTTTGTACTTAACAAAACACTGAGCCAATTGTATTAGGGATCTGATGCCTCAGAGCTGTACGCGAAGGCACCAATAAAAAGTAAATTAAGGTCCAGATATTGAGAGAGGTTTTATTATTATTAATTTGGTTTATTTCTTGACGCATTGTCTTCTGTTTGCCTCGCCTTAAGATAAACCTTTGTTCCGAGGTGGCCGCGATTCGCCCACACACCGTTGACAATAGCATAACACACAAGACGTTGCGCAGTAGCGTAACGTACCAACAGACAATGGAGACCTTGCCATAATATAACAACCACCTCAGCCATACATATTGCTCTCATGACTATTATCGACCAACAAAGTCACCTGTACGATATTTATAAGAGTAAAAAGAATATGTCCCTCGTGTATGTTTCTCTTTGAAAGATATGTGTTTGGAATGGATTGCGGCTTTGTAGTTATTTTTATATTATGTTGTTGTTACCTGGTTGTTTATATTCATATAGTGTCTTGTAAAGTAACTACTATCGTTCATTACCTTTCTGACCTTGATTAAACACTTGTTCTCTTTTATGAAATAAAAAAATGATGACTTAGTCGTAGTCCAAGAATAATATGGGTGGTTTTCTTTCAATAAAAATATTGAAAAATGAAAATTAATGAATTACTCAAAAACGTACATTTTTCAATTCAATTAATTTAATACGTATTTTTTTTATATCAAGAATATTTAATGGTAAAAATAATTTAAAAAATCTAAATTGTTGAAGATTTACAAAGCCATTAATATTTAAGACCACCCAAACAAACCGACCAAGTTCCTTCATCACGGCATATAAAACATTATGTCTTCATACTACATACGTAAGACAAAAGGAACGACTTCCTACCTATGCCTTAACAAATAACATCTTATTATGTTCACGGGGGTTCGTAAAATTATATATATTTGTAATGGTCGGGAAGTCTCCCACGGCGCTTGTGTCTCTATTATTGACCATAAATCAAAAAGTTAACAACCTACTTAAAAGGTTGAGTCGGGTGGTTTTTGTGTGGCTCAAAGCGACCGACGTCTGGCTGGCTGCGGGAACTGAGGTGTGCCCAGTCCATGTTTGTTTTACGATCCCAACGGTGCATTAGGTTTTTTGCTTCTTTTACATCTCATTCGTTCACGATTACAGCCTTATCAGCGTTTCCTTTTTTTTTGTTTTGGGACCGAGCGCAAAATGCATTATGAACACAAATGGATTGTTTGCCTTATTGAATGTCATCGAGGTATTTTTTGTTTTCCTTGTAAGGTAAAGTTATATTTATTGAAGTGCAAACATTTTAATAATTTAAGTAATACCTTAAGAAATTTAGTTTCAAGTTATAATTGAACGCACAATCAATTATAAATTAAATCTTTAAATACACTCATATAATTATTGTGTTTACTTTCCTTAAAAAGAAGTAGATAAATTATAAATATCTTTGTCTTTGTATAATACCTTAATAAAACACCTGTGGGTCTTAACTTATACTTTTGTTACATAAATGTCCAGATACCAATGTTTTTACTCATATAACTCATCAAAATGCCAAAGGCAATAAATAACTACAGCTATTCTTTCTATGTCATTGTTAAAAGTTAAGAGCTCTTCAATACCATTTCAAAATAAACAAAAGCTTACTCATCTAAATTCCTTGAGCGTTTCAAATGCTATCATTATTATTGGCCATGTCCGCGACGACGGCTGGAGAAATTAAAATAATTATAGGTTCGTGTAATGCATATTTTATAGATGTTACATAACATAGTAAACAACGCCATGAGTTCGGACATTGTCATATTTTTACAGCGTACATCTCTCAAGCACCGCGTTACATAAACAACCGATTGTCATTTCGTTTATGGATTGCACATTGCGTCCAATTAACTTATTGCGTCTTTTGTATTGCAGTCGCATACGTTGGACAAAAAATATATATATTGATTTTTGCTCCATTCATGATTTCGGTTTTAACATTAACAAGCGATACGTGAGGTAAATAATTGTAATACGTTCTGAGTTTGAGTTCATGCCTTGTGTATTAAACGAGTGAGGTATTCGTACAAAAGAACAGCGTCTGTTTTATCATTTTTATTGTACTCACTCTTGAGTGGCTGTATTGAAACAATTATATTATTTAGCGATTCTGTCTGCAGGCATCTTAAGTGTATGACTATTCAGTTTTAACATACGCACGAGGGGTAATGACCATCGTGTTCCATTATATCCAAACACATTTCTTGGTGCTTCATTACAATTTACGATTATATAAAACAGTATATACAACTTTTGTAATTTCACATATAAAGAATATATTACTTGTAATTTGTGTTATCAGAAGTATAACAATCAAAGATCTGTTTGGAAATATACACGGTATGCCTAATATATTATTTGCAGTCATTGCGGAGATAAGAAGCGTGATCAGACGGTCGTGTTGAGTGCACTTCGTGTGCGGTTTGGGTCTTCCACTCATTCATTAGACACTGATTGATTCATCGCTCGGTCGCATCAATTTATGGAGCTAGCCACTGTTTAGCCTTCTCTCTAAACAATGCTAATTCTTTTATTCTTTTATGTCAGAATATTTTAACAATATATTACATTCTATTAAGCTATGTCGAAGGTCATGGTTAGAATAAAAGATTTTTTTTATTGACTTCCAGAATGCATTATCAATGGTCAAAGAGTTTGGGAAGGTCGGGATGTCCGAATACCAGAAGAACCGTGTTTGTCGTGTCGATGTATGCACGGGGCTTTATCCTGCACAAAGAGAGCCTGTCCAGTGCTGCCTTGTGTCAGTTCGCAGCAGTATACCCCACCTGGAGAATGCTGCCCGCGTTGCTCCCACCCCACCGCTGATAAGATTCTTCCAAGTGAGTTTTTTTCTGATATAATATTGTTAAAAATAATATTAATTTTATAATATTTACTTGTTATTCACTTGTTGAAATCCATAGTTACTCTCTATTATACTGTATTTCTTTTCAGTTTCAGGATTTTCTTCAAAACCCTGTATTATTGGAAAAGAATATCACCTAAATTCAATTCCATTCCGAGTCGATCCATGCACAGACTGCATGTGTATGAACGGCACAGCGGTGTGCTCTCGGCACACTTGTCCTGTGCTGACATGTGGTGCCCGGGCCGTTCCTCCTCCGCCCGGGAAGTGTTGTCCTGAATGTCCCCAAATTGAAGAAGCTAAAGCTGCTTGTGTTATTGGAGGGAAAACATATCAGGTACAATAAATGCCTTATAACATTTAAATAACTAATTTTGACAATTGAAGACAAATTTTCATCGTTTATTATTTTTCATTTCAGGATGGAGAAACTTGGCAATTAGATGCGTGTAAATCTTGCGAATGCCATAAGGGTGAACCACGATGTGCCATGGAGCGATGTCCTGTACTGAGTTGCTCACCTGACCAAATCCTCCGTCAGTTGCCCGGACAATGTTGTTCAAAATGTGTTGATATAGATGGAATATGCACTGTTTTTGGAGATCCGCACTATAAAACTTTTGACGGCAAATTCTATAGCTTTCAAGGATCTTGCAAATATCAGTTGGTATCTGATTGTAAAAATCATACTTTTTCAATTCGGATATCGAACGATGCCAGAAATACTTCACATTCCTCTTGGACAAGAACTGCCACTCTACGCATAGGTTCTACGAAAATAAATATGGGGAAAAAGATGCGGATTAAAGTTAATGGAAAGAGAATTAGTCTTCCGCATATAGTAGCCGGAGTAGCTGAAATAAAGCGTAGTAATGGATCTGTAATACTTAAAGCTGATATAGGAGTGCAAATGTTATGGGATGGTGATGGATTTTTGGAAGTAACAGTTTCGAGTTCGTACAAAGGCAAGCTTTGCGGTTTATGTGGGAATTTTAATTCAGTTGCAAGAGATGATATGAGAACTCGGGACGGGAGACTATTGAATGATACTTGGAGGTTTGGATCTTCTTGGAGGGTTGGAGGCCATCGAGCCTGTACGAGGCGACAAGAACGTCCTAGTGGTATTTCAAGATGTCGACAATCCAAGCTCACTAAAGTCCGGCGATTGTGTCGAGCATTTGATCGCCACGATGCATTTTCAGAATGTAGTGCCAAAGTAAATCCGCACAATTATAAAGAAGCATGTCTCTTAGACGCCTGTAGCTGTACAGGCTTTAGATGTCATTGTGCAGCATATAGAGCATATGCTAGAGAATGTTCCCGTATAGGGGCTGAGCCTCAAAACTGGCTTCGCGCTGCATGGTGCGAGGGTCCCCCACCGTCGTGGCTCAATCGCGGTCGCAAAGGATTCGGTCGCGCCACAAAACCCAAAGACCCCAATTTCTTAAATGTTGGTCGCTTACCTAAACGGAATAATAGCCGTTCTAATCCACCACCCCTCATTCTACACTAATTTATTTGCGGTAAATCGATTACTAGTCAACCCTTGATGTGTGTTAATGTGAGGTAATTTCTTATAAAAGTATAATATTTAATCATTTAATTTTCATTCAATATATTCAAATATATTCAAAAATATGTTTGTTTTCAGTACGTAACGGGATAAGTTGAAATTGAAATGCACGACGGCTGCTCCTGAAAGGAGAGAGGATTGTAGGAATCAAGATCTATTTACATGAACAGTATTCATAAAGCTACTTGTAGTTAGTAAAACAATTATAAACATACTATTGTATATTACATAATATAATCCACCTGTAGCATACATGTACCTCGCAAAACGACCAGCATTCACAAGCATTGTATTTTTATCACCAAAATATTTGTTTTGAAGTGATTTATTAACTATATATATTTGGATAATTAATACAACTCACTTTAATCGTATAATACAACAAACTGTTAAACTGAAGTATTTTTTATTAAATATATTATGAATACTTTAAAAATACATGACGTATGCTGGTTATATTATGGCTTGTAAGCGTTTACTCTGCTTGATGTTGCAGAAAAATTATATGTTTAACAATTATTCTAAACACTTAAACAAAATGTGATAATAAGCTTTGAATATGACTTCAGGAGACATTTGATAATATAGTTCAAATAAAGATCTCATATGTAGATAGTTGTTTACAAAATATTAAATCTATCTGAAGCCAAGAAGCTAACGAGATTCAACGCATCTTGTCTGTAACGAAACGAAGTCAACGTTGTATCGGAGAATATGTCGTTAATATTATTACTGTTTTGTATACGCAAGAGGTATTTCCAATATTAACAAGTTAATATAACCTTATATAATTCGATCTATTCCACTAAACTTATGTAACGTTTATTCTTTAGTTATATTACTTTAAGACTTCATTTTTAATTTAGATGTTAATCGCGTTACCAATGAATTTTATTGATCTTGATTTTTAAAGTTTTAACGCTGGACCTATTTTGCGTTATCAGATGTATATTTTGTGTTAACAAAAATGTGTGAAAACGGTTCCGTGAAATAGCTGACGCAGTTTAGTATTCCTTATTGGAATACAGTGAAAGATTAACATTTTAAATTGTGACAATCGAAAAGTGACCTGCTACTAAACGGTAAAAGTTTTCTTGAATGTTACTTTTTGATTTTTGTCTGTTAGAATAAAGGCCAATATCAGTAATCTGTTTCTAATCTTATATCTTATAATATTAAAAGGAATTGTTAAACTAAACCTTATTGTACTAAAGTAATTTTTGTTGAAGTTAAGTGAGTAGAGAATTTGTCTACCAGTACCAGTATACATTTGAAAATAATTATATTTTTATAGTTTTTGTATTTTACAAACAGACAGGGATTTAGCAAAATGTGTCAACCAATCAAAATCTAGTTACACATTCTGAAAACAATGATCCTTTATAGTTAAAATGTAGTAAAATATCCTAAAGTAATATTGTAATGAAGTGGACATAAAAGATCCAGCAAAATTATACTTTAATACCAACTTTATATATATCAAGTTGTTTTGAGTAAAGGATATCTCGGTATCAAATTATTATAACATTATTAAATTTATGAAATGTGCCCAATGATACTTCCCAATCATTTTACAATGTATATCAGTTTTTGTTAGTTTTCTTACGTGCATTCCCAATATCTTAATTTTTCATTATTTAATACGAGTCTACGTTTTATGTAGGCTTTTAAGTAAGTTATTTGAGATTGATTTATATTATTATAGAGTAGGATAATCGAAAATTCGCCATATTAGAGATGCATAATAAAAATGATTTTATCACTTTGAGCATCGTGTCAGCGCAAGTGCTCCTCGTGTAAGATTGCTCTCTCTGTACGTGTATCAAACACACTTCGTATCTAACGCTATAGTATTTTACGCTTCTACTTTTTATGCACGAAATAATAAATTGTACGTTGCTATCTTTAATAACTATCTTATATTACGCTAAGTGTTCTTTAATAAAAATATATTTATTGTATTCATAACGAGACGAACACGTCGACGTGGCAAAAAATAAACTATTGAACGATCAAAGAACTACCTAATAATAAATAAGTTATATTAATTTTGTCTTTTATTTTATATCATATTACAAAAAACAGATACTGTAGAGATGTTTCATATATTATATTAATAGCAAGATAACGTTTTCGATAGACCCATTACTCGAGGTTGGCGTGAAGCCAAAATCCTACACCATCAAATCTAGGACAATTTGGCATTCGCTTTAAAAACAGAGAAATTTGTTATTTTATTTCATCTGTAAATCAGTGTTATTTAAGTTAATTTCAGCATTGTAATTCTGTAGTGTAATATTGGAATATAGTTTAAATTAAACATGTTTTAGTTAGATAATAGTTTTATTAATAAAGTAGAAGTAGATATAAACAGTACGCAGCCCCAGGCATCTATTAAACGAGAACCAAGGATATTTTAGCAGTGGATATGTGTGGACATGTTCAATATTTCCAAGATTCAACAGATAGAAGTACCAGAATGTAAGAATATAACATAAAATATAACCTTATATTAATCATATTAAAGTATAAAAAGAGTTTAGATAAATATATTTATTCTCCAGTCATCATCTCCATGAACTCTGTAACAAGGAAGGGAATGTTATTTAAATTAAAAATATTAATACCTAAGCCATGAATTATAATGTCCCAAGAGCATTTTTATTGCATTATGTATTGAATTATGTTGACACAACAACTAGTTTTAGACAACCTAAATAAACTGGGTGGTCGCCGCTAAATATCTTCGATTCAATGTTTTTCGACGATATTTATATTCGAAAAGACAGTTTAAAAATTTAATACTCTAAATTATTATTTAAATTGTGACACCATAAATCAAAAACGCATTTAATACATTATCTTAAAGAAAATAGTGATTATTTTTACCATCGAAGTCCACGGTGCCGCTTCCGTCAGTGTCAATTTCCTGGATCAGACCGTCCAGCTCGTCGTCAGTAAGTTGCTCGTCCAGCTCGCGGAGGATTTCGCGCAGGCTCGATGTAGGAATGTAACCATTGCCTAAAATATATGATTGCTTTAAATGATACAAAGTTCTAAACTCGACCACACGATTTAAGTAGAACACCTATATTTACACTTTAAGAGGCCTATATATCTGTAAATAGATTTTATACCCTGGAGCAGTCACAGGCACATGTCGCTATTTTTAAATTATTCGCACTAAAATAAACACTGGGATTTAGTTATGATTGAAGACTACTCACCTTCCTTGTCATATAATCTGAAAGCTTCCCTAAGTTCCTTTTGCATAGCTTCAGCGTCCTCTTCAACGATGAATTTGGCGGCCAATGTAACGAATTCAGGGAATTCTAGACGACCGGACTCTAGAAAAGTTCAGTAGGTTTTTACTAGATTCTTGTTTTAGTGTACCGATATTACAAAAAAAATTGCTAAACGCTGGAAACGCTGTTTATATACAACGTTTATACATAAATGTTAATTTAAAGACTCACTGTCAGCGTCAACTTCTTCAATGAGCTCTTCAAGAATCTTCTTGTTGAAGGGTTGTCCCATCATTCGCAGGATGTCAGCGACGAAGTCACATGGGATACTGCCCGAGCGGTTGTGGTCGAAGCCATCGAAAGCTTTGCGAAGAACTGGAACAAATGAGCAGCAGGTCAGAGACTTGATCGGTTGCGTAATAGATTCTAAAAAATAACTATGTGACGACCAATCATACCCTCAACGTTGAGTGCACTCATGACACAGTTACTATTTCTTAATAAATGCTTGATTATGAAAGTTTAAATGCTGTAAAGCCTCGTGTTTCACTTGTAATTAAAACAGTCCAACTGATCGTAAGCCCGGCTGCAGTGGGATTAGAACAGGAGTTCAATGCTCCTATGTGCAGTGCGAATATGTTGTGCAATGCATCTATTTTGGTGCATTAGTGTGGTGCATCAGACACGCGTTTCGTACAATGAAGATGCGTATGTACCATTTTCAGTAATCATTATTTTTTAGTTTTAGGTTAAACCTACATTTTATGTCAGTGTAGCTTAATAAAAAGATCTATGTATATTTGTCGTAATTCAATATTCATAATATTAAATCTATTCATCCTTCAACGTTCTTGCAGGTCGAAAAATCTCATACAATAAAAAGAAACTAATTATTTTTTAAAAGTTGTACTGTCCCTCCAATCTACCTATTCTAGATAGTTATTATATACCTAAAACTATTTATAATACTAACAGTACTTCATTGGTTCTACAATGTTTAATAATCACAACTCAAAAAATCTCATACAATAAAACTATTCGGTCTCTCAAAATGCACGGAACTAATAGACCGTTTCTAGTTAGTTATCATATGTTTTCAAAAATAGAAACTGGAGCACCGTCTTGAAATTAAAAATAGTGTAGTGGATGGAGGGAAATTAAATTATGAATATGAATTATTGGATATCCCATGAAGGTTACATGACAGGGTATAATGTGCTGGCGGACGACGTTAGTAATAAAATTTCACAGTTATACGCCAGTTTGTTCTATATTTTGAAACGTGCGTCATTATTTTACGTAGATTTAGAATAAATTCAAAATGAAGTTTTGTTGATATAAACTCTTTAAAAGTTTAATGATACAGCTGATGGATATATTGCAATCGTCTTTTGAATTTTAAATACTCGACTCGTTGAATTGACGTAACCTGTATCTTTACCATTAGATAATTAACTTTTTGATAAACTGATTGAATGTTTAGTTTTTAGAAATAAAATTAATTTCTTATTATTTTTTGTCACTTTGCCAATCTTTCCGTGTGTCTTGGCAGAGTTTAAAAGCACGGTTTCTGATAATGTTTATTTTACAACTTAGTCGAACTTAAAATCTAATCTTAATATTTATATAATCTAATCTAATCTAATCTTATTAGTTTTTGGTTAATGTGTATGAGGATAAGCCATAAAGTTAAGAATAAAATTTTGTTACATTCTAATAAAGTTAAACGTGTTCTGTATAAAGTTTAAAATTTAAAAGCTTCAGCGTTTTTTTACATTAAACAAATATGAATCAATATGTTACTTAGTTTTGAACCTAATTATATTGCGATAAATAAATAATAATATATTCTATGATTGTATTATAGATATGTTGTAATATTTAATCCATTTTGTATTCATTTTTATTAACTACTAAATTAAATAAGATCGTGTAATAGTTTATAGAGTTTATTGGCTGCACCTGCTCGGTGGTAGTTTGGCAACTAAATAGTTTTAAAAACAAAATTTTTATTTTCACCAGCGAAAAGTTGTTAATTTTAATCATCAAGATGTCTTGGCAGTTGTCTCAAAGACCAATGCGGTTTTATTGCTGTTTTTTTTCTAGATTTTAGTTTTATTAATTATCTTCCTACGATCTCTTCATGGTCTTTCAAAATGAGGACACTGCGTCAGTTATGATATTCAGAATATACATCGCGATTTTATATTTAATTACTTCCTTAATGACTTTGGAGATAAAAATTTTATATTATTTTCAGATAATTTTTAATATTAACTTATTTTTATCTTTACACTATATTGTCGAGATGAAAAAGTATGTTTACCTTTAATTTTTTGTAGTTTCATAGTTTTTTGGAGTGGGTGGACACTAGTTGTCCTTTTACAACATCTTAGAAACTTCTAACTTGACTAATTGTAGCTCTGTAAGTGCGTACTTAGGACCTCCAAAACTTATCTTATCCTGTCCGTGTAACTTGCATACTTTACAATTTATAATACCATGACACTTTCAATCAGGATTACATTCCAAAAATAAACAGTTATCAGATTAGAAGTACGTGTCTCTCGGCATCAATCTAAGAAAAGATGTCCTATATTTTGGGAGGCAAGAGTTATTTTAAAATAAAAATATAAAGTCAAAAATAGAATTATTGTAATGTGGCTTGTATTTATTATTTTTAATTCATATGCATGAGTATTTGCGGTTATTAAAACTTTATTAAAATAATTTTTAATAACGTAATATACACAGATTTTTTTGTTCTATTAAGTTAGTAAGCTATTGTCGGCGGCTTCGCCCCTGCTTGTACAAGTAAAAAATAGCCTGTTATGTCAGACCGTTTAGAAGTTATTTTTCTATCCAGCGGGAAACCTATTCTTTTAGGATGAAGAAATCCTCTGTTGTATTTTGTATACCTGCTAATCTGTATACAAAATTTCATGACATTGCATGAGTAATTAAAGCCTAACAAACAAAACCACACACGCGAATATACTATTCGTTTATTTAAAAAAACTTGTCTATAGTAATGGATAAATATATGACAACAAAAACATTTTTGGGGTAAAACTTTTGTTTTAATCGAACGTCCAAGCTTCATTGGCGTCTCTCCAAGCGTTACCAGTTACCGTCTCAGCCGGCCGGTTCGTGTTTTTCATAATAACAAACAGTCAATGTGAACTTATCAGTGTGAAACATAAATACTGCTAAGTGATAACAAAATTAGTTTGTTAGTTAACAGATGGGTTGACTCATTTTGTAATTTTGGTCTTAACTGACTGATTCTGCCACAGACGGTATAATACAGTTGTATCTCTTACGGGGTTAATATAGTACCTAAAGATCTTATCTTGTAGATTTTATATGTTACAAATCTCTTTTAATAATTTTATCGATAATTAATTAACGTTTGAGGTGTTTTTATTGTATATAAAAATAGATTTTAGTAAAGCGCTACAGAGTCTGTTAGCAGCCGTCAATCAGCCGCTCGACAGTTGGTTTGTCCGTTTCTTTGCTCGTTTCATCTCGCTTTCGTCGGGGGAATTAAATTTCAGTGTTTTTCACAAATCACGCTGTCAAATGTTAACGATGATAAAAGTTTTGTTTAAAAGGATTATTTATTTTAATTAATTTATGAAAGCTGGATATTTTTAAGACTTTAATTTTACACTAAGCACTAAGCAGTCCAGTAAGCTATATTAAATGTATCTTTATATGCATTTGTATATTATATTGCATCGTACTCATTTATCTCTTATAGGCCAAGTATACACTTTATACGTAATATGTCATCAATGACGTCCCAAGCTTCTATTTTACTAATTAAGCTCTAGGAAGATATAATTCCAAGTCTACACTGTTACCTACATTTGTTCTTAATGAAATGGAACTTCTATTGCAAAATTGAAAATTGATGAGTATAGAACCGTGTTTACAAAAGAACATAGTTTTTGTTATACATATATGTTTGTGTGTGCGCGCGTATGTCTATGTGTGTATTCATTTGTGTGTGTGTGTGTGTGTGTGTAAAAAAACACGATTGATTATAAATAAATATCTACACTTGCAAACCCAACCTCACCACCATCGGCTAAATGATCGGCACCACCAACCACGCCCCATTGTAGTTGTTTTAAAAGTTATTTCTGTATCATTAATTAAACCCACACAATTTTGGAAGAACGTATTTATTACAGAGTCCGTGTCTGTTAAATTTATGAAGTCAGGCCTCCATTTTATTGGGTCGACGCCAAGATTGAACTTGCAATTTTTTTATTCCAGAAAGTAAACTATGATATGTTATAATATAATGAGTTAATACCATTTTATTTATGATTATGTGTCTTTGTATTATATATTTCTACTCACCGGCTATTTGTTCTGGTGGAAGCTCATCAGCCTGAAAAAAGAAATATTTTATATATAAAACAGATAACAACTAAAAGATGCTTAAAATATAACAATTAATTCGCAAAATCACAAAATAACGAAATCTTATATGTAATTTGTATCAAAATATATGTTTATTTGGTGCTCTTAGAACTCAACTCGGATGTGCTCCGCTTCATACATTTTATAGATATATATATGTTTAAATGTATTCTATAATGATCTATGGTGATGATTAATATGTATTCGTATTTTTAATACATTAATTTGATTCAAGATATATAATATGTTGATTCATTTCACTCCACATCCATCAATTATATGATACGTATTCAGTTTAATTAATTCAACCACTATTGACAGTACTGTTCTATCTAATACGAGAAGAATGACAGAAATACAACGCATTTTTTATAATATGTAACATGACATCGTAATGTATGTAGTATGTGGGTCATAAAGGCAAATTTTGGTGGACGCAGGCATTCTTGGTGCGTAATAAATTTATTTTACGTGCAATTGAAATATAAATAGAATCATTGGTTCTCCTTCGACCATCCACACGTGTTTTAGAGTAAGTTTATATTAGCAATACAATATGTATCAAGTTCCAATGACGGGGTTTGAGTTTTCGGCAATGTTTAGGATATAATGGCGTAAAGCAGATTGATAATTTGTATTTTATCAATGTTATAAACATTTAAAGAATCGACTAGAAATATTTATTTTTGTTTTAAATGATGTTGACTGAATTAACATTGTGCCTTGATAAAATAATGCATATTTGAGTAAAACCTTGCCTATTCCATGGTTGACTTGATATTTGAAACTGATTGAATGAATATAAAAGAAATTCAAAGATATCGGGTTCCGGAACACAATGAACATCAAACTATTTAACAAATTTAACTTAAGTATAACTTTTAAACATTTCATTTAATACTGTATTAAATTTTGTTTCGCAGAATGTTATACGCGAATTAAATTATTAAAGTGGCGCCACTCGTGGTACTCTAAGAAAACATTTCATCTATAATTTTATTAAAGAATATATAAAAACTATACATGTTTGTAAATTATTTATAATATCACAACTGAAATTGAAAAAAAAACATTTTTTTTAAAGTAAATATGTAATAGAAAAAATTTTATTCTTTGTTAATTACAGATATTTGCTAATCGCTTAAAATATTTTTCGTCTAAAATTTGATTTACCTGGATTTTAGTGCTCTTTGAACCTTACTTTTTTAAACTAAATAAAATAAGGTATGTCTTTAAAATATATAAGTGTTACATTTACTTTATTTTTTGATACAGAGTCATTCTTTAAAAAAAAATCTTAAAAAATTATTATCCTAAAAAATATTTGTTTAAATTATTAATAGCAAAATGTTATATTTATGATAATAAAAATAAAATTTTATAAAAAAATAAATAAACATCCTGTAGCTATTAAAATCAATTTTGATTTATTTGAGTTGCTCGAATTCTATCTAACACGGTGCATATGTCGGTCTTATTTCCCAACATAAGCACTGATTGATTAGCTTATTGATAAACTAAATGCTCTCGTTTATCCCAACATTTAACTAATTATTTAAAGACTCGTAATTTTGTTCCTTCCATTATAAATGACCTACCCAGTCTTCTGTGTCCAGAACCATGTTCGCTGTCACTAGTTAGCACTGTGAGACGCACAACACGACTGACCGCGGTTCTCTTGATTCCAGCGTTCAGGGTTATTTCGGCTTCTTTATGGGTCTTTCGTGTGCTTTCATAAACTTGTGCGGGGGCGCCGGGCGTCGGGTCTTCCTTGTGCCCTCCACCAATCGCGTGACTCCCAAACGGCAGGATGCTAACGTATTTTTAGTCGATAACGTGGTCAATACAAACGTAAACAACGACCGGCGTGTAAGCAAAGCGCGCCCGCCCGGTAAAGCCGGTACAACTATTTGCTATCATTAAACCTAAATAATGTAGCTGTTTGCTACTACTGTCTAGTCGCTTTTTAGTTTTCTACAAGATTTTAACCTTTGGTTAACCAACACGTACACACACACACACACACACACACACACACACACACACAACGCATTGCTTTTCCTTTTTTAGTTGCAACATGATTTGGAACCTTTTGGTTAACGCCACTTTTCTAGGTTCTAGAACATATATAAGTTTAGTTTTTATGAGACCATATCGAGAAATACTAGTGAGAGATTAAAGTCTCAAATCCAAATTTTGTTACAAAATGTACATGTATATATTCTTATTACTGCCACGCTTCGCAGTGTCAGCCTGGTTGCATGGTGAGACATAGTTGTCGTTGTTAAAACTTTGATAAAAGTGTTCAAAACGTTTAAATTTAAAAATTATTTTCCCGCATTGCAAATACACTTAATAAATTTTTTAAACACTTCGTCTGAACACCGTTCGTAAGAGAGAAATGTGCATTGAATCTATTACAATTATATGAAAATAGATATAGATAAAATAAAATAACGTATTATAGATAGATAGATAACAGCCATCTCTGAAACGTTGTATAGGTCTCTTGACAAAATTTTAGCTCACTCAGTAAGGTAATTTTTGTATTTTTGAGGCGTACATAAACCAACAGAACATTTCTATATAGAGATAATTGTCAAAACTCATGTTGCAATGTAATTTCTAGTATTATATAAGAAGACTGATTTAATAACTACTTATTTTTAACTCTGTCTTTGTCTCTATTTGAAGTGGGATAAACCTACTTGTATGATCAGAGTTTTTATATATGTAGTAAGATGACAAGATTTTTTAATTAAACATATGACATTGAGATCGTTATCTCTCTAGATAATTATGTTCCAGTGCCAACTTTTGGGAAGTAAAAAAATGCATTTTTCTTTCATCACATAATAACGTTAAGATATATCATGAATATCCCTGTGCGACCTGTGAAAGGAAATGTTAAATACAATATTTTTAAAAGTTGAATGAACCTTACCGACAAAAACAAAAATAAAATTATGTATACATTATTTCTTTCACTTGTCCATTAAACAAAACTAACTTATTTTAACTCAATATGAGTCCAAGAGAGCGCTAATGATGACGTCATTATAAATTTAATTAATGCACGTACGACAGACACACATACAAACACGATATCTATTTGACATTTACACATAACCTCCAATAGAATCTACGAGTGATATAAATTATATACTGAGAGATTAATTTGAGATGAATTTAATTTATCCAGTGATCCGCCCCAACCTTGTTAATGGCAATATACACCGGCCAACTAATATAATAAGAGGAAAATCTCGTTCCACCATCTGTTATCGTAAATAAGAATAAACGTATATTATGTGAGGGATAATCTTCAAAGGTATAGCGAAGAACTAAAATATTAGGAATAAATATGAACTTGTCTGTACAAATAAAAAATTACACTCATCATAATCAATATATACCTTCTTTTACCTTCATCAATATTCTTTACACCTACCATTCGACTCAAAATACTATATTTTTCTAAACATAACAATTAAACAATTCAACAATACAACAGTTCTGTACGATTATAATTAAATAGACAAAAGATTGATTTAAGACACAATTTCATTATTTAGTTCACTCTAAATAACATTATTTAGTTTTTTTGCAAAAAAGATAATAGAAAAGTGTTTGACACGCAGTAGAAAAAAAAACACTGAAATACAATCTAAAAGTCTACAATAAATAAAATATGAAAAATACAATATGGCGTCCTAAAATTGTTTGTAATAATAATATTCGTTTTTATCAACGCGGGGCGGGATGTTAAAATGTTTTTTAACGTGAAGTAATCTCTCAGTAAATATAATATGGCTGATAGAATGCCATCGAAGCATTATAGTCTGTGTACAAATGTTCAAATCATAAATCTATCTCAAATTTTATGAACACGAATAGGAAAGATAGGTTATTTTCATCTTCAGTTATGACGTCCAGTTGCTGAAGCTCTTAAAGTGTTGTTATTAATACAACCAGTATATTCTTTATATATGTTACTTGATGTTATGTACCAGTATATCTGAAAACAAAGGTATATTTGATGTTAGGTTACTTGTTACTAACACTGAATAAGTATTTTGATTATCATATAAATATTACTAGCGATGTCAGTTATTCTCCTCTCTCCGTTTCAAGTATTAATTCATTTATAATAATACATTTTTCTTGTAACAAAGTCTTATAAAAGTTTTTAGGATTAAACAAAAAAGATAAATTTACCGTGTTTAACCAACTAGCTATTACGAGTATGTAAATATAAACGTTATATTATTCAATACCAACTATTAAAAACTGACGAGTCGTTTAGGAAGAGAAGATTTACGAACACATGGACACCGGTTTTTTACGTACATATATATAAAGAACCCGATTTATTATATTAATAGAAAGTTTTATTTCTAGGTATAACACCTACAGATTTTGGATACCATAGTCGACGTTTTTATTGATTTATACAAATCCCATTTAGTTGTTACTTTACATTATACCTATTATAAGTTAATCTCCCCACATATGTTTAGATAAATGTATAAAAAACGGAGCAACGAAAAGTACATCTTGTATATTTCCATCCGATCTAAAAATATTCCATATATTCTACAATGTACGCACTAATCTACCAATGCAATTAGTGTAAAGTTTGAGTAAATTGATTCGCGTACACCGCCCACGGCGTCGTTTGTTTACAAAGTATTTAGCAAACGATATAATACGTTAAACATAAAATAGACTTCGCGATCCACATTGGTTTTATTGTGTATTCCGAGCTTTATATCGTGCAGCTGTTTTCTGGATTATAGAATATAAATAGACTATAGACAACAAAGCGTTAACATATCCCGGTGGTTGGGTGAGAGAATTTTTACGTCGATCTTATAGTATTTCTTTATGGGCGTTTCGTATGAGGCAACCATTTTATTATTTATTATATCATTGAAGAATGCCCGCTGTTATGACGTTTGTTAACACATTGTTATGGTGCTTTTGAGATTTAGGGTTATTTAATGTTACTGGGTTTTGGTTCTGGCGTGATATTAATTATGCATTCAATATAAATAATAATAAAAATAAAGAAGTAAAAACTAAGGTTTAGTGATTGGTCCGTCATTCGCAGTAGATGACTTTCACTAAATCTTATAGTGTTATAGGTTAGCACTTAATATTATAAATGAATTTTTATTACATTTTTTAAATGTTTAAAATGTTTTTATAATATCCTCTTATTGTTTTAATATTTATTTAATATTATAGCTCAGTATTCTTATAGCTAAAAAAATACTGCAATAATTAACCTATCAATTTTTACTTTTGGATATCTATTTCTGTTTATCAAAATCTGCAAAAAGATATCTTTCACTAGTTTTTCATTTCTTCTTTTACAACCATTTACATTCAGGATAAAATTAAAATAGGTCGTTGTCAACTAATATTAATAAACGGTAAAATTTGGAAGTTTGTATGGTATGATGGAGGTATTCTTCAAAACAACTTACATTATATAATTCTCATAGCATTACAATTCTAAATAAATTCCGACCATATATAAGAATATGTAAAAATAGGTACTGGCGGTTGTGTATGAAAAAAAATAAAAAATAATACTGATATGTACAAAATGAAAAAGAAAATATAAAATACTTGTTACACATAAAACCTTATATGGAATCCGTTAGGCTTAACAATTGTTAAACAAAAAATTAAAATTAAATTAAAATAAATGAACGTTGGCGTCGTCATTACGTATTTTGCAATAATTTGACACGTAAAGAAAGTTTAGATGTCAAGAAATGATACTACAATTTAACATAAAGTTTAATTTACAATATAAACTAAATTATTTATCAACTGTACTTTAATTATATGAATGGACAGTCCATTGTCATAATTAGTAACAAATTTTCAATTCAAATCTGTTCTTCTTCTTCTTTAGTAGTAGATGGCTTTTATTTGTGCCAAAACAACACAAAATATTTTGCCAATGTCAAGTAGAATGAAAATATAAAGACGGATGTTGCAGATGAACCAGTGCGGTTTGATAATTAACATTTGTTGTAACTTGAATTATTATAATTTTTGTTATTATTTTAATCCATAACCTAAAACAACACAAACAGTAATACTATTATACCATATGCCGAGTTTTATTAAAATATATACTTATAACAGATAAAATATTTAAGTTTAGATAATAGGCAAATTTATTTACAATTTAATTTTGTTACATCTAATAAATCTACATAAAATTGGACAAAACGGACTAAATACAAACATCAACAAGCACTCAACATTTATAGGACGGGGAATTTTAGGAGGTAGGATATCATACACATGATGTAGAAGTTTAGGACAAGAAAAAAAATATGGGACACGTTACCCTCGTCTATGCCACAATCACAAAGTGAATGATCCTGTACTTTTATTTTAGATAAATAAAGGGGAGTACAAGAATGACCAAGGCGCAAACGGCAAATAGTGGAAATAACCCATCGATCAGCATATTTACAGGAGGAAAACCAAGGTCTTGTTGGGATATCTAGTTGTAAGGAAGCATAATACCTTCTTTTCACCAACTTAGTGGCGTTCTACTGGGTTGACCAGGACTTAAATAATTGGGTTTTGGAGAGGGAAAATAAATCTTGAGGAAAAATTTCGAAGTATTCCGAAGATCCCGTAGAAATGGCCGCTTTAGCACACGAGTCAACTGTCTCATTTCCCGTAATTCCAGCGTGGCTTGGAATCCAAACAAGTGAGACATGCAATCCTTTTTGGGAACACAATAAAAGAGCCTCTTTCAATTTAAAAACAATAGGGGAAGGCGGTCTACCACGGAATGGATTTTTTGAGTGCCTGCAGACAGCTAAGAGAGTCAGTAAAAATTACGGTTTGTACAAAATTATGAGAACATGAAAAACGGACAGCTTCAAGAAGGGCAATAGTTTCACCAGTAAAAAAATGATGATTCAGGTGGCCATTTAAACTGAAGGGTAATTTTAAAAGAAGGAATCCAACAAGCCGCACCAAACACCAGAAAGTTTAGAAGCATCTGTATATATTATATGAGTAAAATCTGCGATATATGAGTAAAATTTTTCGCGACATAAATATTTATATTTGCAGTTTGTATCAGGAGCTTCTTTCTCAAGACCAAGATTTGTAATAATTTTTGGATTAAACGAAAGGGCCTGATATGAGATAGAAAAGAGGGGGTTTGAAGGAAAGGTCGAAAGAGGATGAGATATATTGGAGAATTTACTAAAGCTATCCATGAGAAATGAGCGGTTGCGTGGATTTGAAACTTGGAGTTTAACTAAACAGGAAAGTAACGGGTGGGATGACAGTTGCAAACATTTTATTACAAATCGATCACACAAGTACCGCCTTCTAAGTTGTAATTGGGGATCTACACATTCTACCTGAAGAGCATTTATTGGAGAAGATTTCATAGCACCTAAAATAATTCGAAGGCACTTGTACACAAATCTGAAACTTCATTTTCATTTAACATCACTTTCTTATGCCACAATGATATATATATATATATATATATATATATATATATATATATATATACATGAATTATATATGTATCAATTTTCGTACCTTGTTTTTGTACTAGTACTATATAATTGTTAAGTCATCAATACCATAATAACAGTTTTGGAACATAAGAGTAATATATAAATACAGGTATTATAAAACATAAAAGTATTATAGGATATTAGATAGTTTTGCTAATTTAAGGAACTTGCATTTAAATTAAAGATTTAGAGCAGTTACAACGTCAAATAAGTAAAAAAAAAAATGCAAAACATTTACTTGATTTGTTTCTAAAAACTGATTTACTTTAATCAAAATCACAGGGATTAATAGATTAACACTAATAAATTAACTTATCATAGTATTATAAATTTATAAATTACAATTTCAAGCAATTAAAATTCCTATATGACTTTGATTTATACATAAATCTAGAGCAACTATTTATCAAGAAAAAAAAAGAAGTATTTGCAGTACATAATAGCAGATTAGTCAGCTTAATATTTATTATCATCAAATCCAATATTATAAATTAATTAATTTTATGTTTTTACCAATAGAAATGTTTAAAATAGTATGTGTATATTACGGTAAATTCGTATGTTAAAATATACGTTGAATTACTTATTATTATCAAATATTACTGGGTTGTGAGTACATGTTTTTTTCTTTTTATTCGCTTATTATTTTTTTTTAGTTGTATCCTAAAAATCAATTTAGATTGTATAGTTCTATACCTTAGCTTATTTAACTTTTTACCAACTTAAGAAGTTAACCGATGTCATTTGTCATATGTCACATGTCAGTGCTTAATGTTAAGCGCTGTTATTTATTGTTTATGTTTTCTTTTTAGATTTCAAAACTAATATTTTGTTATTCGTACATTTCGTATTAATAATGCTTCAGTTAATGATAATATAAGTAATATTATTAAGTTGCAATTTGAAACGTGTAAGAAATGGAGAACTATATTGTTATCTCATTTGTCGGTGAAGGATCCTTTGGCCGGGTTTTTAAAGCAAAACACAAAGATACTGATGCTATAGTAGCTTTAAAAGTAATAAGGAAAGTTAGTATTTCATTTATAATCAATAATATTAATATTATTTACAGACAGATTCATAAAATTCATTTCAAATTATTGTTTTGTAGAAAGGAAGGTCATCAAAGGATTTAAAAAACTTAAGACAAGAATGTGATATACAGAGACAATTAAATCATCCAAATATAATTCGAATGATTGATAGTTTTGACACTGAATCAGAGCTTGTTGTTGTGACAGAATATGCAGAAAAAGAATTACATAGCATTTTAGCAAAGGAAGGATGCCTTAATGAAGAGGAAGTAAAAAAAGTGACTTGGGATTTAGTATCTGCTTTATATTACTTGCATTCTCACAGAGTATTGCACAGGTATAATTATTACTATAGTTTTATTTAATAATCTTGTACCAACATTCATAATTGTAAATGAGATGTTAATTTTATATATATATATATATATATATATATTAATATAATTTGTAATGGTGTATGAACAAGGGAGGTAATTTAATATTCATACAATTTAATACCGTGTTTCAGAGATCTAAAACCTCAGAATGTGCTGTTAGACGGCACAGGACAAGCGAAGCTGTGTGATTTTGGTCTGGCGAGAATAATGACAAATGCTACTCATATACTCACATCTATAAAAGGTACACCATTATACATGGCCCCGGAACTTATTGATGAAAAACCATATGATCATCAGGTACAGATGTTATTTAAAATTTCACTTTCACTAAACTGATATTTTATTGTCCCCGTATTGATAATATAATGGGATACAACAATCAAAAGTAGAAAAGTAGTAGTATATATAAATTAAATAATGTTAAATCAAAATGTTTTACTTTTCAGGCTGATCTATGGTCTCTTGGTTGCATTGTGTATGAGCTGATGGCGGGCCAACCTCCATTCTGTACTATGTCCATTTGGCAACTTGTCCGTATGATTAGACACAAACCAGTGCAGTGGCCGAGCTTCATTAGTGCCGATGCAAGATCATTTTTGCAGGTACATTAGTTATAATGCTATTTTAATATGATATAATCCAAAAATATTTCATTCTTTTCTTATGTATGAATATTTATCCAAGCATGAGTTGGACACAAAATTGGGACGGACTGAACACTAATTTAGATGCAGGCTTATCTTTTTAGTGCTATTTGAAATACTCTATTTCATATATGTATTATAGCATAACACTAACACAATACAGCACTTATATAGTAACAATATAATGTAATAAATAATATGTAGAAAAAATTAATCAATTGATAAAGTTAGTAAACTTTAAATTAGAGCATAACATAGTTATTAATAATAGAGAAATCATACACTATCTATATTTTCATAAAAATTATTATTTGAACATTCAACAAATTAATAAAAAAAATGTATCACTGGGTTTTTTCAGGGTTTGCTGCATAAAGATCCATCTAAAAGGATGACTTGGTCAGAAATTCTGGAGCACCCATACATTAAAGGTCATGTTTTAATTTTGCCAGAGGACAAACAAAGTGATTCCCCGTTTACAAAGCCGCTGTCTTGCAGTCAACAGGAGGCAAAGTTCCTTCAGGCTGAGAAAATGATTAAAAGTACTAAGTGAGTCAAATAATGAGTTTGTATTAATAGAGGCTCATCTGAAGCACAAATATTATTACAATATGTTTAATTTTATGATGCACTTTTAATATATTTCAATATAAATAAAATAATTTCATATTTAAATGTAAATAAAAAAAAAAATCTAAATCACTGTCATAAATCTTCTTATAACTATTGTCTTAACTATGGTAGCTTAATTAGTTTAAAGTAAAGATACATTCTGTTTATTTTTACATGAAACTAGACCTGCAACAAAAAACGAAAGTGAGGTTAAATCTCAAAATAGAGAACACGACTTAAGGAATGTGCGAGTGATGCAGGCGATGGAGTGCGTCCCAATGTCTGATGATGACAGCGTCAGAGCTACGAGCGCCTTCAGCGTGAGAGACAGCCTCAAAACAGACGATGAAGACCAGTCTCAACCCATCACAGCGGCCAACGCAAAACTACTACGACACGAGTTCCATGTTATGAATAACTCGAATCTAGTCGTTTGTAATCTAGAAAATAACATGGCGCAGCTAATGGTCGCAAATCAAAAGCACGAATTTAACAAAATGCACAAAATTGACGAAGAAAAACATGAGGGGCACAAGGAAATAACGGTTGAAGCGGATATTGAGTATGAGGCTTGTGAGAAAAAAGATATTGATGATTCCAAACAGAAACCTAAACCTAACCCACCAGACACGGCGTCTCAGAGTTTAGAAAATCCTAAAAGTTCAACTAAATGCAGCAGTGACGTCAGTTCAGGACTCAGCAAGAGCGTTCCGCCTTCATATAAACAAAAAATATTACAATTCTCCAGAGACAAGTTGAGGTTCGGCAGCGGCGGAAACAGGTTAACAAGAAGTATCAAGAGATCCTTCCACTTTAGCAGAAGCTGGGATAAAAATAAGACTGACGCCCAGAGACGTACCAGTGAACCGAATTTAGAAGTACCCTGTATAGTTGACAAGAAAAATGATACTGATAAAGAAAAATGTTCAAAAGAAGACAAGGACCAGGATGTAGAGAAATGTGAAATTATTGACGAAGTGTCCGACGAGAAGGATCTAGCCAACAATGATAATGTTTTGCAAACTATTGAAAAAGATGAGAGTAAGTATATTATATATATATATTTAATAATTATTCAATATTATACTTTAATTTTTGATACTTTCAGTCAAAGAACCATCTTCAATAGAATTAGAAGAGTGGGAAGCGTTTTTAAACTCCAACATTGCGGAGGTAATGGAGGGCGATGTGGAATCACTCACGCAACTTAATATGGTATGATATATTTTTTATAAATATATATTTGTTTAATTTGATGGACACAAACTGGTATTAGTAGCAGTAGCAGATACCAAATTTCTGGCTTATTTTTTAATTTAGATCCTCCTTTGTTTTGTTGCTTCTGAGGACCTTTCCACGCGTCGCTACTGATTCATACACACATTCAACATGTAATATTTAGGCTTATCTGGAATGTATGTAAAACTTATCAGATTTCTCTTGAATACTATTAGGAGTTTTTTAGATAACATAACAACTTCCACTGTTTCTCTAATTTTCTTCATCTGTTGTGTTCCAGGTGGTCATGGTGGTGGGCGTGGTGGGTGCGGCGGCGCGGTGGGGAGGGGCGCGGGTGTGCGGGGCCGTCGCCGCGCTGCTGGCGCTGCCCGCGCTCTCGCACTCACTGCCGCGACACACCCTGCTCAACATACAGGACGTAGGTGAACTATATCTGTCTCATTTACACACACCACTCAATGTATAGGACCTATGTGAACTATATCTGTCTCATTGACACACACTGCTCAATATATACAGGATGTAGGTGAACGATATCTGTCTCATTTACGCACATCGCCTAATGTACAGGAGCTACGTGAACTATATCTGTCTCATTTACACACACTGCTCAATATATACAGGATGTAGGTGAACGATATCTGTCTCATTTACGCACACCGCTCAATGTACAGCACGTATGTGAAATATATCTGTCTCATTTACGCACACCGCTCAATGTACAGGACGTATGTGAAATATATCTGTCTCATTTACGCACACCAGAGATCTGAGATCACTCAGCCTGTGTGCGAGTAGGAGCTGATATGTCGCCCTGGTCTGACATCCAATCAGGTGTTAAGCAAGGTTGCGTTATGTCAGCTTGGTTGTTCATTTTGTATTTGGATAGTTGTATCTAAGGCGTGAAAGACAGTGACATGGGAGTGGAAGTAGGTGACCTTAAGGTCAATTGCTTGCTATATGCAGATGATGCAGTGCTCAATGCATCATCAGAATGCGATTTGCAGGCAGGTCACCACTCTGAAAGATGGGTGTGAAAATAATGGTCTAAACCTGAATGCAGATAAGACGAAGGTTCTGATATTTGAAAGTAATGAAGAAAGAACAGAATGTAAGATCAACGTGGATGGTAAGATAAAAGAACAAGTGAATGAAGTGGTATATTTGGGAAGTATGTTTAGCAGAGACGGAAGATACGAAATGGATGTGGAAAGGCGTATTGCTGCCGGTAACAGAGTTAACGGTGCTTTGACTGCATTGTTGAGACGGCGAAACGTCAGCATAGCTGCCCGTTAGGCTGTACACAATGCAGTTTTGCTACCGATGCTGTTATACGGCAGGCAAACGTGGGTAACACAGAAGAAGAATGTAACAAAGATGAATGCTGTGGAGATGCGATGTCTTTTCAGAATATGCGGAGTCTGTCTCATTTACGCACACCGCTCAATGTACAGGACGTATGTGAAATATATCTGTCTCATTTACGCACACCAGAGATCTGAGATCACTCAGCCTGTGTGCGAGTAGGAGCTGATATGTCGCCCTGGTCTGACATCCAATCAGGTGTTAAGCAAGGTTGCGTTATGTCAGCTTGGTTGTTCATTTTGTATTTGGATAGTTGTATCTAAGGCGTGAAAGACAGTGACATGGGAGTGGAAGTAGGTGACCTTAAGGTCAATTGCTTGCTATATGCAGATGATGCAGTGCTCAATGCATCATCAGAATGCGATTTGCAGGCAGGTCACCACTCTGAAAGATGGGTGTGAAAATAATGGTCTAAACCTGAATGCAGATAAGACGAAGGTTCTGATATTTGAAAGTAATGAAGAAAGAACAGAATGTAAGATCAACGTGGATGGTAAGATAAAAGAACAAGTGAATGAAGTGGTATATTTGGGAAGTATGTTTAGCAGAGACGGAAGATACGAAATGGATGTGGAAAGGCGTATTGCTGCCGGTAACAGAGTTAACGGTGCTTTGACTGCATTGTTGAGACGGCGAAACGTCAGCATAGCTGCCCGTTAGGCTGTACACAATGCAGTTTTGCTACCGATGCTGTTATACGGCAGGCAAACGTGGGTAACACAGAAGAAGAATGTAACAAAGATGAATGCTGTGGAGATGCGATGTCTTTTCAGAATATGCGGAGTCAGTCTAGCTGATCCAATCCGCAATGAAGAGATCCACAGAATGGCAGGTACTAGCGAAGATGTCACGGTGAGAATGAAGAAGAACGTGCTCAGGTGGTTTGGGCACGTCGAGCGAATGAGTGATGAAAGAATGGTAAAAAAGATTTGTATAGAAAAAGTGAGCGGTAAGAAAAACAGGGGGAGGCTTCGAGTGAACTTCGAAAACATAGTATCTATAATACTGGAGGATGATCACGTAAAAAGCATGAGGACCCTCCCGGAGGGCATGTATGAAGAGGTTAATGTGGTCGAGGCGAGATAAATAAATAAATAAATTTACGCACACTACAGGACGTATGTGAAATGTATCTGTCTCATTTACGCACACCGCTCAAACTACAGGACGTATGTGAAATGTATCTGTCTCATTTACGCACACCGCTCAAAGTACAGGACGTATGTGAAATATATCTGTCTCATTTACGCACACCGCTCAAAGTACAGGACGTATGTGAAATATATTTGTCTCATTTACGCACACCGCTCTAAGTACAGGACGTATGTGAAATATATCTGTCTCATTTACGCACACCGCTCTAAGTACAGGACGTATGTGAAATGTATCTGTCTCATTTACGCACACCGCTCAAACTACAGGACGTAGTAGGTGAACGATATCTATCTCACCTAGGTTCATGCACCTGGTACATATATACATAGTGGATGTAAGTCGTATCTCTCCTCTTTACACATTCGTTGCCACGGCAGACTCGCTTCGGAATTGAAAATGTTCATGAACTGTTTTCTGTAATGTTGCGACAAACAGTGTCCCATATACAAAATAGTTAAGAAAGTTCTCCGTCTCTTTCACGCCGACGATAACTTTTCACTATTTTATATAGACTGTATATTTCTATCCCTTTTGTTCATATTGACAATGGCTTGATGAGAATTATTTGTGTTCTTCCGTTAACTCACCTTTCACATATTTTTAGAAGTCATATAATTTGAACTATGTATAAACAGGAAAAAAAGTATTATTGGGTTATTGAAATATATTAATTTAATTATTACTTTCAACTTTATAATTCTTAGTTAAAATAAAATTTTTATAACTTAGCAGTGTGGTAATAGTTGTTGTGCGTTACTCAACCAGGTGTACCTTGAAGCGAAAGTCGTTTATAACTTTGTGGCTGCTGTCAACACGATCATGAAAGACACCAAGGATTCCGACCAAGATGTGGAGGAGAGGTAGGTATTTTTGATATATAACTTAATTCAATGTTATAATAAAATACATATATAGCAAGTAATATAACCAAAAGACTCTGAATTAAGATATTCTAAGTACATATTAATACATAGACATACAAAATTATATTAACCTAAGAAGTTACTTTGTCACAGTTACATATATGAATAAAAAGAGGTTCCATTCTACATCACTAGCAGAATATTGTCCATCATAGGAATATATTGGTTAAATTAAAAAAAAAAACTACATCGCCGACAGATTTTTCACTCATTTGAAATTATTGTCTGATTAATAAAAAACGTCTATAAAACCTCTGTAAAATCTTAGGTCGGGCAGCGTGTCTCTGATGGTGGAGGTGTGCGCGTGGCTGTGCGTGCGCTCGTGCCGCGCGGTGCGTCAATTCGCGTCCGCAGTGTCCGCGTACTCCGCGCACGCAGTCTTCACCGATCTACTTGCTAACCGTGAGATATCATTTATATATTGATTAGCATTCATTCTAAATGTCTACAAAATACACTGTCAAGGCAAGGGGCTAACATTATACACGTTTAAATAAATCTTTAATCCTACTCCTTAAAGCACCAAACGAGAGTGTATATAACTTATCACAACTTACGTCACGTCACTTATAACAAATGAACTTTTAGTTTATAAATATACTAGCTAATTCCCGCCCGCTTTGCTGGGCACAGTTTTATTTAAAATGTGAAATTAGGTTGCTATGGTAACCGTTGTCAAACTATCCGTTGCTATGGTAACCGTGTTATGTGAATAGCTCCCATAAGTTTAAAACTTGGCGAATGGCAAAAAGGTGATAACCGTTGGGATAGGAATTCCGTAAAATCCGTTCTTAGTGGACGACTACGTCACGAAAGAAGTAACTATGAATAATTTTAACTTAATCGGACAGATAGTTACGGAGATTTCGTGATGAGTCAGTGAGTGGTAAATCGCTTATATATATATTTATATAGATTATGTTATTTTAATTTGATTGACGTGAAGCGGTCGTGACGCTAATAATTACACAACTCTTCACTATCTCCGTGACAAATCAAAATATTATATCTGATAATTACTGTATTAAATAATAAAACTAAAATGTTATAACTGTTTTTATAGATTACGTAACCTCTACTGAAGTAAAAAATAGATTTGACATTTACCTCGACTTTTTTATTATTACCATAATTGTGTACCACTATAATATATAAAACAAAATAATAACTCTGAAAGGTTATTTGATAACATTAATATAATAATAGGTTTTAAGTTAGTGACTGAATACCTACTAAAGGTACTCTCTCTGCCTATAGATGGCGCTGCTTATATCAATATCATAAAATCTTATTTCATCATCATCATCGTCCTGCCATTATCCCAATTTTGGGGTCGGCACAGTGTGTTTTTTCTTCCATACTCTCCTGTTACTCGTCATCTCTGTACACACGCAGTCCATCCATCTTTACTTCGGCCGTACTCTACCTGTCCATCCCGCCACTACCATACCCAGCACTCTTTTGGTCATATGCCTCTCATCTTTCCTCATAACATGCCCATACCATGACAGACGGCTACCTCAATTTTTCTGTCACTGGCTCTACTCCCACGCTTCCCCTAATATACTCATTTCTTATTCCATCCTTTCTTGTCACCCCACAACCGTCTTAACATTCGCATCTCCGTTACATGCAAACGCTTTTCATCCTTCATCCTTCATCGCCCAGCACTCAGATCCATACATAACGAAAATAATAGTCTTTTTTAATTTACAGATATAAAAAAACCTCGAGTGTCCTTAAACATCGTGGGCATTCTAATAACAGTGCTCCAAGACCTCCCGGAGCACGCCGAGGTGGTCGAGAAGATACTCTTCGATCGAGATTACAACTTCTTGAAGCTTCTAGAACATTCCAGCGACGCGCTTAGAATGAGAGTGTGCATCCTCATCAGTCTACTGTGTACCTTCTCGTGTACAACGTTCTCGGCCGCGATGGAGTCCAAGTGGACCAAGAAGGAGAGTGAGAAGCTGGAGGCGCTGCACTCGCACGTCAACGGGACTCTCAACAGAGCGGCGCGACTGGCCACTAAGGAATTGACCAACATGCCGTTTTATACCACCTGATTAAACTAAGTTTTATCCTAATTTAAACTAAGTTTAAACCGGGATTGAACTATGTTTAAAATGGGATAAAACTAAGTTAACTAGGATAAGATTAAAAATATAAATTTTCTATGATTTCACGGACGCTATATTAAGATATAATTTACAATATATACTATTGTGAATACCTTCTACTTAAGTTATACTTAATATAAATATATAATAAGTATTTGGTCAGTGAGTCGACATTTTATAAAATTAATATAAGTGTTAAGTGTCAAATGAATCTCAAAATGTTTGAAGTTGTCATTGAATGGTGCCATCATTAATATTATATTATACATATTTTATACGGAGAATGACTTTTCTTTATTTCCCGACCAATTTGATAAAGTGTATACATATAACATACATGTATTAAGTCCGCGGCAAAGCTGACTTACATATGTGTCATTGTTATTTATCTGTTTGTTAGTTCCCGCGTCTTGGAAACTTAATTGAACAGACTTTAGTGAAGCATCTTTGTATTTATTTATTATTGAGCTGAGCGTAATAGAGGCTCTTAACCGTTTGGGAATCAAGTTTATGTCGCCACATCACAAAAACTACTCAGTCGATCTTCATCAAAATTGGCATTGCTGTAGCTCTTGTTGACGGGCTTCTACAGAAAAAAAACTTATTAATAAAATCTTGATTTGATCAAAAGTTATAGACGAAAAACTGAATCCCCATAGACTTAAGGTTAACTGTTCTCGCGCGCGCCTGCCGATCGTCTTTCTCAAAATAAGCTGAGTCGCTTCATCACATGAAAACTACGGGAACGATTTTAGTCAAATTTGGCACGAATGTAGAACTAATAAATAAGCATCAACATAAAAAAACAGAATGAAAATAGCTTGGATTAAATCGAAAGTTATAAAGAAAAACCCAAGAGACTCGTGATTGTGTCGCTTGTAGTCTAACTTTAACGGCGACAAACGATGCGCGGATCCTAGTTTATTTATCTTCACGCCATATCCCTTGCGGGGTAGCCAGAGACGACGGAGCGCCAAACGCAGTCCCTCTTTTTTTTCGTCTAGGTATCGTCAAATAATGGTTAATTTACTAATTTCAAGGCAAAATCAGAAGTTGAAGGATTGTTAAAATAAAATAATAACGAACCGATTCTGTAATTTTTTGCGAGTAATAGCTAAGCCACTAAGTCGCGAGAAATATAACGCGCTTAGCGTTTGCGTGCGTCTGATGCATTCAGTAATATCAAATAGATTTGGGATGACATCACGGTTGCAAATCACAGATCATTGAACGTTTGATTACAAACGATTACACAAATATAACGTAATTTCGGTTAAAACCGCTTAAATGCGGATCATCGGTTGTGCAATTAAGATCGTGGTTCATTCGGTGATATTTCGATAACGCTAAGATCAAAGTTTAAAATAAATATTTAATGAAAAATTCATCGATACGGACGAAACTCGAACCGGCGACCTCTGAGAAACTCGCTCTGCGAATTATGCTACCCGCCTTGATGAATTTAGCATTCTAAACATAACATCGGTGGTGAACTCTATTACATCCACGAACATGAACTAAGGATATATTAAAGGGAACTTAAGTACGGGCATGTTTTGGTGATCGGGGAGGTGGTCGCGTGCAGTGAACATTAACATCTGATGTGCATTAACATCTGCCACGCCCCGCCTTTGTGGTCTCTGTGGCGGTAAATGCCAAATATGCATACTTATTTGCAGAATCTTTATAATGGAATTCTTGTTTTACATACAGATTATGATCCTCTTATTATTGGCTATTATGATAACGCGCCTGCGTTTGTCTATTTGTATGCTTTCTATTAACGTGCGCTAAGGGTTTTGATATGGTTTTCTCTATCGTTGCGGTAATCTTAGGTGGGTTTTTGTCTTAATCTGTCGGTGGATATTATATATTTACTTATACTTTAATTAAATATCATAGATATTGTTAACAGCTAGTAAACTAATATACAATTTATATAATTTATGATTGTTAAATTTACCTACTACAAATTGAAACCTATTCTGAAACAAATGATCATAATTTCAAATAACAGATACATTATATAAAAATGACATCACACTGACATAAAATATTGTTAGTATTCTGATATTACTTTAATGTTTCTTCTTTTACATTAAGTTTAAGTCATGAAATATTAATTAATACTATCTTACTTTTACCCACTCTAAACGAACGACTTTAAGTAGAAGTTATTTTTATGTTGATATATTAATGTCAACACGATATCACATTTACGTCACACTGACATCATATCATCACGTTAAGTTTTAATTATACGTATATAAAACTGAAATGATTAAAGTTACATTTGAATAACATTTGACAAATTGCATGACAATGTTCCATGTCATTTAGATATACTCGTAATGACATCATAGTATTGTCGGATATCTGACTAAAGTGATAATAATAATTAATTTGTATGTTGATTGGATTTAGTTTTCATCAATACTAATAAAAGTGTGTTAATTCTCTATAACCACATTTTAAATCTGATCTTAAGTCTGATTCGTCTAACACGAGACAGTTTATATTAGTTATATTACAAATATAAATTAAACAGTTAACATTTTGATCAGACTATTTTGGAGAGTTTAAAATATTCGATTATAACTGATTATCACTTTTAATATTCTCCACATTTAGAGTTTTCTTATTCTAAGAAGTTTATCAAGGTAAATTAATTTAACATTTTGTTGCTAGGTAATTAATTCTACGACGAACAAAATGGAAGGGCCATTTTGTTCCAATATTTAAAATGGCAGGGGAAAACCGGATAATGGACAAGTATATTTGTAATTACCTTATATGAAGATTTGAGTTCATTTACCTCTTATTAATGGCTTACTTAAACTGGCTCAATTGAATTTTAGTAAAACCGAACTATAGTTAGAGTAAAAGTTACCAAAATGTAGTATTATGTTTATCTAAGTAGGTACTTTTGTTTGAGTCAAAAAATATGATTTATTTATTTTATTTGAATTCTGTTTCGGAATTGGAAAAAACACTAACCAACCACATTTTTAGTGTTCGAAACGTTATAGAATTTATTCTTACATTTCCTTATATTTTTTTCTAACAAAATATACATACATACATACACCATTACATATATGATACTTATGTGATGAATATGGTCCGTAAGGTTTTTAAAATAAAAATGAAGTTTATTTTAAGATTATATATCGTTTTCTTACTTAACTTATTTGTCTAAAAGCTACTAGTAAATCTTTTAGTTAGATTCTATAAATATATCAGGATAAATAATATTTGTTAGGTATGTAAGTATGCACTTTTAAACAATTGCTTCTTAATTCGTGCCAGTCCTGAATTCAGTACAGCACATCGAATGTCTAGCGTTAATTAATTTGACAGAACCAAATTAGGATCAAGTATACTGTGTTCTTATTCTTTGAAATCGAAAGACCTTTGTGTATACCAAATTGAAATATAACTGTCTTAGGAAAGGGTGATATTCAAATATAACATATAGTACTAATTCTATTTAATATTAAAGCTATATTTATGGTAAATACAAATATTTCCCACAATCTTGTAGATCAAAATTGGTGTTATAAGGAAATGTAAATCTAATTTTCTTGCATTACTAAATGAAAATTAGTTTTTAAATGTATTTTCTCAAATACTTTGCTTACTTCCTTTGAAGTACTCCTTTTTATAAATCCGTTACCAAATAAATGATTTTTTTTACAGCTAATCGATAAAAAAATATAAAATTTACTTGAACGATCATTTATAAAGATAAAGCAATACATCTTTGTTTAAATTTGGTTGTCAATATATTTCATCTATAAATGCCGTTTTAGTGATTGCGCGATTACGGTATTCTGTACGATAGCGAATTTACAAGAATTCGAGTGTGCAGGCAAAGCACGTAGACATTTTGCGATCGCCGCGGGATCATTGAACCAACCTATTCACTGTACCATTGGGTCACGATTATTTTGACAACGCAGCGCGGAAATTATCTAATCGGCACGCGGCCGAGGACGCGGGGTCAACGACACCGGGACCGTTTGCAGCGGATTTTTGACTCAACGAAAGTGAAATGAGAAATTTGTATGGCACTAACACTTCTGATACCGTGTGCGGATAACATGCGGCTGTGGTTGTTGCTAAGCCACTTTTTGACACCTGTTTTAGGTCTTTCTACACTTCATGACATACGTGTGTACGAGCATAATTAGTTTTCGTTTGTATTGTTCGTATTGAGTGAGTTTTAGAACAATAACTGTGGAATAGAATAAGAAGCTTGTAGATTCTCCTTTACCTCATTTAAATAAATCTTGATCACTTTTTTTTTTAGTTATTATTAAAAAAGAAATCATTTGAAAGTTAAACAACATAATAAATTAGGATAATAATTCTCATTTCAATACCTGCCCTACCACAACGTAAAATTTTATATTTATTTTTTTGTCGGCATCGAGAAGCGAAGTGGCGTTCACTGAATTGTAAGCAGGTCGTTGACCGCTCAATACCTACTACCTACTCCAAGAGATTGCATATCATATTGGAATCATATATTTTGTAACCTACATCACATCACACAGGCGTCACAGATTATATTTAGACACAAACATTTTAAATTAATAAAATCCAACAGATAAATAAATACCATTTTAATGTCAAACAGTTTTTGTATTTCCGAGACATCAGTTACTATTCCGTATGCTGTCAGAATAACACTAAATAAAATGTTTAATCTGATTACATAATAGGTACCTTTCTATTTAGCATTTGATTTAGGCGCTGCGTAACATCTGATATACTATGAATATGAAATGATCTATGCGTTGCGAAATATTTTAATAAATGGTGATAAAGGTTGTTTTAGTTGAATTTATTTTAATTAATATACATATAAATTATATAATTATAAAAAAAATGGTGATAATTCTTTTGTATATGGCAAAGTATTT